>CM052714.1:38849368-38885210 GCA_028551405.1 Uromys caudimaculatus
ATCATCGGAAATGTAAATAAAGTATCAAAAATAAAAAATAAAAATAAAAAAATAAAATAAAACAAACAAACAAAAAAAAAACAAATCTACTGGGCCAATAGTGTAGAACTTCACAGGTGATTTTATTATACAACAGTGTGCTCTACATTCCAACATGAGACTAAGGGCATAATAATACTGGACTTTAGCCTTGAATCAATACACTAATCTTTTGAAAAAAAAAAAAATTCCTTTCAGTTCACCTCAGTGTTTTGTGAATCTCCTACCATGTCCAAAGTATCGGGGAGGAAATATCTGGAACAACCTAGAAATTGATGCTATGCAATAAGGCAGTGAGCAAAAAGTACATTAAGTTATCTATGACAACCACAGATAGACTAAAACCATGGGAACTACTGAGTACAATATGGAGACTGATAAAGCCAAGATTGACTATCTGTCAGTCAGTGTCTGTCTACCTACTTACCTATCTATCTATAAATATCTGTCTCTCTACATATATATGAATTATCAACATAAAAATACCCAGGATATTAAAAAAACAGTACAAAATAGTATTTTCTATAATGCCTCTTAAATATGAATAAATATCCATATATTAAATATTTATTTGTATAGAAAATAGCACAGAAATATGAAGCATATATTACAAAGTAATCATAATTCTAGAAAACGGTGACAGGAAATCTTACATAGATATTTTTCTAAATATTCATGTTATTTTTATAATGTTAACTCATTAATAAGGATGAAGTCCATGGTCTTATTTTTACAATCAAGTTAATTTAGGGAGCTAGTTGAAGCAATAAAAAGACATACTGAAATCTTAAAAGAGGACACAAATGTGCTTCCGAATTAATTTACAGAAATCACCACTGGTTTTTAAATTAAAAGATCTTTGAGAATTTTATGAGGATTGTATGGTTTCCACTTCTTCTTCCTCTTCTTTTTTAATTCATGACCTCTCCTTTAAATATTGCTACACACACACACACACACACACACACACACACACACACACACACAATGGTATAAATACAAGCTGCCGAATCTATTTAGTGTTGCAACTATGTACATGTGTTAAGGGCAGACTGTCTGGGACTGGAGAACCTATCCTGAGTCCAGAAGAAGACTGGATAAAGGAAATTTCACAAGGCTCTGTCTCTAGATGAAGAGGTATAAGCAATTAATCACTACTCTTCTTTTAAAATATACCATCAGCTTCTTCAGAAAATCATTAAGATTTGCTGTAAATAGAAACAAAATTCAGATTCACTCCACAGAGTTTCCTCTGCTACAATCAGTTTCTTTGGGATTACCAGGGGAAATTGAGGCTGGCTGGACCCCAGCTTCTCTTTGCCCTGTTCTACTTCCACGAGTTCTAGTAGAGGCAGGAAGAAAAGGAAGGAGACAAGAACCCAGAGGTCAGTCCAGGTCAGGTTTGGTTCAGACCTGTTAACATCTGTTTGACATGAAACATGGAGAGCAAAGATCCTCAGAGGTTTCATAAAGACAGAAAGGCCCAGGGCATGTCACATGCTGGAAAAATGAAACAAGCCTGAAACCCAAAAAAGTAAACAAGCTAACTTCACTAAATGAAGGAAACATTTTAAACTATTTATCACTACAATTTAAATGTGATTTGCCTACATTTTTGATGGTTCTTGAAACGTAATGGTTTTAAACACATTACTACTACTTTTTGTAAATAAAAATGAATTATCTGTAAAGAAGCAAGCATTTTTCTGTGAGTCATGTCTCTAACTGCTTGGTCCTGGTATGTGCTTTTTAATCATGTTGGTCCAGTCACAGCACCACGATCTGGTTAAAGTACCCTCTTCACTGGGTCTGGCCATCATTTGAGCTTTCTTGCTTTTCCCTGCTAGAGAGAGGACCACAGCTTTTACTCTGCTAGACGCTGGGGCATGATGGACAGGGAGATAGCAAGTAGGCTTTCTGAGAGCTACTCTTAGTCCTCCTCTCTTTGTTAATACAGGATGTGTTTGCAACTGGTATAACCAACCTGTATTTCCTAATGTCTCAAAAACTGTACTGAATACATGGAAATCTGTCCTGTCTCTAAAATTTAAAGACAAGATTTCAAGCTAATTCACACAATTAACACATCTTCTCTGTCCAAAGGGACTTACCCTATTGAGTCATGCCCAACTCCTGCAATGACAGCCTACTGCCCGTTCCTCAAGGGCAGAGCATGTAACTTTTACAAAGCTTATCACAGTTTTGAAAACTACTTTTTATGCCAGTCTTCCCTTGCTCCACTTAAGTAGCCGATGTTCTTCTCATTGAGGGACACGGATGTGCCCTATGTTTGGCTCTCTGGACTTCATGGCATGCGCTTCTCTGGCCCTCGGCACCCACCCAGCCCCTCCCTTGCATCATGTCCCTCCCGAGGATCAGCTCCTCAGCAGTTCCTCTCCAGCCTCTTCCCCTGCCCTTATTCCTAACACACGAGTTCAAGCTTCTAAGCCTTACATGGTATCAACTTCACATGTCTGCCAGAAACTGCTGATGTTTTTATCATTGTCCTTCTATGGGGTTTACGCCAGGGGACACAGGGCTTCATGCAGGAGACTAGCATGGAATGGTGCACTTTCCCTTTACAGTTTTATACAAATCTATGGGAATTTTGAGTAGGAACACATTTTCTAGCAGGAATGCCAAGGAAAGTTCTGCACTGATGATTTAGATAAAGATAAATGACTTTTCTTACACACATTTTGCACTAATATAAGTACCACAAAGCTATCTGCCCTGATTTCACTGACATTTAATAAAATCCATTTCTTTCTTCTAGTCATAAACCTGCCTAGAAACCTACTGAGCACGAGCATTCTACAAAGCATTTTAGGGGTAAGTCATTGAACGAACTAGCCTTAAAAGCAGCTGGTTAATTTATTTGGTTTGTCTTCCACATCCTGTATTATCGAATTGTCATTATCCCAATACTGAGAGCAATTTAAGCTCAATGGGAGCTAAGCACACAGAGAGGAAAAGCTGTTTCCAAGAGGTCTATATTTTTGTTGTTGTTGGAGAAAGTATGTTAGGGCTTTATTTCCCATAAATCCACATTCTGGCAGTCAGCACTCTCAATACTTATATTTCAATAGGAGCCTTCACATACCAGCAATATACTTTATTCTTCTATGTTTTGGGCTGATAGATGTATCTCACACTTTTCTACACTACAGAGTGGTATAGGATGCACATCCCAGAGTCTCCCACACCTGTGCCAAGATCTCTAGCAGGTTGCAATACAACCTGTGTTTCTGGTACCCAGTGCTATCATTACCAATCACCTACTCTCCCCTAATAAAGGAAAGGGGTGTGTTTCAATTGTCAGCTCAGGATCTTCCAAGTTTATGAACAATGTGACTTTTTAGCCTTCTTCAACCCCTGCATACTGCTTGCTCTGAGCAGCACAGACTGGGACGGAGGATCATGCCACAGGAAGAAGATATGGAAGCCACCAGCTTTGTTCCTACAGGAGCTCAAAAAAAAGTCCATAAAAGACAACCTTTGCTAAGTCAATGAGATAGTGGACAAGGAAAAGATAATGAATGGTTTAAGAACATAAACCTCTGCAAGTCAGAGCCTAACAGGGCAGAATCAGGAAAACGAGGCAAAGGGCAGAAGGACAGGAAGTCTTTCTACTGGAGAATGATACAAAATAAAATTGTTAATAGAAAACAAGGACTGGAGAGATGGCTCAGTAGTTAAGGCTCACTACTCTCCCACAGTATCAGAGCTTAGTTCTCCATACTTACATCAGGTGGCTAACTGGCCTCCGTAGGCATGCACACGCTCTCTCTCTCTCTCTGTCTCCCTCTCTCTCTCTCATATGCATAACCTCTCATAACTAAAACTGAAATAACTTGTTTTTTTTCTTTAATAGAAAAGGCAATTGAATGAAACACTATTCAGTGTGCAGAAGGTGCTGGTTGTGCACAGCCAAGAGAAGCCCCTAATTCCGAGAGAGCCAGGGGTGAGCAAGTAGCCAGGGGAGCAGGTGGGAGCCTTCATCCTGCATCTTGCTTTGACTCAGGACGAACATGGCCAACAATTGTTTTGGTTTCTTGTCTTTTTAAATCTCCACAAAGAAAGACCATAAAACATGGCAAAATAGGGAATATTCTCGAGTATATTCTTGCTTTAAATTCACTGGTTAATTTCTGGACCTGTTATAATCCTTCAAACTTCTATTTCTAGGGGTAATTTCATGGGCACAGGGGACAAGTTCCTGAACAGAACACCAATGGTTTATGCTCTAAGATTAAGAATCGACAAATGGGACCTCATAAAATTGCAAAGCTTCTGTAAGGCAAAGGACACTGTCAATAGGACAAAACGGCAACCAACAGATTGGGAAAAGATCTTTACCAATCCTACATCTAATAGAGGGCTAATATCCAATATATACAATGAAGCTAAGAAGTTAGACTCCAGATAACCAAATAACCCTATTAAAAATTGGGGAACAGAGCTAAACAGAAAATTCTCAACTGAGGAAACTCGAAGGGCTAAGAAGCACCTAAAGAAATATTCAACACCCTTTCCTCAGGGAAATGCAAATCAAAACAACCCCGAGATTCCACCTCACACCAGTCAGAATGGCTAAGATCAAAAACTCAGGTGACAGCAAATGCTGGTGAGGATGTGGAGAAAGAGGAACACTCTTCCATTGCTGCTGGGATTGCAAGCTGGTACAACCACCCTGGAACTCAGTTTGGTGGATCCTCAGAAAAATGGACATAATACTACCTGAAGACCCAGCTATACCACTCCTTGGCATATACTCAGAAGAGGCTCCAACATGGAATAAGAACACATGCTCCACTATGTTCATAGCAGCTAAATTTATAATAGCCAAAAGCTGGAAACAACCAGATGTCCCTCAACAGAGAAATGGATACTCAGTCACAAAAGAACAAACACGGTATGTACTCACTGATAAGTGGATATTAATTAGCTCAAAAGTTCAGAATACCCAAGATTCAATTCACAGACCATATGAAGCCTAAGAAGAAGGAAGACCAAAATGTGGATGCTTCAGTGTTTCTTAGAAGGGTGAACAAAATACTCACAGGAGGAAATATTGAGACAAAGTGTGAAGCAGAGACTGAAGGAAAGGCCATCCAGAGACTGCCCCACCTGGGAATCCATTCCATATACAGACACCAAACCAGGATGTTCTTGTGGATGCTGGGAAGGGCTTGCTGATGGAAGCATGATAAGCTGTCTCCAGAGAGGCTCAGGCAGAGCCTGACAAATATAGAGGTGGATACTCGCAGCCAACCATTGTACTGAGCGTGGGGTTTTGGTTGGAGGAATTGGAGAAGGGACTTAGGGAGCTGAGTGGGTTTGCATCCCCATGGAAGGAGTAACAGTATCAAATGGCCAGATCCCCGAGCTCCCGGAGACTGGACACCAACCAAAGAATACACATGGAGGGACCCATGGTACTGGCCACTTATATGGCAGAGGAGGGCTTTGTTGGCCATCAGTGGGAGGAGAGGCCCTTCGGTCTGAGAGTGTTAGATGCCCCAGTGTAGGGGAATGCTAGGGAGGGATGATGGGAGCAGGTGGGTGCGAAGGGGAGCACCCTCATAGAGGCAGGGTGAGGGGGATGGGATAGGGGGATACCAAAGGGGAGACCTGGAAAAGGGAAAACATTTGAAATGTAAATAAAGTAAATATCAAAAAAAAGAAAGGAAGAAAGAAAAGAAAGAAAGAAAAGGAAAAATGCTATATACATGCAATTTTTTCTTTTAAAAATTATATAAAAGAAAATATATAAAGGAATAAGTAAGGGGGTAGATATACTCAAAACACAGTGTATGTATCACAGAAATGTCGCGGTGAAGCCTATTTGTGCAGCTAATATGCATTAGTACACTAGAGCTGAGCACAGTGGGTAGAGTTCCCTAACAAGCATGAGGTCCTGTGATCTATCACAGTACGATATAAATCAGGTGTGATTGTTTACTCCTACATCCCTACCATTCAGGATATAGAAGCAGATGGATCAGAATTTCATGGTCGTCCTTATCACAATAAGAGTTTGAGACCAACTGTGCTATATGAGACCCTGTCTCCAAAGTTTGATGACAACTACCAAGACTGCAATGACGGAGGAGGAGGAGGAGGAGGAGGGGGAGGGGAGGGGGAGGGGGAGGGGGAGGGGGAGGGGGGAAGGAGGGAAAGGGGAAGGGGAAGGGGAGGGGGAGGGGGAGGAGGGGGAGCAGCAGCAACAACATTTCTAGCTTCATCACGAGTAGACTATTGACAAACATGGACACAAACTAAAGGTCCAATAACAGAAGAACAGCTGAGAAAACTAAACAGACCTGTAGAATGGATAATCATGCAACTATTAAACAATGCCAAGCAAACAACTTAAAGAATGCAGAGAATTTTATATACAACTTTTTTAGTAAAAACAAGCCCTAAACTGAGATGACTTTATACATTCTTTCATTAATTTATTATAAAATAAATGAATGTGTCTAGCAAAAATAAGACCAGAAAGTATGTTCATTATCTTGCTCAGACACACCACAATCACTGATTTGGTGTACAGCCCTTCTTAAATGTACCTACACACATAATTATATTTTGAAAACAATGCCATAGGACCCTTCATACACTTTTAAAAAGTACATCAATAAAAACAATCTATCAGATGTTATCACACTACTTAAACCCACTGACAAAGGGAAAGATTAATCTGTCAAGGGCTTGGCTTGTCACTCACTGGTAAGCCTTGGTCTGCTGATAAACAAACAACTTCACAGAACCCAGCAGTATACAAGGCCACTGGGTGAGCATGAAGGATCTTGGTAAAAACAGGACCACTCCATAAGCATGCCTGTATGAACACTTTCCGAAACATAATCACGTACCTCATCCTATCTGAAATGAGAGACTCTGCTTCCTTACTATTGCACTTTAGCCTTGGTGTAGCCTTTGTCCTTTTAGATAAAGCTTATTTAGATAATTAAGAACACAATTGCTCTGGCCTCTTTACAGCCTAGATTCTAAAACAAACAATTGCCTCCTGCAAATCACATCCTAAAATTGGCTCCATCCTCAAAGATTTATCTTTTGACGTCCTTTCCGAAAACCTATGGCAGTTCTCCCTCATGATCTAGAGATAAAGGGCACACAGCCATCTAGGTATGAAGTGTGCTTCAACCTTCAGTGTTAAAAATATTGAAGAGAAATATTGTTTGGAAGGTTAAAAACAAAGAAAATAACATTATCAAATTTCTCCATAGAAATTCTTACATATATGCATAGAAATAAAAATACTTGTACATAAGTTTCTTTCTCCAATGATTAAGAATATTTATTTTCTCACCAGATCAGGTTAATTTTGGTTAATTAATAATCTTACTAATGTCACTCCACTACTACTGCCTGGCTCACATTCTTTTGAAAACCACCACCCACTGTCATGACGTAGTAGGGTTCATGCAATGACACTAATAACACCATCTGGGACCCTCCACAAAGGAATATGCTCAGGGAGCAGATCTGTGCTAAATAGTACTTGAAATGAGCACTTCATACTGTATGAGTGATACTACCTAACGGCCGCTGTTCCTGTAATCCCTTACTTATGCAGCCCTGCTTAGAAAGAAAGGGAAAGAGGGAATATGAATAACAGTCCATCTGTATTAAGCCCCACAAGAAAACATGACGAGCATCTCTCCACCAATTCCACTATTCAAATAGGCAATGAGAGGTACAGTAAATAGGAAGCAACAGAGGCTTGATTGCTCCAGGAAGAGAAGGATTCAAGGAGGTGCTATGGTCAATACACATATGTGACACAGAAAGGGCTGGACTACAGCCTGCAAAGTGCTTGCCTTATAAGGTCTGAGTTTGATCCCCAGAACCCATGTAGAAGAAGGCAAGCATATGCTTTTAGTGCCAGTCCTGGGGAGTCACAGGAAGGCTGACTGCATGAGGCTCAATGACTGGTCATCTTAGTCTACATAGATTAACTAATTGACTAATAATAATTAATAATAATTAATTAGTTAGCTAATTTAACTAATGAGTATTTCATAGTTCAGGTCAATGAGAGACCATCTTAAAAAAACAAACAAAAAATACAAGAGAAGGGAAGAAGGGAAGAGAAGAGAGAGAGAGAGAGAGAGAGAGAGAGAGAGAGAGAGAGAGAGGAAAGGAGAAGAGAGAGAGAGAGAAGTGGACTACCATTGAGGAACAGCACCTGAGGTTGTCCTCTGATCTCCACACACATGATCAGACACAATTACATGCATATATACATACATGTGAACATGAAACACCAAAAAGGAGTATTACATATGGAAATTTTTAATTTTTTAAAATTTATTGAATTTATTAAAAACTTGAACTCTTTGCAGAAAATCTTTCTTAACAGGCATTCAATGGCTTTGTGTCAACAGGATCATAAAAGAAAAGGAAGCTAGTACGATCCTTCCCACATCCCACAGGCAGTGTACACTCCATTGCAAGACTGGGAACCCTACAGAGAATCAGTAGGAAAGCATCTGACATTTGGCATAAATAAATAAGAAAATGTCAACGCTGCCACGTAAATAATTTCCAGTTTAGGAAACTGATTTCTATTTTTAGCCTCAAGCAGTATAGAATATATAGAAAACGCCACCAAAATATGTTGCCACAGAGTTAATTTGCAATTTGGTTTTATATGACTGAGAAAAATGGTTTGTGGAGGTTACATTTGCGTTTTACTTCCTGTTAGTTGGTGTTTTTACAATGTTGGTGTGCTGACAGCATTAAATTCTAGGAATAGAAACACAACTTGGAACAGGGTATACCAGAGCAGAGAGGGGCAGGAGATTTTTTTTTAGCAGTTCGACTTAAAGCCACTAGTATATAAACTTGGTGATATCCTGTGGCTTAATATTGACTTGACCAGGAAATCTTCAACATGTATTCCTAATTCTTCAAAAATGCTCTGTTGAAAAGTATAATGGTAAACTGTGCAAAACAGCATGCCTGGAGAAGGCTGCCCAGACCATCCCACGACTGTTCACAACTACCCTAGACAGCTGAGCCTTTGTACACAACAGTGAACACAGCAGTGTCAAAATCCTGGGAACCCTACTGGAAGCCTATAGGCAGGGTATGATGCAACCACACCCTCCCCCCAAATAAAGAAATAAGCAAACAAAAAACAACAAAACAAAAATGTACCACAAGCTTCCAACCTAGAACAGGGAAGTGGCTGTCCTCATTTCATTCAGAAGGTCCTTTCCCTGTTTGCTGACTGCCATTTTTCAGCATATGAAGCAACCTGCCTCCACATCCAGGTCCCATCACTTTGACCCACAGCAATGCCAAGCAGCTGACTACCTCACATTTAACAATGAACCCCACTATGAACAGTGTCACAATGAACTACTACTTTGTGAAAGGAGCAGAATCAGCTATCAGGGAAGGGTATTCCACAGTTCAAAGGTAAAGGCTGTAGAAAGCTAAGCTTATCTTGCTGACAAAGAAAGCCATACATTAAAAACTAAACAATACAACAAAAAGCATCCACAGTCACACTTCACAGCTTTGGTCTAAAGCCAAAACTCCCTGGCTCTGCTCATTTACCAGACTTCCTACTTGTGTAAAATTCCATTGGTTGCTGAGTGTTAGAGGCCCCTCGGAGGACACTTTCAGAAGATGGGCTGCTTCTTTTCTTGTTTTCTTTCTTCTTTAAACATGGAAACAAACCAGATTTTTGAATATGCTTTTTATGCTCGTGTGTCAAGCAGTAGAGTCCACAGATTTAAGTACAGCACTTCTACTAAGAAGTTTTCTCTGGAATCAAAAGAAATTTCTAAACATTAAAAAAAAACAAAGTACTCTGGCCTACTATTCCCAGTCCACTATGGATAAGCCACTGTCTCCCAAAACTATGGAGCTAGAGCATTAAAAAGCAAATGCGACTGGGCTATGGTAGTCCCTGAGCTTCCCTGCACATTCCTATATTTATGTGGCACAACTCTGAAACAAAAATTTTAATCCCTTTGGGACATTTTAAGGAATTAACTTTAAAAGTAGTGGTTTGAATTGAAATGGCCTCCATAGGTCCATAGGGAGTGGCACTGTTAGCAGGTGTGCCTTACACAGGTATCTGTTGGAGGGCTTAACTAGTGAGTGGACTCTGAGGTCTCAGAAGCTCAAGCCAGTTCTCTTCCTGTTGCCTGCTGACCCAGAGGTAGAACTCTAAGTTCCTCCAGCACCATGTCTACCTGCATGATGCCGTGCTTCCCGTTCTGATGATAGTGGGTTAAACCTCTGAAACTGTACACCAGCCCTATCCTTGGTTACGGTGTCTCTTCACAGCAACTAAGACAAAAGTATTTAAACAACTGGGGGCTGGAGAGATGGCTCAGCTGTTAAGAAAATTGGCTGCTCTTCCAGAGGTCCTGAGTTCAATTCCCAGCATCCACACGGTGTCTCGAAATCCTTTAATGCAATTATATTGGACCTGATGCTCTCTTCTGTTGTGCAGATAAAACACCCATATATAAAATAAGTAAATCTTTAAAACATATTTAAACAACTAAAATATTAAATACAGTGTCTCAGTATTCTTATGAATAGCCCACATATCTAATAGCAGACCTTTGCTTCCCTGCCTGCTTGTCCTGTTCCCAGCCTTTGGGCCACTTCAACCCTGTTTATAGAAGTGGGCGAATAATGTAAAGGACTACAGAATAGATAAGTGTTCTCATGGTAAAACACCTCTGTTACACGTCATACCTCCATCTGGGCAGTTCTTCTCTAGGTGCTTGAATGTCGAGTTATTTCTGATTCCAACCTCTCAGTTACACAGTATTTGCCTTTATTTTTTCTTTTCTTCTACATCATCTGCTTCCTACTCTATTCCGTAGGCTCTTGGTGCCCATGACATACCATTATTGTAAGGTTATCAATAATTACTAAATGCTAGACTCTTCAAATTGTTTCGTGAATTTATGGTACTAGTTTAAAACTCCAGTTAAAGCAATAAGAATTGCTTTTGAATTAATACAGTCTTTGCTTTCCTCATTTTTCAACGTTTATAAACTTCTCTAACTCGATTAATAACTCTTAAAAAGTTTGCCAACATATTCCAGAAGAAATTAACTGTTCACAATAGTCACTACCTCAGAGGCCTGCTGCTGCCATGTGGTACGGGCAGGCAAAAGACGCCCAGAGGCCCAGCAATGCATGGCAGTCCGCAGTGGAACCACGATGATGCGCACATATGGGGTGGAGGGGTGGGGAGAAAGAGCAGCAGAACGGTCTGTGCATTACGGAGAGGAGACATGGCAATATGAGGGTAGGAAGGGACAACCTGATGGAAGCAGCCTGCCCTGCCACCTGAGGCCATGGTGAAGTCCTGGCCCATGCTGCCACTGACAGACACATCTGGGTCTGTCGACATGCAGCATCAGGGGTCTATGTCAATGTCTATGGCTCATATTACCACCAAAAGCCTGCTGCCTGAGACCATGGTGATGTCCAAGGGCTCTGGAGAGCTGGCCCCATCCCTTACTAGCTGTGGTGCTCTGGAGGGCTGGTCCCACCCTTTTCTGGTGTGGCACTCTGGAGGGCTGGCTCCACCCTTTTCTGGTATGGCACTCTGGAGGGCTGGCCCCACCCCTTACTAGCTGTGGCACTCTAGAGAGCTGGCCCCACCCCTTACTGGTGTGGCACTCTGGAGAGCTGTCCCAACCCCTCGCAACTACTGCACTGGGCAGTATCAATGAGCTGCCCCAAGTGCAGGAGAGCTGTTAGCTTCGTGTGATGATGTGGGTGAGGGAGAGTGGAAGAGCTGGCCATGCCAGCTGTTGAAAAGGCATTGTGAAGAAATACAAAGCAGAAAGGTGGGTGAGGAATGATGATTGAGCAAGCTATGATTTTAAAGACGGGACTGACAGACAGTTTCATTTGCAAAGATGACCACAGATAATGGTCTAAGGCTTGTACCAGAAATGCATCTGGTCACCAGAAAGGAAGATACTGTAAGTCCAAATGCCCAGAGAAGCCATGCGGTGGCAGGGCAGATAGATACATGGGAATTTGTCAGAAGGAAAGTTGTAAGAAGGAGTTAAAAGACTTAGGGGTTAAGAGCACAAACTGCTTTTTCAGAGGACTGAGTTTGGTTTAAGGCAGCCATATCACATAGCTCACAATTGCCTCTAACTCCAGTTCCAGAGTATCTATCAAGACATCTGACCTCTGTGAACACTTGCCTTTACCCAGATACAAGCAAATGTATGCCTAAGTTAAAGGAATTTCCCACCCTAACTCCCTCACCCTTAGCCACTTATGGCAGGCAAGAGAGGTGGTCCTGCCCTCACTGGTTGTAGCAGCACTCAGGAGATTGGGCTCTGCACCTCGCCTGGTCAGTAGAGTAGAGCTGGCCCTAGTGTAGAGAGCACTGGGAAGCCAACCCCAAGCGTATGAGCTTTGGAGTGCTGGCTCTGCCCCTTGCTGGCCTGCAGCATTGGGTGAGCTAGCCAGAGCAGTGCTGGAGAGTTCTCCCTGTAAGGTGTAGGTATGGGAGAGCGTACAGGCTGGCTAAGTACTCAGTTATCACCCAGGCCCAGATCCGTCCAGGGCTTTGAGTTCATCCGTTCCAATAGGGAGCGCATGAAGGAACTGGTCCTGAAGATCCTAAGCTGCTGGATCTCCCTGCTGCAGGGAAACAACAGGATACCTGAGAGGAGTCCTGACGAGGATCCAGCATGGATAGGGTAGCAGAAGCCAGAGGCTTCAAAGCAGACCAATGACTCACTATAAACAGCATTTGTAAGTAAAGCTGTGTGGACAAAAGTGCATACTGTTGGACACACTACAGCTTCCGTGTGTGTGTGTGTGTGTGTGTGTGTGTGTTGTTGTTGTTGTTGTTGTTGTTTTGTTCTGTATTTTTTTGCTTTCTTTCTTTTTTTTTATTATTTTCTTTTGAGGGGTAGGTTGTAAAGGTAGAGAGCAGATACAAAAGGATGGGGAGATGAAAGGGATTTGGGATGCATGATGTGAAATTCACAAGGAACCAACAAAAAGTTAAAAAATAATAATTACTACTTAATATCAGTTATAAATGTCTTTTCTTACTTAAAAAAATAAGGTGTTAAAGAGATGGTTCAATGGTTAGGAGTACTGGCTATTCTTCCAGAGGACACAAGTTTGAATCTCAATACCCACATGGTGGTTTATACATTTTGTAACTATTTCCAAGGGATCAGATGCCTTCTCCTAGGTTCTGAAGGCACCAGGCACGCATGTCATACACAGATACACATGCAGGCAAAATATCTATATACATAAAATATTTTTTTAAAAAAGGAAGACCCAAGTACTCACTAATAAGTGGATATTAGCCAAAAAAAAAAAAAAAAAAAAAGTACACAATACCCAGGATACAGTCCACAGAACTCAAAAAGGTCAACAAGCTAAAGGGCCCAAGTGAGGAATCTTCAGTCACACTTGAGAGGGAGAAGAAAGCAATCACAAGTGGGGAAAGAGGGAGGGACCTGGGAGGAAAAGTGGATGGGGGGAATGGGGGTGAGAAGATGGGACCATTATCTGGTATTGGGTGAGAGAAAAGGACTGAAGCCCCGAGGGCCAGCAGAAAGAATGAAAACAGGCAACCTCAGGAGGTAGGAGGTTGGAGGGACCCTCTAGAATGTACCAGAAACCTGGGAGGTGAGAGACTCTCAGAACTCAAAGGGAGGGACCTTAGATGAAATGCCCTACAGTGGGGAGAGGGAACTTGTAGAGTCCACCTAAAGCACGAAGACAGGGCCTCAAATGAGGGAGGGGATTGCCATCCCACAGTCAAAACTCTGACCCATAATTGTTCCTGTCTGAAAGAACTGTAGGGATGGAAATGGAGAGGAGCCTGAGGAAAAGAAGGTCCAGCAACAGGCCCAAAGTGGGATCCAGCTCAAGAGGTGGTCCCAAGGCCTGACACTATTACTGATGCTATGGAGCGCTGACAAAAAGGGACCTAGCATGACCACACTCCGGAAGACCCAACAAGCAGCTGAAAGAATCAGATGCAGATATTTGCACTCAACCAATGGACAGAAGCTGCTGAACCCTGTGGCTGAATTAGGGAAAAGCTGAAAGAAGCTGAGGATGAGGGCGACCCTGTAGGAGGACCAGCAGTCTCAATTAACCTGAACCCCCGAGATCTCTCAAACACTGGAATACCAACCAGGCAGCATACACCAGCTGACATGAGGCCCCCAACAATATACAGCAGAGGACTGCTGGGTGCAGAGATGATGCACCTAACCCTCAAGAGACTGGAGGCTCCAGGGAGTTTAGAGGTCAGGTGGGGTGGGGGTTGGGGGTGGGAACATCCTCTTGGAGACAGGGTGTTGGGGAGGAGGTATTGGATATGGAACAGTAGAAGGGTGGATGGGGTGGGAGGAATGAAATCTGGAGTATAAATAAATAAATAAATAAAAATAAAAAATAAAAAATATACCCCAAAAAAGGAAGATATATTTCTTAGCCCAGATATGAGAGTGGTGCATAGAAATACATTCAAACAAAGCACCCATACACAAAAAATTTTTTTAAAGCAAGATATACTTAATAACCCAGACATGGTGGTACATGCCTTTAATCACGGCACTTGAAAGGTAGAGACAGACAGTTGCTCTCTGTACACTCAAAGCCAATTTAGTCTACATACCTAATTCTAAGAACCTTGTATCAAAACAAATAATAAGTTAAAAAAAATAATGCTATATCTTCAATTAAATGAAACTATTTCAACAAAACACAATAATGCAAAACCCATGTAGCACAGGCAATCCTTAAAAGTATAAACTGTGTGCACAGAAGAAAAAGATGTTCTGGAGATTTCTACAACTACACCAAACCAATAAATTTGAAAATATCATTTAACTAAATATGTCATCAAAGTTTATGAAAACAATGTAACATTTTACTATTTATGAAGTATAAATTTACATAATAAACTCAATGAACACAAGGAAACAAATCAATACTGTATAAAGGACATGTACATGTTTCATGAAGCTCCTAACATGTAGGAGAATTTATAATGGCCCCTAAAGAGAGCTTAAGAATGTTTCAAGAGCAGAACCTGTGCTGGAACACAGTTGCTGTTGAGTACTTGCCTAGAATTCAACTATTAATAAAAGCAACCTGTCTTAAGTAATGTTTACAATGACAGCAGATTATTAAATCTTTATCTTCGCTCAATTCTAACAGAATGCATGGGTCACAATCAAAGCTAAGTGATTTTATGCAAACAAAATCTCCTCACCAAAACCCGTTTAATAATGAAATAAGAGGGGTTTTAAAGTTACCTCTCAAAGTTGACAAACACAGGGAGGTAGTTGATTTGTCTAAGGCATGGACAGTCAGTTAAGCTTAGGATCCCATTACTAACAACACAAGCATTCTGAATGGTGTGAACCAAAAGGTGACGATGGGAGACGGGAGGACGGGAGAAGACAGGGGAACTGCAGAAGAAATCAGAGCTGCGGTGCCCCCCACTCTGTGCCACAGAATGGGTCCCCAGTCTGCCACGTGGCCTTGAGAACGAAGAGGGATGTGCAGTGCTCTTTCCTGCCACCTCACTCCATGTCATATCAGAGCACAAGGAGAGGACAGGTAACTCATACCACAGAATATTCTGAATGCTTTGGAAAGAGGGGCTCAAAGCTGGAAACTCACAGCTACATCAATACTGAAATAACTCAGACTATCTCTTTCTTAACTTCTATAGACAAAGTAATATTGTCATTTCTAGTATGTGATAGTGTTTGTTATAAAAATGATATTTTAAAACTCTGGCTAATAAAACAGAAAACAACTGACAAACAATCACCATGATTCTTTAATGTCAGGATTTATTATTTCAATAAACAGAAAGATATTCAGGAAGTTTCACTTCCTCACTGTTTTGAGTAGCACCGATATAATACACCAGCATGAACGTGCCACTGAAGAGCAGCAGTGCCTCTCCAATCCCCACCTCAGCCTACAGGAGGTTTGTCACAAGCAAGAGCAGCAAGCCCTACTACAACGACTTTTTGTAACATTTAAATGCTGCCTCCTTTTGGTGGTAAGGCCATTCTTTTCACAGTCAGCTGTCCCCTGCTTCAAAGAAGGTGACTAACTCAGGCTACAGGTACCCTAGAGATCAAAGTCTCAGTTTCATCGCATCATCATTTGTCACAGGCCACACATCCTGGGAGAGACATACAGCATTACCTTTTTCCCGCCGGTCACAAACTGCTTACAACTGGATCTCACGAACTGTGGGTGCACAGCAATGATCTACAAAAGAAAAAGTACCCAAGCCGGGTTGAAAAGTCACAGGTCAAAGTGTATGATGGTCTCTTGTCCATTACGGACAGCAGATCTAAAACGCGGATCTTGGCAGGAACAATGAATTCAGGTAAGACTCTGACTGATGAAGATGCTCTTGTGTGATCAAAGGTCTTCTCTGAAGCAAAATCAAAGCTGCACAAGAATCAAGGGCTTTTCACTTCTGGCTAAGTGGGGCTCCCTGGGCAGACTCCTCTCCTAAAGTCCTGCAGGGAAATGGATCAAGGAAGTGCGCAATATCTTAACCATTTGTAACTAAGTCCACAAGAGAAGGCAACCATATGCAGGTCTCTCCAGGGCTGCTCCACACTGTTCCTGCTGGTGGCTTTATGTCACAGAACACCATGAACACAAGGTGGTGAGCTCCAATTAGCCTAACTCCCTTGAGACCCAGCTCTTTGTGTAGGAGCTTCCCCCTTCTTACCTTTTCATCCCCAACTATCCATGAAATCAGAAACGTCCCAAACCTTCAGTTGAATATATTTTACATTTCTATAGTTAACTAATATATTTCCTTCCTCCAACTGGACAGGTTAATAATTTCTCTACACTGCCAATTTCAGGGTAATTTAACAGACATCCTGTCGTTTTCGTGATACATTGTTAGTACAGTGTTCTCTGCAGCTCTGCCCTAACCCTTCCTAATTACCAACACAGAAAGACACAAATTCTTACAATCTCTAAGAGCCTTGCAAGCTCTCTCACAACATATAATGAGCGTTTCTCCTTAAAAAACACCTTACCCCCACCCAATATAGATTGAGAAAGATGAGCCAGGAGCATTGGTGTACTAGCTGCTCCTCTGAGCCTGCATCAGCTGAGCTGAGCCTCCCTCCCAGTGCCTGTCTCACTCATGGGAAGGACTCAGACCCTCCCTCCATAAGCTGCTACTCTCACCACTCAGTGCTGCTCTGCCAAGTACTATTTCCTTCGGTCTTCACTCTCTACCCATTCTTCCATTAACCAAAACATAGTCTATGGACATTATATCTGCACACTGACCTTCTTTGTATCAGCCAGATGACATAGTTTTTATGAGCAAATGTCTTGAAAGAAGAATCTTTCCTGGTGCTTCTGACTCCATCTTCTGGGACCCAGTGGGCCCCTGTCCTCACTAAGGCTATGGGGAAGCTCACAGGTGCCGGGCTGAAACGCTGGACACTGCTCTGCCTGCAGGCTGCCTTTAACTGCACTGTCATCTCCCTTGGAAACACTCTCTTTTGATGCTCCAGTCAGCAGCCTGCATTTTTTCCCAGCCTTCCTAAAAACTACCTCTCGGGCTAGTGGCTATTTTTATTTTCACTGTAGTCCTTCGAGAGCTCCAGAATATCAACATCCATCTTCTCCTTTCACCCTGTAGCTGTGAAGTGGCCAATATCCTTAAAAATGGTTTCTTCTCAACTCACCTCAAATCCCAACTGTGTTTAAGGGACAATCTCCACCAACAAGGCCAACACCTATTCCTAAACCTTCTGTAAAACCACCAGATGCAGCCCAGCTCTCAAAATTTCTGACCAACTTCCCAATGCCTTCGCTCAAATTATTGCCTAATACAATTGGGGAGATTTCCTACAGCAGAACACTGGATTTATTCTCTGCACCTTCATCTTTAACATCACTCAGCCCACTGTCACTAAGGCTACAATGTCTACCTCCTGAAAATGATCTCAGTCCATTTTCCCACCTTGACCACTCAGGCTTGCTCCCTTTACTAAGTTCTTTAGTGGTTTGTTCAGTACACTACATCAGCCTGCTCAATTGTCTCTTTCCCACTGACTCTCCTGTTTAAATCCCCTTCTGTTCTGGCAAAGTCAGCTTTCTAAAGCTCAAGTCAGATCTTATCAATCCTTTACTATGGTTCAATCAATATTTGAATAAGCACGTGAAGAAAAGCACCTTCTTTGAGAGTACAGCAGATACCTTAGCATGCTGGGTATCTCCAGCTGATCTGTGTCCTTCCCACCAGACCTGCCATCTCTACTGCACAGTCACATGTTAGCCCTGCTAGAGCCAGGCTCCATCTCTGCCGCCCTTGTTCTTCGGCACTGACCTATGAGAGGGAAGCCAAGCTCCTCAGTCTGAAGATCTGGCCTATTCTAGTCGGCCTTCTATTGCCTCTTTAGTCTTCCATACACATCTAAGCAAGACTTTCTGCCACTCACTGGACACAGTTGGAGCTTTCTGGCCTCTCCATTCCTCCCATGCTCTTCCACATGGAAGGCCAGTTCCCATCTATACCTGCCTCTGTATCAAAGCTCCGTCAGACATTACTCAATCTACAAAGCTACCACTCCAAAACAATACACACCACCACAAAAATCAGCTAAGCATGTTTTTACCTCAGAACTTATTATGATTGTTTTTGACCCTATCATCTTAGTCAGAATGGGATGTGTGTGTGTGTGTGTGTGTGAGAGAGAGAGAGAGAGACAGACAGAGAGAGAGAGAGAGAGAGAGAGAGAGAGATTTAATCCAGTCAAATAAAAGCTCCCAGAGGACAGAGTAAGACCAAAGTCATAATGTCTGCATCTGGTCTCAGTCTCAACATTCAAGTGGCACCAGCTCACCACGGACTGAACAGACACTTGTTACTACAATCATCCTCACCTAGGGGCGAAAACTCTTTCATGAGGGAAAACTTGCTACATACTTACTTTAATGGGACAGTCGAAAGTCTCATGAAATTCTTCTCCAGAATACAGTCCAAAGACCTGCAGCTGAGAAGTAAACAGAACACAACAGTTTATCATGACCATGACAGAGAGGGCCAAGTCAGCAAAGAAAAGGACAGAAAGCAAAAGAAATGTGAGGCATTTCAACGAGTCTATGTCCCTGGGACCCCTGTTTAGTACCCAGTGCAAACTATCCCATCAGAGTAGAGCACTCTGTGTCAGTGAAGCTTTTACAAGCATCTTAAAGAATTAGGCACATAGGCAGGGTATATGGAGAAGATGGAGGGAGGAAAGGGGAAAACAGTGTAATTATATTTTAATATTTAAAATGAAAATAAAAAAGGCTTTATGAGCATCGCATGGATAGAGTACCCTTTATTCACTGCAGGTTTATTAAACAGATACCAACTTTAAGAAATGAAATAGATATGGGTGCATTGCTAACATTCTTTTATGACTTCTTACACGCTCATAGAACTGTTTTCCTCCCATAAGCAGAAAGCAACTACCTTGAGTCAAACATATATGGTTTGCAGACACATACATATAAATACATGTATGCACACATACAAACGTGAACACACACATGTATACACAAGCATTCACATACATGCATGTACACACACATACACACTTGTACATACACACATGGATGTGGTAAGAGAATAACCTAAGTGAGATCCACTCCAATCTCATGCTGGATCTATTCTGTGTGTAATGAAAGACTACAGTTGCCCCTCATCGGTGTTTACTTTCAAGTTATCTTAAGCCGTTTTATTCAGTTGTATTTCCCCAGCTTTTCCATCAGTCACAGCAGAAACACAACAAAAACATAATTAGCTCTAATGTGTAGAACATAAAAGAATACAAATGACATATTGTTAGCTTGACACAATTTGTGACACAAACCTGACTCTTCAACTCTCACCCAGATAAAGAACAAGAATTTAAGAAGATGTCAGTGTGATTCTCATACTCAGAGGCTGAGGCTGCAGGACCAGTAGTGAGTCCAGCCTAGGAAAAAGCCAAGAAAGAGAGAGAAAGCAAGAAAAGAAAGAGAGGGGGGAGGGCAGAGGTTAGAAAGGAGAGAAGAAGCAAAGGAGAAGGAAAGAAGAGAAACAAAAAGAAACAAAGTCCAAGGAGCTCCTCTACCATACTTCTCAGTGAATGATACCCTGAATCCCACCGCCGCCTGTCGCTGTGCACAAGCCGCACTGCTACACACAAATGGAAGTCTCACACAAATGGAAGCACATGCCAGCCCACTGCTGCCCTCTTCAGCAGTGCCCCTGTGAGCTTTCTGTATGCTGCAGCGATTGGCTCTATGTTGCTGCTGTGAAATTGGTCATGTGTGACTGTGTCACAATTCATGTCCTCCTTCCACTGACAACCAGTTGCTTTGGCACCAGATCAGAACTTTGATGAACAGTATTTCTGCAGACATCCTTTCCTAATCTCCTGATTAACTTACACACATGTGTGAGGCCCACATAACAAGGGGTGGGAATGTAAACTCACAGGTTATAATTATGTTCATACTTACTGAACAAAAAATATTTAATAGATTTGTTTCATTTATTTAAGATTTTAAAAAAATGTTTATGAGTGTTTTGACTGAATGCATGTATGTGCATCACATGATTGCCTGATGCTGGAAGAAGCCAGAAGAGAGGACATCAGATCTGCCGGAGCTGGAGTTACAGATGGCTGGGAGCCAGAATGTGGGTACTGGGCGTTGAACCCACCACTAAGCCATCTCTCCGTCTCCAACAGATTGGTTCTAATTAATTCATACTCTTACCAGAAGAGCATGAGAAGTGTAGGAGTTATAACCCAAACAGAACTAAGGATGGTGTCAGGACCCTTACTGACTACCCCAGCACTTGGGATGAGTTTGCTCTTTCTGGTCTCTAACAGAACTTCTTGACTTATGTAGAAATTCACCACGAGGCCATTTGCACATGCCCTTGGTCTGAATGTCTGTATCCCTCAGATTTTCCTGTTGAAATCCAATGCCGAAAGTAATGGTATTAGGGGGAAGGCCTTCTGCAGGATGTTCCCTCAGGAATGGTACACTAGTACCATTACAAAAGGGATAAAAGAACCTAAGTAGGCACATGTGTCTGCCTGCTTTGGGACACTAAGGAGACAAATGCATCCTTCAAACCAGTGAGGACTATGGCAGTGTCCTCTGGGAGCAGGGAGGACATTCCTCAAACACTGAACCCAGGTTCCTCATATGCTCAGAGTTGTCAGAAATAATTTTTGTTGTTAAAGACCGCCCAGTCTAATAGTATTTTGTGAAATCCATGGAGTCTAATGAGACTTTATGATATTTTAAATAACAAATTCATTTTTGTACTCATAACATAAAGACTATGCAAACTCAATGTTTTTCTTGTTTTAATGTTCATAAGTTGTGAATGAATGATTCATTCAGCCAAGCTTCAAGCAGAGAATTCTCTCAATAGACAAATTCACACATTAAAAAATAAAATCTTTCAGCCAGGTATGGTAGACATACCTGCGCCTATAATCCAACAAGCAGGAAGGTGAAATAGGAGAATTGTTCATTTGAGGCCACTCTGGGGCTACATAGACAGACCTTGACTTAAATAAGCAAATCTTTGCTGTTCTTTCTGCTAACTGTCTGAGAACTATTCGAGTCCAAGATCAGTATGGCATAATGAGATGCATGGAATTCTCTCAAAGAGGATCTCAGGCATGGCAAACACGCGACACTGTCACCGTGGCTCTCAGTGTTGGGAGGGTATGAAGGCCCTTCCTTTCTATAAACTCCTGAAACTGATGTTTCTGAAGCAGAACAGTCAAGCAAACACTACACTTAGGCCTTTATTGTATCCCAGGAAGCTGGAGGGAGACGAGCAAGTTTTCACACAGTTAGGTAGGCCCGGTATCACTGACAGTAATGAAGGAAATCGGCAGGCGCCCTTAGTGATGTGCTCTGTGTTAATGCCTGCTCAACGAGCATGCAGAAAGCTCCCAAGTCCATCTATTTCCTTCCCAGCATAACATCTTTCTTTACAACACAGTCTGGGGTCAGATACTACTACAACCCATTAACAACAGGCCTCACCTCTGATAAGTAGTTAGATCCCCGAGGACTAACGATAGGCTCACCTTAGACAAACTATCTCTCTTTCTAATACCCAATGTGGGTTGAAGATCTTGCTCTATACTGGTGCTAGGGATGCTAGAGTCCACACCAATGTGCTTGCTCAAGAAACGATTCTGCTGATAACCTAAAGACCTGCCTATGATCATTAAAATCAAGAGATGTGACCAGAATCCAAGTGTACCAAAGCTCCTGTAGGATAACATCACACCAGACAATGTAAAATCTGCAAATAAGGAAAGTATGTTTTCACATGAACGCAAAGAAGAGCAGAATAGGATAACAACACTGGAAAGTTGGCTGTCAAACTGTGAAGGATGAGGAATCTGCTCATCCTTCTGAACTAAGAGAGCTTTCATGGGAGGAAAAATAAAGGAAACAGTATTCATCCGAATAGAGAGCAGCACCACTTAGAAATTGGGTGAGCCATGAATGATCTCCTGAAGACCAACCCTGTATCCTTACAGGAGCCTACTTACTGACTGAAGCCCAGATGGGACAAACACAAGGGGACAAAGCCCAACAAGCTCCTAGGAAACAGGCACTGGCCCTCAGGGCTGTCCCTGACAAGCCTCGGAAGTAGAGTGCCTTCTTATAGTTAAAGAACACTGAAAGAGAAACCACTGAGGGAGGAGCAAGCTGAGACCTCTGGTAAAGCTGGCCACACACCCGTAACACTAGTACTTGGACAGCTGAGGCAAAAGAATCTCAAGTTCCAGGCCAGCCTGAGCTACAAATGAGACCCTTTCTTAAAAACAAGATGACAACACTAATATTAACAGAAAGCTTAACTGAGCACACAAAAACACAGAGAAAATCCCATACCTTCAAAACTGACATCTCACAGTGTCAGCGACAGTCCTACAGTCTTCTGTAAAACCACAGACGGATGCTTCACTTCAGTGATGTCATGTCTAAACTACGCACTCGCAAGTTACACTACTGAAGTTAACATAGCAGTTTCACTTCTCGACTCTGTCTTCTTTATTTATTTGGTTACTGGTCACTAAGATTATACTAATCTATAAAGGGAATCCAGTCAATGATAGCCTAGAGTATTGACTTCTAGGAAGATCAAGGTTGAGATAAAGATCATAAAATTAAAGGTCACCACAGAAAGTTTTCTTTGAAAACGGTATTCTCCATAGCAGTTCTAAAAAGCTGCCACAAAACCTTCTAGTGTGTTGGGGGGTGGAGAGTGAGAGAGGAAGAGAGAGACTGAAAGAGGGAGGCAGAGAAACAAAGAGAGAGACAAGAGAGAAAAGTGAATATGAATATGGATGGATGGATGGATGGATGGATGGATGGATGGATGGATGGATGGATGAATAAGAATTTCTAGCAAGTGGCTTATAGCCATTCTCCTGAAAAGTCTTGCAAGAGTTTCCATGAACTCGACACCCAGACAGCCACGAGTTCACAGAGATACAGACATGCCTTACCTACCCTTATGAATGAGATGGCAGGGCATGTGATTAAATTAAGCATGGAATTCTACCAATTTGCCACCAGGCAGTAGCCTGCCACATACCCAAGAACTATGACTAAGGTAACCATAGCACTGCACCTCCCTCCCAGCTTCCAGACAACAACAGGTCAGGAGGTAGGCCAAGGGCACTCCTGTGAGCTAGCACTTCATCTATCTTGGGCAGGAAAAGGAGAGATTACTGCTGTCCAACCTGTCCATCAATGCAGAACATCTGAGACTAAAAGTGGTAGAAAGAGAAGCTTCACTTCTCTCTAGCAAATTCCTCAAGTCAAAGTAGATATCTAGTTCATTTGAGGGCCTTTCCTTTGGATATAAGAAAGTGATTCTATAATACCTCCATGCTGGTTAGATATAGTCAACTTGACACAAACAGGAGTCACCTAGAAAGAGAAAACCTCGAGCAAGGAGCTGCCTCCATCAGTTGGCCTGTGGGCATGTCTGTGAGGAATTTAGGCAACTAATGATTGATCCGAGAGGGTCTAGCACACTGCAGACAGTGCTAGCCCTGGGCAGGTGGACCTGGATTGTACAAGAAAAGAAGCTGAGAAAACTGTGAGGAGTGAGCTGGGAAGCAAGGCAGTAAGCAGTGATCTCCACGGTCTCTGCTTCAGTTCTTACCTCAAGGTTCCTCATCTGAGTTCCCTCAATGATGGACTCGGACACAGCCAAATAACTGCTTTCCTCTCTAAGGTAGTTTCGGTCACAGTTTATCACAGAAACAGAAAGTAACTACTACAACTTCAAAATTTTCAAGTCAGGGTCTTAAGGATCTGGCAGGTGCTGAATCTGTTTGCTAACACGGTTCTAGCTAGGATATATTAAAAAACCAAAACCAAAAAACAAACAAACAAACAAAACCAGAAATATACTTGATATCTTAAAATTTGCAGAACACCATTCCAAAAACTCAAAGGGAGAAAAAACAAACAAACAAACCAAAAAGCAAACCACATTTAAACAAATCTTAATAGCACAGAAGCCAAAGGAAACCCCAAAGGCTATTTGGGAACTTCAACAAGAGGAAAGACATCTCTGAAGCTCCAGCAGGGTGATGTTGAGAGTGATGGTGACCACCATTAAAAGGGCAGTTAACAGCTACCACATGGGTCTTCTCTACCGGGGACTATCCCAAGTGGCTGAAGCTAATTCACTGAGTCCTCATAGTAGTTAGGACTAGGTATGATTATCTCAAATTTACAGAGAAAACAAACTGGGGCTCAGATGGGAAAAAACAAGCTTACTTAATAACACAAACATACAGCAGTGTAATTCAAAACTAAATCCCAAGACCATACTGCCTGATACCCAAAGAAAAACTAAAAATGCAAAATGGCAAACACAGCCACATCCAAGGAAAAAAATAATAATGTTGTTAGAAAAGCCAATTAAACAAATAAAGAAGTTGCTTGCCCTCCTCAGAAAAATAGAAGCATAAGACCAATGTGATGGCAAAGCAAGTATGCCAGGAGTGAGTCAGCACATCCAATTTTTCTTAGAAGCTATGCATTTTTAAGACAGTGAACATCCATTTATCCTGCTCCCTAAATAAAAGTTTACGTAGATTAGTGGAAGCGGGGAAGAGTTTACGCTGCAATGGAGTAGAAAGGAAAGTCTGGAAATAAAGATAATTAATATACATCAAAGTCAGGGTTCAGAAGTTTCCTGTGTGGGCTTCCCTTGGTACACACAATCCATTTGAGGCAAAGAAGATATCAGAGAGACCAGGAGATACACCACCATTACGTCAGCAAGTGGGGTGCGGCCCAGACATCTAGAACACAGCTACACTCTGCCTCTAAGCCAACACTGCCTCCAGCCTCATATTATTGAATTTCTTGGAAGAAATAAAAACAAATAGACCTGAAATAATAATCAAAATTATAACTGAAGTAAACTTTCCTGAAATGAAAAACAATACTTTACTATATAGATAAAAAGGAGTTAATATGTTCCAGATGAAATTAATGGCAACAGATAAGAACTAGATGTAACACAGCAACCAAATTACAAAGGTCATCTTTATTATTTTTTGTTTTGTTATCACTAGACTCCAAGTTATTAAGGACAAGAGTTATTTTTAAAGGTTGCTTAAAAAGCAAAAGTAGACTGACAGCAGGTATGCTACAAAGTGTCAGAGTACAAAGAGCATTGTCTTTAAAATCTGAGAGAGAATCTATCAACTCAGAATTTGTTTTGTATACTCTCTATGAAGGCATCCTTCATAGATGAGAAAATAAACCATATCCTGAAAGTTGTCTACAAACTCATGCCACCAAAATGAAGCTACCAACAAAAACACTTTGTACACCTCCTACCTCACAAGCTGAGCACTGGAAGGTCATAAGAAAGAACTGAGCCCAGGCCAAATACATGAGTCAACTTCAACTACCAGAATGATGACTTTAAAAACCAACGCAAGTATCAAAGATTAGCAGTGAAATAAATATAACTGTCTGAATATGAGTCTTAATAAGCCAATGAAAGCAAAAACCATAATAGCCACTCAAAGACAGAGTTGACCTTGAAGCAGTTCCTTCTGTTCTTATGATAACTAATCACTTTATACAACATTTTATACAGCCTCTCAATTTTCACAACACTGGCTTCTGGTCAGGGCTGACTTACATAAATACAGGTACTGGGAGATTCCCATACAGTTTTATTAATGCTAATAAAAGATATGAAAAACAACTTTAAAATACATCATAGAACTACAGAAACAAGGCAGATATACATTTTCCTACACCAGGAAAGCATGGTGCTTGCTAAAAGGACAATGGGAATGTTTAGGCCATCACACTGTGTAGCAGATGGAATAATTAAAGGATTCCACTTTGACACCTCACTAATAATTCTAGAACAGTCAAAGTGCTAGAATCCCTAACCAATGTTTCCAATTTAAAAACTGAATACTCTTACTTGCCCAGTTAGTTTAAGGAAACTGTTATCTGCTATAAGTACAAAAATAATGATTGGCCTTTGAGTAAAGAAAACTAGGATTAACTTTCTTTACAAATATATGCACAAAGACGTTTGAACAGTATAGATGATTCTTTTCAATTTCCACACAAACCAATAATCCCCTACATACATACATACACACACACACACACACACACACACACACACACACACACACACACGTTCATCTTATAATTTCATAAGGTACTATGACTCTTTGATAGTACTTTTTGAAAAGTAGTAGCATCCTAATTGTGTTTCAAAAGACGTTTGGGGTGAGTTGAAGCTTTTTTGTTGCTCTTGTTAACAGATTAATGGGTGTTAGTGTCTATCTAACTGTTGATAGATAGAAATGGGTATAATCTCTTTTACACTGAGTATATTGTTTTCAATTTACTCATTTTAATGGCCCATTGAATTCAGAGAACTTAAACTGTATAAAATTAGATTAAGAAATCTCTAGTCACTAAGAAATGCATAAACTTACATAATGATTTTTAATGCATCCTCTTCTTACACAGTTATTTTAGAGAAGTGGCTTGAATACTCTGCATTAGGATTTTTATCACTGAACACCAACATTAGAAAAAACTTCCATCGACTTAAAAACAAAGAAGATATTCTTGCAAGTGGAAAATCAATCATCACAGCCACTAAATGTCACGGCATACCATCAGCAAGGAGCACTGATAGTTGCTAGCTGTACACTGCACAAATGATGTATGTCTTCGGTTCAGGAGGTAGGTGCCAGGTTTTTAGAAAACTGTACATATATTGATTTTACATTTATTTAATGTGGCCATTGTAAGACACTATATTCTTCTGATAAACTATGACTGCTTATCAAAAGATTCTATAATTCAAGAGTAACATTCATAACTTGTGTGTTAAAATGAAAACCACCAGCCCACAGAAATCATGCCCACAAAATCCAATTTTGTGGATTTATGGCAGAAAGGCATTAAACTACTGTTTTGAAGAAACTGCAGACTAGTCACCGAAGTCAAAGTGGCACAGCAGTAATGATTAAGGGGACACGTCACCCTGCCACAGCTGTTAATCAGCTTAATACTAGTTAGATTATTGACATTCTTGTAATTACTTTTCCTAAGGCACATTTGGGCAAAATATATTTTATTTTAATTATGAGCAATCAAAAGCAAGTCCAATACTGAAAAAGAATAATCAAGGCTCTCTGCACACAGGTGTAAAGTAAGCAGAGGTCATCCAATCACTTGTGTGGGCAAAACCTAGCACTCACTACCAAGCAGCTTGTCACATGACCGCTCCCACATACCTTGCCATCCTCCGAGCACACTCCCATGTGTTCTCCGCTTTCATCCAAGCTAATTTGGTTTATCTTCACAGGACTCTATTAAAAACAAACAAAAAAATGGCATGTACCACTTTAGGAAAACGTATTAATGATCAGGTGTCTGCTCTTTGTAAAACTGACATGACATGAATTCTCAGCTTCATGAATTAAGATATACTTTTTCTGAAATGGAAATGTTAACATTTCAAAAATATAAAGCAAGTGGAGCTTTGTTTCTATATTCAGCATGAACTCAGAAAGCCATAATGTCCACAGGCTTTCTTTCATAGACTTGCAGCATAGGGAAAATGTTACTTCTCAGAATCTTCTAGTTCTTTGCATCTGGTTTACTTATTTTATACCCTTAAAATTTCCTTTCTCAGACAACATCTATTAAAAGAACAAGAACAAAGTAAAACTGGAAGTCAGCATGGAAATTCAGGTTTTTGCTTGTTTTTGTTTGTTTCACCAATCTGTTTGTTCCCTAATGAATAACCAGATGAACATTTCATTTATAGTTTATGATTAATATTTCATTTAAGAAAACCATAATATATTATATTAGTTTTGTAACCCCTAATTTTAAATAATTTCAAATTTAAGAATCCCTTTTGATGTATTTTCCAAAAATTAAATATAACAAGTGCATTTCAAATTTCTACATAGCCAGTTGTTTATTTACTAAAATATTCATGCAGGGGTTTTCTAAAAGTTAAAACTCAGTGACCACTGTCAACTCACACAATAGCTTTTCCTTCGATTCCTAAATAACTACAGCTTCCATATACCTTCTACAAAGTTCCATAGCAGCAAACCATAAAAAGGAAAGTGAGTTCATAGCAGTTAACAACAAAAGCACATAAGTACAGTTTAAAATTACCCTATTTGCCTCCTTGATGATAAAGGGAAATTCACAAAACAGAATGCTGAATCTCCAATAGGAAAGTGTCTCATAGTCATTAAGGAAAGGTCAGGGCACAACAAGATGCACACACTACACAAAGGCTACATACTGACTGACTTCTGGGACAAGTTCCTAAGTATTCTGGCTATAGAAACCTTTCACATCTGGATCCCTACATCACACATAACATTCTCATAGGTAGTCCAAGAAAAATCAGCTAGCTCTAACAGTTCCTGGTATATCAGTCAAGGAAAAGGTCACTGAGGACGGGTGAACCACCTCACAAGAGAATAAACTGAAGCCCATGGTAGAAAACCACAGCAGAAGAAAGAGCAGACTTACAGTATCATGTGAATGTAAAGAAGGAGGGAAGATGGAAGTACTGCAGAGTTAGCAAGGAAAATGAAAAGACAGAGGAAGTCTGCCCTGGGAAAGCACAGAGCAGAGCATGGCTACCAGGCTGAGCCAAATTCTGAATGTCAGCACCACATACTTCTGGGGATCAGCAACTCCTTGAGTTGGTCATCTTCCGTTCTGATCTGTCATCACACAACATTTTATATCGACTTTCCTCTTGGCAAGTATAAGCTATACAGACCCCTCACTGTACATTAACTATCATCTGTGATGATTGGCTTAAAATATATCTCCATGGGTGGGTTTGGCCTACAACTTTTTCTTCCTCTGATGAATGAAGCACTGCCCACAAGAGCCTATAAAAATTATATTAGTAGGCCAGAGTATTGGCTCAGCCATTAAAAAGGCTAGGGTTACAATGAAAACAACAAGAATGGGGAGAGAGGGGTTCAGGATCAAATGTGGAAAAGGACAGGAGAGATGTCTAGATGGCCATGAAAATGACTGGAAATCTGTGACTGATGGGTGAGGAGGAGGTGAGGGAGGGCAACTCCAGGACAAGTCAGAGACCTGGAATAAGGAGGCACCCAATGGCCAATCAATGGGAGTGACCTGATCTGTAACTCACTACACTGGGGGTGTGGAACCTGAAGAAGCCACTTCCTGTAGCCACACCGGAACCCCAGTGGAGTGACAGAGGCACCAACCCACCCACAAAACTTTCAACCCCAAATTTATCCTGTCTACAAGAAATGCACGGAGCAGAGACTGAAGGAATGTCCAACCAATAACCTGCCCAACTTGAAACCAATCCCATGGGCAAGCCGCAATCCCTAACATTACTAATGATACTCTGTTATGCTTGCAGACAGGAGCAAGCTGTCCTCTGAGAGGCTCCATCCAGCAGCTGACTCAGACAGATTCAGACACCCATAGCCAAACAGTGGATAGAGCTTGGGACTCTCATGAAAGAATAGGAGGAGGGATTGTGGGCCCTGGGGGGGATAGGAACTCCACGGAAGACCAACAGAGTGAACTAACCTGTACCCTTGGGACTCTCAGAGTCTGAACACAGGCCAGACCTAGGCCTCCCCACACATATGTAGCAGATGTGCAGCTTGGTCTTCATGTGGGTCCCGAATAACTGGAATGGGGGTTATCCTAAAAGTTGTTGCTTGTTCACGGGATATGTTCTAGCCTCAATGGGAGAGGAAGTCCCTAGCCTTGCAGAGTCTTGAAGTCCCAGGATGGAGGGTTGGGGGAGGCACCCATTTAGAGGAGAAGGGGAGGGGTATAGGAAAAGGTGGTGGGAGGGGGTGACCAGAAGGGGGCAGTGAGTGGGATGTAAAGTGAAAAAAGAAAAAATAAAATTAAAAAAAGAAACCTTTTCAGTATTCACTGATTCATTTCCTTGACTACAAATAAACTTACGCCTTCTCCTTTAGTCTATTGGGCAATTAACTGGATCTCTATAAAGTGCTTGTTTAAAACCTGTTCATATTTTTCTCTTTTAAGATATTTCTTGGAGATTGAGTGATGGCTCAGGGGTTAAGAATACATACATACATACATACATACATACATACACACACACACATATATGTGTGTATGTGTGTGTGTGGGTGTGTACATACATACATGCACACTCTTCCAGAGGCTATGGATTCGGTCCCACACTCACACAGTGATTTATAACTGTCTGTAACCCCAGTTCCAGTGTATCTAGCAGCTGGCACATACATACATTCAGGGCAAAGCACTATATACATAAAATAAAAACAAATCTTTTTTTAAAAAGATGTTTCTTGATTTATATTCATCCAGATAACTAACACACATGCATATACCAAGTCACCTATTTTTCTTCAAGATAGTTAATGCTTTATAAACTATATTGTTACCTTAAATCTCTCCAGAACTCATTTTATTTTCCTGCAAAAGGGTACCAGTTGAGTTAGCCCCATTATTAAATAGCTTGCCTTCCACTTCTAAAAGGAAATATGTTTACCAAACAATAATTATTTATATGCAAAGATAACTTTCTGATTCAGCCACGATCCTATCAGTTCTACATTGATTTAGTCAAGGAATCTCAATGTGATGTGTCCAGGCATCTTAGGAATGCATCCCAAATAAAAGCTTTCAATTGCCCTTAGCTTTTCTCAAGCACCTGTCCTACCATTTCTGACTCTCCCTGGCCCTTAACACTGTTTGTTTAACTCAGTCACCAGCTGTAAGCTCACTAACTCAAATATTAATTTCAAGATTCTTCAAAGAATAAAAACTATAAATGTACAATGCTCCTCAACTTACTTTACTAGCCTTGTATAGCCCACAATAACAAACTTTAGCAAAAAAATCATGGAAAAAAGCAAAATCAAGGACCTAAATGGACAACCAAAAAAAAAAAAAAAAGTTAGCAAAGTCAATATATACATTAAAGCAAAGTGTATTCCTAAACTGCAAGTGTGGTTTAGTATAGAGATGATATAGCACTACTTTATATATTAGTAAGAGAGAAAAAGTATGGAACCATCTCAACAGGTGTAGAGGGTATCTAACAAAACTCAACATTCTTTTTTTTTCAATATTTATCTTTAACCTTTTTTTTTTTACAATCCAGTTGTTGTCCCCATTCTGGTCCACCCTCCGACAGTTCCTCATCCCATTTCTCCTACCCCCTGACTCCAAGAGCATGTCCCCACCCCTGAACCCTACCCCTACCCTGCCAGGCCACCCAACTCCCTGTGGTCTCAAGTTTCTCAAGGGTTAGGCACATCTTCTCTCACTGAGTCCAGACCAGGCAGTCCTCTGCTGTATATGTGTTGGGGGCCTCGTAGCTCCTGTATGTTGCCTGGTTGGTGGCTCAATGTCTGAGAGATCTCAGGGGCCCAGGTTAGTTGAGACTGCTGGTCTTCCTATGGGGTCACCCTACTCCTTAGCTTCTTCCAGTCTTTCCCTAATTCAAACACAGGGGTCGCCAACTTCAGTACATAGGTTGGGTGTATCTGCTTCTGTCTCAGTCAGCTGCTTGTTGGGCCTCTGGGTGGACAACCATGCTAGGCTCCTGTAAGCTCACTATTGCATCAGTAATAGTGTCAGGCCTTGGAGCCTCCCCTTGAGATGGATCCCAAGTTGGGCCAGTCACTGGACCACCTTTCCCTCAGTCTCTCCTATATATTTATCCCTGCAGTTCTTTTAGACAGAAACAATTCTGGGTCAGAGTTTTTGACTGTGGGATGGCAACCCCATCCCTCCACTTGAGGCCCTGTCTTTCTACTGAAGGTGGATTCTACAAGTTCCCTCTCCCCACTGTTGGACATTTCATCAAAAATCCCTCTGTGTCCCGAGAGTCTCGCCTCCCAGGTCTCTGGTACATTCTCGAGGATCCCCACACCTCCCACCCACCCCTCTGAGGTTGCGTATTTCCATTCACTCTGCTGGCCCCCAGGGCTTCTCTCCTGTCCTCCCCTCATACCTGATCACGTTCCCCTTTTCCACTCCCCCTCCCCTCTCCTACCCAAGCCCATCCCTCCCTCTTCCCTCTGTGATTGCTTTCTTCTCCCTCCCAAGTGGGATTGAGGCATCCTCACTTGGGCTCTTCAACTTATTAACCTTCTTAAGTTCTGTGGATTATATCCTGGGTATTCTGTACTTTTTTGGCTAATATCCACTTATTAGTAGGTACATACTATACATGTCCTTTGGGGTCTGAGTTACCTCACTCATGATATTTTCTAGTTCCATCCATTTGCCTGCAAAACTCATGATGTCCTCCTTCTTAATAGCCGAATAGTATTCCATTCTGTAAATGAACCCCATTTTCTGTATCCATTCTTCTGTTGTGGGATATCTGGATTGTTTGAATTTTTGGCTATTACAAATAAGGCCACTATGAACAAAGTGGAACATGTGCCCCTGTGGCATGGTGGGGCATCTTTTGCATATATGCCCTGCCCAAGAGTGGTATAGCTGGATCTTCATGTAGATCTATTTCTAATTTTCTGAGGAATCTCCAGACTGATTTCCAGAGTGGTGGTACCAGTTTGCAATCCCACCAACAATGGAGGAGTGTTCTTCTTTCTCTACATTCTCACCAACGAGTGCTATCAATTGAGTTTTTTATCTTAGACATCCTGACTTGTGTAAGGTGGAATCTGGGTCATTTTGATTTGCATTTCCCTGATCACTAAAGACATTGACAATAAAAGAACTTCTGGAGGAATCACCATTCCTGACCTCAAGCTATACTACAGAGCATGATAGAAACTGCATGGTATTGGTACAGAGACAGGCAGGTTGATCATTGGAAAAGAATTTAAGACCCAGAAATAAAACCACACACTTATAGACACTTGATCTTTGGCAAAGAAGCCAAAAAATATACAATGGAAAAAAGAAAGCATCTTCAATAAATGGTGCTAGTCTAACTGGTAGTCTGTATGTAGAAAAAAAATGAAAATAGATCTATATTTGTCACCTTGAACAAAGCTGAAGTCCAAGTGGATCAAGGACCTCAATATAAAACCAGATACATTGAATCTAATAGAAGAGAAAGTGGGAAGGAAAGAGCTTCAAATTCATTGGCATGGGGGTGGGGGTGGGGGTGGGAGTGGGGGTGGGGATTTCCTACACAGAACTCCAATGGCTCAGGCTCTAAGATCAAGAATTGATAAACGGGACCTCATGAAACGGAAAAGCTTCTGTAAGGCAAAGGACATAGTCAATACAATAAATCAGCAATCTACAGATTGGGATAAAATCTTCACTAACCCCACATCCGATAGAGGACTAATATCTAAAATATATAAAGAACTCAAGAAGCTAACCTCCAAAAAAGTAAACAACCCAATCAAAAAATGGAGTACAGAACTAAACAGAGAATTCACAATATAGGAATCTCAAATGGCCAAGAAGCACTTAAATGTCGATATTCATTCTTTTAAAAAAAAAGCTTTAGCACAGAGGAACACTCCTCAGTCTTCTAAAGAGTATTGCATATGACTAGCAAGTATATCCTTCCATGAACAGAGGCATAGTGCATTTTGCCATATGAAGTGTCTCTCCACATGCAGCATGGCAAACTGTATGAGAAGTCATCTCTCCATGGGAAGTGTGTGTCTCTATATGACGCATCTCTCAATGGGAAGCCTTCTTCCATTTAATTGTGTTTAGATGTCTCTGAAAAAGCTTCAGGTTCTTCCTTTTACAGTTCTATTCTTTATTCTTAGGAAAAGCCTTGGTAGAAAGTAAGCATCTTTTCTTTACTCCTCACATTCACAATCCATCCTCATTTATAAAATACATAAAAACAGGCAAAACTGTCTTAAGTAAGAGGATCATGAAAGAAAGCAAAGATCCAAAACTCTACCCCTGTAAAGAGCAAGGCACTGAAAGAGAGACAGTCCTGAGGACCGCCCATGTGCTACTCTCCTGTAAAGAGCAAGGCACTGAAAGAGAGACAGCTCTGAGGACCGCCCATGTGCTACTCCCCTGTAAAGGGCAAGGCACTGAAAGAGAGACAGCTCTGAGGACCACCCATGTGCTACTCCCCTGGACTAGCAGCATGCTTACTTTGTGACTGTTTCATTACATCATTTACATACTTTTCTTTTTATGGATAATTTTTAGAATAGAATGAAAGTAGCAGTTTTCCTCACGCCATCACCACACACATCTACCATACATTATTCTCCATACTGTAAAAAGTTACATTTCAAAAGATAAGCATTACATTTTCCCATTTATAATTTTAAAGTGTCTTAAAATGACTGGGATGATCATCTTTGGTAGGTTCCTTCAAGGTTTGGTCTTTTTCTTTTGTGTTCATGTTTGCCACCATGATTGTCAAGCTACTCAAATGTTCTAGTTGTACTTGAATCATCCATATTTTCAGAAGCAAAACCACTGCTTTGAACGTGATAAATGTACAATAGCACTCAATTACATTTTCAGCACATAAATATTTATTTGCAAAAATGAAAACGTGTACATAGTAGTATGTTCCAAAATGAATATCTGAATGTCATTTTCTTTGGTTAGCCACATTAGACATTTCTCAGCTGTAGTGGCTCTTCTGTAGTAGCAATACTCATGCTCCGCTGCCTTTTACTCTGCATTCAAACACTTCTCCCAGTGAATGTTTATAACATGGAGATGAAACATTCAAGGGTGGGGAAGCTCAAGGTGTTACCAGATTCCCAAAGTCCCTCATTCATGGGCCGAGTGGCCGTCAGCTGGACAAGGAGCTCTAGGGATTTGTGAGTTCTCACCCAGGAAGAGGTAGCCTTCTCCATGATGGTGCTGCCTTTGAATAACTCATGACCCAGTAAGTGACCACGTCAATTCACTGGCTCACCAAGCTGGACTGCAATCAAAATGCTATGCTTCTATGAGTCTGTTTCTCTGCCTTAAGCTACACTGTTGTGCTTCTGCTGTCATCATGCTTAGTTTGAGCCTGGCTTTTATGGTACATTTCTGTCCACATAATCTTTTTTTTTTTTTTTCCTCCTTTTTTATTTTTGATACTTTATATACATTTCCAATGTTTCCCCTTTTCTGAGTCTCCTCTTTGTATACCCCCCATCCCCTCCCCAACCCGCCTCTAGGA
>CM052714.1:38885710-38895906 GCA_028551405.1 Uromys caudimaculatus
ACACCAAGATACTTTATATTGTTTGTGACAATTGTGAAAGGTGTCATTTCCCTAATTCCGGGCGGGTCTGGGCGAGAGGTGCTGCTCCCCTCAACCCCACTCACGGTCCTTCCAAGTTCTTGTGAGATTTCCTTTCTACGGTGCTCCTTGGCTACTGACTCCTGGTGTCCCAGGTAGAGCTGTCCACATAATCTTGATGCAAAGAACTTAATACTGGGAGACTCTGGAAGGAGGGGGCTGCTGACACTGAACATAGACAGAGCCTTGCATACACTGGGCAAGCATACCACCACAGAATTGCAGCTCTAGCCCTTGCTTCTTCAAGACAAAGTCTTGTCACATCGTCCACCCCAGCCTTAACCTTATAGTCCTCCGACCGCTGCCTCCCGAGTGAGGCAGCACAGCTTCTCCCTAGGTTCTGGGATGATGTTCTCCCACTTCACTGTTATCTTATATGACATTATGCAGCTTCTTTACTCTTTTATTCCCAGAGCTACATGCTGTCTACTCTAACTTCTCAGTGAGTGACTTTATATAATACCTGAACTGTGTTTCTATGAAAAGATCAAATGGAAAAGTACTGGCTTCTTTAGAAAGAAAGGTTTTTATTTACTTACTAAAGTAAGAATTCAGATATTTGATAGTTCTTGGGTTACTTAAAGCAAAATTGGGAGAGAAAAGCTAGTAAATCTACCAGTAAAAACTACAATCTTAAACTTCACAAGCAAGAATCTAGAATTATCTCAATATATCAAACTTTCAAAATAATTCAAAAGACTTCTGTAGATTGATATTTACCCTCATCATACAGACAGAAAAAGGGTTGTGGCTTGTTGCATCTGAAGTTTTCTTTAGAATAGCTTTTGAAGAAATGTGAAATTTTGATTCACCAAAATCCAAAGCAAACAGTCAACTCATAAAGGAAATACTGTAAATGAAAGGTTATGAGGTTATGAACTATCAAATTTACTAAAAAGCAAATTCATACCTAAGAACTAAAACAATCAGAGTTTTTATATATGGGAGCAGTAATGAGCTTTAAGGTACCTAGTTGGTTGTAGAAACACAAAAATCACAATCTAAATTTGAAAGCCTTTTAAAAAGATATTTTAGAATATGAATTAGAGTTATTTAAAATATATATTCCCAGTTAAACCAAGAAAAGTTGCTTTCTCTGGCAAGTTTTCTCTTGCGTGAGACTGAGATATGGAAGTTATTTAAATTTCTAGAAGCAAGCAATCTAAGTAATTATAAATGATAAAAATAAAAGTATATACTTTGAAGTATCATGTATTAAAGTATCTGGCGTCCTCCAAGATATGTCTGACATTTGTCCTGGCTTCTGGGAAGCAGTATGTGTCACAGCTGCTAAGGGCTGATCGAGCAGGGGAGCGCCTCACTTGACAATGAGGGTGCTGACATACTCAACAAGAATCAGATCTAACCTGGATGCTGAGATCCTAAAGCCTTCACTCCACCCTACTTCCTGGTCAGCTCACATCTATAGCAGGAGTGTATCACATACAACTCAGGACAAGGAAGTTCTGCATCTGCAGCTGCCCCAGGCTGTGGCTTTTGACCTCTGGCTGATTTTTAATATGAGCCTCTTCTGTGTGTCTTAGTATTTGTTGTTGTTGTTTGTTTGTTTGCTTTCCTATTGCTGGGATAAAATACATTGACAAAAGTGACTTCTTAAGGAATAAAAGATTTATTTTAGCTCACAACTCAAGGTACAGTCCCTCATGGTAGGGAAGTCAAATCAGCAGGACTCAAGCAGCTGGTCACACTGTGTCCACAGTCAGAAGCCATCTGCCCGTTTCATAGTCCAAGATCCCAGCAGGGAATGATACTATACAGGTCTTCTCAGTTTAATCAACACAATCAAGATGTCCCACAGGCATGCCCCAAAGCTATCTTCCAGATGATTCTCAATTGTGTCAAGTTGGTAATTAACACTAAGCCTTGTACTTTGTAATAAATATTCACACAATGCCCTTACCTACTCACTAAATTAGTGATGAGCAGACATGTTAAGTCTGGAGAAACGTGCTCATAAATCTCAATGTCTAGCTCCCTCTAGGTAAGCATTTATTAGTATTTACAAATCTTACCATATTTTCAAGTATGTGTTTATTATTTATGTAATTAGAGACAGAAATTCCCAAATAGTAGTGCTGAATAGATTTGTTTTTTCTTTTTTAAAGATTTCATCAAGAGTAAGGGCTTGGAGAGATGCCACAGTGGATAAAGTGATTGTATGATGATTAAAGTTTAGATCCCAGAACCTACATAAATGCTGTGGAGGCACAGCAGGCCACTTGTAATTCCCAGTGCTTGAGAAAGCAGACATGATTCTCCAACAAGTTAGCTAGCCAAACTAAGTTTATCGATGAGCTCTAGGTTCAACTGAGAGACCCTGTCTGAATGAATAAGGTGGAAAGAGATCAAAGAGCAATTACATCAACCTGAGGCCTCCAAGTATGTGTGCACCTATACACATGCAAACACGCACATAAACATGCATGTATGCCACACCTACATACACAACAGTATTACTAAGTTTTGCCTACGTTTTGCAAGTTTTCTAAAAGTATTTAGTATGTTCTTACACAAAGATAAACATCTTTAAAACCTGGCTAAGTAGAAAACTGAACAAAACAACAGAAAGTAAATCATCATTAGTTCTCACCAGCATCACCAGGGAAGGAACTAGTGCACACAGTTAATGTTGGTGATCGCAGGTACCATCACCAGTTGCACAACAATCCTGTAACATGTAAGAAACAACAAACAAGAAGAGAGCTGCAAATGTCTGTAAATGGCCGCACCCGGCACAGCACCTATCACCACCCCTCTCACACGGCAACAGAGGTCTGGCAGTCTTGGGCCATTTCCACAAGTGCAAACAGTAAAACCGAAGGCCGGGGATGCCCATAACCCAGGTAAAGCCCCAGAAGCACAAGGCCTGTATTTCTTCAGAATGGGATCATTTTATCCCTTTTAGTTAAGAGCAGAGAAAAGGAAAAAGTCTTATCTTAGATGTATTTTGGGTACATGTTTCCAAAGATAAATGCTGGAACAGACACAGAAAAAGAAGAGGGACCAAAGGAAAACAAGTCAGAGGAAAATGGACTCGGCCCTGTGAAATTTCCATTAGCTACAATTTTATTCCTAATGGAGACACATTTGGAATTCTGGACAATATAAGTGAGTTTGTTCAAAAATCAATAATGTCAAGCTGACACTATAGAACATACAAAAATGTTTCCTTAATGGAATAAAAAAAAGAAGTCCAAGTAAACAGGAGGGGGCAAGCACCAGCACAAACCTTCTAAATCTAAGGCCACTACATGTGGTGCCAAGTTCTTAAAGAAAAGGCAAAATTATTAACAAGTACACCTCATGGGACAATCAATCACCTAACATAAAATACTTGAAATGAATACTCTTAGTATGGATTATGCCCATTCTTCAATTAGGAATAAATCCTTGGTCATTTCAAAAGCTGCTTTTAATGGTGTTCTTAGTGGCAACTGTGTCCCCAGATACTCCTCATCATCCCACCTTAAGCTATCTGCCCCCAACAGTGAACCTAAGAAATCAATCTGCTAATGTATAATTTGTAAGGCTCCTCTGACTAACAAATGGATAATTGATCTCTTCACACATGCTGCATCCCCACAGCCACTGAGTGGAATAAATAGGACAAGAAGACAGGCCTTCATTCTCCTGCTCTCAGAGACACACTATCGAGCACCCAACATCCTCAAGGTTACCAGGGAGGTTCCCCTCCCCTTAGGCACAGCTGGTGAGGAGCTCACACTTGCGTGCCATGTGTGAAAAGCAAATGTCCCTACTTTTCTAGTTGGGAAAAGCTCACCTTACTGCTTGATTTTACGGGTGATACATCCTGCAGGAAGGTAAGGTCTCTCTGTGCAGACTTCACCAGCCCAGGAGAGCATGCCTGGCTATAGGTGCTCCCACAATACACACAACAGAAACTACAACATTTATTTTCTCATCAATTTACTTTAAAGCCATAAGGGCCCAACTTTAATGATAAAATTGCAAACCTCAGGAATCATCAGCCCCCCCATCTCAAGCAACACCTTCTTTGTTCCAAGATGGGTAATCTTGAAGCAAGAGACATTTTGTGACTATTTCCACAAAAGACACAAATACAGTATGAACATAAGAGAAGATGTAAAAGCTCCAGTTGGTTCTTGAAGAGACCCATACACTCACTGTCACCTACCCAGTCCCTTGTCCCAGAGTCACTGGATGCCATCCCTGCCTCCAATGCCAGCGTTCTGCCCCAAGAACTTCAGAGGATGAAATCGTCAGGACAGGTAGCTAGTTGGTTGACTCTGTAACAAATACTCTTCCTGAGCACTGTAGCTGGCTGGTTGCTTTGTAACAAATACCCCTGCTGACCACTGCTTCTCTTCCCTCAGTACTTAGAAATACCACTGAACAAAAGAATAAAATGCCAATGGAGCCTTTTGTTATTTGTGGTCCTATTGACAGAACAGACACGTTTACCGCACACCAGGTCCACCTCCACCAAAAGGTTATGAAAACATGAACCCACTAAATACTGTTTGGGAAAAAATTACTTAATGACATTTACTACATGTGCTTCTTCATTAGGAAAAATATGGGAACGTTGCAGATACCAAGTTAGCATGCATAACAAATACGAGAGAAGTTGAAATTATCCTATGTTCCTACTCTGCTTTTGTAATACTGATACTGAATGATGGATGTTACAAATGTTACATTTATGAGGATTTTTAAAGGTTTTCAACAACTCAAGGCATCATTCTTCCAAGGAATACACTGAGTGGCGTTCCCTTCCATTCCTTCACTGCCATGCACAAGAGGTCTGCTTGAATGTGGTCAACAAAGCTGCTTATGGAGAGATCTCCAGCACTGTCTTTGCATTAAAGGCCAGATGCCCTTAGCCCGCATGACTCTCCAGCACCAGACACTCTCTTGCACTGGCTTCTACTTTACCTATCCTCCTCATTTCCTTACTGCCATTTTAGTAAGCTTCCCAGGCCCCATTCTGGGCTATGGTATCTACCTGCCTCTCAATTTCCGGTACTCACTTCCTTCCAGTTCCGGCTTCATCGGAGTGCAGTACTCACACACTGCTCTACAGCTCTCAGTCAGCATGCCACTTGAGCATCAGACCGTGTGGATGCTGAGTCCCTAAATGACTTTTGTCCATTTGGACAGCACTGTCCAAAGTTCCCTCACTTAAACCAAGCCACTAAATCCTAACATCTATCCCTTCATGGCGGTTTCAGCAGTCTTGATTTTGAACTGTCCGTTTTATAACTTAGCATCTTTGGCTTGAATGTACCAAGCACAGCCTCCTTTTCTCCCACCTAGAGAAACCGCTGCCCTGAGTCAAACAGGATCCCCTCATTGGGGTAAGTCTTTTTTAATACAAAGGAAACAAAGTACCACATTGCCCATTGACATTTTCCCACATGCTTTCTTTGGGCTGAGCCTTCTCCAGCACACCAGTGGTCCCTGCTTGTTCCTCCCCTGAATCCTCTCGCTTCTTTCCGCTCCCACACTGCATGTATTCAGCTAACTTTTTCATTACCCTTCCTTAAAACTTTTCCCCCTCTTGGGGACCCCTTCCTAGTTTCATAATATAAAACCCCACTAACTCCTACATGATGATATACAGATGAAAATTAGAAGTTAGGATTCAAATATTTAAAATGCAGTACTTATTTTTTGGAACTTGGGTTACTTTATTTGCTATTTTCTAGCTATAGCCATTTTCCCACAAACAAAAACCTTCTTTTGTTTTGGGCTGAATAAAATTCCACAAGACACACAGGATCTGATCATCATTATCACATTTCATTGCCTGGTCATCTGCTGAGAGACATCTATGTTAGTTCCATGTGCTCCCTACTGTGATAAAGTAGCAATAAACACTGAGAGGTGTGTAGGTATCTCTGTGGGCAGACAGTCTCCTTTGGGTTTTGCACAGAACTGGTAGAGCTGAACCATAGCTTTAAAATGCTCAATGAGCATCAAGTAGGAGAATATGTCATCTGAAAACAACTAAGTTACAGAACAAACAAAAGCCTTGTAGAACAGACAATCAAGTAAAGAAGATAGGAACAAAGCAATTGGTTACAATGCTCTTTCCCTAAATCTCCTTTTAAAAAGTTTTAGAGACTGGGCAAACCTCGAAACCACTTTAAGGGAAAAGGGTAACCTCTGATATGCCTGTGGCTCTCACAGAACCCAAGCTGTCAAAACTTCAAGTGGGCTTGCATAGCTGACAACACTGACAGTCACTGGCCACCATATCCCCATAACACTAACTACTTCACAGTTAAATAGGTATACGCACAAGAAATGTGTTGTGAGGTCTTCCTCTTTAACCCTGAATTGGGAAACGGAGGACATAATAGCTTGTTATTCAAGCTGCTGTCCTACAGATGGGGAGAGGGGCTTTGTCAGTAATGATTCCTTCCACACTGAGAAATAACTAAAAAGCTCAGAAAGCAGCAAAACTATCCGAATGACCTAAAAGTCAAATCACTTTATTAGAATGTATTTTCCATTTTGAACAAACAGAAGAGGTGACAAAATATGGTAGGGCTAGTGGTATGTTACATTTTAAACTTTTATAAAGTAGTGGAAACATTCCCTTTACTCCATAACCAAGTACTCATAGTCTACTATTAATTTATACTTTCAAAATTTCACTCTTACTTATTTAAGCAAAGCTAATCAGAACTGAAAAGTGCCTGAGAAATTATAGAGCAGGACAAACCAAGACCATGAATGCCTCCACCAGAACAGTGGGAATGACAGCATGCCTCTCACTGAAGGGAAAGTCAGCTGCACTCCGCCAAGATCTCAGGAACAGTAAGTACACCATACTCAACTGTAGGCAGTGTTCTCCCAGAGGCTCCTAGGCTTTGTAGTTCACCATTATCATTCTCAACTGTAAAAACTAAATGTCAATAATATAGACCGGTTAAAATGCATAGAGTTCACTGTTTATATACAAACCTCACAGCAGCCTTAATATTTCTCCTTCCCATGGTAAACATGCTGTTGAATAGGGAAACATCTGATGTGTGCTTTTCCTCCTTTGCATGTTGCTGTGTGTGGGATGTGTATGTGTGCAGATGGAGGGGTGAGCTTGTCTTGGCCTGAGGAAGGCAGACACCAACACTGGATGTCTGCCTCAATCAGTTCCCACCTTACCTGAGAGAGGGTCTCTCACTGAACCTGGCCATCTGCACCCCGTTCCAGCCCGAGCTGAGGTTACAGGTTCACACTGCTATCCCCAGCTTCCACAGGCACTGGGATCAAAACTATTCTCACACTTGTGCAGCATCCTTTGTGCCATCTTTGAACTCTTCATCTATTATTTTTAATTAGCCATTTGTATGTGACTAGCTCATTTTAACGACTTGAAAACCAAATGACCTGATTAGAAAATGATTGTCGGGTTTACGCCTGTGGTCTGTGCCACTCGGCTCTATATCCAAATAGCACAGGGAAAGAGCTACCCTCCCAGGAGTGTGGACAAGCCTGTGAGCAGGGGTAAGGCCAGTACCTCTGCTCAGAGGGACCTTCCTGGAACCCCCAGGACACAGGGACCTACAAGCAGTCTGGGACAGGAGCCTTCCAGTTTCCTTCTGCAGCCAGGGACCTCAGTCTGTGCCCAGAGCCCCATAGCCAAATAGCTCCGGGAAAAAGCTAGCATCCCAGGAATGGACAATAAGCCCATGAGTAGAAATAAGAGAGCACCACTGCTCAGCGGGACCTGCCCAGAATCCACAGAACACAGGAACCCAGGAATAGCCTGGGACAGGAGGAGTCTTCTGGATTACACCTGTGGTCTGTGCCACACAGCTCTATACACAAATAGCACAGGGAAAGAGCTACCCTTCCAGGAGTGTAGACAAGCCCGTGAGCTGGGGGTGGGAGGTATGACCAGCACTTCCACTCAGCGGGACCCTCCCAGAACCCTCAGGACACAGGGACTGAGGCGTAGCCTTCCAGTTTCCTTCTGAGGCCAGGGAGCTGATCCTGTGACACAGGGCTCCATACTCAGTGCCAGGAGAGAGCTGGTCTCCCAGGAGTGCTAACACACCTTCCAGCACAGGAAGACCACCACCTCTGTTCAAATTCCTCAATCAAGACAGACCCTCGAAGGGCCATCAGGACACAGGAACCAAAGAACAGCTGGGAACAGGATCCTTCTGGTTTCTGTCTGCACCCCAGAGTTGACCCTGTACCAGAGCTTTCCAAACCCAAATTCCTCTCAGAGAGAGCTGGTCTCCAAGAAGTACTGACACAAAGGCTTGCAGGAGGGACAAGCCACAGTCAGAGAGAGCAAGACCAGATAACATCAGAGATAAACCAGGCAAGGGTAAGAACATAAGGAACAGAGACCAAGGCAAATTGGCATTATCACAACCCAGCTCTCCCACCACAGCCCTAGATACCCCAACTGACCAGAAAATCAAGACTAAGATTTAAAATCACTTCTCATGATGATGATGATAGAAGACTTTAAGAGGGAAATAAATAACTCCCTTAAAGAAATACATGAGAACACAGGTAAACAGTTACAAGCCCTTAAAGAGGAAATACAGGAAAACACAATCAAACAGGCAAAGGAAATAAACAAAACCACACAAGATCTAAAAAATGGAAATAGAAACAATAAAGAAATCACAAAGGGAGACAACCCTGGAGATAGAAACCCAAGGAAAGAGATCAGGAGTCATAGATACAAGCATCACTAACAGAATACAAGAGATAGAAGAGAGAATCTCAGATGCAGAAGATACCATAGAAAACATGGACACAACAGTCAAAAAAAATGCAAAATGCAAAAAGCCCCTCACCCAAAACATCCAGGAAATAGGACACAATGAGAAGACCAAACCTAAGGATAATAGGTATAGAAGAGAGTGAAGATTCCCAACTTAAAGGGCCAGTAAATATCCTCAACAAAATTATAGAAGAAAACTTTCCTAACCTAAAGAAAGAGATGAACATAAACATTCAAGAAATTGACAGAACTCCAAATAGATTGGACCAGAAAACAAATTCCTCCTGTCACATAATAGTCAAAACACCAAATGCACAAAACAAGGAAAGAATATTAAAAGCAGTAAGGGAAAAAGGTCAAGTAACATATAAAGGCAGACCTATCAGAATTACACCAGACTTCTCAACAGAGACTATGAAAGCTAGAAGATCCTGGATACCTCTCATACAGACCCTAAGAGAACACAACTGCCAGCCCAGGCTGCTATACCCAGCAAAATTCTCAATTACCATAGATGGTGAAACAAGGACATTTCATGACAAAACCAAATTTATACAACATCTTTCCACAAACTCAGCCCTACAAAGGATAATAGATGAAAAATGCCAACACAAAGAGGGAAACTACACCCTAGAAAAAGCAAGAAAGTAATCTTTCAACAAACTCAAAAGAAGATAGCCACACAAACATAAAAATAACATCCAAAATAACAGGAAGCAACAATCACTATCCTTTAATATTTCTTACCATAAATGGACTCAATCTCCCCCCCCCCAAAGACATAGGCTAACAGACTGCATACATAAATAGGACCCAGCATTTTGCTGCATGCAGTAAACACACCTCAGGGTTAAAGACAACACTACCTCAGTGTAAAGGGCTGGAAAACAAGTTTCCAGGCAAATGATCCCAAGAAACAGGCTGGAGTAGCCATTCTAATATCGGATAAAATTGACTTTTAACCAAAAGTCATGAAAAAGGATAAGGAAGGACACTTCCTACTCATCAAAGGAAAATCTACCAAGAAGAACTCTCAGTTCTGAACAACTATACTCCAAATGCAAGGGCACCCACATTCATAAAAGAAACTTTACTAAAGCTCAAAGCACACATCGCACCTCACACAATTATAGTGGGAGACTTCAACACCCCACTCTCATCAATGGACAGATCTTGGAATCACAAACTAAACAGAGACACAGTGAAACTCACAGAAGTAATGGACCAAATGGATTTAACAGATATCTACAGAACATTTCATCCTAAATCAAAAGAATATACCTTCTTCTCAGCACCTCATGGTACTTTCTCCAAAACTGACCATGTAATTAGTCACAAAACAAATCTCAACAGATATAAGAAC
>CM052714.1:38896006-38911686 GCA_028551405.1 Uromys caudimaculatus
TCACTACAGATTAAGGCTGGTCTTCAATGGCAACAATAACAACAGAAAGCCCACAGACACATGGAAGCTGAACAATGCTCTACTCAATAATAACTTGGTCAAGGAAGAAATAAAGAAAGAAATTAAAGACTTTCTAGAATTTAATGAAAATGAAGGTACAACATACCCAAACTTATGAGACACAATGAAAGCAGTGTTAAGAGGAAAACTCATAGCTCTGAGTGCCTCCAAAAAGAAACTGGAGAGAGCATACACTAGCAGTTTAACAGCACACCTGAAAGCTCTAGAACAAAATGAAGCTAATACATCCAAGAGGAGTAGAAGGCAAGAAATAATCAAACTTAGGGCTGAAAACAACCAAGTAGAAACTAAAAGAACTATACAAAGAATCAACAAAACCAGGACTTGGTTCTTTGAGAAAATCAACAAGATTTTCCGAAGTCAGACTAAGCAGAGGGCACAGAGACAGTATCCAAATTAACAAAATCAGAAATGAAAAGGGAGATATAACAACAGATTCTGAGGAAATTAAAAAAATCATCAGATTCTACTACAAAAGCCTATACTCAACAAAATTGGAAAATCTGGATGAAATGGACAATTTTCTAGACAGATACCAAAGTTAAGTCAGGATCAGATAAACCATCTAAACAGTCCCATAATGTCTAAAGAAATAGAAGCAGTAATTAAAAGTCTCCCAACCAACAAAAGCCCAGGACCAGATGTGTTTAGTGCAGAACTCTATTGGATCTTCAAAGACAACCTAATACCAATACTCTTCAATCTATTCCGTAAAATAGAAACAGAAGGAACACTACCCAATTCCTTCTATGAATCCACTGTTACACTGATACCAAAGCCTCAGAAAGATCCAACAAAGAAAGAAAACTTCAGACCAATTTCCCTTATGAATATCGATGCAAAAATACTCAATAAAATTCTCACAAACCGAATCCAAGAACACATCAAAACGATCATCCATCATGATCAAGTAGGTTTCATCCCAGGGATGCAGGAATGGTTCAATACACAGAAATCCATCAATTTAATCTACTACATAAACAAACTCAAAGAAATAAACCACATGGTCATTTCATTAGATGCTGAAAAAGCATTTGACAAAATTCAGCATCCCTTCATGATAAAAGTCTTGGAAAGATCAGGAATTCAAGGCCCATACCTAAACATAGTAAAAGCAACATACAGCAAACCAGTAGCCAATATCAAACTAAATGGAGAGAAACTTGAAGCATTTCCACTAAAATCAGGGACTAGACATGGCTGCCCTCTCTCTCCGTATCTATTCAATATGGTACTTGAAGTTCTAGCTAGAGCAATTAGGCAACAAAAGGAGGTCAAAGGGATACAAATTGGAAAGGAAGAAATCAAAATATGACTAGTATATGATCAACAAGTATATATATGATCGTATACTTAAGTGACCTGAAAAACTCCACCAGAGAACTGCTACAGCTGATAAACAACTTCAGCAAAGTGGCCAGATATAAAATTAACTCAAACAAATCAGTAGCCTTCCTATACTCGAAGGATGAAGAGGCTGAGAAAGAAATTAGGGAAAAGACACCCTTCACAATAGTCACAAACAATATAAAGTATCTTGGTGTGACTAACCAAATGAGTGAAAGATCTGTATGACAAGAACTTCAAGTCTCTAAAGAAAGAAATCGAGGAAGACCTTAGAAGATGGAAAGAATTCCCATGGTCATGAATTGGCAGGATTAACATAGTCAAAATGACTATCTTGCAGAAAGTAATCTACAGATTCAATGCAATCCCCATCAAAATTCCAACTCAACTCTTCATAGACTTAGAAAGAGAAATTCTCAAATTCATTTGGAATAATGAAAAACCCAGGATAGCAAAAAGTATTCTCAACAATAAAAGAACATCTAGGGGAATTAGTATCCCTGACCTCAAGCTGTACTGCAGAGAAGTAGTGATAAAAACTGCATGGTACAGTGATTTCCCTGCCTGTCACTGTACCAACAGTAATACTATTGGTATAGTGACAGGCAGGTAGATCAATGGAATAGAACTGAAGACCCAGAAATGAACCCACACACCTATAGTCACCTGATCTTTGACAAAGGAGCTAAAAAAACCATCCAGTGGAAAAAAGGCAGTATTTTCAACAAACAGTGCTGGTTAAACTGGAGGTCAACATGTAGAAGAATGCAAATTGATCCATTCCTATCTCCCTGTACAAATCTCAAGTCCAAGTGGATCAAGGACCTCCACGTAAAACCAGATACACTGAATCTAATAGAAGAGAAAGTGGGGAAAAGTCTCGAACACCTGGGCACAGGGGAAAAGTTCTTTCACAGAACACCAATGGCTTATGCTCTAAGATTAAGAATCGACAAATGGAACCTCATAAAATTGCAAAGCTTCTGTAAGGCAAAGGACACTATCAATAGGACAAAACGGCCACCAACAGTTTAGGAAAAGATCCTTACGAATCCTACATCCAGTAGAGGGCTAATATCCAATATATACAAAGAACTTAAGAAGTTAGACTCCAGAGAACCAAATAACACTATCAAAAAATGGGGAACAGAGCTAAACAGAGAATTCTCAACTGAGGACACCCGAATGGCTAAGAAGCACCTAAAGAAATGTTCAACCTCCTTAGTCATCAGGGAAATGCAAATCAAAACAACCCTGAGATTCCACCTCACACCAGTCAGAATGGCTAAGATCAAAAACTCAGGTGACAGCAGATGCTGGCGAGGTGTGGAGAAAGAGGAACACTCCTCCATTGCTGGTGGGATTGCAAGCTGGTACTACCACTCTGGAAATCAGTTTCGCGGACCCTCGGAAAATTGGACATAATACTACCTGAGGACCCAGCTATACTGCTCCTGGGCATATACCCAGAAGATGCTCCAACATGTAATACATGCTCCACTATGTTCATAGCAGCCTTATTTATAATAGCCAGAAGCTGGAAACAACCCAGATATCCCTCATCAGAGGAATGGATATAGAAAATGTGGTACATTTACACAATGGAATACTAGTCAGCTATTAAAAACAATGACTTCACGAAATTCGCAGGCAAATGGATGGAACTTAACAACATCATCCTGAGTGAGGTAACTCAGTTACAAAAGAACAAACAGGGTACGTACTCACTGATAATCGGATATTAGCCCAAAAGTTCGGAACACCCATGATTCGATTCACAGCAACTGATGGACTGAGCATAGGGTCTAGGTGGAGGAGTTGGAGAAGGGACTAAAGGAGCTGAGGGAGTTTGCAGCCCCATGGGGAGGGAGCAACACTGTCAACTGGTCAGGCCCCCTGGTGCTCCCAGAAACTGGACCACCAACCAAAAAATGCATATGGAGGGACCCATGGTGCTGGCCACTTATGTGGCAGAGGAGGGCCTTGTTGGCCATCAGTGGGAGGAGAGGCCCTTGGGTCTGAGAGTGTTAGATGCCCCAGTATAGGAGAATGCCAGGGAGGGAAGATGGGCGTGGGTGGGTAGGTGGGGAAATACCCTTGTAGAGGCATGGGGAGGTGGGATGGTATAGGGGGTTTCCAAAGGGGAGACCTGGAAAGGGAAAACATTTGAAGTGTAAATAAAGTATAAAAATAAATTTTAAAAAAGAAAGAAAATGTCCACAACCGGAGCTTGAACAAAAATTCTACACATAACATGAAAAACCAAAAGTCATGTAAAGATGAAATGAATGGAAAGAAGCTTTGAACAGAAGTTTTCCTGTCTGAAAAGAAAAGAATGTAATTCTCCCCTTTCATGTCATTGGATAACTGCTTGCTTCCTTGCTTGCTTCCTTGCTTGCTTGCTTGCTCGCTTCTCAGTTTTTGTATCATAACTAGGGCTCTACCACTAGCTACATTCCAGCCCTCATTGCAATCTTAGCTAACTGCTGACCTTAAATTATCATCATGCATGAGAATACTTAAAAGGCTTTTGCTGAGCACCAAAGTATCATAAGTACTGCTTTTCTTAAGAATCTCCTCTGCTCAAGACTTTTTAACCACCTCCTCTATCCCCTATAAGGACACATGACTAGATGTGGGTACCTTGGAAGGCTAGAGGCTCCCTGGGCCTCTAAAACCTTAGGCTGCTGTCTCTATCCAGTATCCAAGACCAAGAGCTTTGTGAGCATATCTGATTGAAAAAAGGCTCCGGCCTTACAGCTGTGCACTGCCAGGACACTGAAACCTCTGCAGAGCTGGGGCACAGAGTGGCCTTTCTGCCTGCAGAAGACTTATTAGATGATGTTCTTTGTCTAAATCCTAACAACCTTTAAAAGAAAAGACCAGATCTGGAAGGGATTGGCCTCTAAGAAAGTCACGTACTGCTGATTCCTAGACCCGCCTTCCTCGTGTGAAATTTCATCTTCTGCTCATCCTGCTGCAGCATCAACAGCAGCAGAAGGCTGGCTTGCACACAACACCAGACAGTAAGTAACCATATGCTAGACAGATATTCACCATTTGGGCACAGATTGCTACAAGGAAAGAATACGGTCTACAAGGATAAAAGCAAGCGGCCTTGCCCTTATTAAAGTATGAAAGCGTGGCATGCTGCTCAGCTTGAGACCCACCCTGCAGACGCCCTCTGCTGCAAGTCCAGACCTGGAGCTCATCTTCCCAGAGCCTACAGTGTTCACATCCACATCCTGCTGCTCTGAGACAGTACGGAATTTCCTAACAACTCAGATGAAGATCCTGGACAACCTGATTCTAGTCTTGCCATGGTACCTTGAATGGGTGCCTGCAACACTACATCTAAGATAAGAAGGAGCACTAAAGGGGCCCTGCTACAGAAGCCAGAGTGAGCCAGGAAGCAATATAAGGAACAAATAAAGCTTTTTTTCCTGGAATGCATGCTGTCAGTAAAGAATTGCTGAGAACAAGCCAGCGATCCTTATAACTAGAATGCCACTGTGAACAGATAATCATTTACTCCAAATATAAATTACTTGAAATGAAACTACTCAGTTTTCAATAGTGATGTATAATGTGTAAAGTATTATAGAAATTGTTATTTTAATGGAGAAAATATTTTCCTTGCTCATACACAAAGCCACCAAAATATAAAAGAACCAAAAATATAAAAGAAAGAGTAACAAAAAAAGAAGGCTGTCTTAGTTAGGGTTTTACTGCTGTGAACAGACACCATGACCAAGGCAACTCTTATAAAGGACAACATTTGATGAGGCTGGCTTACAGGTTCAGAGGTCCAGTCCATTACCACCAAGGCAGGAAGCACAGCAGCATCCAGGCAGGCCTGGCACTGGAGGAGCTGAGGGTTTACATCTTCATCCGAAAGAAGCCAGGAGCAGACTGTCCCTAAGCAGCTAGGAGGAGGCTCTCAAGGCCCACCCCCACAGTGACACACCTCCTCCAACAAGGCCTGATAGCGCCACTCCCTGGGCCTAGCATATTCAAACCACCACAAAGGCTGTCCCCAAGTTGTTGCAAACAAGCTATGAAGGAGACCAACTTGTAATGACTTGGTTTAAAAAACAGTAACTATTACTAAATATCCTACATGACATAAGCAGAATTTAAGGGGAAAAAAAGGACAAACCAGGTCTGCCTTTGAGGAGTCTGTGGGCAGTCCTAGCACTCTGTACCTCTCTGCAATAATTTAACACATTACATTCCAGATCAGCTTCAATTAACTGACTCAGAGGGAGGCTACACTATGCTTACCTGCCATCGTATTGCTGGCAAATTCGGACAATGTTTGCAACAAGGAACAAGAAGGAATTACTAAATGAATATCAGATACATATTCTTCTGCCTGTAAAAATTAAGGGCAATGCCACAAGGAAGATGGGACAAACTTTCTGTCCAGAGGCAGCAACAGCATGTGCTACAATACAGAACACTGTGACAGCCAACTGTAAGTCCTGCTCTACCCAGAAGGGCGGCTGTATTGCACTGGAATCTGGAGGTCCCCTGTCTCCTTTTGGTGAAAAGGAGAATAAAAGCCCAGCAGCACTTTGGGAAGGTTCCTTGGGCTGCTATGTGAAGGCTGGATTTGCAGAGACATGAGACAGGGAGATCAGTTGGGCTTTACTGCAATAACCCACATGAGACTCAATAAAGGCTTGAACAAGGGTGGTGGCAATCTGAAAAACTAGTGAAGGGGAGAACACGATCACAGGATCCTTGGGAAAATAGACAGAGAACAATGGGGATGATGACAGGGATAATGCCAGAGATGAAAGTAAACACTGAGGCACAGATAAAAACCAGAGCCTTCCAAAGAGATGACTCTTACGAGCAGCCTAGAAAACGCCAGTCTTTGCAATTAGGCAAAGAGTAATTCTTTCTTCTTCTTCAGCAATTATATAAAAAAGAATGACACTTTGCCTTGTAGGCCCTCTAGATCCCAGGAGAAAATAACATTCGCTGGTGTATTAAAAGGCCTGCCCCTTTAGCAGGCCCCTTTTGACAGCAATGCTGCCAGTCTATGGAGCCAGAATTCAGTGCAGACAGCACAGTGCCACTCCTTCAGCTCCAACCTGCAGTGGCATCACCTGCACATACCCCTCAGTCCAGATGATCTGGTTATGCAAGTAATAAGTCTGCATAGGAATAAACAGAAACTAGTTTTAATTGTCTTCGTGAGTATGGAGAAAGGTGGCCACAGCGTTGTGGAGTTCACCATGTTACTATGGTGGGTAATCCACAGGGTGTGTAACACACTACAACCCCACGTACCAAGTTTTCCTCCTTTTTCCTCCAGAACCATTCAGCGAGTCAAGCTTTTTCCTAAGAGTAAAACAACAAAACTGAGTTGCCCCCCTTCAGATTATTTACAAATATGAAAGTATAAAGAACATATCCCTTTAAAATAAGGTCCTTAGAAGGCTACCCTTGTACCAACATGTTCTAGGGACATGCTATATAAAGGCTCAAGAAGAACAAACAAGTTCAAAGACATGTTTGGCTACATAAAAAATTCAAGGCTGGTATGAGGTACATGAGACCCTGCCCCACCCCAAACACACACACAAAGCCAGTGCCTGAATTCCCGCCAATGACACGCCTCACATCGGCATGAGCATCTTACGGGCCACATTATACAAGTCAATGAGACTATCACTGACAAAGGGAAAATCCATTAGCAGTAAGGATGTTCTGTTCCTCATTTTCATTTTCAACTCTGCAGCAGCAGCAGCAGTGCTGAACACCAAACATTTGAGAGGTGAAAGCCGTTCTACTTAAGAGTTAGTTTAAAAAAAAAAATCACTTACCTAAAAAAGACAATATAGTTTACATAATTGAGACCAAATCATTAACCAAAGTAAATATTGTCTAATTTACTTTTCCAATACTTGATAAAGAAATACCACCTCACAATTCACAAATTCAGCCAAGCCTTCCCCACAAAAAGTATTGCTATAATGCTCAGTACAGACACAGTCTTCCAGTAGGCCATTTCCCAAGTAGACTATGATCTCACAAAAAAGTTTCCACTAGGAAGAGGTCTGCTAGAATCCAAGCTGCAGTCTCTGTACATTAAAAAGGAACCCCCTCAGACACATAATCAGACCTTCCCTGGACAGAGTCCACACATCTAATTACTAAGCTTTACCTGCACCATGTGGTTAAAGGTTGGTTCCTCTCAAATAAACAAAGGACCTAATGAGGCAGCTGGTACAGCAGATGTCAGAGTATGTGTACTACAGAAAACGTTTCCTTTCTTTTTTCCTTCTTCCTTCCCTTCTTCTCAATTTATATACAATAAACATTATTAAAGCCAGCTACACAAACAAGTTAAAAAGAACATATATTCTTCAAGAAAGATAAAAATGCCTGCAGTTAGTCGCCCCTCACTTGATCCACCTTCTGACATCAATTATTGATCCAGTCTTGCACCACATGCTTTACATCCACAAGCTCAAATAACCCCCAAACCGTACTATAAATCTGAGGTACAACTGTGACACAATTTTAAAGATGAAAAAAAAGAATATGACCTCGCCCACTCCACACACACACACACACACACACACACACACACACACACACGCTTTAGGAGGAAGAGATTTATTTAATAGCCTTTGAACATGGGGCAAGAGGTGGAAGACAGATCGGACCATCGCTGGTCTATTTCTAGTGCTATCCCACCACCATCTAGCCTCAAGTGCACACCTGCCACCTCCACAATCCTGCTGACCATCCTGCTGGAGACCCTGATCTGCTAGTGGTTCACTTAAAGTCATTTCATAGACACCTCTAGTTCTACAAGCATTCTAAGGCAGTGGGTTTCCAATAACACAGTACAGGTAGGGACAGGTGGTAAAACGGAAAGCCTGCACATTTGGCTGTGTGGCCCTCTCTTAACCACAGTCTCACTTTCCAATGTTTAATTACCTATAGGCAGTTGTGGTCTAGAAATGTGTGCTAAAGAATTGCAGAAATAATTAGAAGTACTAAACTGCCAGGGTTCTGAGTAGGATGATGAACGTTTACTTGCTCTGCCCAACTCTGTTCCTCCCAGGAAATGAGCCATCCTGTTGTCCAACATGCTTCAACTCTATACACGACCAACCCACTAGTAACCTGGTCTTGGTTATCAATCAAATGGAATGTGGTTATCATCACAGGTCTTCCATTCAAGTAACTTCTTCTTACTTCACAATGTCTTCAAAACCAAGAGGAGTAACACAGGCATCGATATTTCACTATGCTTTATATACATTCTACTTTATAAGTGTTTATTTCTGTGTCTAATCTGCAAATTACACGTTAGCATCGGTGAGCACCTATAGGAGAAAACATACTAACCGTAGACGCATAAGGCTCAGTATTTCCCAAGGTTTCAAGCATCCAGCATGGGTCTTGGAACAAATCCCAAGGGTAAGGGAATATTACTGTAATATTTTCCTGGCAAGACAAGAACTTGGTCCTAACACTAAGAGAAATATAATTCTCCTCATGCCTGGGAACATTTCTCTTGAAGAAAAATGAAGACTTACTATAAAAAGCTAAAACTGAAAACTTTTAGGGAAAAATACAGAATAATTTTACAACTTTGGATATTTTAACAATAGTAAACTTTTTTTTCCCCTATAAAACACACACACACACACACACACACACACACACACACACACTCACATGCACACACACATGCACACCAAACTATAAATGTGAAGACTGGTAAATATGCACTCCATTAAAAAATTATTAACTGAAATGGCTATAATGACAAATTTAAACATGAGCCACATATTAGAAGATATCTGCCACTCTTTAAAAGATTTACAGTTTTCATTTGTGTATGACTGTGTGCCAGCATGTGTAGATACCTGTGGAGGCCAGAAGAGGGCGCCAGATTCCCTAGAGCTGGAGATACAGGCAGTTGTGAACTTGCCAATGTGAGTGCTGCCAACAGAACTCATTTCCTCTGCAAGAGCAGCAAGTGCTCTTAACCACTAAACAATCTCTCAAGCCATCTCATATACATCTCATAATACAGGCAACACTTTTACAAAATAACATATTTTTTTTTTTAGAAAATGGCACAAACATAGCTTTTCTAAAACATAAAGAATCAAAGCATATAAGTCAATGAAACCAATAAAGCTCATATTTAAAATATCAAGACACTATAAAAGTGGTCACACCCCTATTTTAAGGTTGAAAACCATTAAATTTGACTTCTAGTCATGATTCCGACTCTGAGTCATTACATCCTCCTCAAGAGTTACTTTCTCACTTTTGTTAGTTTTACCTGCAAACAATAAACTTTTTAAGTGCAAAGCAATTTAGAACCTTATATACATAATAACAAAATACATGAACTAACTACTCTCAAGTAAAAAGGCTTGTAAGTAACCAGAAAAAATACAAAATTAATCATTACACTTCCTATTTTCTCAAAACCTAAATCCATGAGTTTTTACATGAGTGTCCAATGCTGGCGACCAGAAGTGACACATCACCAAACATGGCATGCCTCACTGTAGGGAAATAGAGCAACTTGTACCAGGAACTTGATGGCATCTGGCATGGTCCCCTTCCCTTACAGAACGTATTTAGAAGATGCCCGCCACTCGATGACATGTATCAAACTGTACTCTCGGGTTCAGCATCGCTTGATACATGTGCAGAGAACTGACAACTCTAAACAATGAATGGATCCACTTCTTTTCTGTGTGATTGTCTTTGTGCATGTGAGACACATAGATTTCTGTCACCAAGCCCTCAAAAGCATCCTAATGTATTAACTTTTAGACTATTTCACAAGGCACTTAATTCTCCTCTGAGATGAAACTGGCCTGGCCAATCACTGGTCTGCTTCCCTTCACTATAGACTTGTTATAAGTGTGGTTTTATACCGTGGCTATCATGACAGAGCTGTATGTACCAATGCTGTACCCGTAAGCACTTCTTTCCTTTATACTGCTGAGAAATGCCATTGGATGCATGGACCGTGGTTTCTCTATAACTGAAAACAGAGGTTGTCTAAAGTCGTAACGTATTACCAAAAAGCTCACATGAACACTGATATACGCCTCTCTGTGCAAACGTGTTTCACCTCCATGTCTAGAAAGTCTGGCACATACAGTGGGTTTATATGTAATGTCCTAGAACCTTACCCACTCTGTTATTTTTGCATCAGTGCTCGAGAGTCCCACACCTATCTGGAGATGCAGTCTGCAGCCAGAGCACTTTCCCAGCAAACACAGGAGCGGCACTGACCCTCAGCACTACAAGGAGAGCAAACAGAGGGCAGGGAAGAAGGGGCAGCTCTCCCACCTGCCCCAACACTGAGCATAGCTACTCTTTGTAGTTGTAAACATTTTGATAGGTATTTTAATTATAAGTGTTGTTCTACTTTCCTTAGCATATTGTTTCTTTTCCTTTTGATGAAGTAGCTAAAGAGTTCAGATTAATAGTGTTCCTAGAAGTTATGATACCTTCTTATCAGGATGAAATAAGGACTGGACAACCAAGTGCTGATAAGTTCTATAAGACTCCACGGTATGGAGAAATGGGGGAAAACATGCTTCAAGTTGCTATCTTTCCTAATTAATATACAATTCAATTAAAGAACAGATAATTGGAAACTACTGCCAAATAACCCCCCCCAGAAGATGCTATAAAACAAAATCAGAAAAAACAGATTAAGGAAGAAGTATATACAATTATTTTGAGTATATACAATATACAAGTACTCTGTCAGGGTTCCCAGATATTAAAAAGTCTATTTTACATAAAGCAAACTCAAGATAAATACTGTTTAAAATCTAAGCAGACCTTATCCACACAGAAAGACTCTGCCTTCTGGTTCATGACATCAAATCTACATATTAGAAAGCAGGCTTTGTATATATTGGCATGATCAGAATAGTAACCCTAACAGATTGTTGGCCCAAATGTGCCAGGTTTCACTTAAGTCCCTAAATACATCAACCTTCAAAGTCAATAATTTTGCAAAGACAGTCTTTGAAAACAGCACTCTCATCTTGATATCTAACCTGTCAACCAAATCTACATTACTACGTTTCATGCCTACCCTTTCCTGTCCACTCTCTTGTTCTCAAGCTCCTGGAGGATACACAAATGTTTATATAAAACATCCTCTGAAGACTGTTCCACCACTCTGTCATACCATTTCATAGAAGAAGCCATCACCCTGACTAGCCCAACTGCAACAAAGTGACACTCAGCCATCCAAAGCTCCAAACTCCCAGTTCTGGCCTTCATGGGTTCTCAGTCTCCTCTTGCAAATCTGATCACTGCTCTTTGCTCATAAAATCCCCCCCCCCCCTTCTCAAAAATAAATGACTGAGCCTCAAAGAAAGAAGCAGCCAGAGGATATTCTCCCTGTGGAAGGAAATAATACACAGGTTTCAGCCAGCTAAGCTCCAGGCTACTACCCATCTCACAGTCATGTTGTAGAAAGTTAATATTACTTCAACTTCGATTTTAAAACAGGGAAAGTTCCGGTGTATTTTCTTCTGTGAAGAACTATTAAAATCTAGCTGCTGAAGAGATAACTTCCCAAACACACTTACCACAAAAGAGCCAGATACTCCAGCATCCTTCACTCTACACCTGACTCTAAATTAGGCAAGCAGCCTTAATGCCGAATAAGTTTTCTTACTCACTTAGATGCAGGGATGCCACAAAGTTATCAAGGTACCTATGCTTAATCCACAACTTGAGATTATATTTAATGCAGAAAATTGGAAATGTGAGTTCCCTCACCATCGTTTATCTAAAGTTAGAATGTTTTCCATTTAAGTAATTCACAACTCATTTGATACATCTCTTATCACCGAAAACACTATGCTCAAATATAGAAAACAGGTTCTTTAAGCGCTTGAGAGTCTGAGACCTGTCAATCAGTCTTACATAAGAATTATAGGTACTGGCACATTTGGGCCAACAAAGTACCATGTTGATCATATCAATAAATACAAAGGCTGCTTCCTAATTAATGATGCCACAGCTAAAATAGCACACTACAGACAGTATCTGCTTCAGGACAGGCACCAGGTACCGGCAGACCTACAGTATAAAGCATGGCTATTTGATTGAGGAGACCTAGGTGAGGTTCTTAGAGCTGATTTTCAAGATTCTTCCAATGAATAATCACCCTCAATATCACACTGGCCCACGTGATAAATAAGCAAAATTAGCTGGGGAATCATGAATGTATACATACATAGTAATTCTGATATGGGAAGAAAGTGATAAAACTCTTAATTCCCTGGAAAACTGTCCTGATACATGGATTTTTTTTTTTTCAGATTTAAACTAGTGTCTTATTACTATTATGAGAGGTGCTGCCAGGTAACATCATGATTGTACCATCATAGGGCATTCTTACTAAGTTAACTGCTAAAAGTTCCAGCAATCTAGCTTTACAGGACAACTGCAGTCTATGCCAGCCACCACTGAAATACTATCATATAGCACATATCTATATTAGTTTAGAGAACTTTTACTTTCTTCCTCACAGCTATCAAACTAAGCACACCAATGGAAAGAAAAACAATTTGTACAAAAATGTCAATGCTTGTACTAAATGTAACTCAGAGAAAACAATAAAGCTATCTAAACAAAGATTTTTTATATGAATATTAAAAATGCAAGTTATGAAGCTTGAGAGAAACACAAAACTTTTAGGATTGTGTTGGCAAAGAGAGAATGGAGAGATGACAATGTTTCCTTTGCTGAAACATACAAGGAAAGATCTTCCAAACATTTATCCACCAATAGGAAAGAAAGAAGAACTCATCTGGATTAGAGATGAGTCTATGCCAAAGAAGGCAATCCAAGGTCAAAAGTGCATTCTAGTCCAATGATGGCCAAGTACCAAAGTCCAGAAATGAACATGAAATTATTCACAGAAGGAACCAATAACAAAAACGTCATTTGAAATTAGAGATGACACTTACAACCACCTAGATGGGTAAGGAGACCGACAGTAAATGGCACTGCGTATATCCGTTTATCCCTGCACTCCTTACTTAGTACCTTTGATGCTTTGCATGGTCTTTGAAAGTCTCAACACTTAAACTCAAAAGGGTTTAAATTACTATAGCAACCAAAAAAGACTTGTGTAAATATTAAGATTGTGATAAGTAGCCCTAAAAGCATATACACAGAAGCAACACAGGTGGAGTATATGTGCTTGTGCTTGTGTGTGTGTGTGTGTGTGTGTGTGTGTGTGTGTGTGTGTGTGTGTAACAATAAATAAGGAAAAAGAGGCCTTGAATATGAGAGGGAGTGTGGAGTGGGATCAAGAGGAGGAAGGGGAAATGATATAAATATAATACTCATACATGAAATTCTCAAAACACATTATTTGGACTAGTTTGTTTCTTTTGTTGTGATAAAACACGAACCAAAACCAATGTGGGGAAGGAAAGTGTATTATTTTGCAGTTCCACACCACAGTAGATCATTAAGAAGTTGGAGCAGAAATTCAGTGAAGGAACTGAAGCCAAAATCATGGAAGATACTACTTACTGGCCTGTTTCCAATGACTTGCTTAGCTTCCTTTGTAAGAACCACCTGCTGAGGAGAGGTAGGCCCTCCCACATCATTAATCAAGACAAAGCCCCCACAGACTTGCCTACAGGCCAGTCTGATGGAGGTAACTCTTCAATTGAGATACCCTCTTCCCAGATATGTCTAGATTTCTGTAAAGTTGATAAAACAAAAACAAAAAAATAAAAAATAAAAAAAAAAAAAAACAATCTGCAAAATTAATTTCAAAAGCAAGGCTGAAAGTCTACATCTCCTACCAGTCAGCTAGACGTACCCTAGGAAAATACTATGGCCAGGGCAACTCATACAGCAGAAATCTCAGTTCTGGGTCAGGGAACCTCTTTGCTCTCCCCCACAGCCTTACCTAAATCTAATCACTTCCCACCGGTCTCATTCCCAAACCTCATTACAGTGGAGGTTAAGGCTTCAAAATTAACAAGGAGACACAATTCCTTCTATAGCAGATTGCAGTAGAAAACAATTCTGATCATAAATACAGTGAGAAACCTACAGCTGAATGATACACAGGCAAGAGCTGACTCCTAGATGTCTTCGGAAAAGTTACACCATGATGACTAACTAGCTTTACAGATGTGAACCAAACATGGCAGTATCAACCAGTATATGCTTACTAGGCACCAAACAACCCAGAAGAGTGGGAGCAAAACTGGAGAAGTACAGCACCAACTTGACCTCTGCTCTTCAGGACCTTACACAGGAGCAGTGAGCTGTAACTTGCAAGATGAAGGACCATGCTGCAGGGATAACGATAACAATGCTATGTGTATGTTCAGAGGAAGGAAAAGCCTGGAGCCTGGGCACGGTCAGGCATATACCTGCGCAATCTGAGATCTGTCTGCTTCTCCATACTCATTTTGATCACATGGCATCTTCCGAGTTTTGTATGTGCATGCTTGTTCCTAAGATTTTCATCACACCCTCTGGGTCTAGAATGCCTTTCTTCTATTAATTTTTATTCTCTGTGAAGTCTTTTTCCTAGATTGCTGTTGTGGGTAGGCCAAGAACTGGTTGTGTTCGTTCATTCATTGGTCATACTGACACAAGCTAGAATTATCTGGGAAGAAGAACCGTAACAGGGAAAACGCCTCCATCAGATTACCTGTAGGAAGGTCTGTAACATGCTTCCTTGATTAATGATGGATGTGCGAGGGCCTAGCACACTGTGTCAATGCCACCCCTGGGCAGGAATTTCTAGGGCTAAAGAGGTACAAGGGAAGATAAGAAAGCAAGCTGAGCAACCCATGAGGAACAAGCCAGCAAGCAGCTGAGCTGACCAAGGATCCAGTTAACTCCATGGTCCCTGCTTCAATTCCTCCCCTCAAGTTCCTGCCTTGAGTTTCTGCCTTGACTTCCTGATGATCAACTGTAACCTATAAAGCAAATAAAGCATTTCTACACAACATTGCTTTTGATCACCATCTTTATTACAGCAACTGGAAGCAAATTGTGATAGTGAAATAGCTGAGTCATATCATAGACCGATTTTTTTTTTTAAATTTTTTTTTATTTTTGATACTTTATTTACATTTCCAATGTTTCCCCTTTTCTGGGTCTCCTCTTTGGAAGCCCCCTATCCCCTCCCCAACCCGCCTCTATGAGGGAATTCCACCTACCACCCACCCACCCACCCATCC
>CM052714.1:38911786-38967234 GCA_028551405.1 Uromys caudimaculatus
ATATTCCCACTTTGACATTCCCCTTTACTGGGGCATCTAACACCCTCAGGCCCAAGGGCCTCTCCTCTCCCCCTGATGGCCATCGAGGTCATCCTCTGCCACATATGTGGTCCAAACCATGGGTCCATACATGTGTATTCTTTGGTTGGTGGTCCAAACTCCAGGACGACCGGGGGGGGGGGGGGTCAGGCCCATTGACGCTCTTGATTCCCTCAGCTCCTTCAGACCTTCCTCCAACCCCTCCATCTGGGACCTCACTCTCAGTCTGGCGGTTACTGTAAAGTGAAACTTGGGTATTCTGAACTTTTGGGCTAATATCCGCTTATCAGTGAGTACATACCATGTTCGTTCTTTTGTGACTGAGTTACCTCGCTCAGGATGATATTTTCAAGTTCCATCCATTTGCCTGCAAATTTCATTAAGTCATTGTTTTTAATAATTTCTTGAGAATATTTTACACTGACTTCCAGAGAACCTACAAGAGTGTGCATTCCGACTAACAGTGGATGGGGGTTCCCCTTTCCCCATATCCTCACCAGCAAGTGTTTTCCAGCTGGGTAAGAGGATATTTCAAATAAATATCAAATAATTGCAAATTTTCATTTATGTCTCCCTAATTTTCTAATCATGTTGAACACTTTGAGACATTTTTTTAAAGCTACATTTATTTTTTCTTTTTGAAGAATAAATCTGAATGCTGTTCAGATTCATAGCCCATTTGTTTCTTGATTCTTTGTTTTTGGAGTTCTTTACAATTGACCCTCTACATAGTCATAGCTGGCAAAAGTTTTTCTCTCACTCTATAGGCTTCACTTGATTGTTTCCCTTGGGATCTAGAAATGTTTTAGTGTATGAGGTCACACTTCATCAACTGTTGGTTTTAATTCCTGGGCAAATGGATCCCTATTCATCAAGTCCTTTCGTATGCTGTTTGAGTGTACTGCCTGCTCTCTTCTAGCAATGTTAGTGTTTCAGGAGTCACACTCATTAGGTCTTTAACTAATTTTTGTAACCTAAACTGACACAGCAATGTGGACTGAGGAAATCTCACAAGGTTCCACCCCTAAGTGAAGAATTATAGGCAGTCAGTGACTCCTGAAAGGGGGAGAATCAATCTTCCCCATCAAATGGTAGGATGGGTTGTTGTTGTTGTTGTTGTTGTTTCAGTTTTGGTTTTTTGTTTGTTTGTTTTTTGATGGTAGGGAGAGGACTTATGAATCATGTAATTCTTCTATGAGTTTCCTGAGCTTTGTAAGTTTTAGCTTTCTGAGTCTTATGAACTTCTTCCTCCATCCTAGAGAGGCTGTTTGAATTCAGAGAAATTGCTCTAAGATCTCTTCCTATCAGGTTCAAGAATGCAGAATAAGAAGCAGCTTTTGACATTTCTAGAACAATCTCAAAGGAAACTTCCTATTCCTCCAGGTCTCAGAATATTTCTGTCCTATCTTCCCACATGATCCTTGAGTCTCAGGAGTTGTGTGGTGGATATATCAGTTGTGACTGGGATTCACAATTTATCTCTTCATTGGTTGAGGTTTTCTGTAAATGTCTCTGTCTGTTGCAAAGAGAAATTTTCTAAAAGACAAGTGAGAACAAACTTAACTGTAGGTATAAGGACAAATATTTTAGAATGTAGTTACAAATTATGCTGTTTAATAAACTGGTAGTCAAAGATTTTTGTCCAAGATCCATGACTTTATTAGCCCTAAGAATTTGGACAGGTTTCCAGTACAAAGCATAATGCCCCTCTTGTTGAGTGTCTTATAAGTGCAATTAGAGAGATGGTGGTTATTGCCACCGCACACACCACTGCTGCACCCTTAGGGCTGTCCTGCCATGCTGCTTGCTGTTGTGCTTCACAGGTGTCCTACTGGACAGGACCACTGGTTGCCCTACCTTTGAAGCTTGAATGGTGCCTTCTAGTGTCATAAAATACAATTCTCAGTGGGAAGGCTTTCAGGACAGCTCCTGCTTGGGGACCTTTGAGCTTCCTGTCTGAAAATCCTGGGTGTCTTCAGCAACAGGGACTTAGCTTCTACCTCGGGGGACAATAAAGGGCAATAGCAACAGGCTATAATCTTCTGAGAGTCTCTTGAACAACCCTGACCAATAACTTACATGATGACTTCTCATGCCTGGTTTTGTGGTTGTTAGATGTTCTACAGCTCTTGGGAGAAGGTACATCCATGAAGTCTAACCAACATGGTTGCCCAAACATGACTTGAACAAGGATGACACCAATAGACATGATAATGTAGAGGGGAAACACTCATGAGGTTCAACCCTAGACAAAGAACTACAGGCAGCAAAGAAAGAAGAGAATGGGAGAAGGGTACACCAATTGTCTATCCAATATGAAATGGAAAGCATGTACATACAAGTAACATTCTTATGGACTGAACAGGTAATATTATGTATTTAGAGTATACATATTATACACACACATATATATATGTTATATATGTATATATGTGTATACATATAATATGTATTATATATACATAGACATATGATACAACAATCTAGGAAAAAAGAAGCCATGAATTTGAAAGAGAAGGGAAGGGAGTAAATGAAAAGGTGGTTTGAGAGAGAAAATGAAAGGATGAAATTATGTAATTATTATATCAAAAATAGCTTTTTTGACTAAAAAAGGGGACTTTATTAGCACATATACATTGTCTAAAAATGTAGGGTTTCACTGTCACATGTCTGTCATGTACTCTGTACACAATCAAACCCACTGTCCCTGTCTTGTTCCTCTACCCTTCCCTACTGGTGACTTTCCTGTTCCCAAACGACCCCCTTATGCATTCAAGTCCTTTTTTTCTCTAAATCTACTTCACTATGATAAAATATGCAATATGTATTTTCTGAGTTTCCCGTACTTCACTTTCTATGATGATTTCCATCCATTTTCCTGCAAATAAAAATATTTTCAAACTAGTTAAGCTTTGAAGATGAGCTTTTATTAATGTGTGAACATGAACAGTTCCTAAGTTTGGCAACTGTAGACCAAAACCTGTTAATTTAACCCTAAATGAAAAGCAATTAGAAATACCAACAGACAACTGCCTGGAATAGAAGGAAAATCTTAAACTCATTAAAACCTTTGTCAATCTTAACAAACAAGATGCTTAAAGCCCTTTTCATCCTGTTATCCTTCTCTTCAATACTCATGGCTCCTACAGTAATCCTCCAGCATCTTCCCCCATGACACATCGCAGTAAAACCTTGTCACTTCCTATTTTTATTAAAGAAAGAAAAACACGAAATTTGGTAAAAAACAGAAGTTTGGTTTGGATAATAGAGTCTTTCCAGTTTTATGAACAGTTTAAAAAAAACAAAAACACTGAAGTGCTACAATGCTCTAAAATGTTCAACAGAGAAATGACACAACTATCTGATCACTGTTTATATAAGTGCTCTGGTGGTAAATTTTAAATGAGTGTGTTACAGGGAAATGAGGGTCATTAAAGAGAAAGCATAATGGTGTTTTGTGATCATACATTCCAACCAAGAGTTCAAAAGGAACACTGATGATCTGGCTCACTAGCCACTGTAAGCAGTTTTGTTGCTCAGAACACAGCACAATGTACACATCTCTATACCAGTGGGCATTTGGGTTGCTTCCATTTGGAGGCTATCATGAATTAAGCCATTGCTGACCTACAGTTTTACGGCCATATTACTACATGCATTTTTCTTGGAAATGAACGTCTTAAAAGTGGGACGGCTGGGTTATCAGGCAGTCTGGTTCAACTTTAATAGATTCCACCAAGAACATTACTCTTCTTGAGCTATTAATGGCAGAAGTAATATTACTTTTTTAAAATCCAGAACGAGTTGTTCAGTTTTCTTCTTTTGTATTATATAGGTAAGAGGAAGTTAGACAGCTTCTGGCATAATGGCACTACCCAGCTCTAATATCTGAATAACCTAGACTTTTTTTTTTTAAAGTGATTCTTCCCCACATCCATCCCCTGCCAAATCAAGCCCTATTGATCAACAAAAGCCAGGAGTACTGCCTCATGATTCTACTCTTGGAATCAAAAATACCAATGTAATGAATAGGTTGAAGATGCATTTCTTGAGGAAAGTAAAAATATTATACAAGTATAATGAATTATTAATTCATCTGATCTTAACTTGTTTACATTATTTTTTTACCTACAGGTAAAAACCAAGCCAATGATATTCATTAATTTCTTTAAAATCTCTGCTTTTCTCTTATTAACTACCTAATAAAAAGAAAGGTTATAGATTAACTATGGCAACCATGGCCAGAAGCAGGACTGACAGCTACAAGCCCAGCACTCAGGAGGAGCGAGAGCCCTTCCATTCCCTGGCCTTCCCAGGATACAAATAAATACAGGGAGTAGGGGTGGGAGGCTATGGATGAGACTTTGTCTAAAAAAAAAACCAGAACAATGTAAAAATTGGCAACTATCACATCTGAAGAAATTCAAGTGCTAACAATGATTTCAAAATCAAAAGACAACCTTCTAAAGAGGCACATTGAGCACTACAAATCAGCCACACCAGAAACAAAAACAACAACGGAAATAAAAATGTCATGACAGGTTTTGATCTTAGCCATTCTGACTGGTTTTTAAGGTGGAATCTCAGGGTCGTTTTGATTTGCATTTCTCTGATCACTTAGGACTTTGAACATTTGAACATTTTAGGTGTTTCTCAGTCATTGAGATTCCTCTATTGTGAATTCTCAGTTTACCTCTTATAGCCCATGTTTTGATTGGGTTGTTTGGTTTTTTGGAGATTAGGTCTTGAATTCTTTATATATTTTGGATATTAGCCCTCTACTGGATGTGGGGTTAGTGAAGATTTTTTTCCCAATCTGTAGGTTGCTGATTTGTCTTATTGGCTATGTCCTTTGCCTTACAGAAGCTTTTCAGTTTCATGAGGTCCCATTTATCAATTCTTGATCTTAGAGCATAAGCCACTGGAGTTCTGTTTAGGAAATTTCCCCCCACTCCTGTGGCAATGTGTTCGAGGCTCTTTCCTTTCCACTTCCTCTACTATTAGATTCAGTGTATCTGGTTTTATATTAAGATCCTTGATCCACGAGGACTTGAACTTTGTGCAAAGTGACAAATATGGATCTATTTTCATTTTTCTACATACACACTGCCAGTTAGACCAGCACCATTTGTTGAAGATGCTTTCTTTTTTCCATTGTATATGTCTGGCTTCTTTGTCAAAGACCAAGTGCCGGAAAGTGTGTGGTTTTATTTCTGGGTCTTCAATTCTATTCCATTGATCTACCTGTCTGTCTCTGTACCAATACCATGCAGTTTTTATCACTATTGCTCTGTAGTAAAGTTTGAGGTCAGGGATGGTGATTCCCCCAGAAGTTCTTTTATTGTTAAGAACTGTTTTTGCTATTCTGGTTTTTTGCCTTTCCAGATGAATTTGAAAATTGCTCTTTCCATGTCTTTGAAGAACTGTGTCGGGATTTTGATGGGGATTGCGTTTAATCTGTAGCCTTTGGTAGGATGGCCATTTTTACTATATTAATTCTGCTAATCCATGAGGATGAGAGATCTCTCCATTTTCTGAGATCTTCTTCGATTTCTTTCTTGAAAGACTTGAAGTTATTGTCATATAGATCTTTCACTTGTTTGGTTAGAGTTATCCCAAGATATTTTATGTTATTTGTGGCTATTGTGAAGGGAGTTGTTTCTCTAATTTCTTTCTCAGCCTGTTTATCATTTGTATAAAGGAAGGCTACAGATTTGAGTTAATTTTATATCCGGCCACTTTGCTGAAGTTGTTTATCAGCTGGAGAAGGTTTCTGGTAGAATTTTTGGAGTGGCTTATGTATACTATCATGTCATCTGTCAATAGTGATTCCTTTATTTCTTCTTTGCCAATTTGTATCCCCTTGATCTCTTTTTGTTGTCTTATTTTTCTAGCTAGCACTACGAGTACTATATTGAATAGATATGGGAAGAGTGGGCATCCTTGTCTTCTCCCCTATTTTAGTGGGATTGCTTCAGGTATCTCTCTCCATTTAATTTGATATTGGCTGTTGGTTTGCTGTATATTATTGCTTTTATTATGTTTAGGTATGGGCCTTGAATTCCTGATCTCTCCAATACTTTTAACATGAAGGGGTGTTGTATTTTCTCAAATGCTTTTTCTCCACCAAAGAGATGATCATGTGATATTTTTCTTTGAGTTTGTTTATAGTGGATTATGTTAATGGATTTTCGTATATTGAAACAACCTTGCATCCCTGGGATGAAGCCTACTTGATTGTGGTGAATGATGGTTTTGATGTGTTCTTGGATTCAGTTTGCAAGAATTTTATTGATTATTTTTGCATCGATATTCATAAGCAAGATTGCTCTTAAGTTCTTTTTTGGTTGGGTCTTTGTGTGGTTTAGGTATCAGAATAATTGTGGCTTCATAGAAAGAATTAGGTAGTGCTCCTTCAGTTTCTAATTTATGGAATAGATTGAGGATTATTGGTATCAGGTTTTCTTTGAAGGTCTGGTAGAATTCTGCACTAAATCCATCTAGCCTTGGGCTTTTTTTGGTTAGGAGGTTTTTAATGACTTCTTCTATTTCCTTAGGGGATATGGGCCTATTTAGATAGTTTACCTGCTCTTGATTCAACTTTGGTATGTAGTATCTGTCTAGAAAACCATCCACTTCATCTAGATTTTCCAATTTTGTTGAGTATAGGCTTTTGTTGGATCTGATGATTTTTTGAATTTCCTCCATTTCTGTTGCTATGTCTCCCTTTTCGTTTCTTATTTTGTTAATTTGGATACTGCCTCTAGGCCCTTTAGTTAGATTGGCTAGGGGTTTATCTATCTTGTTGATTCTTTCAGAGAACCAGCTTTTGGTTTTGTTGATTCTTTGAATTGTTCTCTTTCTTTCTATTTGGTTGATTTCAGCCCAGAGTTTGACTATTTCCTGAAATCTACACCTCTTGGGTGTGTTTGCTTCCTTTTGTTCTAGAGCTCTCAGGTGTGCTGTTAAGTTGCTAGTGTAAAATCTCTCCAGTTTCTTTACCAGGGCACTTAGTGCTATGAATTTTCCTCTCAGGCAACAGCACATGTTGGTGAAGATGTGGAGAAAGAGGAACACTCCTCCATTGCTGGTGGGACTGCAAACTAGTACAATCACTCTGGAAATCAATCTGGAGATTCCTCAGAAAATTGGAAATAGATCTACCTTAAGACCTAGCAATACCACTCTTGGGAGTATACCCAAAAGATGCCCCACCATGCCACAGGGGCATGTATTCCACTATGTTCATAGAGGCCTTGTTTGTGATAGCCAGAAACTGGAAACAACCCAGATGTCCCGACAGAAGAATGGATACAGAAAATGTGGTTCATTTACACAACGGAATACTACTCAGCTATTATTAGGAACGAGAATGGATGGAACTAGAAAATATCATCCTGAGTGAAGTAACTCAGACCCAAAAGGACATGTATGGTATGTACTCACTAATAAGTGGATATTAGCCAAAAAAATAAATAAAAAGTACAAAATAGCCAAGACACAGTTCATAGAACTCAAAAAGGTCAACAAGCTGAAGGGCCCAAGTGAGGACACCTCAGATCAAATTGGGTGGGAGAGGAAAGCAAACACAAGTGGGGAAGGAGAGGAACCTGGGAGGGAAATCGGATGGGGGGAGAGAAGAGGGGAACATGATGTGTTATTGGGTGGGGGGAAAGTACTGAAGCCCTGAGGGCCAGCAGAAAGAATGGAAACAGGCAACGTGGGAGGGAGGAGGTTGGGAGAACCTTCCGGAATGTACCAGAGACCTGGGATGTGAGAGACTCCCAGAAATCAAAGGGAGGGACCTTGGATGAAATGCCCTTCGGTGGGGAGAGGGAACTTGTAGAGCCCACCTCCAGCACAAAGACAGGGCATCAAGTGAGGGAGGGGATTGCCATCCCACGGTCAAAACTCTGACCCATAATTGTTCCTGTCTAGAAGAACTTCAGGGATGGAAATGGAGGGGAGCCTGAGGAAAAGAAGGTCCAGTGACTGGCCCAAAGTGGGATCCAGATCAAGGGGAGGCCCCAAGGCCACTACTAATGGAGCGCTCACAAAAAGGGACCTATCATGACTGCCCTCTGAAAGACTCAACAAGCAGCTGAAAGAGTCAGGTGCAGATATTTGCACCCAATCAATGGACAGAAGCTGGTGACCCCTGTGGTTGAATTAGGAAAAAGCTGAAAGAAGCTGAGGAGGAGAGCCACCCTGTAGGAGGACCACCAGTCTCAACCTGGATCCCCGAGATCTCTCAAACACTGGACCACCAACAAGGCAGCACACACCAGCTGATATGAGGCCTCCAACACATACACAGCAGAGGACTGCCAGGTCTGGGTTCAGTCAGAGAAGATGAACCTAACCTTCAAGAGACTAGAGTTCCTGGGGAGTTTAGAGGTCTAGTGGGGTGAGTGGTGTGTGGTGGGGACATCCTAGTAGAGACAGGGGGATGGGGAGGAGGTATGGGATGTGGAACCGTCGGCGGGTGGACCAATAGGGGAATAAAATCTGGAGTGTAAATAAATAAATAAATAAATAAATAAATAAATAAATAATAAATAAATAAATAAATAAATAAATAAATAAATAAATAAATAATTTTTTAAAAATCTCATGACAGACATGAAACTGACATTAGGACTTCTTCCAAAAGATAATAACCATCTGCAATTTGACACTAAAAAGTCTAATCTGACAAGAACCATCAAGAAGCCATGCCCTTAAGCAATTAACTTTTTAAGGGTAGATTATCAGATTTCTTGAAGACGATAAACAAATAAAGTAAAATATCATCAAATTGTCTTCTTCATCTACCAAAGAAGGGAAACAACAAAAATAAACAAACAAAACAAAAACCACTGCAGACACTTAGTTTTCAAAGGTGTCAGTCAAGGCCAAAAACCAAAAGTGCAGACAATCTTACAGATGAGAATTAATAACCTGAAAAACGATGGATGGAAGACATGGCTAACATGGCACTGAAAGACAGAACTGAAAGCTCATGCTGAGTACACACAAAGACTGCTTTCTGGCAACAGAATAAATACACATGACTATAAACTTCACAGTCAAACACCCAAGCTCTAACAATGCATATTAAAGACTTTTAAAAAGGCAAGCTTTTCTTTAAAAGCTTGGAAAGGCATATATAATACACCCCCCCACCCCCACCCCCACACAGACAGACAGACAGACACACACATACACACAAAGCTACTCATCTGCATTTTCATGTTAACAGATAACAGTGGAAAGGCCAAAAGCTTAGATAGCCAAGATGTACAGCCAGTGTCTGAAGTATTAGAAGAGGAAGGGTAAGGAGTACATTCATTCCCCTGGCCAAAAAAGGACAATTAGGAGAAAACCAAACAAACAAACAAACAAGCCAACCCCACAGTTGTCCTGATGGGGCAGTACAATGAGAGCACATATTCTCTTTCTGGGCCCTGCAATCCTTTTCTTCTTCTGTATCCCACGTTGGCTAACCTGCAATATCTTGTGATAGGTCTTGCAACAAGAACTGAGGAGTTTTGTTGGTGTTGCTTGTATTTAATATCAGCAATGCCCCCCATCCCACCCCACTAGAGAAATGGCTTTTGCAGAGCACCTGGGCTCAGTTCCCAGAAGTACTTGATAGCTCACAATATTCTATAACTCTAGTTCCGGCAGATCTAAGCCCCTCCTCTGACATCCTCATGCACCAGGGACACTGGTGATGGACAAATATGCATGCAGACAAAATACTCATACACAAAAATAAAATAAAAAAATTTTAAAAACTTAACAGTGCACCCAAAATAATCATCTTTTCACCCCACATTTTCATAGAAGTGACCAATGCATTTAAGGTGTAGATTAAACATTAAAAAAAAAAAAAAAAAACCAAACTTCAAATGTAACATTTCTTTCATCCTTGATACCAAAAGTCACAATCAAGTAAGCCTAAAAGCATTCACATAAAGTATCTGCACTGTGTGTATGAGAAGAGAGAAACTGATCCAGCAACACTATCAGTAAAGCTACAATCACATCTGGCAATGATGGCAAACCAATTCAGACACCAAAGAGGGGCTCACGCACAAAGGACCCCACACTCTGAAAGCATGTATACTAGCATCACTCACTAATAAAAACAGGATCTTCCTGTCTTAATAACAATTCATCTAGACTAGAGGCTCTCAACCTCTGGTTGTTTATCAGATATCCTGAGTATCAGATATTTGCATTAAAATTCATAACAGTAGCAACATTACAGTTAGGAAACAGCAAAGAAAATAGTTATATGGTTGGGGATCACCACAACATGAGTACCTGCTTTAATGGGTCACAGCATTAGCCAGGTTGAAAACCACTGATGTAGACATTCCACATTGCCAACCAAAAATATACACAATACATATAATATTTTAATTAAAAGTCAAACTATAATGACTATAATGAACCAAAACATTGCAATTATATAAATTTATACAAATAGAATATATATATATACACACACACACACACACACACACACACATCAGTCAAATATATGTATACTTGTATCTACAGAGTTCTTTCACTAATTCACCTTCAAAACATTTAGAATATACTAAGAATTTTAGACTTATACTCTTACCACTCAAATTTAATTAATATCTTCTTCTTATGCTATCCGACTGTTAAAAATCACAATTTTAGCATGCATGACACTGAACGTGGACATTATTTTATACCATATACTTACTACATCAAACTTCTGGGTGATGTTTCCCTGGACATCAAGTAAATAAACCTTGCCATAATGTGTACCCAGTGCCAAAAACTGTAAGAAAAACGGAGAGGTCAATTAATAATTATGCCATGTATTAGTATGCAGTTACTAAAAGCCTTTCAAAGTGAAAACACTTAGTGCATAAATATCTGCAATATCTTGAAAGATATGCATTCCTTAAAAAAGGCATGACTCCAGCTTGGGAACAGTGACAGAAGCAGGCCTACTTTACCGTGATCGTGCATCCCAGCTGTCAAAATGACTCATGAGGACCCGCGTCTACTGACAACTAACGTGTATGTGTTCTGTACACAATGCCTGATGGACTGAGGCACTAAATTAAAAATGCAGCAGTAAAAGCTCAACCATGCTACAGTTGAACCCGAAGTCAGAGGAAATGATTAAGAAACTCTACAATAATTTAAGGTACATGTCTGGGTACATCTGGGCCATCATTTCAGGCCAATGGAGGAGGAAAAAAATGCTTAAAAACAATAAAATATTATTTCTGAATGGAAAAATTCATGCCACATCGAGGGATAAAAAAACCCTCAGATGTACTTGTATCATCAGCTTTAGGATATCTCGATAAATGGTTCCACATAACCCTGAGCATAAATGTTTATATTCCAATGCAAAAATAATCCTTTCCTGTCACTTAGTGACTGCTGGGCTACATATTCATTTTATGATATCAGACTCGTTCACACATCCCACTGTTTCTTTATTCCTTTGAACTGATCCTAAACAAGCCAGAAGAAACTTAAGGACTACCTGAAATACGACATGAGATTTTTCTTCCTTTTCATTTCTCTAAGCTTTACTCAAATAGTCCAGAATCCTCTGTATTTCACTGCATGCGAGCATGCTTCATTGCAGCCTATAATGAAATGCTCAGATTCACAGGCACTACTAAGCATTTCAGTCAAGCAGTACAATCTTTAAAAAAATAACCTCACAGAAAGTCAAGATTTGAAGGGATTTATCAAAATAGAATTGCTAAAAATGAAATTTCAATTCAGGCACTTAAAATACGAAGCTACATTAAAGAGGAGCCACAAAAAGGGGAAAGGGGGTTCATTAGGAATTCATCCCCCGCAATGCCTTTCACTCCTGCAAGGTTGCCTTTTTTCAGGAAGAAAAAAGTCCCCTGGGTAAAAAAATCAATACTGGTTAATAAAACATCAGGTGTGCAGACATAACTAGGGATGACGATTCCACTGCACAGGCCTGCCTGAATGCACCAGGTGCCATGACGATTAGTCATCCAGGGCAGACAGCCAGCCTGGTGCAAACAGGAGGCTTGGGCGCTGCAAGAGAAAGGGAGAAGAGATGATTCTGGTGGGAAATTAGTCTGAATATTTAAAGGAAGCTGCAATGTTTTCCCCAAAGCACAAGAACATTCTAATCAGCACTAGAGGACCCAAGTGGTTGTAATTTTATCTTCAGAGTGATACTGACGATATCTGAATAGGAGATGCCATATAAAATGCAGACCAAAGGCAAGCGATATGCCATTTGACGGCTTTCTGCGGTAAAAGAATGGGTCTTAAAAGCTCACTGCACCCCACGTATCTCACAGTATCGATTTTCCTCATAAATTCTGCATTTAGTTTGTTAGGAAACTAAGGGAGTTTGGATCCTTAAAATGCCGTAATACTGTGTCACTCTGAGGCATCACTGTAAAGGCCACTTAAAAATATTTTATTTTATGAAAAATTGAGAGTTTAAATACAGGATATTTTACTCATATTAATTCTTTTTGTCTTTTTTTTCCCCAAAATTACTGTTGTTAATGATTTGGAATAGATAGCAAAATATTATTTTGATTTTATAATTTTGATCTAAAGATATAGTAAATTTGGACCATTTATGAAAAAACAATCACAGGTATTTGTATGGCAAGCTATCTTTTGCTTAGGAAAGCATGTAACCATTTAAAATAGTAAATGAATGTTACTGTGCTGAACTAAGCAACTAAATGCCCTCCCAAATAATAGTTAATATGCTAAGCATATTTATTTAATTACTGAAATTATGGATAATTCATATAATCATTTGCTAATGCTTTTGACTAACTTAAAACATTCATGCCTGTATATACACATATACTGTCTCGCACACATACGAAAGAAAGAAAGAAAGAAAGAAAGAAAGAAAGAAAGAAAGAAAGAAAGAAAGAAAGAAAGAAAGAAAGAAACTAAGTTGGTCAAGGTATAGAAAACAACAATCTACAGAATGCTTACGTGGAGCATGTATGCACCACCATGTATCCACTTCCTTCTTCACGGTTCATGAGTCATTGCAGATGGGGAAGAAAAGAGTGTAAGAGCCAAAGGTAGTGGAAAACTGTAAGGAAACGTTCTCTTCTGAACACAGAACATTTGAACTTGATTGCAACAGTGTGCACAAAGTCTGGGTAAGCCCAAGCCGGACCAAACCGCATTATGAAAATAGGAGTTGGGCACATAATCCACCCCTAGTCGTGGGGCTACTGGCAACTGTCAGCTGCTGGGAGAGGGTCAGTTTTCTCTAAGAGTATAGCCCCTAGTAAGTTAGCCTTTCTCCAGTAGAAGGCACATACCCAAGAATTTCTGGACAGCACAATTTGGTCTTTGACAGGTATAGAAGAAAGAGAGGAGGTGGGGGGAGGAAGGGGAACGAAATTCAATGGGGAAAAGGGGGGAATGGGAAGAGGTGGCGAAACACACAAGGGTGAATATAATTAAAGTACATTTTATGAAATTCTCAGAAAATATTTTTTTAAATCCATGAGCTACTTAGGTATTAGACTTTGGGTTGTTTTGTTTTTTATTCTTTGTTTTTGTTGTTGTTTTGTTTTGCCTAAAAATGTGTAAAATCTAGGATGTATAATCATAAATATAGCTTCAATGTCCTCATTAATATTTAATTAAAGAAATCTGGCTTGCTTTATAAAGGGTGGACATTTTAACTCACTAAGAGTCAACTGAACTTCATGTAGGTGAAGTAGACAGGCTGTGAACAGGTCCTGGCCTCATCAAGAAAAGGAAGCACACTGCATGTCTGCTCAGCCCTTTCTCAAGCATTTCACAATATTCCATGTACAGCTACTAGGGCAGCCTTTAGTCACACATCAGGAATCAGGTCCCAGGAACTCATGAGACTTCATTAGAAATAGATACCAAGTGCAGACAGGGACAGAAATAAATGCTGAAATGCAGGGCCCAGGAGGAATCTGGGATGCAGAGTGGATGCTAGCATTCCCCGCATTCACTTCCTAGAGCTGCAGAAACGATGCCAAAATAAAACTGAAATGCTATCAACTCAATTGGAATTCTCTTATATAAAATACAAATTTCAACTGAAAGTTTATGGTCTAAATGTCAGCACTGACAATCCTTCCCAACTATCAGGCTCTCTGGCCAATTGTGTATGGTGTTAACTAAAGGACAAACATGCTTTCCATTTCATGCATTCAAATGATCATTCAACAAGCATACAAAAAGAAGTATAATGTACTTAGAACATGAGCAAACACAACATCAAGATTTTGCTACCCTGAGGAAAATAAATATAAAAATAAGCAATTGCAATTCAATTTAAAGACTATCTTTAAAATGGCAGTACCTCAAAGACTCATGGAAATAAGAAGAGTCACTGTGATAAACATGGAAGGAAGAATTAGAAAGCAGACACAAACAGGTAGAAAGGCCAAGCAGAAACAACTTGTTCAACAGCATTAAGTTCTATAACAAGAGACAAGAAATTACAAGCAGCTTTGCACAGATGAAAGATCCATCTAATTCATGCCCAAGAGAAAAGGCAGGTGGTACAGCTGGAAAGGCTAACTAACAAGGAGCACCGAAGAATTACACAGGGATGAAAGGTGGGAAGTGGACAAAAGCAGGGTGGACAGGTCCAAATCATTAAGACACTAGGAATCAGCAAGTTTCAAGGGACAAGACTGCAGGTTCAGATCAGAGTCTCTGGAGATCCACTCCAGCAAAGGGGCTAGGAAGAGAACAAATGTGAAAGAAAGCAGACTAGGGCATGGTATGTGCAACAGTTTCAGGGAGAATGATGAATGTGAACTACTAGAAGCTCAAGAGGAGAAGAATCTAGCACATAAGCTGGTGGCAGAATAGGACAAGCATTGCTACCACAGTCCCATGCCCACAGCAAAAACCAGTGAGAGAGTAGCTCAATTACACACAGCAGGCAAGATCCTAGAGTGCCTTACATGCCACATTGAAGACCTCAGCCTTTATCAGATGATGAAAATTACACAAAGGGTCTACAAAGTTCTGGATTTTCAACACAACACACTGCAACCAAGAGGCAGAAGAGTCTAGACAAGAACAGTCCCCCATTTACCAAGTGCAGGAAGTAAGGAAGACTGGTAGGTTTAAGATAATTAGCAGTTTCACAGGACAGGAAAAAAAAAAGAATAGAGATTGAAACTCCAAAGTCAGGAATGATATTTGTGTGAAAATGAACATCTAAATTTGAAGAAAGTATGCAGAGGCCAAAGATCATCAAGTTCCAGTTACTAAAATTATCCATAGCATGAACCATAGCAGTGGGAGATGCACCATTGTGGTTTGAATAAGAATACTTCCAACCCCCAACCTCATAGGCTCTTATTTAGTCACCAAGAAGTAGTACTATTGGAAAGGATTAGAAGGAGTGGGAGATGTAGCCTTATTGGAGAAAGTGTCACTGGGGAGAGAGCTTGGGCGTTTCAAAAGCCCATGCTAGGACAGGCTCTATCTCTCTGCTTGGGAATCAGGATATAGCTCTAAGCTACTTCTCCAGCATCAACCCTTCTTGCTACTATGCTCTTTGCCATGATAATAATGAACTAAGCCTCTGAAACTGTAAGTCAGTCCCCAATTGTCTTAGTCAGGGTTTCTATTCATGCACAAACATCATGACCAAGAAGCAAGTTGGGGAGGAAAAGGTTTATTCAGCTTACACTTCCACACTGCTGTTCATCACTAAAGGAAGTCAGGACTAGAACTCAAGCAGGTCAGGAAACAGGAGCTGATGCAGAGGCCATGGAGGGATGTTTCTTACTGGCTTGCTTCTCTTGGCTTGCTCAGCTTGCTCTCTTATAGAACCCAGGACTACCAGCCCAGGGATGGTACCACCCACAAGGGGCTCTCCCACCTTGATCACTAATTGAGAAAATGCCTTACAGCTGAATCTCATGGAGGCATTTTCTCAACTGAAACTCCTTCTCTGTGATAACTCCAGCTTGTGTCAAGTTGACACACAAAACCAGCCAGCACACCAATTAAATGCTTTGTTTTAGAAAAGTTGCCTTGGTCGTGGTGCCTCTTCACACAATAGGATATGGCGACTAAGACAACCATAAGGAAGTGAAGTTCAATGGAAGTGAGTCTGAAGAACTGCCAGGTCAATCTTCATCAGTGAAGGAGGAAGGAGAGTTAGCCAGGCTAAGCAAACCATGGCATGACAGCCAAAGGAGGCAGGGGACACAGCAGGGAATTTATGGTAAAAACAACATTAAAGTGTTGAGTGAATATAAGGATCTGTTTATAAAGGAACATAATCTGAAGCAAAAGGCATTAGGTGGGAGGCCAGCTGTAGAACAAAACAACAGAGCATAAATCCAAAGGATACATCAGAGGTGGGATCTGCCAAGTTTGGAAGGTCCAAGGCTCACTCCCAGGCTCACAGGGAAGAAGAGAAAATAGATAAAACCATGGCCTCCACTACTATAATATAAGCAGTTTGGCTTCAAAATAGACTAATGGTGTGCCCCAATACATTTGCCATAGCAACAACAGAGATGTTAGGCATCCAAAATACTCCTAAAGTGCTCGCTACCTTGTCATGGACCGTCATGCAGCTTGCTGCATCCTTCTGCAGAATCTCCGTCACCCCATTGGAAAGCCTTTCATACTTCAGTTTGGGTTCCTCTTCACTCTCTTCCTGCATGAAAAACAAAGGAACAGTGTAATTATTGTGACTCTGTTCTGAATGATTCAAAACACACTTCTCAAGGTGGAATAAGAGACAGCCCTTTCATTCATGTTAAAAACTACAGCTATAAATATAACTTAATATTCCTGTTTCTTTTTGCCAATTACATATATAATTTCACTGATAAAATAAGTTCAAAAGTTGAAAACATGGATATTTGAACTTACTATTATATAACTGTATATTCAACCTTACTGTGTGTAGTAGGTACCTAAGATTTTCTCCATCAGCGTGGTTAATGAATAAAATTGGTAATCAGTATTGATAATAACCACAAATCAATAAACCCAGGATGCCTATAAAAGTTAACAGTCCTCCTCAGCAGGAATTCTTGTAAACTACAATAATGGCTGGCCCAGCAATATAATGCCCAGTAGTGCAACTAGTGTCAATAATAACTTGGGTGTAGCCAACAGCTAATGTGATTAGATGTAACACCCAATCAATAAGAAGAAACTCAAGCCTGATACAGTAAACCTATCCAAGAACCTGTGCCTGGAGAGGTCATCACACTCTCTAGAGGAGAATCTACTACTGCAATTTACTAACTTGATAATAGTCTCCAACCACCTTCTAAATACTTGCTACCCACAGGTAAGTGCAGCTCTGACCCACCCACATCAAGCATCTTTTCATACCAGATAGAGTATTACTACAGAAAACTACATCCAGTCAAAGCACAGAGAATAAGCAACTGCTGAGTGCCCATGTAACCCTACCCCCAAGGCTCTAGAAATATCTCAAGAAATAGTACAGAAAATTGTAAGACCCAGAAGACTAGGAGACCTTAAGCAATGTAGTCTCATCTAGACATAGCATGGATATGGTACCCATGAACTCTCAGCAATACAGCTGCCTGTAAAAGACTACACCAGTTATCATTCCAGCATGAATGGAGGACAGCTCATGAGGACTTAGCCCTGGTTGGAAGAGCTCCAAGCAGCTGATAGCAATTGATAGGGAGAGCCAGTGCTCTTCAACGGCAAGCTGTCTGGTAAGTTCATGCCCAAGAAGTCAGCCCTATGCCCACATACTATGGACAATACTAATTGGACTCAATTGGTTTTACACACACACACACACACACACACACACACACACACACACACACACACACACACACACACACAAATGAAGAGGACATGAATTTGAGAGAGGAATGGGAAAAGGAGTGGGAGTAGGGAGAGGGGAGGGATATTCATTATGCTCATGAATGAAATTCTAAGAAAAGAAGGCAAGAGCCTCACGCAATGGCTGGCAAGGTAGGAAAACTGGCTTTTGTGGGAAAATTCATTTCCTTATTCATGGGCTTTTTCCTGAACTGCCCGAGCATCTCAAAGGTATTCAGTTTCTCCCACTATAAATGACTATGAGAACCAGGTAAAGCCTTATCCTTTCTTAGGCCTAGCCTCAAAGGATACACACTTCATTTTTCCAATATTCTAATTTATGGGTCAGCCATGATTCAGTATGGGAGCAGAGGACACAGGATGTAAAGAACAGAGCTTGAGAACTGTGAGGGAGGGGCACCACACAGCTACAAGAATATTAATAATTAAAAGAAACATTTCATGTACACTAATGAGCATTCTTAATAAGCTGCCAGCTGTCAAGTTTCAACAAAGATGGTGCACATACTCTTAATTTTCCACGACTAAGAACTAAGAGCAAGAACATACACAGGGCTGGGCAGTGGTGGCGCATGCCTTTAATCCCAGCACTAGGGAGGCAGAGGCAGGCGGATTTCTGAGTTCGAGGCCAGCCTGGTCTACAGAGTGAGTTCCAGGACAGCCAGGGCTACACAGAGAAACCCTGTCTCGAAAAACCAAAAAAAAAAAAAAAAAAAAAAAAAGAACATACACAGTATTCCACTGGAATATGAAAAGACACTTTACAATAATCAATCCAGACTGGAGAAGTTATAACATCCCCAAACGGATCTATTTTAACATGTAATACGACACAGCTAATTAACCAAGTATTTAAAAATACGCAGGGAAGAGTACAACACCAATAAACCCTCTGCATCTCCCAGGAAGAAAGAGGTGCTCTAAAGGAAACATGAGATGTCACACAGGTGAGCTATGTATTCCGAGGTAAACGTGTTAAATACAAATTGAACCCTGGATAGCAGCCCTTAGAATAAGATGCCACGTGTTGCTCCAGTGTGGACATCAAATGTGCACTCAATGTGAAAGTTAATTCTGGCCTCCTGACTATTTTGCATAAAAGCACTCATCTACGGACCATTAGATAAGCTTACTGTAAATAAGGTTTGGCTGCCTTATTTATAAGTGAAAACTAAGTAATTTCTCTCACATAAATATACAAAAATAAATACTTTTACAATACAGTTCAGTGAAGCGTTCCCACAAGATTTCAAAAGCCATAAATAAGTGAAAACTCAGTATTAGGCACTTTATGTACCATTTCACGCTTTCTTGACAGGTATCCTTTATGTTTAGGTAAAAGCAAGCTAAAGGTGAATTTAAAGGCTTTTAGTTTTTGCCTCCTTGTCAGAAGAAAGAAAATAGGAAATGACTCAGAACTACAATTCAGAGGTTATTCTGCTACTGAAGAGTCTATATTACATTTTAAATAAAAAAAATTTAATCACAAGGATTTAATATCTAGTTTCACTTTAATTTTGGAAAAAAACTTAAACAGGAAAAAAAAACCTTTGCAGCGTGAACTTTCATGGTAAATAACTCTGTGTTAATAAAAAGCAAATCAATAATTTTGTTAAATTTTAATCATCCTACAAACCTACAAATAAAACCATCAACAGTCTGAGTTGAGATGACAGTTAACTGTGTTACTATGGCAACCTGGCGGAACAGAACACGCACTGACTTGCAGCTAAGTGAAGATATGAATAGAGTGACATTTACCCATACAAGAAAAGTTTGCAGCTTTCCTTCAGAAGGAATCAATTTCTCAACAAACACAGATTGGTACTAAGTGTATAGCACTTTTAATTAAAGACAGATCCTTAAGCCATCCTATGAAATTCTAGTACACTATCAGAAAATAAATGTCATTTCAGGGCCATTTTTACTGAGTTTTGAACTTAACAGGAGAAAATCACTTTAAGAAATAACAAATTAAAGTTTAAGGGCTTCTCTGTGAGAAGTACTAGGCAGCCCTTCCTTTTGTCAGTGTGTCCAGGGAGGATGACTGCCCTGGAGAAGTTCAGGGCCCCTCACCAGACTTGTGGACCAACACTGCATCAACTGCATTATTCTCGTCATTAAAAACCCATGGATAAGAAAAAAATTCTTGTCTAGCTAATGGATTCTACATTTTCATCCTATTATTAATTTTGTCAATATTTTTGTTTCGCATGTTAATGCATTTTATACAGCTCACCACTGTTACATTCCAAATAAAGACTTGAATTTCACTTACAGAGAAAAAGAAAACTGTTAGCTTGGCTTGGTGGTACAGACCTATAACCCCAGCTACTCAGGAATGGAGAGAGGGAAGCTGCAGGTTTGAGGCTTACCTGGAGAACACTTGAGTTCAAGGCCAACACTGTTAACTTAGCAAGATCCTCGCCAAATAAAAACACCGACTAAGGGTGGGGACATTGATGTCCCCATTACATTTTCTATTCGTACTATTTATTCAAAATTATATTTTTATTTCTGAATACCACTTTTATATTAAATTCAATTTTAACTTTGGAAACCAAAATTGACATTAAATATACTTAAGAGGTGAGCTATCACATAAAGCCCAGATTAAGCTAGAAAAAGCATCTCTTGGTAAATACTACTTAGTAACCCATAATCGCTCTGTGCAGATGGCCTTCCCAGGACAGCTTCCCTTCCAAGATACCTCAGCCAACCATTAGAAAATTTAATCAGATGCGTGCTTTACCTAGTTTCCTGTCCTCAGCTACATCTGACTAGGGGCAAATCCTTTTAATAAACACCCTCTGTTTTAAACTGGATGCAACAGAAAGGCAGAAACATCCTCAAAGAATTCCTCAGTGTTAAAAGAAAAAAAAAAAACCTGCTCTCATGCAACTTGAATTTCCACAGTAAAAACCAAGTGTTAATAAAAAGTAAATCAATAATCAACCATGGCTAGGAAAGTTTAAAATAAAGGTTTGCTTCCTCTAGGACATTCTGTCTAGAACTCTAATTACCTTGAGAAAAACTGAAATACTCGAAATTGTACTTATTCTTACAATTCAATATTAAAAAATAACTATCAAAATCCAATATCAGAACATTTAAATTTCAGAATATTTGCATTTTAAATTCTCTCTCATTACCAATAATTCACTCCATATAAGATTCATGAAAATGCTTATATTTCTGATCAATTATAATTTGTTAAAGGAAATGAAGAACATATACAAATAAGGAAATTATTAAAAGCATTATTGAAATTAATATCAAAACACAATTTGAAACTCAAAATCAAAAAGAAATATTTGGAGGAAAATATCTAACTACCTCCACAGAGTATCATAAACAAAGCAGCAGAAACAAATGAAAATCATACACTGCTGGAGATACACATTCACCTGAAACTGTTCTCTCTAAATGTGCGCCCACAACACAGGACTCCTTCATATTTAGTCCAGGGATCTTAAAAACGTGCACTGCCCTTCAGAGGGGGCAGAGGGAACTTAGGGTAAGGGAAGGGATTTATGAAAAGACACTGCAGGTAAAGCTCAAAGTCAGTCAAGGGCTCAGGCCTTCAGCTAGCTTTCTACTGTCCCTCCGCAAATGCACAAAATGAATGGGGTCACCTTAACGGGCACCGTGTGCTGTGGACTATTGTGTGCTATACTTCTTTTACAGAAGCACATTTTATTTATACAAAAAGATGAGCATGTGATAAGAAGGATGACTTCACAGCGCTTTCTACAGTGCCAAAATATAGCAAGAAAGCTACATAATGAAGCTTAAAGAGTAATTTCTGATTCCCATTGATATAAGGTATTACAGCTGCCTCAGTGACCATACTTCTCAAGAAAGTGACATGAAGGTAAAAGACTCCATCTATAACAAAGTGGTCAAAGCTTCTAGCATATCTTTCTATCAGTCTGATGACAGATAAGCAATTGCATTCTCATATGAATGCAAATAACATTAAATTTTCATCTTTTAAGCAATATTGCTAATATGAAAAATCATAAAAACAGAGTAAAATTTGGAACTGGTGAACTAACATAGATGGTCAGGTCTGCTTTTTCAAAGGTATAGAAAAGTCTCCATGACTCTTCGCATCTACACATTATTTTTAAAAACATAAAACACTCACTGATACATAACTTGCAATCAGATGGTTCTGTTGCCCATTAAGTGCCTGAAGTCACTGTGGCAATGTGGGTATGTAGAGAGAAGGCATTCTTGGCTTCCAGAGAGGGGTCATTGTGGGGGTGAGATAACCTAGACTGAACAAGATAGTTCCGGAAACCAAAATCGCTCAATCAAATAGCCCATGGAGTCAAAGTTAAATATCAGCTTAATAAGTTTCTCCTGACAAAATATTTTGTAGACATTAACACCATTCACAGGAAGCATCCTCCTGATGCTTCTCAGCTGAAATGCATCATAAAATACTCTGCATGATGCAGATTTTTCTCTAGAAATATATGAATATTTGTGGGGAAAAAAACTGAAGAACACACAGCAAACAGTAAGCTCCCTCAAGCTTCCCATCTGTCATCTGTGGGATGCGGGTGATAACCTGATTTGTGTCATGTTAAAGTGGGGGAAGGGATCACTGTCTAATATCTGGCCAATACACTCTAAAACAAATAAGCATTGCATTGCTTATAAAAATAAACTCTATTTTAGGCTATTTTTATAAAAATAAATGCCACTGTTCAGCATTGTTTGGACCACATCAACTGAACTGAAATCCCCATGCTTTGGAGCCTCTCTCTTCCCTCAAATACTCTAGCTAAAGAGGGAGAAGTAGCTGAGCCTGTGGTAATGAGGAGCACTGCTTAAGCTGCACAAGTCAGGCGGTCTTCATAAACCCTGCTCTCTCCTTTGCCCTGTAGTATCAGAAATTCATGTTCAATTCAAGGAGAAAAAAAAATAAGGTGAAGGTCCCCATGCCCTGAGCCACATCCCATAACCAGGATCAACTCTCATCATTTATTTTATATTGGGAAAGTGATAAGAATATACAGAAGAGGGGGAAAATGAGAAAAGCAAATAAGCTTTTCATTTCCTCCCAGCCATAAGAAATAACCTCCCCAATCTTCAAGATACACCATTCGGATGGACAATTTCCGCCACTAAAGCCAACATAACCCTCTTTTCCTTTCTTCCCAATATCCTCTGGTGATCACAAGATCCTTAGAAGCAGGGTTTACGCCTTTTCATTGTTCTGAACTTCACCTAACAAAACTGTGGGTACCCAATAAAGACCAGTCAAAACAAACGTCTGTAGTAGCAGCAGGTCCAAGTTCAGTAAGCAGCTTCTCTAAGGTATCCCCAATTAGATCTACAGACTCCAAAGCAGAGACTAGAAACCAAAGCAACTGCAAGCCTTTAATTCTCAGGAGCTACTGTTAACTGCAGCTCCTGGATTTCTTCCCAATTATTTGAACACTTCCTTGAAAATATGTTTCATTTACAGAATTTGGGCCCATGACTTTTCTGAATCCTTGGGATATATTCTTTGGGGTAAACCATAGCAGAAGGTGGTATCCCTGGGATCAACTCTGCCAATGAGATCTCCATGCTCTAAATGAGAGCCTAGACACCAACACCACTGCAGGGTCATAAAAACCCTAGAGGGTGGGTTACTCTTAGATACTGAGTAGGGAAGAGGAAGCTCCAAAAACAGAGAGAAGTCTTTCTTTTAATGTTATTGTTAATTGTGCATGGGTGTAGAAATAGTTTCATTGTAAGAAGTTTTGGTGGAGCTAGCTATCAGATGTTTCTATACATTTTTAAAAATGTGCAGTTAGGCATGTCTGAGAAATAGTAAGTCTCTGCTAAAACAGTGATTTCAAGGACTTGACATTTGTTCTTTTTCTTATAACAGTGCAAATTTTAAACACTGGGTTTTTTGAAAATTGAAAAATGGCCTTTGATTTCTAGTCTGCTAGAAGAGGGGGAACTTCATTTTATAAATTTGAATAAAATTCCAGTTTACACTGCCTTCACTCTTTTTGGAGCCTCCTCCCTCCTCTCTGTATCTAAGACTAAAACACCCCCTAGGGTTTCTGGGATATCTGAGATATATATAAGATATATATATATATATATGGAGCAAGTATCTTAAAAGCCGAGTTACCCCATTTTTAAAGGGATGATCAATCTGTATTTAGGAAATTTTTGTAAACATTAAATACAAAAACTTTACACAAAGTACAGTATCTGGTAATATCCAATGAATGTCAGTTTTTAAAAGTATTGTCGATAATGTGTGTAATGCCCCAAGTTTAAGCTGCAGACTCATCCTCTCATTTATCATCCTAGTACACTGCCAGAATATATTATCGAATGAACAGAAGTGCTTGGCCTCTAATCACTTCTTTGCTCTAGACTACTTATAACAATGCGGCATCGCCTTGGACTTCAGCTCAGGATGCAGCTCTGCAGCAGAGTACGTCTCTAGCGTGCTCAGGTCCTAGGGTTTGATCCTGAGCATCAGTGAAGATAAACAAAAGTTTTCAAACATCGTTTGAAACATAGCTGTGAGTCTGGCCAATGGGAAAAGGAGAGGAGGGACTGCTGTCCCTACAGATTTTCCAGGAGCCTCTCCTAAAAGCTTATCACAAAGCAAAACACTTCAAAACACCCCAGTCCCTTGGTGCCAAAAATGTTGATAACAGGTTAAAATCTCAAGCTCTCTCAGGGCTGTCCTCCCCTAGTCTCTCCCTCATACTGGACAGGAGATCAATTTAGTCCACCTGAAGGCACCAGTCACACTGTGAAGTAAAGAAACACAACAGCACAAGTGAGTGGGAATCTCTATACAAACAAAACATCAACTTGGGGTGAAAAGATGCCTCGGCATTCTTAGTCTGCTGACAGAGGCTTCAAGCTTCTACAAGGCAGATTTGACCCCAACTGACAATGAAATGATTACTTAAACAACAGTAGAGAAGAGTCATCAAAAAGATACATGTATCTTTACAACAGTTTCCCATGACATTTCAGGATAACCAGTTTAAATGCCATGTGTTTCCAGTATGCTTTCCCTTGCCTGGATGTATTTTACTCCCCAAACGATAAAATAAGCCACATGGAAGAACTGCAAGGACAAGGTTGTCCAACGAAATTAGTTAATGCATTAGATTCCTATCTCACTATGATCACAAATACTGCTCCTTAAAATAACGCACATCTGTCTTACAATTCGGAATAAGGAAGTCCACTGCAAATGACCCTCAGCAGGATTCTTCTAGTGGCAAGAGGGAAAAAGCCTTTCCTCGCCTTTCCTAGGTTCTGAAAGCTGCTCAAACTCCCCAGCTTCAAAAGCAGGCAGACTCTTTTACATAAATACCACACCACACCACACCAGTAACAACACACCACACAGCACAGACTACACTGCACTATATACCACTCTACACCACAGGCCACAGCACACCATATATATACCACAGTACACCATACACCACATCCTACACACTATGCCACACACCACACCACTCCACATACCACATACAACACACACCACATGACACGCCATACCTCGCCACGCCACACCACACCATCCCCTGGTTCCCTTATGATCACAGTGATCCCTGTCCACATGCTTCAAGGAATCTCCATATCACAAAGCTAGCTGATTGGCAACCTTAGCTCCTCCTTGTTCTGTAATAGGTCATAGCCACAAGTTCTGGGCATGAGGATAGAGATATCTCTGGGGAAACATTCTTTCTGTTACTAGACTAACACTAAAAATCAGATGGGTGAAATTAGTAGACTATAGAGCTCCATGCCCAGAGTCAAAATTAAAGCTTAACAGGTCTCATTGCTTCTTCAATTATTGCCACTTTGTGGATGCAGTCCAAGAATAAACAATTCTCATTCTGACTCAGAGGTTGGGGCAGTCACTGCTTCTGGTTGATACAGGGTACTCTCAAGGCCCTAGCTTTACCCTCTCCAAAAGAAGAACACGAGATCACCACATCAGAAAAAGCATCCCTAACAGTGAAAGGTATACAATCAACCCCTCAGGCTGCTCCACATTACCCTCTGCCAATGTTGCTTTTTTAACTGAAAAGAATTTCTAGACAATATATGCTGACAGTTTCCCTTCCTGCAACTCCTCCCAGAGCCTCTCCACCCATGGTTTTTTTTTTTATCTATATTCATTATCTGAAATATCTTAATAAGTATTCTTTTTATTGTCTACTTTCCTAGTCAAATACTAGTGCACTATAGTATCCTCGTATTCAATAAATATTTGAGTGATCAAGATGTCAATCTTGAACTGTCTGAAATAATTTTCCTTCTAAGCAATGAAATTATAAATTTCATTCAGAGGTCTGTTATGCCATATTTATCTTTTTCATCTATAACAAATGGCAGAAATAAAGAGTGAAAACCTTACATCCAGAAAGTTCTACACGTTTCTAAAGGGATGATATTTATAATATTTGCTTCCAGGGAAATATTTATCCATGCCTGAATGATGCAATAATCAGCAGAGCCTGTTAATATCACTAGCTCCTTAAATAAAAGAACAGGCTTTACATCCAAGGGCTACCTAGACAAATGGAACACTGTACCCCGTGCTCTTCTCTCCATCGCAATCATTTCAGAACAGGGGAATTACCATTTTAGGTACTAGTTGCTAGAAACCTGTTTATTAAAATTAATATGTATAAGAAAATCAACTTAATTTTCAATAAATGACTCACAATCTGACTACCAGGTGAGATAAATAATTTTGTATGGTCCATTTTCTGACTTAAAAATAACTTCCGATTTCTCATAATGACTGTTTTTTCACATCAACAAAACTGAAAGGGAACTCCCCATGTGGCTGAAATCCATAGAAGTTGATTTGATTTTAAGATTAATTTTCACTCAACGTATTATTTTAAATAGCTTCAACTGTCAATTTGTTTTAATTTTAATGTTAAATATTAAATATATTTAACTTATTAAACATACTCATGGCCTCTAAACTGTGAAAAACTAAAACACCTCAAAGCCATCATATTTAGAAAGTATGTTTTTTTAGTAACAGTAGCAAAAAACTATAGAGATGACAGTGATCAGCCATTCTGTTATTACACATATTGGCCAGGGGCTGAGAAATGCAAAATATGGTCCTGAATCTTTGCCTTAATGGAATACACTACAGGCAAAATCAGCCAAAACTTAGCTATTCAGTTGCTTGTATGAATCACACAAGACCAACACAGCCGTCACTCACAGAAAGCAGACCTCAATGTTTCAGCTTACATGTGCTCTTTCTTCTCCTTGAATAACCTCTTAAATTGATGTATTGGTTTTTAACAAACATTTTTGATCAATACAATTCCATTCCTGGTCCTTGATCACCTAGTATAACTCCAAAATATACAGCACCACTACCCTTGGCAAACTCTTTTTATTTGATTTCACTTTTCAAAATTAATGAAAATCATAGACAATAGAAGACAGTGTTCCTTTCTCAGATATATATTAAAATAAGAGCTTACTGAGGGGTAAGATCAACACTTTCAATCTGTGTATGAGGACATAAGGATAAGGTTATAAAATACAGTTAGGAATTGTACTATTAAAAGAAGCAGTAATATGTTCCCCTCTAGAGTCCATGACTTACTTCACCAGACATGAATAGTTGGCTAGGTTTACTGTACTGGCATAAATCTACCCTACTGTGATGGTTTGTATATGCTCAGCCCAGGGAGTGGCACTATTAGAAAGTGTAGCCCTGTTGGAGTAGGTGTAGCCCTGTTGGGGTAGGTGTGTAACTGTGGGTGTGGGCTTTAAGATCTTCATCCTAGCTGCCTGGAAGTCAGTATTCTGTTGGCAGCCTTTAGATGAAGATGTAGAACTCTCAGCTCTGCCTGCACCATGCCTGCCTGGTGCCATGCTCCCACCTTGATGATAATGGATGGAACCTCTGAACCTGTAAGCCAGCCCCAATTAAATGTTGTCCTTTATAAGACTTGCCTTGGTCATGGTGTCTATTCATAGCAGTAAAACCCTAAGTAAGACAGCAGTTGGTACAGGGACTAGGACATTGCTGTGAGAGGCCTGATCATGCTTTTGTTTGGAAGAATGTGAATTTTGGGATTTTGGATTTGGAAAGCAGTGGAATTTTAAGTGGGGATTAATGGGCCATCCTAGTAGGAATATGAAAGGCTTTGTTGCTGAGATTGATTTGAACTGTGCACACCTGGCCCAAGAGGGTTCAAGTGGCGAAGAATTTCAGTATGTGGCCTAGAGACTGTTTTTGTGGTGTTTTGGTGAAGAATGTGGCTGCTTTTTGCCCTTGTCTGAAGAGTCTACCTGAGTTTAAAGTAAAGAGATATATTAATTGCATTGACAAAGGAAGTGTCGAAAAAGCCCAGCAGAGACTTTGCTCGCTGGTTAAGTCTCATGAGGAGCATTTTAAACAAACGTAGCAAGCTTAGAAAGGAAAAATATAAATTATATGGTTCAAGTATTAAAGGGGCACCAGGAAGTGAAATGGAGCTGTATTCTACCTTCTAGGAGATACCAGATTAAGGGATTTGGGGGACAAGATCCCATCCAGCTAAGTTTAGATCCAGGAATGATGGTACATACCTTTAATCCCAAAAGACAAAGACAAACAGATCTCTGAGTGCAAGGCCAGGCTGGGACAAAGCAGGTTCTAGGTGAAGAAAAGCTTAAATCCAGGCATGGTGGTACACACCTTTAATCCCAGCATTATAGAAGACAGAGCTATGCAGATCTCTCAGTTCCAGGTCAATCTACAGAACAAGCTCCAGGAAAGCCAAGCTTAGGCAGAGAAGGAATTGGAAAACAGAAAGCTGGAAATAAAACAAGAGGGGGGGGGGCATGTTCCAGCCCCAGCAAATAGCAGAACAGCTTTGGCCATGTGGCTCTGGTTTTAGAGTAAAAAATAGAAGCGACTACTGGGACAATTGAGGCTGGTTAGCTGGAGCAAAGAAATTAGCAGTGGTTAAGAAGAGACCAACATCACTGAGGTGAAATCTTCCAGGAAGTGTTTTCTGAGAGCACAAAAAAGCTGTGTTCCAGAGAGAGATGTTCCTCGTGCTTCGGCCATACTTGGTAATGTGTAAGAGTCACCCAGGTGGTACTGGTTTTGAAGACATGGAGGGGTCATAGAACAGCTGAGGCCTAGCACTGTGAGAGGCCATTGAAAGAATGGAAGGCCACTGGGGAAGGGGCAGCCTCAGCTGTAGTTGACAGCCCAGGACTGAAGGGGTCATGCAAAGGACTTGAGGCTTGACACCATGAAGAGGGCCTATGAGAGGCTATTGGTGAAGCCTAGTTACAGCTGAAGACCCCAGCATATTGGAGATGCCAGTACAGGGGATGATCACCAAGAACTGCAGCAACAGTGGAGTGAATCAACCTGAGCTTAGAGTGCTACAGAAGGTAGAGCTGCAGAAGTGATGCCAGCCCTTTGGAGGAGCCTAGAATATCATGTGTGGATCCTAGATATTGAAACAAGAAGCTGTAGCATTGAAGTTGCCTTGGAGACCCCAAGATGTTCGAGATGCTAGAGCCATGGGCTATCTGCTGAGGAAAACTGCTAACAGGGAGTGGAACCAGCCCAAGAGAAAGAAGTTGTTGCAGTCAACAAAGATAAAAAAGGAGTTGGAGATCTAAAGACCACTTTGACATCAGATATGGAGATTCAGAGTCTCGAGTTTTCCCACCTGGATTCCTGTCTTGCTTTGGGGATTACAGTTAAGTGATTGGAAGAATTTCAAAAGAGACTTTGAACTTTGGACTTTTATTATTGTTGAGATTGCTATGGGGACTTCTGAAGTTGAACTAAATGTATTTTGCATTATACTATGTTTAAGTATGGCCCCCATAGACTCATATGTTTGAACAAGCCTAGAGGGGCCAGGGAGTGAAATGTGATGGTTTATATATGCTCAGCCCAGGGAGTGGCACTATATTAGAAAGTGTAACCCTGTTGGAGTAGGTGTAGCCCTGTTGGAGCAGGTGTGTAACTGTGGGTGTGGGCTTTAAGACCCTCATCCTAGCTGCCTGAAGTCAGTCTTCCACTAGCAGCCTTCAGATGAAGATTTAGAACTCTCAGATCTTCCTGTACCATGTCTGCATGGACACTGCCACGCTCCCACCTTGATGATAATGGACTGAACCTCTGAACCTGTAAGCCAGCCCTAATTAATATTGTCCTTTATAAGACTTGCACTGGTCATGGTGTCTATTCACAGCAGTAAAACCCTAACTAAGACACCTACTGAACAGGAGAATTAGATGGCTGATGGTATAAATTCCTTCTGCACCCTTGAGGCTATCTTGCTGTCTGATGCACTGTCCAATCCTAAGTGATCAGCCCTAAACACATACACATACAAGCAAGGCTTTAAAAAATGGACTCTGTAGATTCTACTTATTTGTATGTACATATAACAATAATATATGTAACAGTAATTAAAGAAGAGGTCCTGAATTTGAGGAGTTGAGGGGCACACTGGAGGGACTGGGGAAGGACAAGTGTGGGAAATAATATAGATGTAGTACTCATGTATGAACTTCTCAAAACCATCAAGAAAATAAGACTTTGATACAAATATGACTAACATAAGATCCCATTTAATGTGGAATGTCTGGGAATGATAGGAATTTCAGGCAAGTTGTTCCAATACATTGTTGAAAACTATTATTTTATAAAAAATTATTTGCAAAAAATGCAAGTTTTGAACCCCTGAATACAGAAATGAAAATGTAAAGCAAATGCCTGTCTTCCAAAGGTCAAGAGTTACAAAAGCTGATAAGAACAAGAGAGGAAAAGGAGACGGGGATGAAGGAAGATCCTTCAGCCTACTCCGTGATGTTGTAAAACACTATTCCTGGAATGGACAGTGGTCCAAACTGCATAAAGACAACCACAAACATTTCTCCCAAGGCTGGACTGCAGCCTGAAGCTTGCCTTGCCCAACAACAAACTCACTTCAATAGGTAACATCTGGGAGAGCAATGCTGCCTCCCGTTTATGTTAAACAGCTTGGGTTTCCTGGGATAGCAACAGTAGAGGCTGGAGGACCTGGGAGACTACTGGGATTCTGAGTGCTGAGGATGGATGGCTATGTACTTTCCTGAACTCTGTAGATGAACAGCTGTGAACTTTCTTTACCAGACTGCCTTCTCTCAAAAGGAGAAATCAAGTCTCCCGATCATTCACAGTACTCAATTACACTTTACATTTCTACTTTGACACTTCGCTTTAGGACCAACTTCTGAAGAATGCCTCCCCCTTCTTGCTCAGAAGCAGTAGCATCCAGCACAGCCACTTCTGGTCTCGGTCTCTTTTAAGTGCAGTCCTTGAGATTCCTTAATATCTATTCTATCCCTTGTCAGATGGCTTTCAGGTGACTCTGTTGCCAGTCTCCTGGCATCTCTCAGCTCTGGCACCAACCCAGAGTTGGATCTTCTGGTTTCATGGCTACTTATTTCTCCCATCACATTCCAGTGTGTGTTATCCCCCACTTTCTGGCTCTCCTGGAGGGCTTGTTCTATGCTTCGCTTACTCACCGTGTTACTCCATTTAGTATCTTGAGGATATCTGAAAAGATTTAGATATGAGTGGCTTTCAACATCCTCTTCACCTGTGAGATAAAATTCTATGACATGGCTCAGGGGCTGCCTAATTCTGCACCAATGATCCTGGGCATTCAGAGTTCTAACCTTAGATTTCCAAGCACAACAGTGGTAATCTGGACTGTTCTTCCATACACTACCAGAAGTTAACAGATATCTTTTCCTATTTAAGAGCAAATTCAGAAATGTGGCACCGGGGGTCTCATGGTACTAAAAATCCTACAGTGAAATGCTGAGAGCCAGGACCAGAAAATGTTGTAATATATATGTTGTCGTCTGGAGGTTTAGAAACCCATCATTTCATAGGAAAAGCAAAATCCATATAAAAATATGCAATATATATCAACCAAAGATGAAGAAATTATCACAGATACTGTCACACTGGTAGAAATTTCTTGCAGGTTGGGCAAGATACATTTTCATTTGCCTTCCATAAATGAAATTTTAAAAGAAAACGTCACCCATTAGTCCATCCACACAAATTGTATACTAATTAATTTGCATTATGCTCAGCCTATTTCTTATGCAGAGTTTTAAGAAGGAGTTTTTTAAAGCAGTGACAATTTTAAAAGAACGATTTTATTCCCCATGAGTTGTGTTATAATCTTTAACAAAACTCCCTAGTAGTTTCCCTTTTAGATAAATGAGCTATATATATAATATCTATAATATATGTAATATTATAGATAGGTGTAGTGGGCATAGGGTATATGATCATTCGCCTTCATGAAAAAGAAAATGAACAAGCTTTGGGACTGAGGTGTGGCTCTGGGGTGAGACACGTGTCTAGCAAACTTAAGGAGCTGAGAAGAATCTTCGGAATTACAGGAGAAAACATACATATTGTAAAACCATAATGTAAAAACTGTGAGAACAAGCGGACTTTAAGGGGTGGAGACTGGTTTCTAAACCTTCACATCAGTCTTCCCAGCATGCACAGCTGCAGGTGAAGACACCATTTAAGACAACAGATAGGAGTCCGTGGAGTAATGGCCATAGCCTGTGCCTCAGAAAACTCAGACAAACAGCCTGTTTGTTCTCTCATTTATGTTTAAGCCAATCCAGTAAATGTTTTTAGAGACAACGGGCATGCCTTTCCTTAAGGATCTGTTTTACAGCCCCACTCTTCTCATCTTTCAGGCCCTAAGAATGCTAGACTTTGTTGCCAAGCAAGCCTAAGACAGCATCAAGGTGATAGACAAACCTGCATGCTCCACCTTACCTCTGACTCATCTGTAGATTCTTCGAGAGACTCGGTTTCCTGCAAGCACAGAGGAGAGCGGGAGTCAGACAAGAAAGCACATTTGCGTAGGAAAGTCACTGTACCCCGCCAGCTTTTCTGGAAATGTCAGTTGCAACTGCACTGCATTTTAGAGGGTTCCACATGCTCAACTAGAATACTCCTTTTACAACGTCACACCTGGCTGCCCTGCAGCATGGGGGTTGGGGGAAGCAGGAGACAAGGACAAACAACACTAGGATATGATACTAATAGAAATCCATCTGGCAAAACATCCCTGATAGTCCAGGGGAAAAGAAACCACCACATGAAATGAACCAATTTTTTATACTGAAATCTCTTATGTTAATGAGCCAAAATTGCTGTTTTGCTAAAAGTTTGGGGAGGGACTGGTGGGATGGGGGTGACTAGTTTGTGTTTGTTGAAACAGGTTCTCACACTTTCCAGGCTGGCCTTGAACATTCTATATAGCTTACAAGCACCTTGAATTTGTAATCATCTTCCTCTATATCCTATGTGCTGGTATTTCAAGGCACCATGTCTGGTTTTCTCTAATCCTGGAGACTGACCTCAAGGATCTGTGGATGCTAGGCCAGCACTCTACACCTAAGCCACATCCCCAACTCTAGAACAGTTCTTGTCAAAAAGAATCTCCCTCCAGTGGTACTCATCAGACATGGAATAAACCTTTTAATAAACCAGTAACTCTAAGACAGATTCCTCCATTACAACAGTTTCCTGCTTGCTGTACAATGAATCTTGCTGCTCTGGAGGAAACAAAGCAAAAAGAGAAAAAATGGACTTGATCCCGCTAATCTCTCACCTGTCCACTGAAAGGAAGAATCTGCTGATGCCGAGCATCCTCAAAGAGGTCAGCAAAATGAAGATTTACTTAACGTACTTATAGATATCAATAGCAATAAAAAGTTCCAGCTAATATGCTGACACGGAATGTAAGCGTTTTACAATCCACGAGATAAACAAAGAGAACAACAAAAGAAGTGGGGTAGGAACATTCTAGACCAAACATTTTAAAGAAAGTCAGATGCGTATTAAACTCAATTCAAGACAGATAGCAGCATAAATGTAAATCTGATGCTTAAAAACAGCTTTATTTTATATGTCAAAAAACAATAAAAGGTTGGAAGTAGGCAGATAACTCCTAGAGGAAGCTTAAGTAAAAGTCTTAAGGAAAATATAAACCTCTTCCTTGAAGACCACATGAAAAACAGAGATGTTACTTTCAAGACTTTTACTGTACATGTGTCCTTAACATGATTAACACATAACATCTTTTCTGAGTGGTTGCAGTTTTTTTTTATTCAATGTGATTCATAATCTTAGAACTCTCATTAGTTTTGGAGCTGCAAATCCTCCAAAACAACTGTTTATCTTACATCTGCAACCCACACAAAAGAGAAAACAAACTAACCTTCCTACCACTGGCCACTGGTTGTCCAGACAGTTAACGGCATGTGTCCTGTCTGCTCTTCCAAGCCATTGCTCCTCTGCACTAGCCATTCAGTTCCTGGCTTTAGTCTTTTCACCACCTTCATCTATTTCTTCTGTACACACATTCCGCTTTTAAAAGGAAGTCACTATCCTAACAGAATACAGGGCAGAAATAATCCAAGGAAGCAGCACGAATTCCCACAAGTACCTACCTAACAAAGCACAGTGGGAGGGGCCTGTCATTCATAATGGGGCTGAAAGAAATGAGGTCTCTACATGTAAAAGGAAAAAAATAATCAAAATGGACAAAATACCCAGTCAAACCACAAATTCCTGAAGCTCCATATAGAGAAACCTTACTTGACTTTAGCCTTGGCGTTGATTTCTTGGCTATCACACACAAAAAACTGAGGCTTCAGATGTACAAATAAATAAATGACACTGCATTAAACTAAAATCTTCTGCATTGCAAAGCAAATAATATACAAAGGCAGCTTATAGGTTGGGAAAAAATATCTGTCCTCCATATACCTCACAAAGGGCTAATTTTCCAAGCTTGCAAAGAATTCACACAACTCAACAGCTAGAAAACATATAACCTAATTAAAAACAGACTCTAAATAGACATTTCTTCAAAGACGCTTTTAAAAATGGACAAAAGGTACATGAAAGGTTCTTAAAATCAGTAATCATAAAAATGCTAATCAAAAACTCTATCACTTCAGATAAGTGTAGGATATCCTTGCTTGTGCAACAGTAAAGAGGGAAAGGTCAAATATGCAAACATAATAAAAAGCAATAGTTTCTAAACACAGGGATGTATGGAAATGAGTTAATATGGGTCACAGGACACAAAGTGGCAGATGTGTAGGAATAAGTGTTCTGATGAGCTCAGGTACAGAAAGGCCACAGCTGCTAAGGGTATACTCCACAAATTGTATGGACTTTTGCCAGAGAGCAGATTATAGCTATAGGAGAAATGGACAATTCCAAGAAGAGGTAAGTGTCTTCATGTTTCACTATGGTAACCACACACACACACACACACACGCACACACGCACACACGCACACACGCACACATTTCATAACACCAGACTGTATACCCTAAACATACAGTAGAAATTGATTTTATAGTTACTCTGACCCCATTACTAAGCATCTATTATATACCACTCAATATTAAATGTTTTACCATCTGTATGTCTCTGATAGAGCATTTGATCATCTCTAACCTCTTAGGCCAGGTACAGAGACTGAATTTAGTGGTTTCTAAAATGTCTCTGATCCCCGAGATCCCTTGAATTTTAAACAGCACTAGCAAAGCAAGGCTGTGACACCGATGCCAGAAACCTCTGTCTAGATTCTGCTTCCTCACATCTCGAGTGTTAAAATCATCTCCCATATCTAGAGTACTAAAAACTTATTTGGCTACTCTTCCAGAAAAATCACACTGAACCTAAGAACATCTTTTTAATGTAGAATCCACTCAAATATACATACTTGGTAAATGGAGGAGTGTCCACTCATGTGCCTCATTAAAACAATGTAAATCATCCACCAGCAGAGCTGGTCCAGATCCTTAAAATCCAATTTCACACTTCTCCACACCAGAAAGAATGCAGTGCCAGAAGCTGAGGCCCTCAAGGCTTACAGATCTCAGGGAAACTTGGGCTGTGCAGTTTCCACCAGCTGACAAAAGCTGAGAATGAGCTTCAGGACTCCGTTAAGATCTCCGATCAACATCAGCACCAACAACTACCTAAACACATCTACACTTCTGTCCATGGTAAGAACACAATGCATGATAAACATCAGGTATGAGCCCAGTATAGTTTCTTAGCTTCATTCTTTGACCAATCCTTCTCCTTAATGTTCTAGAACAAAGAAGTAAATAAAAGGCATGAAAATGCAAACCCAAGTAACAGGAATGAACCAAGAGAAAAGTTACTACTAAAAACTACATGATTTTCAACATTTTTAGTTTCAAGAAATCTCATATTTGAATCCCAAAAAATGTAAGCTAAGACTGTGTTGTTCTGTGTGTAATATAAGTCAACCTCACCAAAACACTCCACGAATATTGTGTGGTTTTGTATATAGAGGACGAAAGTAAAAAAGAGATTTTCAGAGCACTGTAGGAATGAGGAGTTATCCATAGGTGGGGGTAGCTGCACAGCAACCTGCACATACTTAATTCCACTGAATAATACACTGAAAAATGACTCAACTGGGGAACTTCATGTCCAACTAAAAACTGGGGGTTGGGGGGGGAGTTTGTATTTTTTTGGTTTTGGTTGGTGTCTTAAACCAATCCCCCAAACTCAAAGCATGCACCTGAAGAACTTTGCCTAATGCTGTCTTGGCCCTGAGAGATTCGACAGCTGCCGCCTAGATTTTCTTCCCAAAGCAGAGATCAGACCGATTACTGGCAACCTCAATGAACCAGCAGTGGTCTCCCAGTCTTCAGTTTGTGATCTCCAAAGAGGTTTTCCTTAGGGTATTCCTTCTGCTTAGCCCTGACTCGACTCCACAGGGATCCTAATGGTTTCCAGCTTTAAATAGTATCTCTGATTACAATGGTCCTCAATGGGGACAACCTTCACAGTGGACTCAGGCAGGTGTCCTGCTGCTTCAATAGGAGCTTCACTGTCATGACTCTAAGTCCATGGTACCAACCTGGGACTTAAACTTGTAAAGCACTGGCTCTTTTTAAACATTCACTTTCCTTTACAGACCAACCTTGGTTGCCCCAGCCAAACCTGGATCTGGATGATTAATCTTTGTCTTATTTAGACATTAACTATTTCACCCTAATCACTTTAAATAGATTTATTTCATAACAGTAAGTCTTAGAGAATAAATTAAATTTAAAAGCAAAAAAACAGAAAAAAACAAAAAGCCATAGAGGTACTGAAGTATAGACAATCATTTATATTTTATTTGCATGGAGATATTCATAGGTATGGACTGTACCATCTGATAACCTGCAGTAAGGATGAAATTCCCCTAATTTCTAAGATGTAGTAGTGGAAATCAAAACAAAAACTGTCTCGTCCAGCCAACGACCAGATGGTTAATTCTGTGGCTGGGTGGAGAATATGAAAGCAGTGGAGACTAAGACGAAGAAGTGTGAGAAGGTGGCCCACATTACACATGAATTATTAACATCCTAACAGTTTAAATATGATACGATGACATACACAAACTCTATTGAACAGAATTCACAGTGTGACAGTTATGAGTGTTCTCTTTCTATTAAATTCACTTTGGGTTTGAAAACGACTAGCTCCTGGGGAGATACAGACATGAGTAAGCTATAGTCCACATTCTGAGGACTCAGCAATCCGTAGGAGACAAATACACCACCAACCAGACTTCAAGCAGAGTGTTATTCATGAGAGGTCGGGACAAACACTGTTGGGCATCTGTGACTATGAAAGCCACCTATAAATCGTTCCAGAACTAAGCAAAACTGCTGGTTACAAGAATTCCAGGCAGAACTGAGGCTATTAGCTTTCTGTGAACTATAAAACACAAATGTTACTTTTACAAAGTACTTTTTCTATGTTCAGCAAAAAAAAGGTTTTCATTATGACTTAAAGACATCTGTTCATCTCTGCTCAAACAGTGATTTTAGCTTTAAACTGTGATTTTTTTTTATAGTATGTTAACTCAGTGCAGATGTCACCATTTGGACTATTCATAAAATTAAAGTGGAGACAATCACCAAAGAACACAGCAGTCAGGAAAGATAAGCCAATGGGCTTAATTTTGTGCTATTCATCTCGGGAGGAATTTTGCATTACAGGACAGGGTACCAAGAAAACGCTTTGCTTCCCTCTGTAATCTGTCACAGTTGTTCATTTAATACACATGTCAACTCCAAACGTACTAAGAAGAAAAAAGAAATGTCACAGTTTCCAAATAATATTCAAGGTGCCAAAATATTAGCAGCACCAACCCAGAAAAAAAAAAGAAAAGAAAAACCACCTGTATTTAAAATAATGATATGAATATTATTTATTTATATTTTTCAAAATAGTAATTTTTATCAATTCATAAAAAAATTATGAATGCTTGCTTCTTTCTACAACAGACAGTAGACTACTGGTCTGTCTTTCTTAAGGCTACACTGATACCAATGGGGAAGAACTGCTTTTTCCAATTGTACATCAGCTGTTAAAACACTACAGTGGGAATAAGGGCTAAATGGAAAACCATTAAGATGATAAGGGCTAATTCCACATCATAACGCTCACACACACACACACACACACATATCATATATATTCATATATAAAATTTAGACTTAGGTTCTTCAGCATACTTTAAGAAGCAAAGTAGTGTAGTGAAGAAAATGTGAGCTTTGGAGACATGACACTAAAACATTAGAGACAGTTCAAATTGACTGCTTTTCAATCCATTTATCTGTAAAATTCAATCATTTAATATATTAAGTCTCAAGCAATATCCCAATATCACTCATCAGTACTGAATAAATTCTTATGTGGCATGCAAAAGGGAGAACATACAAGGAATAATAGTTTAAGACAAATGTATTATGCAGAATAATATCAGAAGGTGGTTTCAAAGTATGAGCAGGGAGTAGCAATCGGAAAGCGCAACTCCACAGAGGCATGAGGAAAGTAAGGGAGAAGGCCTTGTAGACATCAGAGATCATGAAAAGGACCGGTGTGATCAAAGGTTCTGCAATGGGAACATCCCTGGCCTGTTTAGAGAACAGCAAGAAAAGCAGTGTGAGACAGAGTGGTGAATGGAGGAACAGGACAGAGGAAGGGGTGGCTACTCAAGGCCTTTAAGGTAATTACAATATCGCTATTGTTTTACAACAGTTTGGGACAAGAGGATTTTCGACATGGAGGTTTTATATGACTTCATATCAGAATAAATATTTACCTCACAAAATTCTTTGAGAAGGACCAAATGCCATGTGTAAGGATCTTTTTAAGCTCGAAAGCACTGTACAAGTGTGAATCATGTTATCTGCTTGATTTTCTATATTTTAACATCAGAAAGCCTTAGCAAACTCCTCTTCTGCATGAGTGGGAATATAAGGGCTACTCCATATTTCTATCACACTGGGTCTAATCTAAAACTTAACTTAGACTTACTACAAAATCACAACTATATTTTGACATGAAATGGAAATGCTCAATGTGAAAAGCCATCTTGCTGTAGTCAAACTAAGCAAGGTCTGCTGTGAATGCAAATTCTCTTTTCCTTGGACCTGCACTGCAAAAGACAGTTTGCACAAATGACAGTAAGAGGCTCTTGTTAATGCAATGACAAAACCCAAATTTCTCCTTGTCAAATTCCTTAACTTTTGGCATACTCAAAATAACGCACAGATGTGAACAGTAAAAAGTCCACAAGTAAATGTCTCTTAGGACAATAAACACCTCATCACCATATATGTCTTAAGAGACATCACAGACACTGGCAGGCAGGTCATTTAATATATGAGGAGGAAATATGGTAGATAACACATACATATATACGCATGTATGTGTATATATATGCATATATGTATATGTATACATATATACATATACTTAAGGAATCTCTTCCAAGTTCTGGCCTTAGTCTTCTATTTTGTCAGTTTCATTTAATTTTTGTCCTTCTCCATATATGTGTGCCTATCAGAATGTCTGTATGAAATCAAGGCAATAATTTCTATTCAGCACCTCAGTGCCACTTCTCAGCTATAGCTGGACTTTGCCATCTAAGTCTTGCCAGCAACAGGAATAATCCTTAAAGCCTTGCATAGCAGTCCACTCTTGACTTGCCTTCTTCGAAAAATTCCATTTAACATAAACCAGGACTGAGCCCAGGCAAGGCCTGCTCGGACGGAGCGGGTGTGCAAGGCGCTATCCGCGCGGAGAAGGGCCGCCCCAACTCGCCCGGCCACAGCTGCCACGTTCCTGGCACTCCGCGACCTAGAACCCCCTCACTCGGGTCTCCACGTCCCAGCTGCCCCGACCTAGTCCTGCCACCGTTTACCTGCACATCTGCTTCCGCCATAGCTCAGCCTGAGAGTCACATGACATACCCGGAAATAGGAGAAAACAGCCCCTGGGCCACAGCCTACTGGGAAATGTAGTTCTTCCTGCACACCAGTCTGGTTCCTTAGCCAGTTCTCAGTTTTGCTAAACAGAGTCGTGTTGAAGAGACTCCAATATATCTATAGTTAATGCTAGATTCTTATTTCGTTGTTGGTCTACGTTCTGTTATTATTGGAGCATTAAGCACTTTCTATTTCAGGCTCTGGTTTACAGTAAAATTATGAATTATCTCATTTAGTCCTCTCTGCAATCCTTACTGTTATCTCCATTAACAGGGAAAAGGATACTCAGAGATCTCACTAAACTTAAATGAGAAGCTTAGGTTTAGAACCCATCCCTTTCCAAAGCCTAAGACTACTATATCAAATGTTCATTAGTCTGATATTTGATGTGCCTGCCCACTCCCTTTTTAAAGTGATAGTAGCTATAAAAGAATGTCTGCAGTGGAGAGTAAAAAAATAATGTGTATTCCTGCAAAGATTTAGTATCTTGGTTTATTAAATTGACATCTTTCATTTTAATTTAAAATTTAATTTTATTTGTACAAATATTTTGTCTGTATGTATATCTGTGCACAGTTACGAACCTCATATCCTCAGAGTCCAGAAGAGTATATCAGATTCCCTGGAATTAGAGATACAGATAGTTGAGAGCTGCCATATCGAAAAAATAACAACTGACATATAAATACCAAACCTTATAAATCTCTATTGCTTGCTAAACATACATTGACTATCTTTAAGATAAAATGTAAGTTTATCATTTGTAAAATATGAAAAGCATCATTTAGAAAACTTGACCTACCCTATGTTCCTGGAGAAAATGAACTATCTTTCCTATTCTGTGGGAATCCACTTATCTTATTCACTGATAGCCATTGTCTGTTTAGTGTCTTAAGCAGCTGGCAACTCACAGGGGACAGCACAGGTGTCAGATTGTGGCAGATGCCTCAGTGCCCTTTTGTTCCCTGTTGCATACACTGACTCTAGCCTAGTAGGAAGTCACATACCTAGTACTCAGCATTCTCCTTAGTCTCTAGATGTTGCTTTCTCAACTCATGGTCCTCAGTGACCCAGAAGCCATGATGATGTCATCTTTCAGACACTTGTCTTCTCCCAAGGGCCTAAATAGCCTCCAATTCTTGCTGGATCCCCTCTTCCAGTCTGCTCATCAAGCAGCTAATTTGTACACTCACAACCACAGGTCCAAGGTCATGTCTGATTGAAGAGTTTTTTATATTTGTTATTAAGCAGCCCAGGCCCAAACAACACTGATGATGGACTTCAAGCTACATAAAGGCCTTATTGTAAGAATTATTTTATCTGGCAGGAGCCTAGACAATCTATCTCCTTCTTTCTTTCTAAGATACCATTAACAAACCAAAATTCAGACCCATCAAGCTCCCCTGGGAAACCAATGAGCATATTGAGCTTACAAAGCATGGGTGAAGGGCTACTGCCAGGAGCACAAGTGGCCCCAAAGCAAGCACAATGGAAGCTGTTCACCCTCACTGGCTGAAGACTTACCCATAACAATCGATGGAGTTTCTTTTCCTTGTTTTCCCCTAGCCTATGCACTCTAACCTCTCACAGAAACTATGGAGGCACATGCAAACAGGATGAAGCATGATACTGGCTGGGATGAGAGGTTGGATACTCAGATGAGGGTCCAGTGGCTCTCCCTACTTCCTCCTATGAAAGAATGTCAACAGTCAGCAAGTCCAGTTGTGATCATTTACAAACAGATGATGATGGATATTGTTTGAATCAGAAGCCAGTGCTATGCAAAAAACCTCTACATAGCAGACAGAGCAAGCCCTAAGTCTAATTTCCACGGGAAATAGAAGGAGCCTTAACCTTCTGTTCCTCTGATTTTCCTCACAAACCATCATTTTCCCTTTTCCCATTGTGAACTGGATCCACAGAAGCTGATGAGACTGCATCCCCTTCAGACTGGCTGTCTTCCACTTTGATCAGACACAGACAAGAAAGAGGAAGACAAAAGCAGGCTTATTGCCATGTTTTTCTCATTGTTTTACTGGTCATTTTAATTTTGGTGAGAATCAGTCATACCTAAAAGCAGTAATTAACTGCTGGGGAAAGTCACCATTGAATTCACAAACAAGGCTTTGTTCTGGACAACAGAACACTCCATCCACTTCAAAATTTTATGATTTGTTGTTGTTGTTGTTGTTTGGTTTTTTTTTTTTTTGAGACTACGTCTTACTGTGCAACCCTGGCTGGCTTAGATCTCGATATATAGACCAGGCTCTCCTGGACTCACAACTCATAGCCTCCCAAGTGCTGTGATTAAAGGTGTGTGTCACCATGCCCAACCTTCAAATTTTGATGACTTCACAGTCCTTCTTTCTTTTTAGGCTGGGATTCTTTTTAACCCTACCTGCCAGTTGAAAGTCTTCCCTTGAAAAGGTTCTTTGAGGGATGAAGATATGGACCAATGGTTAAGATGCTTGCTATCATCATCTTTAGGAGTCATCCTGAACAGACACATATGAATATGTGTTATGCTCACACATAGACATACAGATACATACACACTAAATAATAAATAAATAAATAAATAAATAAATAAATAAATAAATAAATAAATGAGACAATTTTAAAATTAGAAGCAAAAGGTCTTCTGAGAACTCAAACCAGCCAGGGCTGCAGCTCTAATTTCATTGCTAATCTGCCTGCCTGCCTGCCTGCCTGCCTGTCTGTCTGGGTTTTCTTTTCCAGCAGCTGGATGGAGCTGTAGGTTTGTATGTTGAGTGAATTCTCTCTAAAGATTCTTTGAAGGGCACATCCTTTCATCCACTACGTGAGTTCTGCTCTTAGAAACATTTTAATGAAGATCCCAGCAAGTCAAGTCTAGGCAAGCCAAGCTGGAATCCCGTCACCAGCTCTGGCCCATGCTGGACTTTCAATTCTGTGGTATGAAGAATGGTTGAGCTGTCTTCTTTCTCAAGGGGGTTTTGTGTAATAGATTGAAGAAGCAGCTGAAGTTGGCTGAACATTCTTCTCTACTCACTCAATCCCTGAGAGCCCTCAGATAGTGCTCTCTACATCTGCCATCTTCACTGTATTCAAATACAGTGAGCATGGGATCCACTGGGCATGAGGGAAGTGAAGAGGCACAAGCATGCAAACTTAAAACCTATTACAGGCTAGGTTTATCCTGGACTACTAGGCAGAATGAAATTGGCATGTAACCTTTGAACCCCAATGTTTCTCCTGTGGGAGTTTCAGGTTCCCTGATCTGAAAGGTCCTAGAGCTTCTTTTTTGCTACTCAAAGTACTCCACAGACCACCTGGGACCTCATTAGAACTGAATAATTGGAGACCTTTTGAGTGACTTACTGGACAGTAATTGAATTTCAATAATGACTTCAGATTATACAGACATAGGTTAACGCTTGAAAAGTATTTGACCTAACAGTCATTAATTCTACATCAGATCACATATGGTCTAATGCACATTGTTTGTTCACCCTCTCCCTTCAAGCTATGGGAGGAAAGACTGTTCAACAACTCAGGTTCCCTGTATAAGACTTGAAACTTGTTACTTGGAATTAGCAACCAGACCACAGCCTGTCTATTTACAGAGTGCTTTGCTGACTTGAAAGATCTGTCCCTAGAGGTTTGAAACAGTATAGTAACTAAGTAAATTATACTGATTCTATTCACAATAACCTTATCTCATCTTAAACAATATGAATGGCTTCAATGTTGACACTCATGAGATAATGCTTCTAAGTTTAGCAAGAAGAACTCCTCCAAGGGAGAAGGTGACCTTAGCAAAGCATCAGCCTCTTAGACTTTCTGATAAAGTGGCAGTTTCAAGAAACCTCCCCAGTTTTGAGCCTCTGTGGCAGTTTCAAGAACCTCCCTCCCCCAATTCTTGAGGCTCTGTGGCAGTTTCTAGAAATCTCCCCAGTCTTGAGCTTATGTCTTATTACTGTGGTCTTCCTCTCAAGGATTTTTGGGTTTTCTGCTCAATTTATTTTGGGAAGAAGATGATATCAGGCATTAGACAGTTGCCTTTTTATCTAAAGTCTTTAGGATGAAATGACTGCAAATGACAAGCAAATTCACAGCACACTATGCTACTTGCTTCAAGTAGCCTCCTATCCTTTCCTTAATTAACCTTTCCCATAAATGACTAAAATAATACTGATGTTATCTTTAGTGACAACAGTAAACCTTGATTTCTTTTACATTTTAGTTTTTCCAAAATGGAACCCACTGACACCTTTGTCTTCTACTACTATAAAAATTATTTAAACATAACTAACCAGAAGTGGCAAGTGTTGACTCCTATCTCTAGTTTTTATGATTTTTTAAAAATCCTGTGATACTCAGGTTATAAAGAGAAAAGATTTATTTTGGTTCACAATTTGGGACGTTTGTGTGTATGTGCCCCACCCCACCCCTGCTTCCTTGCTTTGTGAAGAGGCAGCAGTCCACAGTGGGGGTGAAAATAAAAACATGCCATGGTCTGAAACAAAAGGATGAAAAAAGGGGACCAAGGTTCCACTGCTTCATCTAAGGCCACATCCAACCTCCTAATGTTGCTCATTGGATCCTAATTCTTAAAGGCTACAGAACAACCGAGGCACCAGGCTGGAGATCAACCATGCCTTCACCACTCGGGTTTTCAGGAGGCACTTATCCATGTGACAGAAGTGGGTAAACCCGTTAGAATTTTAAAATGATCCTTTTCTAATTATAAACATGTTCATACATGTAATTGGAAAGATAAAGCCTGTACATGACATGCAATTCAAGAGCTCTTAGTAACTCCTCAATTCTGGTCACCATGGCTGAATGTGTCTGTATCCTGCTCCCCTCTCCCACAGCTATCCCCCATCCTGCTCTTTCTTTGTGTTTAAAGATTTGTTTTCTAATAAAAACATGTAACCAGATTTTGTCATCTGTTTTCTTCACCGCATCCTATTTAAAACTCACTTTGAATTAATACTATATAAGTCCTAAATAATTCATTCAGTGGTGCTTATTATAGTATTGTTCTATGAAAAAAAATCCTAATCTTGATAAACATTCTTTTTGTCCTATGTTTTAAGTATAGCTAATTATCATTGCTCTTGTCCAGTTGGTAAATATTTCCTTAAGAACATATGTTGAAAAGGAAGAGCCTGATCATTGATGCCTTTTAAGTCATCATAAAACTTTTATTGTAAATATCACAAAATGCCTCTTAAAGACCCATTACATATGGATGTGTACTGATACAGAATACGTGAGATCTTCTCAAGTTACATGTTAAAATGACATTTTGAACACTAGAGGGAACAAGTGTTAGGACATACAACTTTGAAGAACTAAAATGTAAAATAGGCATTGGATTCCTACTGTGTGTCTTTCTATCAGATATTTTTGGTACCATCTGTTTGAAAGAACCACGACATAAACTGTGTCTGCAACCCACTTACTGAACTGCTTTCATATTTTTGACAGAAGAGCACAAACAATTTTTTTTAAAGCATGAATTCAATCTATCCTGAATCCAGGTGTTTGTGCCAGGAAAATGTATTATTTAATAAAAATCCTTCATTTTCAATCAAAAATTTGAAACAAAATACGCAACACATACTGCCACTAAATCCAAATACCATTTACAAAACAGGGTCTACTTTTCGGGAGGATTTTAGGTCAAGATATGCTTGTAGATGAGTCCAGGTTCTCTCTCTTGTATATAGACATAAAGACAAAATAACACAATTCTAAAAGAAGAGGAGGGAGGGAGGAAGCACAAGGATTTGCTGTACAAACTGAAAACAATGGGTGTCCTCTAAAATTTAACATAATCAGTAGGTCAGTGATTGGAAATGAATATCCATAAATTAATATGAAGTCATTAATAAGAATAAAATATTCTTATTTTTAAAAAACAGTAGTGTGAAACATTCATGGTTGGTTGCTATTAATCATAATACAGCTAACTTTATAGATGATATGAACATCACAGAGCATATTGCTGTCACTGTAATAGGAATTAAAAAAATAAACCCCATTATGTTAGTTCAAATATTTTGGACTTTGATTAAGCAGCAGTTTACAATGAAAATAAAAGTTAACTGCCACAGGGTTTTATTTTTATTTTGTTGTCGCTCTGCTGCATCCTATCATTTATTGCTCTAGCAAGGCTGGAATGTGACCAAAGGGAATCTCAGCTGTCATATGTGCCATTATTATCATAGTAAAATGAACCTTTAATTGCAAAAATCCTGACTCGACCACCACTGCTCAAGCTGTAGTTCTTCAAATTGTACACAGCTAAAGGAGAACAACAAAAAGAAGAAAGTTCAGAAAATGAAGGCATGGGGTGAGGTCACACAGGAAGTGAAACCAGGCCAGTGCTCTGAGGTAAACCTTAGCAGACTCCCTAGTGGTATAGCTTAGGGTCTGCACCTGGAGATTCAACCAGTCTCAGATAATATTCCAAAAAGAAACAACACAAAATGATTAATCTTGTACAGCTCACTGAAAATTATTTTACATCGATTTTCAAGGCATTTACATTGCATTACAAATTATAAGTAAGCAAAAGATGATTTCTACTTGACAGGAGGCTATGTGGGTTCTATATAAGCCTATACTGTTTTCCATAAGGGACTTGAGGATCTGATCATTTCTGAGGTGATCACTGTGGGTGATCTGAGTAGAACTTACATTATGATTTTGGATCAAATGGTAATTACTTGAGAGAAATAGTTCTGGGGCATAACCAGAACAAAGGCCATAGCCTCTCCAACAGGTGACCATGAGCTTCTAGGGCATTTTCTGCAGTCTCCTCCCCATGTGCTCTCAAGACCCTAAGCATTTCCTTTAGTGACCATCTCTCACTGTTTCTACAGATTCTGCTTCAAACAAGAATATTCTATCCTTTCTGCTCCCATAAGCGTAATGACAGAGACATTCTGTATTGCGTTATTATATATAGGATAGATACGCTCTTAAATGACTTGTCCTTCACCTTTTGTCCAAGGGCTTCCGTCCTTACTACTCATGCCCAGATTCACTATTCATACCATATCAAGATCAACCCTGGCTAACCACCTGTACCAAAGCTTACAATCCATACCCCACCAAGCTCATTCCCTAGCTCCATGCACATTATTGATCTTTATTCTTTTCCTGAGATTGCTGGAATTAAGATTTATAGAGACCAAACTATTTTCTGATGTTTATTTTCTGCCAGATGTCGTGGGAAACTTTTTTGTTGAAACAAGTTCAAGTCCATTTTCCAGTGCATACAAAGAGCCATACCTGTCGTGTAGACACCCATACAATGTTTCTTCAGTAGGCTTTCAAAGAAACTACTTTATTTCCCAGCATCAAGGAATCAAGAAAAGTTATGTTCAGATAAAGATAGGCTGTGTTCTGAGCTCTTTGGATGCTGGTTATAACTGCCCACTCCCACTTTCTCCTGGCATATTCCCACACTTGTGTCTAACAATAATCAAGGCTGAACTTGCCTTTCTGATGCTACCTGAATTTTCAGCCAGTAACTGATTTTACCAAACATTCCTTCTTGTGTCTCAGATGAGCAGTCAGCCAGACCAGTAGCCAGAGCCATTTTAGAAGCACTTTCAAGTTCATGAAAAACTGTAAATCAAAGATATTAGCTATATTAAATGGTTCAGGAGCTAGATCAAAAGAACTCTAGCCTTGAGTTTCCATTCCTAGTTGATCTGGAGTCAAGAATCCAAAGAACAACACCTTCAGACAAATGCTAACACCAAATCCTAGCCACTTTGCCATAAACAACCTTGTGTGCTCTTGGGTTAAAAGTAGTGCATTTCTTCCTGTCTCCTCAGTGGCATGAGGCTGAGTGAACAGTCTATTGCTGTTCCACAGATGGGCATAGAACACTACGCAACCAAGATGCAGATGTAGCTTTGCAAAATAATGCTCCCCAAAAGAGGTACAGTGTATTCTGAGAATGGAGTCCTTTGTTTACCCCTCTTATAATAGTTGGAGATTTTTCCTCTAACAAACAGAACTAAATTACAGTTCTTTTATATTTCTAACAATCTGAAAACCTTGCCAGGTTTACACTCTGGTTCACAATTTGCAAATATTATCAAAGATTCTTAGATGCTAGCCTCAGGATGGAAGAAAATAAACAGACTCTGGTAGTGATGGTCTTCACAGATCTGGAGCTATTTCAAAATAATGTTGTCCCTGGGAGGGAACTCCAGTTACAGCCATAAGCTGTTCTCTGAGTCCCACCGTGATGCAAATTGCTGCCTGGTCAATGCCTTTAATGTGTCTACAGACAAAGAGTCATTTCGTCCTGTAATAGTGCCTCTCTGTTTGGAAGAGGCCTCAACAAAAGTCTCAAGATAGGAGCCTCTGCAAGATTTGGGTTCCCTGAAGGGCACCATCCATTTCAACCAGCAAATTTCCACCAGATCAAACAGTTAAATGAGATGTATATTCTGCAAATCAAATGATTTTTGTTTGGCTCCTTGCTTCATGCTAGCTATACTAAGATATCACTTATACATTGCCTCAAACCTGAGCTCTAACAATCATGTACACCAATGCAAGTGACATACAGTAGTGTCTACTTGAGTCTATTTAAATGCTTGCTCTCACCATTTACTTCAGGGAGATTTCTGGGTGGACTTTCCTCTGCCTTATTCCAAGAACTGTATACAATACAATGCTTGACAGAGAGTTTCCATGGGTTAGTTCGGAGATCTATATTAGACTCTTTCATGCACGAAATGTGTCTAAAGTCCTGACTTTCCACATTATTAATACTACAATATCATTATATAATCCATAGAGACAATAGTTCAAAAGGCATATTTTCTACACATATTTGTGTGCATACCTATGGTAGTTGTTAATTTAACCATTCCTTTGTAGTTAGTATAAAACATGAACCAAAGATTAAGAGACAGTTCTGCTGAACTATGGTGAGAGGAACTAACAGAAAGCTAAATGTATAGTGTGAGGATATTGGACTGAATTCAGAGAGACTACAGATGATTGCTATTTTGCTTATTTTACATTTTCCTCTTTTCCTCTTCCCCTCTCCTCCACTGAAAAATTCCAAGGCCTGTGCATGCCATCTGTTTCCCCACGGCAACAGATGGCCTTGGGCAGGGTCTCGGTTCTCTAGCACTCCCTGACCAAACAGATGACAGCATCCTTTATTACAGTTTTACTCTAGCTCCTGTACCAATTCCATCCTCTTCACAGAAATAGTCTTCCTTCCTATTTCCTCTTTGCTTCCCTAAACCTCCTCAATAATAGAGGCTAACCCAGAGCCACAAACCCTCACTCTCCTGGGGCAGCTGTGATTGTGGAGCTGAGAGTGGGCTTCAAACCATGATCCATGGTTCAGCTCAACACCATTAAGTGGTGCTTGAAAGAGACTGCCTAAGTACATGGCTTGTGGGAGGATTTTTTCCTTCATGCTTCTCAGTGAGTCTTTCTAAAGAAATACATTTTGAGCTCTAAGAGCCTCTTTCAAAGTGGAGAGTATATTTGTAGGTTTCAAGAAATTAAAAACCAGGCTGCCCCCTGCCAGGATAGTTGAAATAGGGCCCCACTCTTCTAGAGGAGGGGTATGCCCTGGCTAGGAAAGGGTCTAAGCTTCCTAATTGAAGATAGGAATTAATTCTTCAAACGTGGAAGAACACATATTGTTTTAAAGATCACCTAACACATTAAAAAGTTTTTAGGATTATTTTTGTGTGTGTGTGCACATGCGCACACATGCTCACACATGTGGGCATATACGTGTTTGTGTGCATGTTTGTGTGTGTGTGTGTGTGTGTGCGCACGCGCCTGCGCATGTGCGTGTTGAGTCTACAAGAGTGCAGGTGCTTTCTGAGACCAGTAGAGGCTGTTGGAGTCCCTGGAACTGGAGCTACAGGGAATTGTGTGTTGCCTTACATGAGTACTGGGAATTGAGCTCTAGTCTGCAAGAGCAGTAAGCACTGGTAACCACAGGGTCATTTCTCCAGTCCCTACAATTCACACTTTTAAGCAGAGAAATACAGTCGCTGACTACATTACAGGATAAGTTACCAAGCAAAGCAATGTACCTTAATAACAGCATCCTTCCCTTGAACAATTCATCCTATAGATTTAGAGATTCTGTAAGTCTTTATGGCCCCATGATCCAGAATGAGGAGCAATGTGATTACGGCAACTGTGATTTCCCAAAAACCAGGGCTCTCTCTCTCTCTCCCATTTTTGCTCTTAGCCCAAAAAAGAAAATTTAAAGGCTAAGTTTAGGTAACAAAAACTAAATGCACTAGAAATTATAATCGACATTTAGCATAAACCTTCCGCATATTGACAATAAATTAATTAAACATCAGATTGACTGGAAGTATTCCCACTGAATTTTCAAAAGACAGATAGTAAATTTAAAATGTCATCATTGATTTATAATTGCTTCATAGCCATACGCTATTGTTATAGAGCTCAGCTCCACTGTTGGTTGAGGCCATGTTGCCAATCTGTGGCTGACTCTGTTCCAGGTGGCTTTTCCCACATCACTGTATACAGTTTTTAGGCCTTTCTACCAATTCTAAGGAAGAAGAGATAAAAGAGGAGATGCCTGGAAACATGAAAGGTTTACCTGTGGCCATGGATTAAGCTTCCATTTCTGATTTCTAATTTATTACTTTTCTTACAATAGCCTTGTTTTATGTCCTAAGGACATCACATTAGAACACAAGTATCCAACATCAGAGTCAGAGTCAGAAATACCATGTATGTCTTTTCTCTACATGTTCACCTATGATAAAACACCTTCGTAGTAATTTTTAAAAATGTATTAATGTTCACACATGGTAGCTTTTTACGTTTTGAGAAAGAATATTTCGTTTTATTTTTGTGGCTGTGAGTACTGCCTGCATGTATCTATGTGTGCCATATGTGTACCTGGTGCCTGTGCATGGCAGGAGAGGGTGTGAGATTCCCTGGAACTAGCCATAGGGATGACTGTAAGTAGCTATGTGGATGCTTGGGGAGTAACCCTAGCCCTCTTCCGCGCAGCAAGAATTCTTAATACACTGAGTCATGCCTCCAAAGCCTCAAGTTTTCCTGACATCCGGATAACTTAGTCATGTCTATGTTTTATCCCTAATTCAAATATTACACTAACTTACCTTTCACTGTTGTGTAAAGGTTTCTTCTGCATCGCTGTCTTCCCTTCTAGAGGGAGAAAGGAATTGCCCCTAAGTTCATGAAATTTGAAAGGTAGATAACTGTGAGGGGTGGCTTCCCTGATGTCAAACAAACAGTAAACAGTTACTGTGGGAAGAAGAGAGTCCTCCAGTGGGATAGCTGCTTGTCACTATGTGGGAAACTGGAGTGATGCAGTTTTTATGCATTGTCACACATGCCTGTGCAAGAGACTTTGTTGATGCAGCTCTGTGAGACTCATCCATGCTTCTTGTTAAGTATTCCCACTACATTCGATAAGGATCCCCAAGAATCTCTGGCTTACCTAACTGAATGTGAAAAGGATTGTTTCTTTAGTCTGTTGTTGCCCTAGCTAGGATGGGTAGAAATATAGAATTCAGAAAAAGTCACACGAGAAAGATAAAGTCTAAATTATTCAGTGTGCATCCAGGGCTGTTCAAGGTGTAGACATTAAAGTGAAGAAACAAAGTCAAATGGCATATTTTTTAAAACCTTATATACATTGTCCTTCCTCCTGTCCATGAATGTGGTCTAGTCTTCTCTCTTCCATCTGCTACCAGGGTCACTTGGGAAAATTAACTCAGTGTTTCCATACAAGAAAGCTGAGTATCAACAACATGTAAAAACGTCTGCACATGGCCAGAGGCACGATGGGTTCAGGACCTAGCCCATCAGACAAAATTCCTGAACTTTTAAACATCACCATGAATCGAGACACTGGTCTTCCCAGCAATGGGGATGGTGTGGAAACTCATTTACCATTGCCGGTCCCCTCACACACATCATCTGATGCAAGCATCCGGCTGTGCAGTTAGTATCCCATGTATCGTAAGTCAACAATCAAGTCCGTGACTTTTTCAGATGAGCAACGTGAGACATGGGAAGTTTATATGACTTACGTTGTACAAAGAGAAAATACCAGTCTCGGGATAAGAAATCAGGTCCTTTGATGGGCACCCAAATATTCATATGTAGAGACATAGGAATAGAATATTAAAATGAACAGAATAATAGAATAGGGAATAAAAGCTAAGAGCATGGATATTTAAACTTCTCAGACAGAAGAGATTTCTTAGAGAAAAGAGTCGCATTGGAAGGACTGGCAAAGAATGTACTTTTTAAAAAATCATAACATTACGCTTTTAAAACAGCATCCTAAATAAAGATCTCTGGTCTCTTATAGACGAGTAGTCTCAGATTTTAGCAGGAGAACTAAAAGGCTAGGATCATAAGATATGCACAGTAAATGCAAGGAAAATCTGTTTCGATTAACTTAACATGCAGGACAGAAGGCAAAAATATATGTGCTAATGTCTTCTTTCTCCCATTTTCCTTCATTGCCCAGCTAAAAATGGGGGTGAGTTTCTTAGCCTTTGCCTGGAACAGACTAAACACAGACCCTAAAGAGCCAAGTGTGGCCTTAGACAAAACAAATGTATATGTCAGGGGCCCCTCCTCAGAGTTCTGTTCAGAAAATTATCTAATAATGGAAATGAACCTGATTTTAAGCTTAAAAACAAAAAAAACAAAAAACAACAACAACAAAGAATGAAGAAATAGAGTGCTTCCCTCCCCAGTGCTTGTAAGAACCTATTAAAAGTTAGAGAATAAAACTTCCTTCTCTATCAGTGTTGCTTTTTTCCATTAAGTTAATATTGATTTCCCCTCCCCCTTTTGATACAGGATCCAAATCACCAGGGCTCTCTAGGTACACTGCTTTGTGTGTTGCCTGCTGCCAAGCAGCCAACAGGGGGTGCTCTCTGCATATTTTGATGAAGGAAAATGGATTCAAAAGGATTTTTAAGCCTTTCTCTCTCTCTCTCTCTCTCTCTCTCTCTCTCTCTCTCTCTCTCTCTCTCTCTCTCTCATTTTCAAAGCACAAGTGAAGACTGCATCTCTTCAAAAACACAGAAAGGTTTTGGCATATATGTTCAGAGCAAAGCAAGGAAATGCATAGGCCAGTTGAAGGAAGCTGGAGAAAGATCCAGTACTTGTACAGGAAATGTGAATTAGAGGCTTCAAGGGAATTTGGTCCCCTTATAATCTGAACCCCTATTCATCAATTGAACCTAAATTTTCTAGGCTATAAAGGCTAAATTCATCGTACAAGTTATGAGTTTTTTATTTTGTGTATGCAGGCACAGAATGAATAGATAGAGAAGGCAGGCCAACTCACATGCTCATGTGCTCTTAGCATGTCCTGATTTGTTTTTTTTTTTTTTTTTTTTTCCACCTCTGGAATGCAAGAAAAGGATAATGCATCCTAATGACAGTCTCTCCTATGAGTAAAGTTGGTGTCCAGATGGCAAACAATAAGCACACAGCATTTTGCTATATAAAAATGTAAGAATATGTGGCACATTGAAATATCTGGTCATGATGTTTGAGAAGTCAGGCTTACACCTGGAAGCAGACTCTACAGGAGTTGCTTGCCGGAGACACAGACACTTGGAAAGCAAGGCTGTTTTCTTTTCTTTTTTTTTTTTTATTTTATTTTATTTACATTTCCGATGATTCCCCTTTTCTTTGGAAACCCCGTGTCCCCTCCCCCTCCCCTCCTCTGTGAGGGAATTCCTCCTCCCACCCACCCGCCCACCCATTCCCATATTCCCACCTTGACATTCCCTTTTACTGGGGCCACTAGCACCCTCAGGCCCAGAGACCTCTCCTTTCTCCCTGGTGGCCATCGAGGTGATTCTTCTGCCTCATATGTAGTCCAAATAGCAAGGCTGTTTTCAATCATCTCTTCTGAAGACCGGTGACAAAGAGCAAAAGTAGCAAGTTCTCATTAGAAGAAAATTCTGCATGTGGCCAGACTTGCAAAATGTATCAGGGCATATAATTTAAAACACCACAAGTCACAGGTGTATCTGGAGATATTTTTAAAATAGTTACTACTGTTTAGTGTTTATCACACTAATAAATAAAGTTTCTCACAGAATTTTTAAAGCCTGTATTTTGATTTATACAACAAAGACCTGAGAAAGAGCGATAGCCATGGTCATTATTCAACACATAACACAAGAAAAAAAAAGTGCATCTTAGAAATATATTTTGTTTTCTCTTTCTGGAGTCTAAACAACTTCTGGCTAAAAGACATATTTTGATTAAGATAATATTTTTCCCTAATCAATATTTTTTACCTCTGGGTTATTACTTCCTTGAAGGCTTCTCTGCCTTTTCCCCCTTTCTAAATTAGTCCATGTAGCTTATAAGAAACCCTCAGCACTGCCATACACCACCGTTTACATGAAATCTTTCCCTTAATGTTTACTGCTGGGTGGCAGGGCTTGTCTCTAGCTTTTATGGTCTGGCATCAAATCTTGCAGTGTGTGTTCTGTACTTAATTGGAGTGGGGATAGGAGCGCAGGAGCAGAATTAACCATTAATGAAATAAGCCTCCTGTTGACCGGTATTCACGTTTCCACGTTGGTTGGCTAATGGTGAGTATTCCTTGGTGGGACACCATACTGAATGTGATGTGCTTGCTTTACACCTGTGTCCAGTACCATTCTATATGTGCTCAACAACTACAACAGGATCTGAAGACCTACTCTGGATTTCTGAACTTAACTCACTGCAGACATGCTAAACAATCCGTGGACCAACACGGGAGAAAGTTCCACACTTTGAGCAGCTGTGGTCACGAATAGGGAAAGAAGGAAACAGGGATGGAACTCTACCTTTCACTGTGTTGACTTCCTCCATCCCAGAGTCCTCTACTTCCTGAAGCACCCTTGGCTGCACAGCTCTGTACACATCCATACAGGGATGTGACGCCTCAGATGGAGGCTCTAAGTTATATGATGCCTTGATGCGCGTTGAAATCGCGAGTGCCTTAAAGGGACCAACTAACAACAAACAAACAAAAACACCCTGTTGTATTTTATAAAAAGCCAAGGATATGTTTTATAGAGCACGGTGTG
>CM052714.1:38967334-38987405 GCA_028551405.1 Uromys caudimaculatus
AGAGAGAGAGAGAGAGAGAGAGAGAGAGGGAGGGGAGGGGGAAGGAGAGGGGGAAGGAGGAGGAAGAGAAGGGGGAAGGGAAGGGAAGGGGAGGGAAGGAAGGGGGAGGGGAGGGGGAGGGGAGGAGGGGGGAGGGGAGAGAAGGAGAAAGGGGTCAGGGAGAGAAGAGAGTCAGAGAGAGGTAGGGCCAAGAGCGAGGTGGGGCCAAACAGCCCCTTTTATAGCAAGCCACGCCTACCTGGCTGTTGCCAGGTAACTGTTGGGCGGAGCCTAGAAGGAATGCCAACACACCCTTCCTCATTCTACTTTCACAAAAATGGACCTTCTGAAATAATCTACCAAAGGATGAGACAATAACCATTTCCAAGGATGAGGCTTCAATTTCCTACCAGTCCAAAAACTATTCCAAAACTATCAAGTCTTTTCATGAGAAAGAACAAGTCTCTCACTATTTCATGCCAAAAGCTTGCTGCCCACATGCTCTGATGGCTCATTTTTCCAAACTGCAAGGCCTGTGCAGCCCTGCATGGCTTTGTTAGGTCTCAAAGAAACCCCGGACAATTGGCTTATAGGGGTGCTATTTAACATATCAAAGTAGACTCTAAGTCACCAGTTTTCCTGACTGCATATCCCACCTCCCACCCAGAACACTCCAACACAGGCTGTGCTTCCCTTCCCCCAGCCTCTGACTCCTGTATATCCTTAGCCATTTTGGCTTGGTCTATTGCCCTCTTGGTATCTGGGTTCCCAGGCATTCTCTTCTCTTCCTCTCGATCCCCCCCCCCCCCACCAGCTTCCATCACCTCCACTAACGACTGGGTTCGGTCTGGAACCCTTCAGATGCCCCTGGCGGTTTTAGCAGTGAACTACAATAAACCCTTCTCAGCCATACCTGGGAGCAGTCATGTCCTCATTTTTTCCTCTCAGAACCAAGCTGCCGATTTGACTCTCCTAGGGAATGTATGAGTCATTTGTTTCTACTGGCTTCTGCTGCCCAGATTTGACTCCAGATTGTTCTTCCCTTTGTGCTTTCTAACCATTCACCTCTCATCTTGTCTCTTGGTCTCTCTGGCCTGGTATGGTAGTCTGGGCGTCTACACCCATGTGGTATTTCTTTTTGTCCTCTCCTCCTCTACTGGGTGAGTGTCTCCCTGGAGTTTCCTGCCTTGTCTATTCTTACTACAAAAGCCACCATGGCCAGGAAGCTCTAGGCAGCAAGAAAACTAGTGTCTTCCTCAAGGCTGCAGCTGCCTCCTTAGTTCATGCTTAAAACTCAGACCTCAGGCCATACCCTTCTAGAGAGGCTGGGTCTCCTGAGGAGAAAAGCAAACACAATTTGCTCACAAACGTTTGCTCTTAAAGAAATACACTCACAAAACAGGTTTGAAAGTAACTTTTTACTATTTCTTTGTAAAAACAAACAAACAAACAACAAAACCTTGGTTTACTATGACTGCTCTAAATAATCAACCACTTTTGCCTCTTGGTAAATGATTGGATGGGGAACAAAGGTTGAAAGTTTAAGGAAGTTATGAGTCTAAAGAAAGTAACTCAAGGTGTATAAATGGCTGTTACAAAGGTCTAGTAAGTGATTTAAACCATTTAAAAAATTTTAATGTTCCAGAAATCTTTCCCTCTCTTTGCTATTGTTAAACTCCTGAAGTTGACAATGTTAACAGCAATTAATGGAGTTCCGATAAGCTTTTAATTTAGCCCTGGTAAAACACTGCCACTACTATCATAGTCAAAAGCTCAAAATTTGCAGTTTCCTTTAGTTATCTTCTAGTCAAAAAATGTTCTTCAATCGTGCTAGAAATCTCTGTTCCATCTATAAATCCAGCCCTTTGGATAGAGGAAAGAGTGTTCATTATTTAAACCCAGTATCATTTTTTAGGTCCACAAGCTTTTACTATGACTTGAACGCATGACTCCACTGTTTTTTCTTCACCATGGAAGGTGGATTTCAGTACAGATTACAGAGGTAATGCTAATATATCTAAAACTTTTTTTTGTTTTGTTTTTGGTTTGGTTTGGTTTGGTTTTAGGTTTTGGTGTTTGGTTTTTCAAGTCAGGGTTTCTCCTTGGCTGTCCTAGAACTCACTTTGGATACTAGGCTGGCCTTAAACTCAAAAAGATCCTCCTGAGTGCTGGGAATAAGAACGTGGCCACCACTGCTGCTGGCTAAAACTTTTATCTCATTTTGTAAACTTAAAAGATTTGTGTAAGCTTCAGGGAGTTATGAGAGATGGATCCACCTTTCACAGGTCTAATAGACTACACATAAGTACTCCTGTCAATTAAAGCGTAAGTTTCCCTACCTGACTATTGCTGGGGTGGGATTTCTCTTTCCCCTGGTCTTGGGACTCTCTTCTCCTAACTACCACGACTGTAGTCCTGGAAATTTCAAGTAGATATCCAAGGTTAAAAGTTTCCCATCGTTACCTTTTGTTCTTGGTTTATATCAACACAGAGAGACAGATGTCCCCCAGCCCATCCTTCCTGGGCACCACTCCCCCCAGAGCCCCTGCAACCCCTCCCCAATTTCATTCATAAGTAGTTATATGAGAAACTTACATCAGCCCTTTATAACCAACAAAAAGGTCCTGGCACACGTTTTCACCTAGTAGTTGTGTTGTTTTGTTAGGTTTTTGGTACCTGTAGTATTAATTTCTGTAATGGTGTGGGTTGAAGCTCCAACTTCATTTTTGCATGTAGGTAATGCAGTTTTTCCAGAACCAATGGCTAATATGTATTTCCCTTTTAAAGAAATGTGTATTTTGTTTTAATTTGAGAAGAGTGGTCCCTCATCTGTGTGGCTAAGATACTAGTCTCTTAAAAATAACAAAGGGGTCGAGCTCACTAGAAAAAGAGTGTTTGTTTTGTCCTTTGAGGAAATGGGCATTAAAAATGAAGGAGTTAAGCTTGTTTAAGATTCTATGTGTCCACAGGCTCTTTACAAGTCTTCTACTGCTACATAACAAATTACTCCATAACTCAGTGGCTTATAACAATTATTTTTGAGTTCAGAATTTGATTACCAATTCTTCAAGTTCCTCTAGTCTAAAGTTTCTTGTAAGATTTCCTGTCTGGGCAGGCTTGCCTGGTGTGTGGACATAAGAGGACTTGATAGAGAAGGAGGGATGTCTAGACTCACTCAGGAGATTGACCCAAGATTCAGTTGCTTCTGGGCTTGGATTCTTTCTGTGCTTCATTTTCATGCTGGCTGTTGGTTAGACGTTCCCTCAGCTCCTCACCTCAGACTCTCTCTGGAGGACAATCCGCTAAGAGGCATTTCCTTAGTGGTTTGGCAAGTGAACATTCAATATGTGAGTGAGGTTTTGTAGCCCAATCCTGTAAGTAGCACTCAGTATCTTCCTACAAACTCTATGTTTTATACAAAGAAGTCATTGCAAAGGAAAGGAATTTCTGAGTGTGAATACAAGAAGGCAACCATCACTGGGGAACAATCAGAGAATCTGCTAGCACATGTGCCCAGTCAAAAGCCATGCTTCTCAAGGCTAAGACAGAACTAAAACGATTTAAAAGAAAGTCACTCACCCCCTATGTTCTCAAGCAATTAGAAGAGACAACAGTCCTGGGTCCTCACAGCAATCTTTAGCAAAGAAATGTCTGTGATCCTGTAGAATAATCATGCAAGTGTATATCAACAAAGACCTTGTAAAAATGGTGTCAGTGGATGAATATGAAATGATGCTACTTTCTACACCAGAGCTGTCAGGACCACAGAGACAATGCAAACATATTTATATTTTATTTTATTTTATTTTATTTTATTTTATTTTATTTTATTTTATTTTATTTTATTTTATTTTATTTTATTTTATTTTATTTATTTTGAGACTGGGTTTTTCTGCCTATCCAGGCTGGCTCTGAACTGACATTGGTTCTGCCCCATCTTCCTCTGTGCTACCATTGCCAGCTGATATATACAGCATATTCAATGAGTTCTAACACACAACAAGCATTCAATAAGTGATAGCTATGTTTGTCTTTACAATATATTCTCCCAGGTAAATATTTCACTGAAGTACACATCCTGTGTTCTCATTGCTTAAAAATATTGATTTTGACCAAATGAACTCATCACAAATTTTCTAGGTTTCTGACAATCAGAGTACAATAGAAAGAAACCTGAAAAAACTATTTCTAGTTATTTTGGGGAAATAAGAAGGCAATGGGAACAAAGCAGAACTGAATAGAAAAATATGCTGGAGTTTCTACAGTAACAAATAGGACATGTTTGACAAGGTACTATGTTGTAGCATGTAGTTTTTACTACCCATCTTTAAGCAACCAGCCCTGTGCTGATTCCCTCAGATACACAGATGAAAGACACTCACACTCATTAGCTTAGTTTTCAACTTGTCTTATTGGCTCAATTGCTGGACACTTCTAATCTCCCGCGGCTAGCATGCCCTTCCCAATAATCTCAGCTCAGCACCCTAAATCTGCCCTCAACTTTAGTTGCTCAGTTACCTTCTTGTTCATCAACCCAAAACTGCCCTCAGCTTAGTTGTGTTTATAACCTCCCACCTGGGGAAACAGCCTGTGGTCACTTTGCCCGAAATCTCACATGGTTGGTCACTTTTTCTCCCTCCGAAGCATGGCGAAAAATCTCTCTACCTCTCCCTGCATCTCTTACCTTGCCTGAGGAGACCTGGAAATCCCTCCTCTTTCCGTCTGTCCAGAAAATGGCCCCTGGCATCTTTATTGATTGACCAAGAACCAATTGGGGAACAGGATCTTAGCATCAGAAACACTCCCCACATTTGGCAGGTTCATCATTTGGAGACAGGGAGAATGTCCACAGCTGTGGCCCTAGCTCTAACTTAGTTTTTTAAGGAAAAGAGAAAGCCATCCACATGCAAGGGGCACACAGCATACCAAATAGACTGAACTACAAAAGAAACTCCTTACATTACATTAAAATGTGAACTATATAGAACAAAGAAGGCATACTAAAAGCTACAAGAAAGAAGTTTCATATAAAGGCAGACTCAACAGAATCACTTTTTGGCTTTTCAATGGAAAATTGAAAAATCTAGAAGGTTTGTAAACATTTGCTTCACAATTTGACCAATCATAACTGACAATTCTATTAGTCAAAACTATCTATAAAAGAAGGAGGAAGAAAAAGTTTCTAAATTTTCCATGACAAATGCAGGTTAAAAGCATTTATGACCACCAAGGTACTACTACACAGGATATAACTAGAAGGAATACTTCAGACTGAAAAACAAACAAACAAACAAACAAACAGCCACCAGAGGCTACAGGGGAAAACTAAGACTAAGATATGACAGCTGTTAGCAAAAGAGGACTACGAAAACACCAAAATCCACAAGAGTAGCAAAATAACATGAATCAATACTCACTTTTGAATAACTAATTTTTATATCATAAGACATAGAAGAACTTTGAACATTTCTTTAAGCGCTTCTCAGCCATTCAAGATTCCTTTGCTGTGAATTCTCTGTTTAGCTCCATACCCCATTTTTTTGATTGGGTTGTTTGGTTTTCTGGAGGTTAGGTCTTGAATTCTTTATATATTTTGGATATCAGCCCTCTATCAAATGTGGGGTTACTGAAGATTTTTTTACCAATCTGTAGGTTGCCAATTTGTCCTATTGACTATGTCTTTTGCCTTACAGAAGCTTTTTTGTTTCATGAGGTACCATTTATCAATTCTTGATCTTAAAGCCTGAGCCATTGGAGTTCTGTTTAGGAAACCTACACATCCCCCACCCCATGTCAATGAGCTCTAGGCTCTTTCCTTTCCACTTTCTCTTCTATTAGATTCAGTGTATCTGGTTTTATGTAGAAGTCCTTGATCCACTTGAATTTGAGCTTTGTGCAAGGTGACAAATATGGATTTATTTTCATTTATCTGCATACTGACTGCCAGTTAGACCAGCACTGTTTATTGAAGATGCCTTTTCTTCTCCATTGTATATTTTTGGATATTTGTCAAAGATCAAGTGTCCATAAGTGTGTAGTTTTATTTCTGAGTCTTCAATTCTATTCCATTGATCTACCTGTCTGTCTCTGTATCAATACCATGCAGTTTATCACTATTGCTCTGTAGTATAGCTTGAGGTCAGGGATGGTTATATCACCCAGAAGTTCTTTTATTGTTAAGAATTGTTTTCAATATCCTGGGTTTTTTTTTGTTTTTCTGTATGAAATTGAGAATTGTTTTTTTCATGTCTTTGAAGAATTATATTAGAATTCTGCTGGGGATCTCACTGAATCTGTAGATTGTTTTTGGTAAGATGGCCATTTTTACTATGTTAATCCTTCCAATCCATTAGCATGGAAGATCTCTCTATTTTCTGAGGTCTTCTTCGATTTCTTTCTTGTGGAACTTGAAGTTCTTCTCATACAGATCTTTCACTTATTTGATTAGAGTTACCCCAAGATATTTTATATTATTTGTGACTATTGTGAAGAGTGTTGTTTCCCTATTTTCTTTCTCAGTCCATTTATCATTTGGATAAAGGAAGGCTACTGATTTGTTTGAGCTAATTTTATATCCAGCCACATTGCTGAATTGTTTATCAGCTGGAGAAGTTCTCTGGTAGAATTTTTAGGGTCACTTATGTTTACTGTCATATCTTCTACAAATAGTGATACCTTGACTTCTTCTTTGCTAATTTGTATCCTCTTGATCTTCTTTAGTTGTCTTATATCTCTAGCTAGAACTTCAAGTCCTATATTGAATAGATATGGGGAGAGTGGGCAGTCTTTCTTGTCCCTGATTTTAGTGGGATTGCTTCAAGTATCTCTCCATCTAATTTGATATTGGATCCTGATTTGCTGTATATTGCTTTTATTATGTTTAGGTATGGACTTTAATTCCTGATCTCTCAAATACTTTTAAAATGAAGGGGTGTTGTATTTTGTCAAATGCTTTTTCAGCATCTAATGAGATGATCATGTGATTTTTTCTTTGAGTTTGTTTATATACTGGATTACATTAATTAATTTTCATCTACTGAACCAATCTTGTATCCCTTGGATGAAGCCTACTTGATCGTGGTGAATAATGGTTTTGATATGTTCTTGAATTTGGTGTGCTAGAATTTTATTGAGTATTTTTGCATCGATAATCATAAGTGAAGTTGGTCTGAAGTTCTCTTTCTTTGTGTGGTTTAGGTATCAGAGTAATTTCAATGGCCAAGAAGCACTTAAAGAAATGTTCAAAATCCCTAGTGATAAGAAAATGCAACCCTGAGATTCCACCTTACACCAATCAGAATGGCTAAGATAAAACAAAACAAACAAAAAAACAAAAACAAAAAACAAACAAAACTCAGGTGACAGCACATGTTGGCAAGAATGTGGAGAAAAAGGAACACTCTTCCATTGCTTGTGGAATTGCAAACTGGTACAACCACTCTGAAAATCAATCTGGAGATTCCTTGGAAAATTGGAAATATATCTACCTGAAGACCAAGCTATATCACTCTTCAGCATATACCCAAAAAATGTCCTACTATTCCACAGGGGCATGTGCTCTACTATGTTCATAACAGTCTTATTTGTGATAGCCAAAAGCTTTAAACAACCCAGATATTCCACAACAGAAGAATGGATGCAGAAAATGTGGTTCATTTACAGAATGGAATACTATTCAGCTATTAAGAAGGAGGACATCATGAGTTTTGCAGGCAAATGGATGGAACTAGAAAATATCAACCTGAGATAATCCAGACCCCAAAGGATATGCATGGTATTTACTCAATAATAAGTGGGTATTAGCCAAAAAAAGTACAGAATACCCAGGAAACAATCCATAAAACTCAAAGAAAGTTAATAAGGTGAAGGTCCCAAGTGAGGATGCCTCAGTCCTACTTGGGAGGGAGAAAAAAGCAATCACAGAGTGTAGAGGGAGGGAGGGACCTAGGTGGGAAAGGGGAGGGGGAAGAGAAAAGGGGAACATGATCAGGTATTGGGGGACAGGAGAGAAGTTCTGAGGTCTAGCAGAATGAATGGAAATATGCAACCTCAGGGGGTGGGAGGTGAGGGGACCCTCTAGAATGCACAAGAGACCTGGGAGGTGAGAGTCTCTGAGGACTCAAAGGAAGGGGGACCTTAGATGAAATGCCCAACAGTGGGGAGAGGGAACTTGTAGAGAAGACGGGGCATCAAGTGGAGGGATGGGGTTTCCACAGTAAAATCCCACAGAAAAAAATTCTGGCCCAGAATTGTTCCTGTCTAAAAACTGCAGGGTCAAAAATGGAGAAGAGACTGAGAGAATGTTGGTCCAGTGACTGACCCAACTTGGGATCCATATCAAGGGGAAGCTCCAAGGCTTGACACTGTTACCGATGCTTTGGTATGCTTACAGACAGAAGCCTCGCATGACTGCCCACAGAGAGGCCCAACAAGTAGCTCACTGAAACAGATGCAGATACTTGCACCCAACTAATGTACTAAAGTTTGGATCCCATGTGGTTGAGTTAGGGAAAGGCAGGAAGAAGTTGAGGAGTAGAAAGACCAGCAGTCTCAACTAATCCAGACCTCTGAGATCTCTTAAACACTCAACCACCAACCAAGCAGCATATAGGCACGATGCCCCTGACATATATACAGCAGAGAACTGCCTGCTCTAGCCTCAGTGAGAGAAGAAGCACCTAACACTGGAGAGACTTGAGGCCCAAGGTATTGGGGATGCCTGGCGGGTGTGTGGGTGGGTGGAGGGTTCCCCTTGGAGGCAAGTGGAAGGAGGAATGAAATGAGGAACTGTGGGAGGGTAGACCAGGAGGGAGATAACTACTGGACTGTAAAAAATAAAAATAACTTTTTAAAAAAGAAAACAATATACAAAGTAGTAGCTTGAATTAAAAACCAGGATTTGTTCTAGTTAGGTTTAATATTACAATGATAAAACACCATGACCAAAACAACTTGGGAAGGAAAGTGATTATTTGCCTCATGCTTCCAGATCACTGTTCATCAATAAAGGAAATCAGGATAGGAACTCAAACAGGGAAGGAACCTGGAGGCAAGAGCAGACACAGAGGACATGGAGGAACACTGCTTACTGGCTTGCTCCTATAGCTTGCTCAGTCAGACTGCTTTCTTATACAACACAGGTCCACCAACCCAGAGGTAGCCCCACCCACAGTGGGTCAGGAACTCTCCATCAGTTACTAGTCAAGAAGTTCCCTATAGATTTGTCTACAGTCTAATCTTATGGAGGCATTTTCTTAATTGAAGTTTCCTCCTCTCCAGTGACTTTAGATTGTGTCAAGTTGATATAAAATTGATCAACACAGGATTCTTCATTTTGCTGCCTCAAAGAAACATACATCACCATCTTTTGGGTAGGATACAATATGATATTCCAAGCAAATAGAACTGAAACAAGTAGGCATCACTATTCTAACATCTGACAAATATTACAGGATATAAACACAGATTAACCCGAACACAATAATGATTAGTGGCTTCATAACTCCCAGATTTACCATTAGAGAGGTCATTTGGACAGAATAAACAGAGAAGTATTATATTAAATTACATGATAGATTAAATAGACCTAATAAACATCTACAGAATATTCTACTCAAACACTGCAGAATATATATTCTTCTCAGCAGCCATGAAACATTTTCCTAAAAGCTACCACATACTGGGACACAAATCAAAACTCCACCCAATATAGGAAAATTGAAACAGTTCCTTGAAATCTACCTGAGCACAATGGAATAAGACTACTAATCAACAGAAAAAGAAATTATAGAAAACATTTAAACTCACGAAAGTTAAACAACACACTATTGAATGATGAAGCAGTCATTGAAGAATCAAGAAAGAAAGCAAAATATTCATAAAATCAAATGAAAATGACAATACAACGTATCAAAACCTACACAATAAGATGTAGGCTATCAAAGAAGGAAATTTATAGCTCTCAGTACCCACATTAAAAGCCAGAGACCCACCTTAAGAAAATATTGGAAAAGCAAAATAAATATAGTGAAAATATCTATGATTGGGGCATAAATTAATGAAGTAAAACTATAAAGAAAAACAAAACAAAGAAGTTGCTCTTCAAAATGATTAACTATATATACTAAATTAACCAAAAATAGAGAACCAAATTAATAAAATGGAAGGGGAGACATTATACCAAATACCAATGAAATTCAGAAAGCTATGAGGACATATTTAAAATTTAAAAATATAGAAGAAATGGGTAAATTTCTATATGAATATAAACTATTTCAGTTAAACCAAAGTGAAATAAATGACTTAAAATATTTACTGTTACTTCATCTGTATGTTAATGCATGTTTACACATACACATGTATGTATGTGTTCGAAGCAGCCAGAACAGGACATCAAATCCCCAGGGCTGGAGTTACAGGAGGTTATAAGCTTCTTATCATGGATGCTGGGAACTGAACTGTAGTTTTTGCAAGAGCAGCCCCAAAATAAGTAATTTAGATATATACAACAAGATATAACATGCAGCAGTAATCTGAATTTCCAAACAAAAATGACATTCTAGGTCTGGAAGGGTTCAGTTCAACTTTTATAAGACTTTCCATGAAGAACTGATACTAATATTTCTCATATTGTTGCATAAAGTAAGAAAGTAAAAGAATGCTATGAAATGAGTATTTTCTTGTCAAACTAAAAAAAAAGACATAACAACAGAATAAGAAAATTGTAGAGCAAGCTCCCTGACTAACGAAGACACAAAAATTCTCAATAAAATACTACAAACTGAATTCAAGAATATTTTAAAAAGACTATTCACCATGATCAAGTCAGCTTCATTTCAGAAATTCAGGGTTAGTTCAACATACATACATTAACAATTATAAACCATCATATAAATATATTAAAAGATAGTAACTACATTGCCATATCAATAGAGCCAAATTCAAAATAGACAAAATTCAAAATCACTTCATGATAAAAGCTCTAAAGAAACTAGGGATGGATGGAATAAATGCCAACATCATAAAGGTTACATTTGGCAAATCGATAGCTGACATCATGTTAACTGGAGAAAGTCCTGAATCATGTGGACACAAGGCTGTTCACTCTCACACTCCTATTCAACACAGTGCTTGGAGTCACAGCAAAGAGCAGAAAGAGAACGAAAGCAGGGGTACAAACAAGAAAGGAAGACATCAATATATCCCTGCTTATACATGAGGTTTACATCATTGGAGCTTCTCAAGACCCCACCTGGAAACTTCTAGAGTTCAGAAGCACTCAGCACAAAGGCAGGCTACGAAAAGTTATGAAGATAGGTCTTACTGGGGAGCAGAAGGGCTTCAGCAGGAGGGGAATGGCAAGGTGAGAAAATAGGTGGTATGAATAGATGAAATTCATCATGCACATTTATGAAACTATCAAAGAATAACAACGGGAAAGTGGTAGTGTAAATTTTTTTAACTTATGAAAAGTCCAACATAGACATGAAAAAAGAGAAATTATGCAGTCAATAATGCTTGAGGTGTTATTTGATAGTGAAAGCAGCCAAACTATGAACATGTATCCAATATATAGCCATTATTTATAAATCTAATTAAATGAATTTTAACATAAAATAAAACATTAGGCAGTTGAGTTCACTAACTCATTGAAACTTTCTAATTATAAAAGAAAGAGAAAATGATAGATTTAGTAAAAAAAAGAAAATGTTTACATAAGAAAATCAAATTTATCAGAGTATGCCAATTTTTGAAGAACAAATATAAGTTAAGAAGCAATTCTAATAGAAAGTAAGAAAAGATAATTTGCAGAAGACAATTTTAACTCGCCAGTGAACATGATTCAGAGGCCCCTGGTGTTAGTGTGTAGGTATCAGGCCTCACTGTCTCACAAAGTCAGAAGCAGACAGACATATAGTTTATTGAGGGACGGGGGTGTCTTTCTGTAGTGGAAGCATAGTTACTGACTGATAGCAAGTCTGGACAAATCCTCATAATTTAGGTAAAAAAAAAAGGAGACCATTTATGAGTTAGGACAAAAGTGATGTCATACATGCATAAAGGAAGTTAGTCTGATATTATCAATAACTTGGCACATCCCCAGAGTCAACAGCCAGCTGTTAAGCTCTTCAGATGACTCTGACAGTGTTTCTGCATGACTTGTAGGGTGTTTTTTTAGTGAAGTTTTCAGGGAAATAATTAAAAACAAACTTGGGCTTGAATTACTCAGGTGCCATCGTGATAGATGGCTAAAGATGGGTACAATTCTGTTGAGGTAGAATCCCTCCAAGGCATATGAGTTACGTGTAATATATTTTTCTGTTAAAATATATAATTAAAAAACTAATGAAACAATTTCTCTTTCTGGATTGAAAGCTGATTTTTGAAATATTAAACACCCAACATTGATGAGAACTTGGAAGTTATCTTTGGAATGACTGGGTGCTGGATGAGTTCAGGCTGTTTGTTACAATCACAGTAGTAATAACTGGTATAAGAAGAACTTTGTTTCTTTTCTGGCCTTTGAGACAGGGATTCTCTGTGTAGTCCTGGTTGTCCTGGAACTTGCTCTGTGGATGAGGCTGGCCTCAAACTCACAGAGATCTACCTGCTTCTGCCTCCCGTGTCCTGAGGTTAAGAGTGTGTGTCACCACCTGCCAGCCTTAGGAAGATGAATTTGGGTGAGGAAGCAGAAGGCAGATGAGCACTTGCAATTGTGGAAGTACCATGTTAGCAGAATGGGTTAGGAAAGCTGCTAAGAGTAAGATGAGGCCATCTTGGCCAGCTGGACCTACATCAGTAGCCAGGGCCTCAAAGCAGAGAACCTTTACATACAGCACATTCATTGACTAATTCATTTTATCTTCAACACATAAACTTATTTGATAAACTTGGATTATAATTGTGACTGATTGATGACAATGGAGTAAATGTGATGGTTTTATTTTCATGGTCTGAGGATACAGTTGTGTTCTTACCTATCACCTTCTCAGTACCAGCACTTCTCTTTGCAAAAGGCACTGCATGGCATCAGGTTTAATTACATGCTAAACATGCTTTTTAGTGAGGAAGAGAAAATTAGTGATTGTACTTTCAAAAATGTCTCAAAGCTTTTAGAAAATTGTCCTATACGACAATTTCTGCATTTTATACCGACTGCTTTAGGAATAAAATGCAATATCCCGTATCTTTTGAAGTCACTTTAAAGCTCTGTGGAGCAATTTTATATCATCTCACAATAAAAATCAGCTTCTATTCTGTTCAGAGGCTGAAAATGGCATTAAAACATCAGGAGGATCAAACACATGTCAGGTCTGTAGCACTTATTTTCCTGTTTCCACGACACAACTGTGATTCCTGTCCAGTTGTTTTGCATGTAATCCTTGACATCAGCATCTCCCTACCTCCCTGTATAGATATGTCTGTGAGGATGACTTTCTTGACTGTTTGAGAATTCCTGAAGCTCCTGTTTGCCTATCAATTCATCATTACAGAAGACTATCTGGTCAACCTCCATTTCTAGCACATGCAATTTAAAAAATATGGAATAGTATAATTAATTACTTGATAATTTAATATAATTATTTTCATCATATTCACTCCCTATTAATCCCAGATCCAACTCGCCTCCCTATCCAACCCCAGGTTTGTTCTCTTAATAAAAAGGAATGGATTTTTGGATACAGGTTCTCTCTATATAGCTCTGGCTGTCCTAGAACTCCTCAAGTAGACCAGGCTGACGTCTAATTCACAGAGATTCACTTGCATCTGCCTCCCATGTGCTGGTATTAAAGGAATGTGCCGCCATGCCTCCTGGTCCCATTACAACTATCATCTCTTTCTCCACTTCTTTTTCTCCTCCTCCTCCTCCTCCTCCTCCTCCTCCTCCTCCTCCTCCTCCTCCTCCTCCTCCTCCTCCTCCTCCTCCTCCTTCTCCTCCTCCTCCTCCTTCTCCTCCTCCTCCTCTTCCTCCTCCTCCTGTTTCTCCTCCTACCCCTTCTCCCTCCCCCTTCTCCTCATCTTCTCTTTCTTTTTTAAAAAGATAATCTATCTAATTTGTGGTGTGTAGCCCCTAAACTGAGCACTGCAAAATCAATCCTTCAAAGCTGCGGCCAGCCCCTCCTCCCTGCCCCAGACTGCTGCCACCGATGGCGAGATGCTCCCATAGGAGCTATCAAAAAAAAAAAAAAAAAAAAAAAAAAAAACCGGCAGATCCTGTCAAGATGGCCACACCTTTCCTGCTTCAGCTGACTACCAGCATGAGGAGCTGTCCATGGTGGTGACACCTTCTTTCCTGCCTCAGTCTACAGCCTTGGTTAACACTACCATTGGAACTGTAACACAGGTGTTGTCCTCAGTGGCAACACCTCCTCTCCAGCCTCTCAGAGCATCCCCACAGAGAAGGTACCTCAGCAAAAATCAGCTGTGGCAAGGAAGGACTTCTCACCCTAACCCATGGACCTGCTGCAAGGAAATGGGGGTTTAAAAAAAGCCACCAATCCTTGAGGAGGAAAACCAACCAAACCTTTGAGCTTCCACAAAACCAACCAATCCCTGAGCTCCCAAAGCTCAGTACTTGAAATCCCACCAATTCTCAATCTAGAAATCTCTACCCTGAAAAGCTCTGCCCTCTAAGAAACCATATGTAAGTCCTGCCCTTTGTCTAATTTGCCCACTTCCAGGAACAGAGGGCAGCCATCCCTGCATTCGTCCCTCCACACCATAGACCCTCCAATCTCTTTCGTGAGATTTTTCTGCCTGGTGTGACTCTCTTGTTGGAAGAAGACAAGAAGAAAAGAAGCAATGAAGAGAAGAAGAGAAGAAGGAGCAGGGCTGAGGCTCCTGAGCTCAGTTGGGGATCCCCTCCCCTGAAAGCTGCAATTCCTCTGCTGAGGAAGCTTCCTCGGTTATGTGGTTCCTGAGCTCCCATGTCTCAGGATACCCTTTCCTTGGGACACTGTCCCACCTCAGAGCTGTGTGGTTCCTGACTTCCCATGTCTCAGGATGCCCTTCCACTGTTATACCTTTTCCCTTCAGAGCCCTATGGTTCCTGGGTTTCTGAGTTCCAGGATACTCTTCCATCCAAGCAGAAACACTTACATGGTGCCCATACATTCCTAGGTTTGTGACCATCCACTGGAGAATGGTCAGTCTACCAGTGGCTACCCTTAAAGGAAACCATCCCTCTTCCATGGGTGCAGTTATGTGATGGATAATTTAAAAAGATTTACTTCTTATTTATGCAATTTTAATGTGTGTGCGTGTGTTTCTCTGTGTGAATGAATATGCAGATTTATCTGCAGATTTGCATGTCTGTGCATGTGCTGGGTACCAGAAGATGTATCTGCTCCTCTCTAGCATTCTTTCTCTCTTCCTTTTGAAACTAGAATCATTCCCTGATCTTGGGGCTTGTGTTTCCTTAGCTAGGTTGAAATCCAGCAAGCCTCAGTGACTCTCCCATCTGCCCCTTCCTTACACCTAGGTGCATGCATGTATGATGCATGCCTGGCTTGTCATGTGGGTACTGGGATCCAGTCTCTGGTCCTCATGATTAGGCAGCAGGTGCTGCTAATGAATGAGTCGCCTCTTCAGCCCTATAACAACCTTTTTTTAAAAAAAAAAAAGATGTATTTTTATTTTATGCATATGAATGCTTTGCCTGTGCCTATGTTTGTGTACTGCATGCTTTCCTGATACCTGCAAAAGTTAGAACAGAGTGTTGGACCCCTGGAAGTGGAGTTATACATCGCTATAAGGCATATGTGAGTTCTGTGAATTAACCCTGAGTCCTCTGTAAAAGCAGTGAGTGGTGATAATGATAGAGCCAAATCTCTAGCCCTAAACGTGTAGCCCTAAAAGGATGGCCTTGAACTCTTGATCCTCTTGCATATCCTACTGAAGTAAACTATCACACTTAGCTTGGTGGGTGAACTTGCAGAAAAGGGATGACGTTGGCCTAGGAGATGAAATACAGTGATTTTATACTAGGGATGATTTGTGCAGAGACAATTTTGAGCAGTGAAAGGAAATTTCTAATGACAGAGTGCTTTAGAGAAGCACAGGGAACATCTCCATATATATGGATATCTATATTTATATCTATATTCTTTAATAACCTTAAAGTGTTATTTTAATGTAGTAAACACTCAATATCCCAAATCTAGGTAGTTGGCAAAATTGAGGGTGTAACTTAGCTAAAGCAATAAGTAGTGAGGCCTTGCCTTCCTGGAAATGGCCCTTGTTTGGGGCTGTGGTTTTCACTGGAATACAGATGTAGTGTGGCTGTGCAATAGGCACTCCTGTTAGAAATGCCCTGGCCCTGAGAGATAGTTTAGTTGGTAAAGTTCATGACCCGAGTTTCATTCCACAATCTATATTTTAAAACCCTGGGCATTGTGCTTGTAATTTCAGGACTGGAGAGACAGAGCCAAGGGATCCTTGGGGATTGCTGATCAGCTAGCCTGGGGAAATTGCCAACCAGTGAGATGTACAGCAATATAGTCTCAAAAAAAAAATACATACACACTGCCTGAAGAACAATATCCAAGGATGCTTTCTGACTTTTACATGTATGCGCACACACGGAGGAGGAAGGAATCCTTTGTTTCACTTTGATGTGGAGAAATACAAAAGTAGAAAGAGAAAAGAATCATTAAAATCAAGGAGCATGTTGATAAACCACGTGGCTGGTGGCTCTCCAGTGTGTGACCTCTGCTGATGACAAGGGGCTCGTGGCCAGAGCGGCAGGGGGTCTGCTTCACGGTTTCTGGGATGCAGTAAGTTTCCTCCTAGAGATTTTCCCACCATTTCCTGTTGTTAGAGGGCTTGTTGTGCACTTAGTCTCCCTCGTAAAATATATATTGATTATAAATAAATTAATATATATTAATGTATAGATCCCTATCTTTTTGTGAAGTTTCAAAGTAACACACAGTCTGAAATGCTCACAAATGCTGTTGTGAGGATGTTAGTCCCTAACTGTGCCCACTACAGTTTCATGTTTTCTCAGTTTTGACTCACTGTACTCATTTTCATCTTCCATTATGTCCCTAGTCAAGGATGATCTTCTCAACCCCTTCCTCACTCTAACTAGCCTGCAAGATATTCTTCACATCTATTTCAGCAAGATGTCTCTTGCTTCGTTTCACCTTGTCATGATCTTTATAATTTTCTATGTGTGCATGTGTGTGCATGCATGCGCGCACACGCGCGTGCGCACGTGCACACACACACACCATATTGTAAAAGAAATGCAAAAGCAGCAACAAAGTAAACTGACATTTAACTTGCAACATTCACTTGTAACGAAGCTCATGTTACACCTTTTCTAGAGAGAGATATGTCTGTATGAATTGGAATTGAAGAGAATCTTTGATCATTGTGTCATTATTTTTCTCATCATTGTAACAAACGACAAAGAAAACAATTTGAAATAACGAAAGATTTGTTCTAGATTCTTCCCATGACCACTTGCTTTCTTGGTTTCTGGGCCCATGGTAAGATAGAGTATCCTGGAAGGAACATGTGGTATGGTAGATTGGCTTACCTCATGGCTTCCAGGAAGCAAAGAAGGACAGAAAAGAAGACCAAGGGAGTCACATCTTTTAAAGGCTTAATGACATACTTTCTCCATTTACAGCTCTACCTCTCAAAACAGAATTTGTAAGAAGCATACATCGACTTATTAACTGACCGATGAAGGCAAGCATTCATAATCCATTGACTTCCCAAAGGCTTATTTCTGAGTGTTCTTTATAGTTGAGATCAAGCCTTCAAAAACGAGCCTTTTGTTACTTATCCATTTAGTTATTTAACTTTGATACAGGGTCTCATAAAACTCAGTCTTACTGAAAACTTGCTATACTGTTAAATATGACCATGAAGTGCTAATCATCCTGCTTCTACCTTCCAAATTCTAGGACGACAGCCTTGTGTCTCCATGCCTAGTTCCACTTGAGTCTTCAGCAGAACACTTTATTATGTGTATAACTGTCTGAACCATTTGCATGCCTGGTGTCTGCAGAGCCCACAGAGGACATTTGGATTTTCTGGAACTGGAATTGCAAATGTTTGTGTACCACTATGTGGGTGCTAAGAAGTGAACCTGGGTCCTCTGGAAGAAGAGTCAATGGTGTTAATTTACTTATAGAATGCTGTTGAACATTTACATATTTATTGGCTTATCGTGGTTTTCAAGCAATGTTTTATTTTAACTTGTCTTTCCATTAAGTTTTTTTTCTAATGTTTTCCTTGGTCATGCAGAGGTCACAGATTTGGCTCATATGATTTTTATTTATTATAAAGGAAAAATCAGGAACCTACCTTGTTTTTTTAGACTTTCAATTTTATAAAACTGTGCGTCGCATGTCCCTGCCTATTGAACAGAGCATCTAATTCCGGTGTTCCCTGGCAAAGCCTGGCCCAGATCTTGTTGATCTGTCTAATTTCACGTCTATTGTCTTCTTATCCAGGCTTGTACAGGACACCTCAAAGCGACAAAATGAACAAATACAATCCATTTTCTTCTTCATTCTTGTCTCCCCAACATCCAACTTAGATTTACAGTAGGCCCTATTTATTTATTTATTAAATAGTTTTTATGTTTCTGTCCTGTGTCCAGTCCCATGCAACATCTGATGCGAGCAGATGCTGCAGCTATCGTAATTGTGGCATGGGTGCCCACCTGAATCTGCTGACACATGCACACTTATCCGTTTCTTTGTGGTAGATATTAATGGTCACTAAAATCAAAGCTCACAACTAATCCTCTATGGACTATTTTAGATAAAGCTGTCCATGAACAGTCTGAGGACAAACAGCAGACACAGAGATCATCACGTAACTCACTCTTTGAGTTCCAAGAGCGTTCAGCTTCGGCTTCTTTGAAAGACTCTACAAACACACCAGATTTTCTTTATCTATTCTTCAGTTAAGGGACATCTAGGTTGCTTCCAATTTCTAGATATTATAAATAAAGCTGCTAAGAACATAGTGGAGAAATTGTCCTTGTGGTATGGTGGAGCTTTTTTGGAATATATGCCCAGGAGTGGTATAGTTAGGTCTTAAAATAGATATAGTCTAAATTTTCTGAGAAATCAACAAATTAATTTCCAAAGTGGTTGTACAAGTTTGCAGTCTCACCAGCAATGGACAAGTGTGCTTCTTGTTCCACATCCTTGCCAGCATGAGCTGTTGCTTAAGTTTTTGGTCTTAGTCATTCTAATGGGAGAAAGATAGAACTTCAGAGTCATTTTGATTTGTTTCTCTGATGACTAAAAATATCAAACATTTCTTTTTTATTAAATTATTTATTTATTTTTTGATACTTTATTTACATTTCCAATGTTTCCCCCTTTCCAGGTCTCCTCTTTGGAAAACCCCTATCCCCTCCAACTCCCCCACCTCTATGAGGGTATTCCACCTCCCACCCACCCGCCCACCCACTCCTGTATTTCCACCTTGACATTCCCCTTTACTGGGGCCTCTAACACCCTCAGGCCCAAGGGCCTCTCCTCCCCCTGATGGCCTACAACTCCCTCCTCTGCCACATATGTGGTCTGAGCCATGGGTCCTTCTATGTGTATACTTTGGTTGGTGGTCCAGCCTCCAGGAGGACCGGGGAAGTCGGGCCAGTTGACACTGTTGCTCCTTCCATGGGACTGCAAACTCCCTCAGCCCCTTCAGTTCCTTCTCCAACTCTTCCATCTGGGACCTGACTCTCAGTCCAGCAGTTACTGTAAAGTGAAACTTAGGTATTCCATACTTTTGGGCTAGTATCCACTTATCAGTGAGTACATACCATGTTCATTCTTTTGTGACTGAGTTACCTCACTCAGGATGATATTTTCAAGTTCCATCCATTTGCCTGAAATTTTCATTAAATCATTGTTTTTAATAGCTGAGCAGTACTCCATTGTGTACATGTACCACATTTTCTGTATCCATTCCTCTGATGAGGGACATCTGGGTTGTTTCCAGCTTCTGGCTATTATAAATGTGACTGCTATGAACATAGTGGAGCATGGGTCTTTATTACATGTTGGAGCATCTTTTGGGTATATGCCCAGGAGAGGTATAGCTGGGTCCTCAGGTA
>CM052714.1:38987905-39008259 GCA_028551405.1 Uromys caudimaculatus
AAGTTTGGGTATGTTGTACTTTCATTTTCATTAAATTCTAGGAAGTCTTTAATTTCTTTATTTCTTCCTTGATCAAGTTATCATTGAGTAGAGGTTTGTTCAGCTTCCATGTGTATGTGGGCTTTCTGTTGTTATTGTTGCCATTGAAGACCAGTCTTAATCCGTAGTAATCTGATAGGAGGCATGGGATTATTTCAATCTTCTTGTATCTGTGGAGGTTTGTTTTGTGACTGATTATATAGTCAGTTTTGGAGAAGGTACCATGAGGTGCTGAGAAGAAGGTATATTCTTTTGATTTAGGATGAAATATTCTATAGATATCTGTTAAATCGATTTGTTTCATAACATCTGTTAGTTTCACTGTGTCTCTGTTTAGTTTGTGATTCCAAGATCTGTCCATTGATGATAATGGGGTGTTGAAGTCTCCTAATATTATTTTGTGAGGTGCAATGTGTGCTTTGAGCTTTAGTAAAGTTTCTTTTCTGAATGTGGGTGCCCTTGCATTTGGAACATAGATGTTCAGAATTGAGAGTTCTTCTTGTTAGATTTTTCCTTTGATGAGTATGAAGTGTCCTTACTTATCTTTTTTTGATGATTTTTGGGTGAAAGTCGATTTTATCCAACAGTAGAATGGCTACTCCAGCCTGTTTCTTGGGATCATTTGCCTGGAAAATTGTTTTCCAGCCCTTTACTCTGACGTAGTGTTTGTCTTTATCACAGAGGTGTATTTCCTGAATGCAGTAAAATGCTGGGTCCTCTTTATGGATCCAGTCTGTCAGTCTATGTCTTTTCATTGGGGAATTGAGTCCATTGATGTTAAGAGATATTAAGGAATAGTGATTTTTGGTTCCGATGTTACTTTTCAGTTTGTTGAAAGATTACTTTCCCGCTTTTTCTAAGGTGTAGTTTCCCTCCTTGAATTGATGTTTACCATCTATTATCCTTTGTAGGGCTGGTTTAGTGGAAACATATTGTGTAAATTTGGTTTTGTCATAGAATATTTTGGTTTCACCATCTATGTTAATTGAGCATTTTGCTGGGTATAGGAGCCTGGCCTGGCAGTTGTGTTCTCTTAGGGTCTGTATGAGTTCTGCCCAGGATCTTATAAACTTCATAGTCTCTGGTGAGAAGTCTGGTGTAATTCTGATAGGTCTGCCTTTATATGTTACTTGACCTTTTTCCCTTACTGCTTTTAACATTCTTTCTTTGTTTTGTGTATTTGGTGTTTTCACTATAATGTGACAGGATGAATTTCTTTTCTGGTCCAATCTATTTGGGGTTCTGTAAGCTTCTTGTATATTTATGTTCATGTCTTTCTTTAAGTTAGGGAAGTTTTCTTGTATAATTTTGTTGAAGATATTTACTGGTTCTTTAAGTGGGCATCTTTACTCTCTTCGATACCTACTATCCTTAGGTTTTGTCTTCTCATTGTGTCCTGGATTTCATGGATGTTTTGGATTAGGAGCTTTTTGCATTTTGCATGTTCTTTCACTGTTGGGTCAATGTTGTCTATGATGTCTTCTGCTCCTGAGATTCTGTCTTCTATCTCTTGTATTCTGTTGGTGATGCTTGCATCTATGATTCCTGATCTCTTTCCTTGGGTTTCTATCTCCAGGGTTGTCTTCCTCTGTGATTTCTTTATTGTTTCTATTTCTATTTTTACCTCCTGGATGGTTTTGTTCATATCCTTCATCTGTTTGATTGTATTTTCCTGTAATTCTTTACTGGATTTTTGTGTTTCCTCTTTAAGGGCTTCTAGCTGTTTACCTGTGTTCTCTTGTATTTCTTTAAGGGAGTTATTTATGTCCTTCTTAAAATCTTCTATCACCATCATAAGAACTGATTTTAAATCTGCGTCTTGCTTTTCTGGTTTGTTGGGATATCCAGGGCTTGCTGTGGTGGGGGAGCTGGGTTCTGATGATGCCAAGTAACCTTGGTTTCTGTTCCTTAGGTTCTTGCCCTTGCCTTTTGCCATCTTGTTAACTCTGATGTTAGCTGATCTTACTCTGTCTGGCTGTGGCTTGTCCCTCCTGTAAGCCTCTGTGTCAATACTCCTTGAAGACCAGCTCTCTCTGAGAGGTGTTTGGGTTTGTAGAGCTGTGGCATAAGGTCAGCTCTGCGGTGCAGACAGAAACCAGAAGGATCTTGTCCCTAGTGATCCCTTGGTGCCTGTGTCCTGATGGCTCTGCAAGGGTCCCTCTTGATCCAATGAGTTTGAACAGAAGTGGTGGTTTTGCCTATGCTCGAAGGTGTGTCAGCACTCCTGGGATATCAGCTCTCTCCTGGAGCCCTGTGGCTCAGGCTGAGGTCCCCAGCTCCCGGTGAGCAGTGGTGCTTGTCTTATCCCCACTCACGGCTTTTCCACGCTCCTGGGAGGATGACTTTCTCCCAGTGCTGCTTGGCTATGGAACCCTGGTGGCCCAGGCAGAGGTCTCCTGCCACTGATGGAAACTGGAAGGTTCCTATGCCCGACTTTACCTCAGTCCCTGTGTCCCGCGGGTTCTGGGCGGGTCCCAGTGAGCAGTGGTGCTCGTCTTAACCCCACTCATGGCTTTTCCACGCTCCTGGGAGGGTAGCTTTCTCCTGGCGCTACTTGGCTATGGAACACTGGTGGCCCAGGCACAGGTCTCCCAGAACATTTCTTTAAGTGCTTCCCAGCCATTAGAGATTGCTCTGTTGAGAATTCTTTGTTTAGCTCTGTACCCCATTTTTATGTTGGATTATTTGGCTTGTTGGTGTCTAGTTTCTTGAGTTCTTTATATATTTTGGATGTAAGCCCTGTCTAATGTTTACTTAGTGAAAATATTTTCCCATTCTGTTGGCTGCCATTTTGACATATTGACAATGTCCTTTTCCTTACAGAAGCTTTTCAGTTTCATGAGGTCCAATTTATTAACTGTTTATCTTAGTTAGTGCCTGAGCTGTTGGTGATCTGTTTAGAGAGTTGTCTCTTGCGTCAATATCTTCAAGGCTATTCCCCACAGTTTCTTCTATCAGATTTAGTGTATCTGACCTAGGAACCTAGGAAAATGGAAATGCTCAGGAATCTATAAAGGTAACCCTAGCTATAACTCATAGCAATGGGGGATATGGAGCTGGAACCAGTCATCTACTGTAAATACAGGGCTGGGCAAGCGGGTAGAGTTTGATGATTGAGCACATGCTTATGTTGTGTGAGTTCATTCTCCAGTACCAATAATGTGTTTAATAATAACATATTTGAAATTGCCAAGAAATAAGTGTTTAATATTCCCCTTAAGAGCACACAATGTTTGTTTTTATGCATTCACCAAGCAAATACCATTAGGAAGGAAGAAATTGAAAGCTTAGTTTTGTTTGTAAGATTTGAATGATCTTTTCCAGGCAATGCCAGGAAAGGCATTTTGTGGTGTTTGGATTCAATGACTAGGGAAGTGTCACAAGGCACAGGACAATTTTATATACTAAATCTGAGTTGTGTTTAAGATAGCCATGGGTGATTGTGAATAATAAAGAATCAGGATGTTTATAGGTAGATATATGAGAAAGTTTGTTGGGGCAAAGGTTCAAGTTGAGATAATACAGAAGACCCTATACAAAGATGTGACTTATTATAGATTATATATACTTTTAAGGCTTATCTACATTTGGACAGACAATCCATTAATGAACTTTTCCCTTTCATACCATCTGACTGTCCTTATTGGTACTACTGTGGTAAATATGTTCAAGGGTTGAATTTGATGCCCCAGCACTAAATTCAAGATCCATTATTACTTTCCTCATGTTCATGATAAACATATTGTTTCTTTCTGTTTCTCTATATAATAATATGAAAAGTGATTATACTCATAGTTGTTGTTTCATAGAATATAATCTATGACTGATTGCAAGGCACACTGAGTAAAGATAATAGCCTTCCCCATTAAACTATGACAACTTCAATCATGAGAAGTATCCCAGTTTTAGAGATGCTAAAATGAAAGATCAATAAGACACAAAAAATGAATTGTTCAAGGTTACAGAGTCTTACAACATTTTACAAGTATTATTTGCCACTATTTACATGTAAAAATTTATAGTAACACAAATCTGGTGAATGCACAAAAAAAGTAATTTTATCAAATTCTTTAAAACATAAATGTCTAAGGTGTGGCATAGCCAAGGTCATACCACCCTATTGCAGTTGCCTCAAGAGGAAAAATGAGGCCAGACTCTGCACACTAGGTTGAACTTGGAATGAATGGTAAAATCAACAAAATAACACTCAGTCCTTGCAGGGAGCAAAGGTCCTATTGTCCAAGTTATTTTTCATGACTAAGAGATATTGTCACAGTTTCTAGTAGGATATCTGCTGTGTTGTTCATTTTCCTAAAGAAAAGGTAAATAAATGTAGCAATGAAACCAAGGACTATGAGGGGCAGATGAGCTTGGACCAACCTAAGAGGCCCATTTTTAACAGTGATTGAGAACCTTGAATGGACTGATTAATTTTGGTTAAAATGTTGGAAAAAAGGCATAAATAGAATTTTTTGAAAACAAATATTTACAGAATCCAATGCTCACTCAATAGTCCTCTTGTTGTTTAAATGTATGAGTACACATCTAACTCCTTCAGCATTTTATTCATACTGATTCCATTCATAGAATAGTCTGGCCTAGACTATGCTGACTAATGGAACATATTACAAGAAAGCCCAAAGCGGATGGAGATATATATATATATATATATATATATATATATATATATATATATATATATATATATATATATATATATATATTTGCCATTTGACTTTCATATACATGTTAGGATATTTTTCTAGATGTTCATATCACCCAATGTTTAAAAAGTATTCAATGTTCTTTACTTTGACTCCTTACAAAGTCCCTACTCATATCCTGGTCCATAAAGAAGAATCTGGTTCATTGTAAAAGTCTTTCAGTTCCCTGGTTAGATTTATCCAAGATATTTTAATTATCTGAGGTAATTGTGAATGGTATTGTTTATCTGATTTCTTTCTTAGTATGCTTGTTATTTGTATATAGGACAATTTTGTGTGTCAATTTTGTATTCTGTCATTTTCCTTGAATATGTGTATCAGCTGTAGGAGATTTCTAATAGAGTGTCTCGGGTCCTCTTGTACAATCATATCACCTTCAAATAAGGACTATTTGACTTGTTCCCTCCTTATTTGATTGCCTGGATTTCATTCACTTGTCTAAGTACACTAGCTAATACTTCAAGTACTATGTTAAACAAGAATAAACAGGGTATACATTCTTGTCGTGTTAACTGATTTTAGTGGAAATTCTTTGAGTTTTTCTCTACTTAGGATAAAGTTGACCATGGGCTTGTGCCTTTACTACACTGGGCTGTGTCCTGTACTTTTAAGGTCTCCAGGACTTTTATCATGAAGGGATGTTGAATTTTGTCAAAGGCCTCTTCTTTTTTTAATGAGATAATTGTATGTTTTTTCCCCTCTAGTCTATATGTGGTAGATTTCATTTATTTATTTGTACATGTACAAATATGTTGACGCATCCCTATAACTACAGAATTAAACCAATTTGATAATGGTGGACTAAAAACATACAGTGTCAGGAATGGATTATTTCTATTGAAGTTGTTGGCCATTGATGTTCCAAAGAACCCCAATATTACAGATTATTACAATTATTCTTGGCTTCTCTACAAGAATGTGATATTAATACCCTACTGCTAAAGGCATCACACCACATACTTGAATCATATAGTTCATGAGTAGATAAAGCTGGTATTTTCCTGGAAGCTTCATCCCTACTACATAGCTTGCCTAGTGCAGGTAGTTGCTATGCATGCCAGAATATGGATAAAGCTAGTATTAACATTGAAGCTTCATCCCTACTGAGTAGCTTGCACAGTGCTTGTAGGTGCTATGAATGCTGTCAGAGAATGAAAATAATTATCATTCTTATTCTGCTATGAACCTCATGAGCTACAATAATAACCTGCCTAGCAAATTATGCCCACTGGTGCAATAATGGCACAAATGTCTTGGGAGAAACCAACTAATTTCTGATTGGATTTAATCTTGCTTTAGAAAATGGAACCAATATCTTATACTTCTCCTAGGGGAAGAGTTGATATCATTATTCTGTTAATGAGACATAGTATTATTAAACTGACTGCTAAGCACTTCTTGTTATACGCATAGATTGGTGTATATCTCAAGCTTCACTACATAATTGTTTTTGTAGTAGACAGACTTTAACATGGAGATTAATGTGCAGAAAATAAGTGACCATGGATTGCTCAGCCCTAAATGGGACATCTATATCACAACCTCCTTCTCCAAGACTCAGGAATCATTGGGAAAGAATGGGCAGAAAAACTGTAAGAGCCAAAATCTCTTGGTAGTGGTAAATGGCTATAAGGAAACTTTTCTGGAGACAACAGAATAGTCATACATAAGCACCCACAGTAGCTGTGACCTATGTATGGTCTGGACAAGCTCAAGTCAGACAAGATCACAGCATGGAGGGAGGAGGTGGACTTGAAATTCCACCACATCTGAGGTGCTATTGGTTACTGCCTGCTATTGCTGGGAGAGGGAGGGGTAGTTTTATTTAAGAATGTGGCCACTGATAGATCTAACATACTCCAGTGGATGTCCATATATCTGAGTACATATGCAGGATGAATGAGACTGGAAATTTTTTTGAATGAGGAACAAAGTAATGTAGGTATAGAATGGGGATGTATCTAGAAGGATATGGGAGAAAGAGACAAAAATGTTTAAAATAGAGTATGTGAAATCATCAAAAAAACTGATAAAATAGTTTTAAAGCAATGATCGCTTTTATTATTTAACAAAGACACACAGCTCCATGTAAAACTTACACTGGATTAAATATGACTTGAAGGTGGGGTTAGAGCTATAGAATGCTTTTTCAAAGAAGCCAGTTTTTCTCTTTAATCAAAAGGTTGACATAGTTAAATATGTGCAGGGTAAGGGGAAAGAGTAAGGAAGTTGAAGGTAGAGAGGTTATGGCTTTTTCTCCATATTTTCTCATTTATTTATATTGAGGAACTATTATGATTTTTAAAAATGGTCTTTCTTTGATGAGTAAGTATGGGACAACATTAGAGAAAAATTCTATTGGTACAACAGCCTAAGATTTAAAATACATAAAGTAGAAACTGATAGAACAGATACATCCACAGTTACAGATGGTGATTTTAATCATCTTCTAATGAAAGTGTAAGCAGCAAAAAACTGGTGAATAAAAGATAGGTCAGATTTGGGCGACACTATTAACCAACTCAATCTACTTGGCATTTCAAGACTGTGCTCCATAATCTCTGGCCGTTTTCTTTTCTTTTCTTTTCTTTTTTTTTCTTTTCTTTTCTTTTCTTTTCTTTTCTTTTCTTTTTTTTAAAGATTTATTTATTTTATTTATATGAGTACACTGTAGCTGTCTTCAGACACACCAGAAGAGGACAATGAATCCCATTACAGATGGTTGTGAGCCATCATGTGGTTGCTGGGAATTGAACTCAGGACCTCTGAAAAAGCAGTTAATGCTCTTAACCTCTGAGCCATCTCTCCAGCCCCATCTCTGGCTGTTTTCAATGCACACAATATTCATTTCATCTGAAAGGATGTCTATTGGGCCACATTGAGGGACTGAACCATACAAACCATGCTCTGTTAGTCAGAAAAAACATTTTCACGAAATTTAAAACATAAAAACTTTTTAAAATATATACAGAACAGTCTTTAGGGAGGAAATTTTATATTTCTAAGTATTTATATTAACAGAATGATGATTAAATCTATGATGTAAGTTTCAATTTTAAAAGACTGTAAGAATGGAGAAAATAAACTCCCAAATAAGTTGAAAATGAATAAATAAAATAAGTGAAATCAAAAGTTGGATCCCTGAAAGGACGTATATCTGTTGTTCCTTACTTGTAAAGATAAAGAAAAAGTACAAATTGTCACCATCAGTAATGAAAGAAAAATATAGATCCTACAGATATTAAAATTAGCCAATATAAGGAAAAAGCAGAAATATAAAATTATGTATTCAGAAATCACCTGATTTAATCTAATATGACTGATGCCACTATGGATACCAGAAGTTTAATAGAATCCATTCTTTTTACCATAACAAAAATGTGATATGTACTTCTTTAGGCAGAAAGAAACAGGACTGAAAGAAAGTTGGATCTACTAACTTGAAATGGAAAATATGTGATCAAAATAATATGTGAATATTATTTTTACAATCTTAATCTCTATGAGTTAATTAAGTTAATCATCTTTCATAAATATTTTACAGGTATTCTTAAATAATCTCATAGACAAGTATATTTATGCACTATAAAATGAAAATATGAAATACAGTGAAAGAAGAGAGACTAATTTGAGATCCCAGTCTTTTCAGGAAGAAACACTTCATCTGAGATTAAATACTGATAAGCAGCCAGGCAAAGCAGAAGGCAGAGCAACTCTGGAGGAAAGACAATGTGTGAAGAGCTGGGCAGAAAAGATATTAGTGCCTCTGGCAAACAAAAGAGGCTAGCGGGATAAGATGAATGAGTGTGGGGAAGAGTTTAAATCTGGGCAGATAAAATTTTGAGCAGGAAACTGCGTTATGAATTGTATATTTGTTTTCAAATGTGTGATTAGTATAGGTTGTATCTGTATTAAGACACAGGAGTCCATGAGATAACTGAGGTGAAATAAGGATGATAAAGGACTAGGGCCTGATCCTACCTGACTGCTATTCACATTGCAGAGGGCATGAGGACACACATAAGCACAGAGAGAGTGAGTACAAGGGAACGACAAGGCATAGAAAATGGACATCTGTCGGTCAAGAAAGGGGATCCGAGAAATCAACCCTGCCACACTACAAGCTCTGACTTCAGGCTTCGGCTTTAAGAAGAAGAAAACAAAAACCAGCACCATAGTAAAATAACAAGAAATAATAAGACCACCCAGTAATAACTCTCAATATTAATGGTCTCAATTCCCCTATGAAAAGTCACAGATTAACAGATTAGATTAAAAATCAGGATACGTATTTTTCCTGAATCCAAGAAACACATCTCACCATCAAGGTCAGATGTTAAAAAATGGAGAAAGATATGCTGAACAGATGGGACAAGAAGGAAGTAGGTTTAGCTATTTTAATATTTGACAAAGTAGACTTCATATAAAAATTAATTGGAAGAAATGTCGAAAGATACTACATAGTCATTAAAGGGGAAATCCACCAAGAAGATACAATAATTCTAAACATTTATGCACTAGTACAAGAATGCTCAGTTTTATAATGAAACACACATTGACCATAACACAGTAACTTTGATGACACACTCTCACCAATGAACAGGTCATTCAAGCAAGAAACAAACAAATAAATAAACAAAACAAAAACAAAAACAAAACAAGAAAAACTGGAGTGAAATAATGATGCAAATCAAATGAACCTAATATACATCTAGAATACTCCACAAAAACCACTAAAAAATATATGTTCTTCTCAACAGCCCATGGAGTTTTTCCAAATCAACTGTATAGTAAGACACCAAGCAAGACAGCTCCTATCTGGCCGCCAAGAACTAAAGCCGAATGTCAACAACAGAGAGAGAAAAAAGTATATAAATTCTCGGAAGCTGAACAACTCACCAATCAATAAAAATTGAGTCAAGACAAAAAGGATAGAGGAAATTAAATTTTTAAATGAGAAAATGAAAATATAAGATAACCCAAATTATGAGATACAAACAAGGCAGCTCTAAGAGGTAAGACATTAAGTGTCTACATGAAGATAACAATTTTTTTTAAAATGAGGTATCTCACATTAATAAGTTAACAACATGCTTGAAAGTTCTTGAAAAACTAGAAGCAATAACATCCAAAAGGAGATGACAGGAAGAAATAAATAAATTCAAGACTGAAATTAATGAAATAGAAACAACAAAAACCATATAAAGAATCAATGAAACAGAGATTGACAAAGCTTTACCCAAATTAACCAAATGAATGGTAAAATAATTCAAATTAGTAAGAGATGAAAAGAGAAGTATTACAAAAAACATCAAGGAAATTCAGAGAACCAAAAGAATATATTTAAAAATATCTGTATTCCACCAAGCTGTGAAACCTAGAATAAGTGAGTGTATTTCTTAATATATACAACCTTCTGAAGTTAAGTCGAGATGAAATAAACAATTTAAACAGACCCATAATCTCTAGTAAAATAGAAGCAAAATCTCCCAACCATAGATTCAGTGAGGATTTCTTCCAGACTTTTAAAGGAAGACTGCTATCAATACGCCTCAATTTATTTTATAAAATAGAAACCGAAGGAATATTTCAAAATTCTTTTTAATGAAATCACTATTATTTTGATATCAAAACCATACAAAGACTCAATTTAAAAGAAAATTATAGACCAATATCTCTAATAAATATAGATGTAAAAGTTCTCCATAAAATTCTTGGAAACCAAATGTATCAATACATACAAATGATGATCCACCATGATTCAGTTGGCTTCTTCTGAATAATGAAGATTCTGTGTAAATTAATAAACATAATTTACAGGATAAATAAACTGAAAGACAAAAACAGTATGATCACCTCATTAAATATAGAAAAGACCTTTGACGCTTTTCCAAACAGCCGCCAAGATGGCTGAAGTGGAGCAGACGAAGAAGCGGACCTTCTGCAAGTTCACCTACCATAGCGTGGCCCTTGACCAACTGCTGGACATGTCCTATGAGCAGCTATTGCAGTTGTACAGCACCCGCCAGAGGAGGTGCCTGAACCGTGGCCTGTGGCAGAAGTAACACTCACTGCTCAAGCGCTTGAGAAAGGCCAAGAAGGAGGCACCACACACGGAGAAGCCCACAGTGGTGAAGACCCACTTGGGGGACACGATCATTCTGCCTGGGATGGTCGGCAACATGGTGGGCCTGTTCAACGGTAAGACCTTCAACCAGGTGGAGATCAAACTAGAGATAGTCGGCCACTACCTGGGCGAGTTCTCCACCACCTACAAGCCCGTGAAGCATGCCGGACTGGTATTGGTGCCACCCACTCCTCTTGATTCATCCCCCTCAAGTAGCTGGCTGAGGCCAATAAAGACTCGTTCTTTGGTCCCTGAAAAAATAAAAAGAAAAGACTTTTGACAAAATCCCTCACCCCTTCAAGATAAAAGTCCTGGAGAGAGTAGAGATACAGGGTCATATCTCAAAGTTAAAGACAAATTACAACAGACCCACAGTCAACATCATCCTTAATGGGGAGAAACTCAACTTTAAAATAGGGTATAGAACAAAGCAGAAAGTTCTCAAAGGTGAAACACATGTGTTTAGGAAACACTTAAAATATATCCAACATCTTTAGCAGTCAGGGAACTATAAGTTTTAAAATTACCTTGAGATTTCCTCTTACCCTGTCAGATGGCCAGGATCAAAAGAACAAATGACAGCAGATGATGGCAAAGGGAGAGTGAAAACTGTGCTATGGAAATCAGTGCAGATGATCCTCACAAGTTGAAAATAGTTTGACCACAAGATCCAGTTATAGCACTTTTGATCTTGTACCCAAAGGATTGTGTATCTTACTAGAGATATTCACTTATCCACGTGACATCTAGGCTTCACATAGGTAATCTTTTTATAACAGCCTAGATGTCCATCAACTGATGAATCTATAGTTAAAATGTGGCACATTTATACATTGGAATATTATTCAGCTGATAAAGAATGAAATTATGAAATTTTCATGTAATTGATGATGCTATAAAACAATCATCCCCAGTGAGATAACCTTGACCAAAAATGCAACAGTATATGTTTTCTATTATATGTGGGCATTCACTCTCTAGATTTAGATATGTATATTTCATTAGAATCACCGAAGTAGTTAGATAGTAAGGGACCAGGGAAGGAGGGGGGAGCTTCCAAAGAAGGAGAAATAGAATATGGTGTTAACATGGTTAAAGAGGGATCTAGAGTATCAGGGTTAAATGGGTGGAGCATGAGAAGGCAGGGTAAATGGAAGAAGATAAGAAAGGAACAATTAACACTGAGGCTTTTTGGAAAGTTGTATGGAAATCTTCTAGTGCAGCAGCTTCCTAAAATATATACATAAATGAACAGAATTTAAATTGAATTATTATATACTGTATAAGACAATGCTCCAACTAGATACCTTATGCTACCAAGTAAAGCCCTTCAGTACAAGTAATGGATTACATTTTAATGAGTTGTTGGCCAAAGGGATATCAAATAACCCCTAAAGCATGATTGCTCTACTTAGTTTTCCTCCATAACATAGCAGGCCCTTTTGCTGAAAACACCACTTATGTCATGTGAAATGGAGAAATTAAACTGGTGTCCTACTAACTATGTTCATGGCACTGGAAAGTACTATGCATGCTACCCAGGGAGAAAATACCAATGTCATCATTATCATTCAGGTTTGAACCTATAACTCACAATAGTGATCTACCAACAAGATATGTTGGTTCAATAGGGTCACAAATGTTATAGGAGTAATGAGCTACTTATGAGGTGGAACCCGTACTTGAAACTGCTAAAGGGGCCAGGCACCTGTGACAAGATAGGTCATGGGCCTTAGGAAAGCCTACTAATACTCTGCTAAATGATAATAGAACTAAAGTGACTCCTTATAATATATTCCTATACCAATAGATCACTTAACATTCATGAGACAGCGTCTTCTTCCAGGAGATGGTAATTAACACAGAGAAAGAAATATATATAGAATATAGAAAGAGTGAGATACTTTTGGAACACTCAGCCCTAAGTGAAATGTATTTATCAAACCATTACTCTTAAGTCTCAGGGATTTATGCAGAACAGAAAGCGAAATATTTTAAGAGCCAGAGGATATTGGTATATAATTTTTGTTTTTGTTGAGTTTTTGGATAAGAAAAGAAATTCCTCTTGTTACATAATAATAAAACCACTAAATATACAGAAAAAGAATATTAAAATCTACAAGTAACTTTCAAAGGTAGTGCTATGATAACACTTGACTTCTCAATGGAGACTCTAAATGTCAGAAATTCCTGGACAAATGTTCTATAAATTCTGAGGACCACGGATGCCAGCCAAGACTACTATATCCAGCAAAACTTTCAATCACAAATCAGATGGTGGAAAATTTTATTCTATGATAAAATCAAATTTAATCATTGTCTATCTACAAATTCAGCCCTTTAGAAGACAACAGACAGATAACTTCAATCTGAAGTGGTTAACCATACAAGACACAAGAAATAAATAATTTCAGACCAGCAAATCAAAAATGGACAAATACACACATAGCACCATTACCACCACCACTGCCAGCAGCAGCAGCAGCAGCAGCAGCAGCAGCAGCAGCAGCAGCAGCAGCAGCAGCAGCAGCAGCAACAACAACAACAGTAACAAATAGCAGGAATCATCACTATTTTTTGCTATCTCTCAACATCAATGGCTGTAATTTCCCCAATAAAAAGATGCAGACAGCTTGAGGTCAGGGATGCTGATTCCCCCAGAGGTTCTTTTATTGTTGAGAATAGTTTTTGTTATCCTGGGTTTTTTGTTATTCCATATGAATTTGAGAATTGCTCTTTCTAAGTCTATGAAGAATTGAGTTGGAATTTTGATGGGGATTGCATTGAATCTGTAGATTGCTTTCGGCAGGATGACCATTTTTACTATAGTAATCCTGCCAATCCATGAGCATGGGAGATCTTTCCATCTTCTGAGGTCTTCTTCGATTTCTTTCTTCAGAGACTTGAAGCTCTTGTCATACAAATCTTTCACTTGTTTGGTTAGAGTCACACCAAAGTACTTTATATTGTTTGTGACTGTGGTGAAGGGTGTCATTTCCCTAATTTCTTTCTCAGCCTGTTTATCCTTTGAGTATAGGAAGGCTACTGATTTGTTTGAGTTAATTTTGTATCTGGCCACTTTGCTAAAGTGGCTTATCAGCTGTAGCAGTTCTCTGGTGTAGTTTTTTGGGTCACTTAAGTATACAATCATATCATCTGCAAATAGTGATATTTTGATTTCTTCCTTCCCAATTTGTATACCTTTGACCTCCTTTTGTTGTCTAATTGCTCTAGCTAGAACTTCAAGTACTATATTGAATAGATAGGGAGAGATCAAAAACTTAGGTAACAGCAGATGCTGGCGAGGATGTGGAGAAAGAGGAACACTCCTCCATTGCTGGTGGGATTGCAAGCTGGTACAATCACTCTGGAAATCAGTTTGGAGGACTCTCAGAAAAATGAACATAATACTACTTGAGGACCCAGCTATTCTACTCCTGGGCATATATCCAGAAGATGCTCCAACATGTAATAAAGACACATGCTCCACTATGTTCATAGCAGCCATATTTATAATAGCCAGAAGCTGGAAACAACCCAGATGTCCCTCAACAGAGGAATGGATACAGAAAATGTGGTGCATTTACACAATGGAATACTATTCAGCTATTAAAAACAATGACTTCATGAAATTTGCAGGCAAATGGATGGAACTTGAAAATATCATCCTGAGTGAGGTAACTTAAGTCACAAAAGAATGAACATAGTATGCACTCACTGAAAAGTAAATATTAGCACAAAAGTTTGGAATACCCAAGATTGACTTCACAGCAACCATTGGGCTGAGAGTGAGGTCCCAGATGGAGGAGTTGGAGAAAGAACTGAAGGAGCTGAGGGAGTTTTCAGCCCCATGGAGGGAGCAACAGTGTCAACTGGTCTGAGCCCCCAATGCTCCCGGAGACTGGATCACCAACTAAAGAATACACATGGAGAGTTCTGGCCACATATGTGGCAGAGGAGGGCCTTCTTAGCCATCAGAGGGAGGAGAGGCCCTTGGGCCTGAGGATGTTAGATACCCCAGTATAGGGGAATGCCAAGGAGGGAAGACGAGAGTGGTGGGTGGGTGGGTGGGGGAATACCCTCATAGAGGCAGGGGGAGGTGGGATGGGATGGAGGTTTCCAAAGGGGAGACCTGGAAAGGGGGAAACATTTGAAATGTAAATAAAGTATCAAAAAAATAATATAAACTGAAGAAAAAGAAAAAAAAAAGATGCAGACAATTCAAAAACAGGATTTATCCTTCAACTTTATCCAAGAAGTAAACTTTAACACCAAGGATAGACATAACCTTAGAATAAAAGAATGAAAAATGATATTCCAAGCAAATGGACTCAAGAAGCAAGTTGGTGTATTCATTTTAATATTTCACAAAGTAGATTGCAACACAAAACTAATCAAAAGAGATAGGGAAGGACACTATATATTCATCAAAAGAAAATCCATGAAGAGAACATTGCAATTCTTAATATCTATGCACCAAACACAAGGACACCCAAGTGCATGGAAGAAACACTACTACAGCTTAAATTACATATTGATCCTTACACACTGGTGGTGGGAGACTTTGATGCCCTACTCTTGCTAAAAGTGAAACAATCCAGAAAAAATCTAAACATAAATATTGGAACTAATTGATCTTACAATCCAAATGAGTCTAATATTCAGGGAGCATTTCAGTCAAACAAAAAGAATATAGCTTCTGAGTACCTCATGGGACTTTGTTCAAAATTGATCATATACTTGGTCACAAAGGAAGTCCCAATAGATACAAGAAAATGAAAGTAATACCATGCATCTTATCAGACCACCATAGATTAAAGGTGGATATTAAGAACAACTGAAACAATGGAAAGCTTATAAACTCATGGAAAATTAACAACTTACTACTAGATGAAAAGATATCAAGAGAGAAATAAAGAGAGAAATTAAAGACTTTCTAGAATTGAATGAAAATGAACACATAACAAATTCAAACTTATGGGACAGGATGGAAGGAGTTCTAAGAGACAAGTCCATAGCACTTAATGCCAACATACAAAATTGAGATCTCATACTAGTAACTTAACAGTATATATGAAAACTCTGTAACAAAAAGAAAATAATCACACCCAAACGGGTAGACAACAGAAAATAATCAAACTCAGGGCTGAACTCAATGAAATAGAAATAATAACAATGACAAAACAATGCAAAGCATCAAAAAACAAGGAATTTATTGCTTTAGAAAAATCAATAAGATTGGCAAACCCTTATTCAAATTAACTAATAGGTAGAGAGATATATCCAAATTAATTAACCCAGAGAATCACAGGACATACTTTAAAACTTGTACTCCACCAAATTGGAAAATCTAAAAGAGTAGATAATTTTCTCAATAGGTGCCACCTACCAAAGATACATAAATACCAGATAAGCAATTTAAAAAGACCTATAACTCCTAGTGAAATAGAAGCAGTCATTAAAATTCTCCTAACAAAAATCCCAGAGCCAGATGTTTTTAATTCAGAATTCTACCAAACTTGGAAAGAAGAGTTGATATTGATACTTTTCAAATTATTCTACAAAATAGCAACAAGAGCAATACTGCCCAATTAATTTTATGAGGTCACCATTACCTTGATACCCAAACCACATAATGATCCAACAAAGAGAATTACAGACCAATTTCCTTTATGAAAATGAATGCAAAAGTTCTCAATAAAATTGTTGTAAACCAAATCTAAAAACATGCACCCCACCCCTCAAAAAAACATCCAGGATGTGTAGTAAATGTAACCTTTATTCACCTGATGTTGTCATCTTGGAGGCTTACTGCTGAATAACCTCATCCTGTCTAGTCTGTCTGAATTCTGGCTAGCAGGTTCAACTCAACTGTCTGGCCCAAACTCCTCTCCAAGCTGACTGATTCATACAGGCTTCTCTTGGCTTCTGACTGAATAACTCTGCTTGGCCTCAAACTAACTCTAGAAATTTGTTCTAATCTTCTGATTTCTCCTTCTCTGATTCATACTGACTTCACCTGCAATCTGTCTCTATAAAACTGTCCTAGTAAAACTGCGTCCTCCCCTGAGACCCCACCTTGCTCCCTTAAGTAGCCTCTTTCCTGTGCTGTTCTTGAAGGGGTTGGGCACATCCTATCTCTGACTCATTCTGTCAGATCTTTCTCTGTTTTATCACTTTTTCTGCAGCTCAATTAGATGTCACTTTCAAACATGGTACTTCCTTTTACAAATCAATATTAACTTCATTGTTTGGAATTAAAGGTGTATAGAAAGTTGTGTCTGTATTTCAAGCAGATAGATTAAAGGTGTCCGCATCCTAGCCAAACCACACAAACCTAGAAAGTCTTAGGATGTGATACCTTGCCAAAGCAGTCATGTTGCTGGATCAAAAGTCCTCTACAACTATGATTAAGTAGGCTTCATCCCAGATATGCAGGGATGGTTCAACATATGTAAATAGGTAAATATAGTCTACTGTATAAGCAAACTGAAAGATAAAATCCAAATGATCATCTTATTAGATGCAGAAAAGGCCTTTGACAAAATCCAACAGCACTTCATAAAAAAGTCCTGGAGTAATTAGGGTTACAATGAGTACACCTCAACATAATAATGGCATTTTACAGCAAGCCCATAGCCAACATCAACTTAAATGAAGAGAAATTCAAAGTAATTCCACTAAAATCAGGAGCAATACAAGGTTGTTAACTCTTTACATATGTGCTCAATTGAATACTGGAACTCTTAGCTAGAGCAATAAAACTACTGAAGGAGCTGAAGGGAATGTATATTGGAAAGAAAAAGTCAAACAGTCTTTATTTGTAGATAATATGATGGTATACATAAGTTACCGTAAAAATTCTAACACGATATTCCTACATGTGATAAGCAAACACTTTCAACAAAGTAGATGGATACAAAATTAACTCACAAAATCAGTAGCCTTCCTATATAAAAATAATAAATGGTCTGAGAAAGAAATCATGGAAACAATATCCTCATATAATATATAATCTTGGAGTAACTCTAACCAAGAAAATAAAAGACTTGTATGATAAAAACTTTAAGACACTGAAGAAAGAAATTGAAGAAGATACCAGAAGACGGAAAGCTCTCCCATACTTGTGAATTGGTAGGATTAGTATAATTAAAATGGATATTCTAACAAAAGCAATCTATAGATTCAATGCAATTCCCATTAAAATTCCAATATAATTCATAGGTCTTGAGAGGACAAACTTCAGCTTGATGTAGAAACAAAAATATGAAGTGGCTGAAATAATCCTGAATGATAAAGAACTGCCACCCATGCCTCAAATTGTACTATAGAGCTACAGTAATAAAAACAGCATAGTAGTGGCACAAAACACATATAAAATTGTACTGTCTATATTAGTAACTGAAAGTTGCTTTGTGTGACAGTGGAAGCATACAATCATGAATTTGTGGATCTACTCTTTGCTTTATATGGCAATTCAATTGTATTATATTTCTTTGGGAGTTGAGCCTATGTGAATAACACTCTGGAGTTGTATAGTGAACAACTTATGTTGTTCTAAGTGTTCTTATCATATATTGAGAGACTTTTGTTATTTATTTTCCTCTGCTTCCAAAGAAAGTCTCATTTTTCTTTAAAAAAAAAAAAACTTATTTTAAGTGGAGTAATTAATACCTTACTTGCAAAGTCACATCTCCAATTTGTATATTGGAGATAAAAACAGGATTCTTTTAGAGTTCTGTCGCTATCTGAAAGCTTCACACTACACAAAGGAGGAAACCACAGTTCATCCTGATTCGAATCTGAGCCAGAACTTACAATTCCTTATTTGAAAGGGATTTGAATGCTGATGTACTGAAAAGCCAGGCTTAGCTGCCCAACATTGAGCCAACTAGTGGTAACAATATGACAGCTCCAGGTACAGACCGTGTGGTCAAAACAACAGGTTTCCATTTGCAGAAACTGGAAAAACTTGTTAATTTTGTGTATAGCTACATAGTTACATGATACTAAGCAAAAATTAGAAATACATAGTCTGAAACATATCACAATATGTAAAGAAAAGCTTCTCTGATAGGAGATGAGAACTACATTTTATGTTTGGGAACGCCGAAGTAGTAGAGTTTTTTCCCTAGGATCTATGACCTCATCAACTATGGGAAGCCAATTATGTTTACAGTACCAGGCATGAACTATTTTCTATTGAATGAACTTTAAGTCCAATCAACAAGCTGTTGGTTACCCCCAAGAAAATACTGTCACTATTGCATCACTAGGAATATCTTGTCAGGCTGCTCGTGCTATGGTTTGTAGCTGTGACAGCTACATAATATTTGATTGCTTTTCACCCTTGGCAGTTTGCAGAACATCTTCAAATACTATGGGACGTAGACCTCACGTAGGAGGCTTTCAAATCACTTGCAGCTTGAATCCTTCAAGTTCTGTGTGGGAAGTGTTCAGTGTCTTCAGCAATAGTCTTACCTTCAAATTCAGGAAAGAAACCAAGGGCAATAGTAGTAATCTATATTGTTTGATAGTATCTTAGATACCCAGAACACATGCCTGGTATTGGTGTTTTTGTTAGATAGTCTATGGATTTTAAGAGGATAATTATCATCTGGTGTGGCATAGCTTCATTTACCACATTTTTATTATTCATTGATCATTTGGAGGACTTTTAAGTGGTTTCCATTACCTACCCATTGTGAATAACTATGTATCAGCAATGAACATAGCTGAGCAATATCTTGTTGAAGGATATAAAATCCATTGGGTATTTTCCAAAGAATCATATAGTCAGATAATGCAATATATCTAATATTACTGAATTGAGAATACTCTACAGCAGTTTCCAGTGTGGCTACCACAGCTTGCAGTTCTATGAGCAGTGAATGAGAAACTGTCCGTTTATACCCATGCCTCTATTTTTAAATATGGTTATTTATTTTCTTGACTGTTTGTTTTTTGAATACTTTGTATAGTCTGAATATTAATCCTTAAATGAACATATAGCTGACAATGACTCTCTTCCACTCTGAAGGTACCTCTCTACTGTATTGTTTCTATTGCTATGCAGAAGCTTCTTGGTTTTATTAGGTCACTTTACGTATCAATTATTGATCTTGATGCCTGAACAAATGGAGTCTTATTTAGAAAGCTCTTTCTTGCACCTATATCTTTCAGGTTTCTGTCCATGTTTTCTTCCAGCAGTTTAAACATTTCAGGATTCACATTGGTGTTTTTATTTTGAATTGATATTTTTGTGCAGGATAATGAATATGGCTATATCTATTTTCATTTTTCTATATGTGGACATCCAAACCTCCCAATACCATTTCATAAATATGCTGTCTTTTTACATTTTTGTCAAGTATCAGATGTCTGTTGTTTTGTGCACTCATGTCTAGGGTTTCTTTTTTTTTTTTTTTTTTTGTGATTATTCTTTTTTTTTTTTTTTTTTTTTT
>CM052714.1:39008759-39029711 GCA_028551405.1 Uromys caudimaculatus
CCTCGATGGCCACCAGGGAGAAAGGAGAGGACTTTGGGCCTGAGGGTGCTAGTGGCCCCAGTAAAAGGGAATGTCAAGGTGGGAATATGGGAATGGGTGGGCGGGTGGGTGGGAGGAGGAATTCCCTCACAGAGGCGGGGAGGGGGAGGGGACACGGGGTTTCCAAAGAAAAGGGGAATCATCGGAAATGTAAATAAAAAAAAATAAATAAAAAAAAAGAAAAATAAATAAATAAATAAAAAAAGAAAAAAAAATTATCACCATCACAACCCTTAAAAACTAATACTTCAGGCAGTGGTCATCAAATCCTTTAGATGACAGTGTAAATGAGCAGGGTGAAGCTGTATCTCCATGGATGAAATTGATCGTGAACTTCAGCAAGCTGCAGTGTTAATTATGAAATAAGTGATAAGGAAAAATATCAGGACAAACGGGGAAGGTAAAAAATGAGACAGCCTCAGTCTCTTCAACATTTTAGCATAAAAACTTAATAAAGAGAGAATGTTTTACATTGAGACTTTTATAAGAAACTCATGACATATTTGAAAAATTTTCCATTTTTATGTTAACATATCTATTGGTGCTGTCCTTGTTTAAGTAGCCATGGATACAGTTTCCCTGACATTTCTAGGAGATGCAGTCTCTCAGCCAACATCTGTTCCTCTGTCTTTTAACAATCTTTCTGCCCCCTCTTTTACAGCATTGCCTGAACCTTGGTGCAGAGGTTGTGTTATAGAGTTATCAGTATGGGCTGAGTACCAGATGGTCACTTGTTCTCTGCATTTAGATCAATTGCAGTTTTCTGTAATGTCTCTGTCTATTGCAAAGATTCTTGGTTGAGGGGTAAGAAATAAACTTATCTATGGGTTTAAGGGTACATATTTAGAGTGTATTTAGGAATTATGCTGTCGTAGTAAATTGGTAGTTGTGGGTACTCCTCCAAGATCTATGACCTGACAAGTTGCAGGTTGTCCAATTAGAGAGCTGTTGGTTACCACCGAAGTATGCTTACCTCTGTTGCACTCATACGTTTATTATGCCATGCTGGTTGTCATTGAGGTTCATAGGAATTATCACTGGGTGGACTACTAGATGCTTTCCTGCCTTGAAAGCTTGCATGGCCTTCTGGTCCCATGGAAACTAGTCTTCAGGAAGAAGTTTTTATGTCAGATTAAACTTGGATCTTCTGGATCTTGGGTCTTTAGTACAAACAGTGGTGTCTTCAGCAATATAGACTTGCCTTCAACTTCTGGACGTAAACAAGGGCAAGAGCAATAACCTCTAATGTTTTAGAATTCTCTTGGACAACCTTAACAGACAACTCAAACAGAGCCTTCTCATTCCTGGTCAGGTATATTTTGTTCTTGGTAATCATTGCCAGCTCAAATGAGAAATTTTCATGTGTATGCATATATAATTTATACATACATAGACAAATTATTCTGAGTATTTTGAGGTAGATAGTTAATATGAATCTTATGATTTTTTCAGACATCCTTATTGTTCTTTTCTCCTTCTCCCATCCTCTTTGTGTGTTGATCTCCCTCCTCCCTCATAAATAATCTCTGGTATTGGTTACATTTTTATTGCTGTAATAAAACACCATGACCAAGGCAACTTATGGAAAGGAAAGGTTTCTGTTGTCCTTACCATTCCAGAGGGAAAAGAGCTCTTCATTGTTATGGGAGGGGAGCAAGTAGGCAGCTTGATGAGTGGAGCAGCACCCGAGAGTTCACGTCAGAAACAGAAAATAGAAAGCAGTGAGAGCCAACTTGAAATGAGAAGAGTCTTTTGAAACATTAAAACCCACCACTCAGTACTTCCTCCATCAAGTACACACGTCCTAACCTTCTCCAAAAAGCCAACACCTTGGGACCAAGCATTCAAATGCCCAGACTCTGGGTGGCATCTCATTTAAACCAGCATCCCTCAATCCCACTTTTCCCATTTTCCCCTTCAGGTTACTTTTACTATGTATTTTTTAAAGATTTTTTTCTAATAGCAACAAAAGAGAGCAATGTGTCTCTTTGCAAAGTCAAAAAATCAAGAATAAAGACTAAAACTTAAGAACTGAAGCTTTTGAAAGAAATCACTTGTTTAATATTTCAGAGAGCTTTCCCTCTGAAATATTAAAAGGCAGGAAACTGTGGAGAAATGGAAACAAAGTTGAAGAAAACCTAAGTAATCCTCAAATACTTTATGCAATCAGGAAATGTTGTTTTACTTTTGAGGCAACAGAAATGCATACTTTAAAGTATGCATTAACTGTGAAATTGTAATGCCTGAAACTTTTATGTGAAAATAAAAGTCTAACTTAATTAAAGATTAATCAACGTCAGGAATGCATAAATGGGGAATCTGTGCAACTTAAGAACTCATTGACGACATGAGTATAGCTAACCATAGAGTGAGTCTGAATACTTGTAGTAATATACTTTTTTATAAAACTTAATGGAATTGTTAAAGTAAATTACAGAATTGTACAATATTTTCCCATATATTCCTATTTGTATTCATAAAATTGTTGTAACTGTTCATTTGCACATTGAAGACTTATTTGGTTAAGATGTGATTCCCTGTGTGTTTGTAAGGTGGATAAGAGCAGGGTCCATGGGTACTTCTGTGCCTCATTTTCACAGTATGAATTCAAAATTTAACCAAGTGTGCTTATTCCATTAAAGGCACAAAAAATATTTTAATAATAAAAAAGTATTTGAAAGTATTTGTTAAAATAAGTCTCTCAAAGATGCCATAATAAAATTGTAAAATTGTATTATCTTTAAAATATTTTAAAATTTGTTGACATCTTATGATTTATACATGATATTGTGATGTTTCCCCTTACCTTCTCTTGTCCCTTTACCACTTCTGTGAATCCTTTTCCTCTTGTCAAATCCCACTACTACTACTTTTATTCATTTGCATGTGTGTATATCTGTGTAGGTATTCACAGTTGCTGTGTCCTCATGAATACAATAACCATATCATGTCCAGAAGATAGCATTTTATAGTGCTCCTCTATCCTCTGGATTTTATGAGAGAATTTCACAGAAATTATACCCTTTCCTAAGGTGTAATTAAAATAGAATAGATTGTCATATTTTAAGTACATCATTTGACATAGTTTTCATGGCTCAATCATCACAGTCAAGACTGTGAAACTTCTGTTACACCTGAGGCTTGTCAGTAACTCTTCATTTCTCCTGATTTATCTCCTCAGTTTTTTCTGACATATCTATATCATATCTCTATCTATATCTAATCATCTATATCTGTATCAGAATATGCCATACAGTGTGCTTCCAATGTGAAAGTTCCCTGTGTGGTAATTATTATATGTTGATCTGTTTTCTGTTGCTATTAGTTTCCACCATCTAGAATTTAATATGAATGGAGTTGTAGAGTACATTATCATTAGGATAAGCATTTTGATTGCCTTATGATATAGTATGTTATGACAGTTCTGGTCATTTATTTTTTATTATTGAGGAGTAAGGAATACTACTTATGTGGGAGATGATAGATTTATGCTTTTGCTTATTGGTGACCATTTGTGTTGCATTGAGTTTGACCTACTAAAAGTAAGAGAGTTAAAGACATTTGTAAGTAAGTCTGTTAAAAATATCTCCCTTTGGTTTAGTGAGTAAATACTTAGGAGTGGCAAGCCTTCATCATATGGTAAGTTTACAGTTGACTTTTTGAAACTTCCCATATGGTTTTTACAAAGTAGGTGTAGCTTCTTCTACTCTAGTCAGTGAAGGAGAAGAGTTTAGTTTTTCTACATTATTGCCAGTAATTGACATGCTCAGTTTTTTGTTTTAACCATGAACATAGAGTATACAGATATTTTTGGATGTACATTGAGCTTACACCCCAAATGTATTATACATTGAAAAACTTATTGAAAAAGTTAAATTGAAAAGTTTCAAGAACATTTAACCCACCTAATCACTGAACACCAGAGCTCAGCAGCATGACACACTGTGGATTGTGTTGGCCTGGACCTGTGGTTCTGTGATGCTGTCCAGTGCCATGGAAGAGGGTGGTACTGCATTTTGCTAGCCCAAGAAAAGACAAATGTTTAATTTGATGTATAGGTGTCCTAAATGTATATCACTTATCAGCACCATCAATTTGAAAATTGCAAAAAGAACAATTACTGTGTCAAGATACATCTTTACTTGTATTTTTTTTTGCCAATTAGTACTTTCCTAATGAATAATGGACAACTTTCCACGTTATTTACTGACTGTAAATAGTAGAGAGTCTCTTCAAATCTTCTATCCTCTTTATTATTATTTCTTTACTTTTAAGAGTGATTCATATACTATGGATAGGAACCCTTTATCAGATATGTAATTTATAAATATTTTCTTTCTTTCTGTGATTTGTCTTTTAAAAGTTTATTTTTCATATTTTATTTTTAATTTTTCTTTATTACCAAGAATTTCACAAATATGTATATAATGATATATGATTATATCTAGCCCCCCATTTTACCATCTCCTCATATCTTTTGAAAAGAAAATTTTTGTGTTTTTATGAAGTCCATATTATCACTTTAATCTTTATTGAACTTGGCATTATAGCTTCTATTTTGTTACATTGATCTATTTGCTTCTTATGTAAATACACCATTAGCTATTATTATTACTGTTGTTTTATCCTGCATTTTAATGCCATCTACTTTTGTCTCCTTTTTCAAAGCTGTTTTGTTCTTTGCCATTTCATATGAATTCTAAAATTAGCTTGCTGCTTTCTGCCACAAATCTTTATGAGTTTTGATGGTGTTGTACTGACTGTTGATTAAGTTGAGAAGATTGGCATTTACACAGTGTGTTTAGAAGTAAAGCTGATAGCAGGTTTTTACTACATCTGGCAACCTGTTGAACTTCTTATATCTTATAGATTTTAATAGACTGTCTATTAAAGCTTAAGTGGAGTAGAATTTGCAGGAAAGCAATGTAATAATGCAAGTTTCTCTTGTCTTTCATGGGAATCGGGATATGTCAGATAAAGTCAATTATTTTGAGGATCTTCCTTGTGATGCATGAGGAAAACAGAAATGGTAGATGACTTTCTGGGGACAGGAACTACTAAAGAGAATGTAGAATGTTCTGAGCACTGATTGGAAGAGTCTAGGAAAGATGGAAATCTTGCTGGTGTAGAAGAAAAGAAAGGATTGCAAGAACAACATTATAATGTAATCAAGGGGGAGCAAGATCTTGTGCACAGGGTTTCTATGTAGAAGCAAGTGTGTTTTATTCATTTTAGCAGGAGGAAGACATAACATCAGGTCAAAATAAAAAAGGCTGACAGATTTGGTGGCAGGAATGTTGCTGGAGTTATTAGGGTAAAAGCCTCAGTCCTGAAAGCCTTAACGAGTTATTCTCAGCCATTTGTCCTCACTATGCCCGGGAAAGAGATATATATTGCTGAGAAGCAGAGAAGTAGATGATGTGGCCACACTGATAGGAAGACAAGAACAACATGTCCAGAGACCACATCTACCAAATACATTTCTTTTGGTCATGTCATGAAATTTAGCTTTAAAAAGAAGACAAAAGGTGTTGCAGAACTAAACAGTCCTGGTCAAGATGTGGTCCAGCCCATCACTGACCCATCATTTTCTCAGCCTTACTCTTTACAGTAAGAATCTGACAAGTTGTCAGAACTCTGTGAAATCTCTTCCTTTGAGACAAGTTCTTCCTTTGGCTATTACCTGGCTCCAGCAAATGAGATTTCTAGGGAAATTACAATTTCTTGTTTACCTCTGTTTTTATCGTTTGACAAACAAAGGGAGGGGTAGAAGTGTCTCTCTTCATTCCCTCTCTGCTCCTTTGTCTTTCAGAAACTCAGAAACAAAATCATCATTGAGCAAGAGGAATGTTGAGGGATTACTGTAAGATCTGGGGGAAGGTAGAGAAAGCATCCTGTATTTGCTAGTGGAAGCTATTGGGCAAGGAAATGAATTTGGATGGCAGGGTAGCATGTGGGCCTATTTGAGGTGAATGTTATTAAAGCAAGACAGTAGTCATGATTTTCATCTTCCTTTCTACACATACTATCTTTTAGGTACATGTACAAGGTAAAGCATTGAGTTAATTATGAGATGGATTTTGATATGTGAAACAAAGGTAAGATTATACACAAAAGAGAATAGATAATTTCTGAGACAATGGATAAGACACTATGGACTTCACAATCTTAAGTTTACTTAGGGTTAAGAAGGAATAAACAGTAGGCAATCATCTGCAGAGTCTCGTGTCTGCTTCTTCATTCAGGCTGGTAGCAAATCATACAGCACAGAGCCCCAGGGAAACTCCACTGTGAATTCTTCAGAAAGGGAGCATGACAGAGGCAGGTCACTTATTAGTGTCATCTGGAAAAACCATTTTACCTTCTGCATCTCATTAAAGGACCTCTAGGATCCTGGGTTCTAGAAGCCAGTCCTTGGCTTATGGTGGTGGTGAATTCATATTGGTCATAATTACAAAAAAGACTAGAAAAGAGCGAATTTTCCAAAGAAAGGCTCAGGAATGGTGGTGTTCTCTTAATGAATTTGCTTCCATTCAGACACTCATTTAAAACAGGTTGTCTTTAAAACAGTGGACAGCTCTCAATGCTTCAAATCTACCAGTATGAAGAATAAAGAGTTAACAACACCTTGGTTAGCTTTTTTTCAGGAATATGTCTCTTTAGACATGAAATAATGGTAAGAAAGTCCCCTGGTGAACCACAGTGTTAAGGAAACAAGTTGTACATCTATCCTACATCTGTCCAGGAAGGATTTTCATGAGAAATTGTATTAGCATTTAGTTTTGGACATCAAAACTGCTTAAAGAACTGTGAAGTCCAGGAGCATTGGCTTCTGTGCCTCCTTCTAGTCTATACTAGAGGAGGAAATGTACTCAGAAATGTCAAGCTGTAATAAAAGGCAATCATGAAAGTCGAAAAGGGGTATCAGTTCCCTGTGATGCTTTGTGTCATTCTGAATACCCAGTTCCCAGTTAGAAAAGATATCAAGGTCAGAGGTCAGATAAGCAGAGGATATGTAGTATGTTTCTGGAGCTTCCTGTCCCGAATCAACAGGATCCTGAACGACTTCTCAGCTTTTCATTCTAAAGGTAATATCTTGTCACTGCTTCTCAAGGAGTGGAGGGGGAAAAAAACATGCTCCCAGATTATACTTTAGAAGAAAACTTTAAATTTCAAGTTCTCTCAACTCTTAGTGCTTGAGTTGTGCATGATCAAAGCCCTCTCAATTCTGTATTCCCTGAGTCTTGGGATGATGGCTGTTCCCTCCTCTCCTCTTTCTACTGTCATCATTCTGCTTGTAATACTTTCCCTGTGTTCAATTTTCTAGAAATATGAAAATAAGAACAACCAAGGATCCCAGGGTACAGATTATGTATGCTGGTCAGTGCCCTGTGGAAGCCAAAGCTATGCAATATCACTTAAGGGACAGATCATGATTGAAAAGACCATCCCAGAGAAGTTCTCTGCAAACTATGAAAGTCTAGACAAAAATGTGATGCTGGGGAGAAGTAGTGGAAATAGACAAGGCAATAGATCGTCCAGAAGGCGATGGTGCAGAACAGTTGAGAAACATAAGACCTTGAAAAGAAGGCAGAGTAAAATAGAGCAAACCAAAGACTGTGGAAAGGGAGTCCTGACCACACACACTTACTCCCACTACACAGCATCATGTCCATGAGAGTTTTGAATAGATGGCAAATCACTATGCAAGAAACCACATTAAACAGAGTGATGTGCTGTAATGTGTAATCTAGGGAAAAAAACTGAGGGAACATTAGCTGGAGGGAAATCTAGAAAAAAAATCAAGGAAATGGTAAGACCAATCTCTCTGGGATCAAAAATGTAAGTGTGAATATTACGTATGAACAATCAATGAATAGGAGATGACAGGGCAAGTATGGTATCATTGCAACCAAAGAGAGAAGCAAATAGCAGCAGAGACACAAAGCAGATCTCAGTAGGCAGAAAGGCTCCTGGATCCTAATGTAAACTTGCACATTCTAATAGAATAAAGGGTAATATGCTCCATCCAGCAGGAGGAGATGCTTGTTGGTGAATTTTGTTGAAACATGCACCCACTGTTTTCTGTTATTGGTCCATGGACTGAAGAAGTGTCTATGTATGCCATCTCTTATCTCTGAAGAGTGCAAAGCATCAATTGAATGCAAAGACAGAATCTACCTCATACAAAGATTGTACCTTGGTCTCAGTTCTGCCTTTATTTTTGCATCTTTTGTTTTTTAATATTAAGAAATCAAGGTAATCGATAATCCAAAAAGCTGAATGTTAGAGTCGGGGCAATGGTGAAGCCCCTTTTGGTCTGGCTCACGCCACATGATTTATAAGATGGTCTATGTTTGGAGCTCCGTGTCTCCTTGTACCGCGATGAAGGAGGTAACCTAAATGGGTCAAGATATATGCTTTTATGGAAACTGGGAGACGAGGAGAAAGCAGAAGGTAGTCATGGTAAGTTTTTCACTTAATGGGTTTCCTTTCCTAAATTCTACTGGAGGTCTGGAAGTAAAGTTCTCCATTCCTACTCTCTCCCACTTGTCTCCCACTCCTTGAGGCTTAGAAATGCCTGCCACTCACACTGGGAGCTGGGGGTGGGGTGGGAAACAGATCATGCTATTTCCTGTGGGGAGCAGGAAGTGCCTTTTCTACCATCTACATGTGGTCTTCCACAATCTCCAGCAGAATTCATCTTTCTTGCCTTTCTACCATACTTCCATGAAACATTTCCAAGAATCCTTAATGGGTTATTATCTCTGGTATAAAATGAGAAAGTTGTGACTCAGAGAATCTGCCATCTGCCCAAGGCCACACCCACCCAGCATAGGTAATAGATGGAGGGTGCCTTTATATGAGACATTCTAGAATTATAAATGTCATCCAGCTGTCAGAATCAGACAATTCCCGCAAATCAATCTTTAGGCTCTCAGCTTGCTTTTATTGTTTCAAAAATAACCTGCACTTTTTTATTGTGCCTCGTGCACTGAGTACAGTACTTGGCTTAAATATATGTTGAAAAAGTCAGTGCTTCATATAAAGTAGCCATTATATTAAATGTTAGCCGACTCTGGTTTCATAGAAGTTCCATCTTTGGATTCAAATCAACATTAAATCACCTCCCCTTTACTTACTTTTTGAGCCACATCTGAGAAATGGAAGTAACTGTTATGGCTCCCTGGATTTTCAATAGAAGATAACGAATTAAACCAAGGTCTGGCAGTGCCTGGCTCAGGCCCTCTTGGAGGCTAACCCACAGTAACTACAGCTGATATCAGACAGGTTATGAGCAAGCATTAGTGTCCTGCTGCCAGTCGTAAACACCAAAATGTGGGAAAGGAGCTTCAAAGGTGTCCACCTCATAGTACAGCCTGACTCCCACCCCCCACTCTTGAGCCTGTCTAGAAACAGGAAGCTAAGGTCCTGGGAGAAAACCGAACACCCAGAGTGATAGCAGTCAGAGGGAACAGGCTGCTAGCAAGCTCACAGGCATCTTCACCAAGCTGGTTCAGGGCTGGCTCCAAGCATAGCAGGGTACCTCGTGCTGCAGGAGCCCATGGGTTGCAGGGCCACTCCAGGCTTGGCCGTGGTCTCAAGAATTCCAGAGTCTGGACAGATGCTCAGCCAGCCTGCCCTACAACTGGGCCCGCCCATCACTCTGCCTGTCTGCCAGGAGTTTACAGTGTGGTCCCAGAGCCCACTACCACCTCCCGCTCCCTTCCCCTCCCCCGCCCCCACTCCTGCAGTCCGCAGGTTTCTGACGGAACATGTTTGGCTCAGTCCTTGCGGGTTCCCACCATGGCTCAGCAGATGGTCCTGACAGTCTCAGCCTCCCCTACACGATTTCGGGCAAGGGGTGGGTGATAGACATGCAAGGCCTTTGAAGGTGACTGCAGAAGCATCCTGCCATGTCGAAGTCCCTGTCTCAAGTCTCAGGACAGAGGCTTCAGCACGGACCGAGAATTCTGATGGTGTTTATTGACATGTTCCAGTCCTCAGTTCTCAAGACTTGTGGCATGGTTCTTTCTGCTTGGGGATGCTGGTGTGTGTGTGTGTGTGTGTGTGTGTGTGTGTGTGTGTGTGTGTGTGTGTGTGTGTGTGTGTGTGTGTGGTGTGTCTACATATTGTCAATTAACAATTTCTTTTATTTTTACCACTTATCAAGCTTAACATTAGTTTTGAATCTTAAAAATAGCTTTCATTTTATAACACAAAATCTTGGTGTTCTTTTTTGTTGTTGTTGTTGTTAAGTAAAATACATTAATTAATGCAATCCAGTTGAAAAAGCAGACAAATAGAACCATCAGCTCACAAATCACTAAATGAGTGGTGCCATTTGTGATTTGGGTTTCTTTAAAAGCAAGTCTGCTCTGTCTGTAGAACTGTATTAAAAGTCAAGTTCTTAATCCTGAGAAGGTTAACAAGCTACTTGGTTATTTTCATGTCTTATAGGAGTTGACCCACAAAACACCAGCAATCTGCCCTACAGTGTGTAGGGTCAAATAATTTTATTTAAATGGGGAAAACCTGGAAGTATCGAAGGAGCTGCTAGTAAATCATTCTCTAACCTTTTGGAAGATGAAAAGTTTAGTGAGTACTATTTACACACTTTGAATATTTTATATTCCAGTATTCATCACAGTTTACACAAATGATTACATATCCATTGCCAATCAACAAATATCAGGGCATTGCTGATACGTAATGGTTAATATTTTAAGCTTTCCTATAATGGTGACTTTATATAAAACCTCAGAGGTTACTGCATCATCAAAAGGTCATTTAGAAGTTTTGAAAATAAAATCACAAAGGATAGCTTAAGAGAAATCCAGGAGTGAATTATAATTGTAAAAGTTTATGTCATAAAAAGACTCAATTGTCACATGAAATCGTTATTTTGTTTTAAAATATATTTCTAGAGCATTAAAAAAATCCTCACGTTTTTATTTTTTATATACCTTTACCAGAAGATTACAGCTAACGTTTTGTCTTTGGTGAATAGCTGTTTGTCTCACTTTATTTACTTGGTATTGGATATTTGTCAATGTCATTTCATATCTACAGAAAATTCTTACGCTCTATGGAGGTAGTGAATGTGTGTGCGTGTCTGCCGGAGGTCACATGACAGTCTCATCCTATTTGGTGGAGCAGCTTGACTTTTTTCCCCCCTTGCTTTTGGTGATGGTTGTGAGTGCAGAAGTTGATTGACAGATGCATGCCAGAAACCCCCATTCTCCTTTTCAAAGACATCATATGATGGATTGCGATCTCCCAGCGCAGCAGGACACGGGGACCATGCAAGCTGTAATTGGTCAGGTATGGAGTCAGCCATTTCTCAACTCCCCCTTTTCCACAAGGGTCTCACCATATGGTTCACATAATTCATATTTACTGTTCCATCTTTCTATCTGTGTCTTCAGCTACCTGCCAGTGCAGCGCTGAAAGTGCGGAAGGCAAAAGACGCCCATTAAATCTGCCTAGGGAAGCTCAGCTGGAAACTTCAGTGTGTTGCTCTTAAACAGAAACCAAAACAAAACCACTACCAAGAAATTCAAAGAGCATATCAAATTTATGACTTGGGCTGAATATGAAAAACTTTCATTTTAAGCATTTAATTTTTTTTTTTCTGCTTAGATTGTGATCTCTGAAAGAAATAAAGTAGGAGAAGAAAATAAAGTGTCATGCTTCCCAGGCAGTAGTTACAATTTTTTTATTGTGCTATTCAATATTTTCATTTGGATTGTATTCTTCTATCTTTCTCTCTATATATGGAAAATATAAGTACACAAATACAAGTGCCTTTCTTTACTCCCAGCCCCGGTGGTGTGTGATTGAGCCTGGTAAATGTACTAGTAGCCATCGCCTCCTCTGCTGCAGAGGGGCCGGCTGCAAATTAAACACCGCCACAATCTGAAAGGTCCAGGTGGCCTGCCCGCGCTTCCTAATGCAATCCACACAGCAGCTTTAATAAACAGCTCTATTTAGTTCCTCCTCTCTGTATCCAGGGAGGTGAACTGGTCTGGGGCTGCTGTGATGAAATACCAGAAGAATCTCTCTCAGAGGCCTCACAGCTGATTTTTAGAGCTTTGCTGATCTGTCGTCTTTGTCTTCCAAATGGGTCAGTGAGTCCTGCTCTCTCTGTCTGGTGTTTTCTGTTAAATCGGTACTTTATGTTTGTGCTTAAGTGTTCGTGTTGTAAGCTAGACGAGAGGAGGAAAGGTCATTGTCTTTTCATTTGCCTTCTAATAACTGAAGTGCTGAAAGGAAGGATGTGCCCTGGTGGAGGGAGCCTGATCTTTTCTGATATGGGGGTGGGGTGTGCAAAAAAAGAGAAAGATATCTAGTTTTTGTTTTAAATGTGCTTTTGGCTAAAATTTTCTCCAAGTTCTCTATGTTTGCTTAAGAATTGTTAACTTGTAAATCAGAATGTAGTTACGAATATTTATGAACTCTAAAAAGTTTTGGGGTTTTTGCACACTCTCCAGCCTAGGCAAGCTGGCAAGATGAGGACATGAAATGTGTTTGCTGTATGTTAATTGCATGGTATTCAAATGCCTTCTTACTCTGTTGTCAACAAAATTAGCTCAAAGCACTTCAGAGGGCTGAAGGCATACGGCTTGTTGATACCAGCATGGCTCGTAACACATTTCTAGATGAAAAATGTCAGATATATAATACCATATTTCCACAAGCTCACACTATCTTAAAAGAAGTATGTTTGTTTCAACAGAAACAAAAGCATTCTTTTTAAACTTTTAAGTTGCTTTTTTGTTCTGTTGGCATATTATAAAGTGAAGGCTGTGTGCATATATTTGTCAGGAGAAAATATGTAACTAATTTTATATACTGCTAATACCTGCCGTTTTGCAAGTGTTTGCTGACAGAAGTGTATCAATTGGAGCCCAAATAATTTTGTAGTGGTGAATTAAGTAAATATCTGTTAAAGTAAGTTGCTGTATATGATTAAAATTTGAACCCGTGACTTTTGACTTGCCCTGTTTAATATAAACTTTTCTTCAGTTGCGTGTTCTATTTCTCCATGAAGTAGCTGGGGCAGTTAATACCGGGAAAAATTACTCGGATTTCCTTTTGTATATGTTTGTGGTGAAAAAATTCAGAAGGAGTACTTTTAGTTAGTTATTTAATTTTTCTATTAGAAGTCAACTATAAATGTGTATACTTTAAAAATGCTCCATTTTGTACTGTTAAAAGTGAATCAGTGTGTATTTTACAGACACAAGACTTCTGATTTGCCAAGATTTAAGTACTTGCCTTTATTCCTTAGCTTGTATGTTGTGTGCCCCCAGGAACATCCTAAGGTCTATGTCCAGAAACTGCAAGTCTAAAGGACTTGTTATGGATACTTTGTAAATAGTTACATCCAAATAGCTGCATTTTCTGGCATTATTTTTCATAAATTATTTGTTTTAAAAAACCTCATCCTTACTGTCAAGATAAAAATCGCAGAAATGATTATACTTAAGATTGTAAGAATTGCAATGCTCAAAGACACACACTGGAATATTTAATTTTTTCATTTGAAATTGAAGCAAAAATATCTAAACGAAGGGAGAAATACCATACAGTCTTTGATGTATACCGTGAAAGTCTAAATTTGATTATGTTTATAAAAACAGAAATAGAAGTGACCAACACTAGAAATGGATTCATTTTAACTATTATAGGACAAATAAGAACATTCTTTCAAACGATTACTTGTAACAATAAAGAAAAGAAAATGAAAAAAAAAATACTACTTTGCAGTCCCTCACAGTCAGCGAGGTGTGCTTTGTTTTCAAACCCTTGGTTCAACATCTTCTAATACCTCTCCAGCAGGTGTGGACAGTTCTGCCTGATAATGCAAATGTTTGCTTCTTCTGTTTGGAACACACATTGATGTATTTATTTTTGCCTCCCTCCTGTTCTGATTTTTGTTTCTAAATGGCTTTGGGAAAAACAAATAAGCAGCCATGAGCTATGTTTTCGACTCAAAACATGGTTCTCGTGACTGTGGCCAGCTTTCTCTTTTCACATTCAGCTCTAGGATCAAATATCTACGGTCACTTGCACTGGAGGGAAGGGAGAGCAGAACTACCTGTATTACTGGCCAGGATCTAGCTGGGGAGAGTTCTGACTTCACACAGCAGATATTGCTCATATGTGTCTCTCCCCCAGGATTTTCCCTCCCTCAAGCAAGCAATTAAGCAGTCTAGACTAAGCAGTCTAGAAGAACAAGCTCTCTGCCTAGTATATCAAGACCAAGAAACTTGATTCATTCATACGATTTTTAGAAATCAAATCAGATTTCTGATAGTAATTATCTGAGGCAAACCCCCTTGTTCCCAAAGCTGGATTGTTGTCTTTCAGATGATTTCAAATAAATTCAAGCTTGGCAGTTAAGGAGACTTTGATTCATGGGCTTGAATTACCATTTATAATTAAAGGCTTAAATTTCTACCTCTTAAGGTCATTAAATGTTTACTTCTTCTTTTCTCCTTTGTAGACCTGTGGTTTTGAGTGACAGGTTAGCCCATCAGAATTGCAGCTGTTTTTATTGCGTTGTTTTTGCTCATCTCATGGAAACTGGTCACTATGTCCAATTCTCCTTCTGACACTTTAGTCCCCAGACAGATCTACCATGCTGATGTGCAGCCCTGAGGGTCTGGGCAGTACAAGTCCGCATGCTATTTAACAAATATTATCAATAGAAAATGTTAAATTATGTATTAAAATACATACAGCAAAGCAGATTTCTTTTTTAAAAAAGTGATTATTACACGTATTTAAGAGTGTGCCAGTAATAGAGAAACGACTGGGTCATGGGTACAGTTCCAGAGGACATTGCTAGAATATAAAGGAATTAACACAAGGACAGTTCAAAATTCTCACAATATTGAAAGAGTATTTAAAAGCATTTGCAGTTTTCCTTCTCTGGCAAACATATCTTTTTTCAAATAGGTTTATGAAGTTAGCGGTGTTTCACAGTTGTCCATTAGACGCTTGTGTGGACAGCTCTGAGATGCCGTTCTGCCTGTGTGTCCTGCACTCGACTTGTGGCAGCGTCTTAAAGTGCATGCTCTTTCACACTTATATTCTAGTGTTAAAACATATTTAAAAGTCATGGTTTAGTATCAAACCAACTAAAATATAGACTTATTTACATCTTCTCTTGTTCCAGAAAGCCATCCAGGTTTTCTAAGAATCATGTACTTACTTGAAACACATTCAAGCTGGTGTGAAGTAGAATTTGCCTAGGGAGCAAGTAAATGGCATACATATCATCATCAGTCTGCTTAGACTAAATATATACATGTCAAATATATACAAATTAAACATTGAGGCTTACCTAACTCTGTCTTACGTGTGCCAAATATGACTCCCATATACTTTAGGAAATGTCACATGGATCTGAGTGACATTTTTTGAAATTGATATATTGCCCCAGAAAATGTATACATTTAGAGGATGTGAAATTATTATTGCTCAGATTTAATAGAAAAAAACCCACTTCCCATGGATCCGTATAGGTGGTTAGTATATTAGTAAAATGCAACATACTGAAAGATTATTCTTCTGATACAGAATGGTGCAAGATTCACTAATGTTGAGCTTGTGCTATGTCGTTCTTACTGATGTCAAATACTTCAATAGATAGAAATTTAGAAGCCAGTCTAACATTGTTTAGATGATTCTTGTCTGGTATTCTCAATTCTTATTGTCTTTTGAATATTTTAAAATCATAGTGGGCATGTAATTTATTAAGCCATCTTATCAGGGCAGTGATAATAAGTGAAAGAAGCATGTAAGAGAAGGTTGCCTGTGTTGAGCTGCCATGGAGCGCTGAGTACTGGCCATGGAGCGCTGAGTACTGGCCATGGAGCGCTGAGTACTGGCCGGAGGGCAGGGAAGAAAGACATTTCCCATTGACACACCTTGCTGTGGACACCTCACCTTGCCATGCAGTCTAAAGCATCTTTCTCTCTTTGGCTTTATCAAAATTAGCTTTGAACATATCTGTAAATTGGGAAAAAACACTCTTTTCAACTGCATCATGCTTCTTAAGCTCTTGCTTTGTCAAAACATCTGATCAAACAGAAAGTAAAGTTGGAAATAAAATGCAAAGATAAACGCATCAGATCCACAGAAACGATTTGTGCAAAGGTAACTATTGACCATAAAATGGACAAGAATAGAAAACACAAATTATACTACTTTAAAATTAGTTTGCATTTATGCTAAACAACTGTATAGCTGTTCTAAACAGAAACTCAAGGCAGCATTCCTGTCCTCGTCCCTTCTCTCTCTCTCTTTGTTTCCTCCCCATTCCCTTCCTTCCACTTTCCTTTCCTTCCTCCTTTTTGTAGCGCTAATGTGTTCCTGTGAAATCAATGGCTGACTCGGCTTGTTTCCCGAGCACATGGAAATGGCTCTATTGAGACTCACTATCTTGAGCTCTTCTGAGACTAGAGACTTGTGCCAGTCTCTCTTTTTACATGTCTCTTCTGAGTCTCACTTTGAGGAAGGATCTTGTCTCAAGAAGGGTTCTTCCTCATCCCACATTTTCTTAATCTTCTAGTCCTGCAGAGTGAGTCAATGAGGGTAAAAACTGCTTGGGTTTTACCTGATAACTTAATTTCCTGGGTTAATCTAAGCTCATGTTACTTTTATTTATTTTATGGATAAAATGACCATATTATTATTTCAGAGCCAACATTTGGAGATAAAAAAAACATATATAGATAACAATTGAAAGCATCTTTGATTATTTATATTAATTTTTTTCTAGATTTTTTCTTTAGATAGTAAGATACTTTTTCTTCTACTCAGCTAGTCTTTGGAAATAGCTTTTGTTTTATCATTAGCTTTAAACTCCCCTTGATAGGAAGGACTCTTTCTTCACCAGACAACTTAGCAGTTGATCCTGGGTTCCGACCCCAGTCAACTGCAGCGCCACTGTCTTTGGCAGTGCTTTTCTAATTAAAGGATCCTTGGGCAGGGATGGGGTGGATAGATAATCAACAGAATAATCTAAATGTCACTGATTTTGAGAGATAGGTTGTACCTGTGTAAAGGAGTATCCATGTAATTACCTGCTCTCCATTCCTGGAGTCAAAGATGCAAATAAATGAGCAAACACCTTTAATGAGAAGGCTAACTCACTCCAGTGCATGGCTCTGGCATTGAACTCTCTTCACTCATTGTCATGTCTGTCAGACATTCTGTTCTTTTGCACTGTGATCCAGAGTGGAGTAATTAGTAAGAAGTGAACAGTGAATCTTGGTGGGCTGCCCAGCAGGAAAGACTGGAAGGAGAGAAGTGTGCTCAAGGGTGGGAAACAACCCAACAACACACTGGCCTCTTTGGTATGTGCATATATATATGGTTATCTCTCAACTACTTGAGCTGACTTTGTCATTGAGATCATATAGTGAAAACAATCTAAGACAAATAAAAATCTTAAAGGGAGAGAGCTTCTTTTGTGTTGACATCATACATGAATTTCAGAAGTAAAGAACTCCTTTTTAGACCTCCTTGGAGCATTTTAACAAGAGTTTAACTGGTGCTCTGAAGCTGTGTGGTAGCGACTCACCCCAGTACGTGTTGCTGGGTCTCAATTTTGTGTCAGTGTTGCTTTTACAGGAATATTTAGAAATTATTTTAAGAAGAAAACATTTCTCCAGCATTCAGAGTCTTGGATAAACAGGTGTATTTTGAAAAGTTAAGACTTTGTAGCATTCATCAGGACTCAGGCAAACACTGCTGAAAAGAACAAAGTGCATCATTTATAGACAGCTTAAGCACCCTTTTAAGCACAAGGGGCTTTGGTACAAAATTAACATCCACTTTCTTTTCTTTTCTTTTCTTTTCTTTTCTTTTCTTTTCTTTTCTTTTCTTTTCTTTTCTTTTCTCTTCTCTTCTCTTCTCTTCTCTTCTCTTCTCTTCTCTTCTCTTCTCTTTTCTTCTCTCCTCCTCCTCCTCCTCCTCCTCCTCCTCCTCCTCCTCCTCCTCCTCCTCCTCTTCTTCTTCTTCTTCTTCTTCTTCTTCTTCTTCTTCTTCTTCTTCTTCTTCTTCTTCTTCTTCTTCTTCTTCTTCTTCTTGATAAAATGCATTATTTCTGAGAGAGAGAAGCATGGGTACCAGGAGCCTCAATGATACTGAAGATGTATGGGAAAATAAATCCTTCTCTAAAATTGGAGGCCAACATGGGCAGGAGTGGAGAAAGACACAAAAAGCCAGCCCATGGCAGGCCACACTGCTCTGACAGAGCTAGTTAATTTTGTAAGCCTTACATAATATGAGAACATAAGAGTCTCTCAACCTGTCCTCCCAAAGGTCGAGAGTCGGGACAAATGTAAGCTGCTGCTTAATGTGCACAAGTAAAGCCAAGACCATCAAACCCATATCACTTACTGTCAGTCTTGAAGATTCATCATTATGGTCTGGATCAAGCGTGGTCTCTGGGCTGAAACAGTTTTATCCAGTTTTAAAAAAACAGAATGTTCCAGCTTGGATCTTATATCCTTAGGGTTACAATATTGAATTCTGAATTGGGAAACTTAATCTTGCAGCCAGATTTGACAAGATGCTAGTCGAATGGAAGGCACAAGTGATGATTGGGGGTGAAGTGCCCCAGGTCAGAATTTCGAAAAATAGGAGATTTTGTAGAAATTTGGCTGCAATATAAAACCCCCAAGTTTGAAATTCTCTATTTTTTATGAATAGGAAGTATTCAGGAAGTTAAAAGTAACTTTCTGCAGCATTTATTTTCTCTGTTTCAAAATGTTCTTTAACAGAGTTGACTTTTATTTATTCTTAGTGCATTTCTGATGCTGCTAACACAAAGGATGCCTAGAGTTATAGTTAAAGGTTATAGGAACAAAGGAAAACAATGCTTAAATTCAAAGCAATCATGTTTGTTCTGTGGTAGAAAGTTGATATCATATTAGAGAACTGAAACTCTGATTTCTTTATGGAAAACAGTTTTTTGTTGTGAAAAAACGTATTTAGATTTCCAATTACTAAATATAAGAATTAAAACATGTCAGTTTGGCAATCCAATTGGCATACACACAAGCACATGTAAGCACATACAAACACATACATGTGCACACACATGCAACCTCCCACACTAAGGATTTTAGAAATACTTGATTATTTAACTTCTATTTATTTAAAGATGTTTTAAATCTCTTTTAAATTTAATAAATGCCAAAAATGTATAAGGTAGGTAGTGAAAACATTCTTTTCAACTAAGTTGTTGAGGAGAATGAAGACAGACCTTGCGAATTTCCCAAGTTGCACTTTGAGCACACTGGTTACTACACAGTGAAAGATGATAATTGTACCATTCCCTCACAAAAACAGGAGGCTTGTCTTCCAGTGCATTTCCATCCTGTAGCTATTTTCTATGAGTGCAGAAATGTGACTTGGGATTGTTTTCTCCCTTCTACAATTCCCCTAAACAGGAAGATGAACACATAAAATTGGAAAAGAGCTACATAGTGCATTTAATAAATTATAAAATAAAACATACTTTTGGGAAACAATTTAACAAGACAAAACAATAAAAACTAGAAAGTAAAGTGCCTCTTATTTCCCTTTCTGCAAACTAATATTCATTAACGATTTCTTATCTATTTTTCCAGAATGTTTACACAACCTGAGTAAACTTATATTTTAAAGAACTCTGCAACTTACTGTATATATTTATAATATATATATTAAACATCATATGTTGCTTAAAAATAGATCTACGTTTAAAAAGATGACATCTCCTACTGCCTGGACTGTCCTCAAACTCCTATGTTCAAATAATCCTTCTGCTTCAGACTCCCAAAAATCTGGGACTATAGGCATGTCACTATGCCTGGCTCTAAATGAAATTCTTTTCTGTAGTATTTCATTTTCTGGATGCCCACAACATTTAAAAGAAGACTTTTTCTTAATTGACCTAAACAAAGATATTCCAGAACCTTCTTTTTTTAAAAAAAAAAAAAAACTTATTTAGTATTTTATTTTTAATATTTTGTGCTTTTGTGGGTTTTTTTTTATTTTTTTATTTTTGATACTTTATTTACATTTCCAATGTTTCCCTTTTCTGGGTCTCCTCTTTGGAAACCCCCTATCCCCTCCCACTCCCCACCTCTGTGAGGGAATTCCTCCTCCCACCTACCCACCCACCCATCCCCATATTCCTACCTCTTTACTGTGGCCTCTAGCACCCTCAGGCCCAAGGGCCTCTCCTTTCTCCCTGATGGACATCGAGGTCATCCTCTGCCACATATGTGGTCTGAATCATGGGTCCATAGATGTATATTCTTTGGTTGGTGGTCCAAACTGCAGGACGACTGGGGGGGGGGTTCAGGCCCATTGACGCTCTTGCTCCCTCCATGGGGCTACAAATACCCTCAGCTCCTTCAGACCTTTCTCCAACTCCTCCATCTGGGACCTCACTCTCAGTTCAGCGGTTACTGTTAAGTGAAACTTGGACATTCTGAACTTTTGGGCTAATATCCACTTATCAGTGAGTAGACACCATGTTCGTTTTTTTGTGACTGAGTAACCTCGCTCAGGATGATATTTTCAAGTTCCATCCATTTGCCTGCAAATTTCATTGAGTCATTGTTTTTAATAGCTGAGTAGTACTCCATTGTGTAAATGTACCACATTTTCTGTATCCATTCCTCTGATGAGGGACATCTGGGTTGTTTCCAGCTTCTGGCTGTTATAAATATGGCTGCTACGAACATAGTGGAGCATGTATCTTTGTTACATATTGGGGCATCTTCTGGGTATATGCCCAGGAGAGGTATAGCTGGGTCCTCAGGTAGTATTATGTCCATTTTTCTGAGGGTCCGTCAAACTGATTTCCAGAGTGGTTGTACCAGCTTGCAGTCCCACCAA
>CM052714.1:39030211-39049534 GCA_028551405.1 Uromys caudimaculatus
CTAATTGCTCTAGCTAGAACTTCAATTACTATATTGAATAGATAGGGAGAGAGAGGGCAAGCTTGTTTAGTCCCTGATCTTAGTGGGATTGCTTCAAGTTTCTCTCCATTTAGTTTGATGTTGGCTGCTGGCTTGCTGTATATTGCTTTTACTATGTTTAGGTATTGTCCTTGAATTCCTGATCTTTCCAAGACTTTTATCATAAAGGGATGTTGAATTTTTTCAAATGCTTTTTCAGCATCTAATGAAATGACCATGTGGTTTTTTTCTTTGAGTTTGTTTATATAGTGAATTACATTGATGGATTTCCGGGTATTGAACCATTCCTGCATCCCTTCAGAACCTTCTGAGCCGTATTTGCTTTAATAAAAGAACTCATACATGGCCCTCCCTAAGAGATGATGTCTTAGTTAGGGTTACTATTACTGTGACGAATTACCATGACCAAAAGCAAGTAAATGTTGAAAGGGCTTATTTGGCTTACCCTTCCACATCGCTGTTCATCATTGAAGAAAGTCAGGACAGGACCTCAAACAGTGAAGGAACCTGGAGGCAAGAGGTGATGCAGAGGCCATGGAGGAATACTGCTTACTATCTTCCTCCTCATGGCTTGCGCAGTCTGCTTTCATATAGAATCGAGTACCACCAGCCCAAGTGTAGTCCCACCCACAAGGGGCCAGGCATTTTCTCAAGTGAGGTTTCCCTTTTTCAGTTTGTATATCAAGTTGACTTAAGACTAGCCAGAACAACTGACCCCTTGTCAACTTGACACACAAATGCATCCCTGTTAAGCGACACCTTTCCTTTCGTATTCATCTCCAATATCTTACATTAAAAAAATAAACAATTTTAAAAGCCCCACAGTCTTTACAAATTCAAACACTTTAAAATTTCAGTCTCTTTAAAGTAACCAATCTCTTTAAAAATCCAAAACCTCTTTTAAAAGTTCAAAGTCCTTTCATTGTAGGATCCTACAATAATCAAAATTAAATTAAGTACCTTTTTCAGGAGGAGAAAACTAGTACACAATCACAATTTGAACCAAGCAAAACAGAACCCCAACAGTATAAATTCCTCAGTGTCCAATGTCTGGGATTCACTCATGATCTTGTGGACTCCTCAGGGGAGCAGGAGTCACTTTTCCAGCTCTGCCCTCTGCAGCATACAGCTTGTCTTCTAGGCTCGGGCTGGCTCCACTCCACTGCTGCTGCTGTTCTTAAAAAGAGGGAATGTTCATTGAGAAAAAGCCTTCATAATATCTGGCTATTAAGGCATTTTCCTAATTAATTATTGATGGGGGAGGCTTAGCCCATTGTAGGTGGTGCCATTCCTGAGCAGTAGTCCTGGGCACTATAAGAAGCAGGCTGTGCAAGTCATCAGAAGCAAGCTAGTAAGCAGCACTCTTCCATGGCCTCTGCATCAGCTCCTGCCTCCAGGTTCCTGCCATGTTTGAGTTTCTGTCCTGACTTGCTTCAATAATTAACAGCTATGTGGAAGTGGAAGCCAAGTGAACCCTCTCCTCACCAACTTGCTTTTGGTCATGTTGTTTCAGTGCAGTAATAGTAACCCTAGTACAGACAGATGATAAAGTGTAATGTTAAAAATGAAAGGAAAATTAATGGCATTGGGAAAGATATTTGTCATTTATATGTAGAATACCAAAACCAAATTAAGACAGCAATAAAGACCATCACATTGTATGTAATGATAAAGAAGTAAGAACATGAGAGAATGATACAAAAAACCAGTTCTCAGTTAGATGTCTTATGGCTTTAAAACCAAGCCAGTAACTCAGCTGATCACAGCATACATCCTATGCAATGACACAGGCCTCGCTGCTCCTCACTAAGATAATGGACACAGAAGTGTTTCCAGTGTTTGGCATAGTTAATGTACCTGGATTCATGCTCATGAGATAATAGGGAATTCATGGTAATGGATGTTAGTTAAATTCCTATATTCTAGAATTCATCTTGTATCAGACTAATCTTTCACCTGACATACATTTAATAATACAGTTGAGAGAAGAATGAGCTAAAAATAATCAGAATTAATTTTTCATTTCTGCTAACTTGGTGTTTTGATAAGGTAAGCAATATGTCTACTACATGAACACCTAGGAGAATGTGCTAGAAGTCATGGTTTGCATTTCTTTTAGGATATCTGTGACTGTAGATCTTAATCGAATCACTTCATGTGTATGAAGAGGAAAGTGAAGTGGGAGATAACGAAGTCTTCTCTTTCAGGGAGGAGGATGGTAGGGAGCTTCACATGACAGACTTTTCTGCAGAAATTTCTGCAAATTCATTTTCTAGACCTGCCCTTTGGAGAAATGTACAATCTTCCCTCTTCTGTTCTTTTCCATATGTCGGGATAAGTACCTTGGATTATACACAACCACCTGTATCCACCAGTTCCCAAGCAGTTTGCTGCCTCCCCTTGCTCAGAACGGGCTCTCAATAACAAGTCAGGGTGTTGACCTTGACATCAGTACTCTCATTGGAGGCCATAAGTCTAAAGTCCACTTCCCATCTGGTGGAAGTAGAACCGGGCTCTGAGTGATTGAAACTCTCTTTTCATAGCCAGAACTGCTAGTGAGTGGAAGGAATGAGATTTGAACCTGTTGGGCTGAGCACCAGTGAACCTTCCTTGGGGTTCTCTGGCCCAGCCGAATGTAAGGGTTCCGACAGGGGATGGAGCGCAAGCGGGGACGGAGTCTCCTGGTCCTGGTTTCTGCAGCAGCCGCCTAGGCCACGCGCCACGATGCTGTACTTGCTCAGCACTTGCCGCCCCATGCCAAGTCAGGTCCTGGCCACAGCACGATCCCCGTGAGACCCGCAGCCGCTGTCGGCGAAAGCCCCACCACTCGGCCTGGAGAGCGGATCTCTTCCCAGGCCAAAAGTGTTACAGCTCTTTGAACAAAAGCTCTCAGAGGTCGAAGCAGTTTTCGCACCTTTATTCCTTCTAGATGGTGGGTAGTGGGTGGTGGGCAGAAACAGGCAGGGCAGGCAGGTAGAGCAGGGGGGCTACACAGGTCAGGATGGTCTGATATACTGTTTGGGAGGGGTCAGGGTTTTGGCAACTGATACTTTCCATTGGCTTCGTCTGGGGACTTTGTAGTGCCTCATTTGCTTGTGGGAGAACTCAGAGTTGCTTTCTACATGACAAACCTCACATGCCAGACCTCTCTATATATAGGAGTTGTAAAGGCTGTGGCTGTTTTCACAGGAGTCTTCTGGGAGCGTTGGCCAAAAACATAATCTGGTCCCTCGTAGAAATTTCACAGGCTCTCCCAGAATTTTCAGCCTATTCTCAACCGGGTATCAGACTGCCTGCCACAGACCACTGCCCCACATGAATCCAGATGGTCTTTCTGAAATTTTGCGGTTACTCTTTTTCTTAGTTCTTAACTCTGGCTGCCACTAAAAGCACAAAGGATAGGCTTTAAGGTCTACTGAGTACATGAAAAGCCAACTCCAGAAATTTCCACTTAGTTTCTATGAGTGTTATTTCCACAAAACTGCCATATGTTCTAAAGCTTTGCAAGGCTTGGGTGTGTGATAGTGTGTTTGCTTCACTTAGGTAAGTCTCTGTGTTCAATCACAAGCATTAAATAACAAGTGAATCTTTATAGGCAATGGCAGTGCAAATTAGAGACAATGAAGGTTGAATAATTCTGTGTTTGTGTGTGTGTGTGTATCTTGTATCTTTCAGGAAATCTTAAAATTTGTATTGAATATATAAAATAATACTTAATAACATTTGTCATCCAGAAAAGGGTCAAAGAGTGCTTCCTCCCAGCACCCAGCTGCCTATAACTCCAAGTCCAGAGGATCCAGTGCTTTCTTCTGGCCCCTGTGAGGACCTGAAAACATATGGCATATACTCACATGGGCAGGTACACACACACACACACACACACACACACACACACACACACACACACACACACACTCTTTATAAAACAGCAGAAAATGGCTAAATATTCAACTACCTCAAATCAAGAGCACTAATTAAAATTGGTGAGTACACAATAGGTGTTAGACACTTGGCAAGCATGGTTTAATCCTCACCAGAGGTCTGTGAGATAAGTACATACATGTTACCTGATTTTATTGACAAGGGAACTGCGGCTAGGGGACAGTATCAAGTGGCAACGTTAGAATTTGGTAAAAAATGTTGGTGTTGGGTTGTTAAACCTTAATCATGTACAAAACCACAAAATGGAAACAGGACCTAAATGCTGCCTATGAAAAGTGTAATGATTAATATATACTCAGTTTACGTACTAATTATGGTCCTTGTCATTATCCCTAAGAATTATGGCAATGTGACATCACCAAAGATATATCCTAAACCAAATTTTGGAAAGTTTATTTATATTGTGCAGTCTCATTTTCTATTTTACTTCTATTTCTTACACTGAATCAGATGAAGGGTTTCTTAGAGCCTGCTCACTCCCTCTCAATAGCACTTTATACATCTGTGGTCTTAAAGGGAGAAGTGGGGCGAGAACAAAACCCCTTTTCTCGATCTAGTACTTTGAAATTGTCACCAATCTTCAGTTTTGTTTGCATTTTTGTTATGAATGTAGGATTTCACAGAATTTACTTCAAAATACCTCCTTTAACTTTTACAAACACCCTGAGATTCTCAGGCCCAATGAATATAGAGCCAGAAAACAGCGCAGTGGCTTGCTGAAATGATCCTCAGCAAAATATTTACTGCTTTGAAAGTTCATAAGGGACAAAAGGGAACATAGTTTGTGGGGATTTTTCTTCTTCCTTTATCTGTGTGTGTGTGTGTGTGTGTGTGTGTGTGTGTGTGTGTGTAATCCAGTGAAGTGCAATATATATCTTGAGTCACGCCTGCCACATTTCCACACCCACATCTCTCCCTTCAATGACTGCTCTGAATCAAAGGGAGGAGATGTGGCTGTGATAAGCCCTGAGCAGCAGGCTGATGACATCTCTCGCACGCACCCATCTGAGAAAGAAATGGGGCTGAATTTTAGCATGTGCATGAAAGAGCCCAAGATGGCAGGAATGATGAAGGATTTTGTGCACATAAATGTTGGAACTTTTCTCATCTTGTGTGCTTCTTCCTCTAGTATTACTGGTAGCACTCTTCTTTTCCCAGATGAACCAAATCTTCACTAGGAAATAGCTTTAAAGGAAATGCTGAAAACAAGATCATTCTGCCTCCCATGCATCTATCATATTCTTGGCTCACCACAGCACTGCACAGGGGGGTCAAATTATGTTTATGACTTGAATAGGAGACCTTGTACCTGACCTACCAGCTGTCATTTAAGTTTATAACAAGTTATGTTCATTATTTTTTAAAAAATAAGTATCTTATATATTTATTAAATTATATTAAAGTTTTTAAACTTTTATTGATTCTTTGTGAGTTTCACATTATGAATCCCAGTTCCACCCATCTCCCTGTCCCTTCTCCTATCTTCCCCTTGAACCGTCTCCCCACAAAAGAAAATAAAAAACACACAAAAACAAACCGAAACATCTCATTGTGGAGGCTGCAGTACATAACTGTGCCCCACAGTGTATCCCTCTACCTACACATCTTTACTTGCAAGTGTTCATTGCAGTGAGTTCTTTGGTCTGGTTTGAGGTCTCAGGCTTCTTTGTCACACCATCAATATTGGATCCTCACCAGGACTCTTCCCTGTCATCCTATAGTTGCCCTGTGTCATGGAGCTCCTGTAGCTTTGGCACAGCAGGAGGACCAGCTCTTTCATGTGCTCTAAAGTTCACAGATGATGTAGATTTTGGGGTGGGCCATCTCAAAGTCTTGGATCTGGTCTTGGGTGGTAGCTGAGTTGTTCGGCCTGCCAGCTTGCCTGCATCAGCACCACCAGAACAAGCTCTCCAGCACTGCTCTGTCTATGCCACCCAGTGCCCCCATATGCAGGAGGCAGGGTCGGCTCCCCTGCTCTCATGCCCTTGCCTCCAGAGTCAGCTCTACCATGCTGCCTGGGCAAGGTGCAGGGCCTGCTCTTCTGAGAGGTACAACAGTGAGGGGCAGGTACACCTCACTTGCTCTCATGTCCCCAGGGCCAGCTCTCCTGACTGCAGAAGATGGCAAGGAGTAAGGGGGGTTATTAATGGGCAATAAATAGCACTTTTTAATTCCTAAAGTTATTTTTAGTTTATAATTTATAAGGCTTAATAACAACCGTGGCTTTCAGTATGCAATTTTAACTTGATGATTTCTTGTATATCTGTCTTTTATCTTGGGTCCACCTACTAGAGGAAAGTTTGGGAAGCATGAGGAGTCAGGGTTTCTGTCTTTTCAGAAAGAGATCACAATGGAAAAGATGAAATCCTCTCATAGAAATGGGGAGCAGGCATGTCAGACCCTGTGAGAGTCAGGATGGTACTGAATCTGCCCTCTCAGGACTGAGAAGAGAGTGTTCATGAAGCCGGGAACAGAAAATGAAGCTCCTCTGTCCATCCTTTATCTGTGTATCTTGCAGGACAGTGGTACTGATGACATCTTGTTGAAACAGTGTCAGATTGAGACGCTGAGCAAAGGATGATTAGGTAAAAGGGGTCTTGGCCACCTGCATTTTCAGTCTAGGTAACTTCAAAAACCTTTGTGTCTCTTCCCTTCCTCCTCTTTCCTTAATTCTTTATTTCCTTCCTTTCTGAGAAAGTAGATCATAACCATCTTACAATGAGTGAAAAGTTCAAAAGAGTTACCAAAGACTACACAGGTTTTCTTATGCTTCTATATGCCATCTTCCTTCACCCCTTACCAGCACTTTCCCTAACAACACTTGCGTATCTCCGAAGGTGCTCTAGGCATTAAGATGGCTTACTGATTGTTCAATGTGAGTGCTTAGTGCAGCTGGCTCTCTTCTAACTTTAAGTTTGATAGGTGCCCTTGTCACATTGCTCAGGAGCCCTGAGTAGCGTTGGTTCTACTACTTCCTATCAATATGCCTTGTCTGGGATTTTTGAGGTGTTCTGCATGTAGTTTCATTACAGAATGTATAAATGATATTATCTTTGAGAATTATCAGTTTCTATTTTCATATTGATGTCTACAAGAAACAAGTTACTCAATTATGGTTTCTTACACATTATACAATGTATTTGATTTAGGAGTCACTAGCAAGGTAGCTTGTAGATGGTTTCAGACACAAAAGTGTTGACTCTTAAATACAGGACTTGTTTAGCAGCACTTACAAAGCAAATGGTTGAACGAAAGATGCAAAATTTGTGTTTCAGCAGTTTAACCTGACTAGATGTTAAGCTGTATACGAATGAAATAAATCAGACATGACCAAAAAAGCACACCGGAGGACAGCTTAAACAGGATAACATCATCTTTAGAGAGCTTGAGAATTTTTTTTTTTTGTATTAGGTTTGTTGAAGACAAATCTGTACAAATGCTTTGCTACTTTTAAAGCAATTTCCTTAAACTATTATTCTGGGTGGAAAGATTTTTGTGTTTTTTCCCTTCAACAAGTTGTCTGTAATGCAAGCCCAGCAAGTAACTAGATGATTTCTGCATTCCCAAATTCTGGGAAATAGTAATATCCAAATATAACATTTTATTTTTTCCTTTTATTATAAGCTTAATTTTAAAAACATATCATCATTATATATATTAATTGTGTAAATGAAAAATTTGATTATCTGTATAATAAAATGATGGAAAAAGAGTATAAGCAGAGGTATAAGAAGATTTTAGTCTAGTTCAGTGGTCAATAAATGCTCATTGGTTTCATTTATTTGATGAATGCCATATACAAAGTTACATTTTCAAGTTTCAAATTAAAATCTGGTAATGTTACAAAATATGAGATGGTTCTGTAAAAGGATGCATGGGAATTCCCCTGGTAATTATGAAGGGGCAGTCAGGATTACAAATTTGAGTTTGATTCCAAAAACTATGTAAAGAGAAGTTTGCCTAGTACCTCAAGGTAAATGAGCAGAATTGGAATTTGAGCTTCAAGGTTGTATACCTATAGTTCTGTGCATATACACAACGGAACCAATGGCTTTGTTATTAAAAAGTGCATTTATTTGTGTGTGTGTGTGTGTGTGTGTGTGTGTGTGTGTGTGTGATGTATGCACATATGCACATGCATGTGCCACAGTGGTGTCTGTGGGGGTCAGAGGACAACTTGATGGAGTGATGGAGTCAATGCTTTCCTTTCACCACAGAGGTCCAAGGGTTCAAACTCAGGTTATCAGGTTTGGCCCATGAGCCTTTACTCACTGGATCATCTTGTCAATCCTCTATTTGCTGTTTTATACTGAATAGGAATCTTATTTCTTTTTACAAGAGATTGAAGTTTGTGAAACCTCTTAAGCACTTTGTGTCTGAGCCGTCACCACAGAATTATAGGTCAGGAAGAAGGCTCTAGTGTTCGGAGTAGCCCTTACAGAGCATTGGGCTTTCTGATCATCAATGGGTATTCTCGAGTGGCTGAGGTCTTTCTCCTGAGTTAAAAAAAAAATCATCTATAAATATGGACAGTGGTTGAAAGGATAGGGAGAAACATGGACACAAAACTGAGAGTGGCCAAAACAGAGAAAAGAACGGGGGAGGGGGGCATCTGAGAAACCGGGAGAATAAGACAAAGGCACTGGGTTCTGGACCTATACAGTCTTCCTTTATCCACAGTCCTTCTGGTAGCACCATGAGATGGGTGGTGACCGTAGCTCTACTTTACCCCCAGGTGCTGTAAACCCAAACCCTCACCTTGAACCTTTGTCCTGCCTGTTGCATAGATTATTTCCTTCCTTTTTCCTGGAACTGTAAGCATTTTGGTGCCTCTCACCTCCCATGCACCTTCCAGAACCCAGCCGTCACATCCCTAGGTCACAGCACCTATGCTCTAGAACCTCCACCCCTTCATGCTTGGCTTTTCTTACCCACTGGCTGGTGGCTCCATGTCACACTCAGTCAGGCGCTGGCACATAGTTCCTGCTTCCAGATTTCCTTTCACTTGCCTTTAGTACGAAGCTCTCATACTGCCTAGGGCTCTCATTCCTAAAGATACACATGTGGGTATACAACTCCTAGGCACTGGTTCTCTTCTCCCATCATGTGGGTTCAGGGTCAAATTCAGGCCATTTGGCTTGGTGGAATGTGGTGAACCAGTCTACTGGCTCCTGCCTCATAAATATTTGTGCTTCTCATAAACTAGTGATATCTTCAGCCTTCATCAAAGAAGCTTCTGTTTGCACTTAATGCAAAGGCCCATAGCTGGTCAAAGTGCTGAAAATAAATGACTGTTGAGTTCTCGGTATTCATTAAATGAAGGACCTGTGTCACCCCTTTAAAACCTCAGGGAACATAATAGAAGGAGGTGTTGAAAAATAATAACAGCCAAGAATATAGCAGAGTGTTGTGAAATGCTGTCTTACTGGCTTGACACAGTGTGGCACTCATTTAACTCACGTTGGCTATTGTTGCCTGCACACAGCCTGCCCATGACTGAACCAGTAAGCTCTCAGACATAGATGGGAGAGAAGACCATGGGGACCTGCCCACGGGAGTTTATTGCAGTCAAGGTTGTTAGATGAGAGTAAATGATTGTCTTCAGTAGTATAGCCACTGGTGAGTTATTCATGCCAGGTGAATAGTTCCACACTTACACCCATGACAATGGCCCTGGTTACACTTTGTGGGTCACTGTACTGGCTGGTTTTGTGTGTCAACTTGACACAAACTAGAGTAATCCGGGAGGAAGGAGCCTCAGTTGAGAAAATGCCTCTGTATCCATGAGCTCCAGTGGTAAGCCATTTTCTCAATTAGTGATCAATGGGGGATGGGGCAGTCCATGGTGAGTGGTACCATCCCCAAGCAAGCTATGTGAAGCAAGCCAATAAGTAGCATCCCTCCATGGCCTCTACATCAGCTTCCAGGGTCCAGCCCTGCTTGAGTTCCTATCCTGACCTCCTCCAGTGATGAGTAGTAACATGGAAGTGTAAGTCAGATAAATCCTTCCCTGTTCACCTTGCTTTTTGGTCATGGTGTTTCATTACAGCAATAAAAACCCTAACTAAGACAGTCACAAAGTATAAAATACATAAAATGAGCTGGCAACTTGTGGGAAATAAGGGGGTAATGAGAGAAATGAGAAGCTAAGAGAGGGTGGAGGGATGGGTGTGACCAGAACGTGTTGCATACACGTATGAAATTGTCAAAGAATGTAGTAAAGGATGACTGTGAGAACCCAGTCAAACAGCTCACATATAGAAGAGCACAGTGGTTGGTCTTCAGAAAGTTCCCATATACATGAGAAGGTTCTGGACTGTTCACTTCTAAAGCATTCCCTCCCACTTCTGCTCACTTCTGAGTTACAGGTTTTTGTGAAAATGAGAAGAAAGCAGGCATTCCCTTCCTTTTTTGTGGAATATTGTTGAGAGCACTTCTTTTGAAGGAAATTTTATATTTATTAATTGAAATAACAATCATAAATATTTATGGATATAGTGTGATGTGAACATACTGTATACCTTTCTAAGTGAGATAATGAACATGCCCATAACCTCAAGTGTGTTTCATTTCTTTACTGTGGACTCACTCAAGGTCTTTCTTGAAATGTATATTATTGCTAACAATTGTCAGCCCACTTCTCAAACAAGACATGTCATCTCTACTGGCTGATTCTGACCATGTTTCCTGAAGCTAGCTAGTGGCTTGCTTACATTTCTTGGTTTTTGTTTGTTTGTTTTGAAATAGAGTCTCACTGTGTAGCTCATACGACCTCAAGACATCAATCTTCCATCCTCAGTCTCCTGCGTGTGTGCCACTCTGCCATTTTCTAGGTTTATAAAACTCCAGCTTTCTAAGATGAATTTTCTTAATCTCCTATCCATTTTTATTTCTGTTTCTTCTCTCTGTTTTCCATAAATCAGACAGTGCCCAGGTCTGCTCAGGTTTCCTTCTTTATGTCCCAATCAACATCAGTATCACCATCTATCATTTTTCTATGTATTTATTCTCCAACCCATTTTCATCCCTTGTTTCCATATTGTTTTTAATTTTACCACATTTACTAATGTATTTGGACTTTTCCTTCATAACATCCTATTGTGTGCTAAAGCTATCTTTACTACAAACAATGGTATGCATTTGTTTCACACTTAGAATTTTAAGAGCATTGCAGTAAGCACATCTCTATCTATACCAGTAAGTGGTGGAGTTGGAATTCAAACCCAGGCAGTCAGCCTCTTTTTCCTCATCCTGACACGCATATTTCTTTGAAATTGTTTTTGAAAGATTTATTTGACTTTAAATTTTGTGGCTGTGTGAATGCATGCATGTGTGTTCCCATGTTTCTCTGCACACAAACAGGAGTACAGATGCTCATAGAGGCCAAAGGAGAGCATCAGATGCTCTGCAGTTAGAGTTACAGTCAGTTGTGAATGTGGGTGCTGACTTCTGAATGCAGGTCCCTGCCAAGACTTGAATACATTCTTAACTACTGAGCAATCTCTGAAGCTCTTAGAGCATTCATGGGATGTACCTGGGTTGCAATACTCTATTCATTTCTGCTGGCCCAATACATTTCTGAATTTGTCCCTCTCTCCTAGACTGTTGAAGTAACCCCTCCTTGCTGTCAGGTCCTGTGTTTCCTGTAACAATGCTCTTCATACATTTCTATCTTTAAGCACTGTTTACACAAAAGCCCCAATACTGAGTAAACAAAAGAGGGGACTCTGACTGGAATTTTTAAGCAAGCAGAACAAGAAAGCAAATCCCCCACTTCTCTCTGTTGAGATGTTCCCTGTTGAACCAGATGCTAGATAATTTACTTAGAATACAATTCCTGATTCCCAGTTTGCTCTCCTTCCCTATGGAGAAACAACTTGTTCAGAGACCTGTCCTGCCTCTCCAAATGTGCCCGCCTTCCCTTCAATGCTCAGAGGGTACCATGCCTCTTTTGGCATACATTGTCATTTTGAATTCGAGCTATTATAAATTTATATTTAATTTTCCCTTGACCTTAACCTATGGGTACTATCTTTGGATTTACCTCTTTGTTTTTATTTATCCCTGTGTTTAGGCCAAAGTTTATAAGTGCACAGCCTTAGATCTACTAGACCCACCAAAAGTAAATATTTTTAAAATAGTAAAAAATATTATTAATTGAACAAAAGGTTATTTATTATTTGTTAAGCAAATTTTATGACCTCGAGACTAAATTTCAGATGCTTTGGGGATAATAGAGGGATGGATATGTGTAAGAAGTTAGGGTCATTCTTCTTGGAAGTGTACATAGTTAGAGAATGCTATAGAAAGGGAATTTGAAATGACACCCAACTCAAAACATCTGTTTTAAATTTAAATTTTTTTAGCTGGTTTGGTCAAGGTCAATGACCTTTTATTCTCTGGGCCTTTTTCATAGCTCTTCTGATACTTTTGGTTGATCCCTCAGCACAAGAACTTTGTGTGTTTCAAAGCACTGTGTGAAATAAACATTGTTATTTGTGAAATGATCTGTGTCTGTTTGCATGTGTTTTCTATTGCCATTTTACAATGATTATGTCATTTCATTTTCTCCTTTTCCCTTTTCAAACTCCCTGTAGTCACATGAGCCTTGCATGTAGTTATGGATTGACCTACTCCTCATTCTAGTTAATAAATCACCTGTGACATCTCCTAGACTTGAAACTGCCTAAGGTGAGGGGTGGTGGAGAGAATATTCTCCTATGTCTTCATAGCTTTGTTCTAACTTGAGCTGTCACCTGTAATTAAGGTGTATTGAAGTAGACTTTATCAGTTCAGTGTGATCAGGTTGTAGCACCCAGCACTCAGGGCAAAGGAGCTTACAGTATGCTCAGTACGACTCCATTTTTAGGAAGCATACCTGCATTTAGACATAGGTAGGCAGGGAAGTAGGTAGATGGTAGATATTTGTTGAAATGTCGTGTGGTATGTGTATGCCTCTTGGAGATCTGACCATCTAGAGATCAGGATAGATTTAATTTAAAGAGAATCTTTAATACAGTGAGTATTTTAGGAAAATTTCAATATTAAAGATTTATTTTAAAGGTGGGGGAGAAAAGAAAAACGACAGGCTAACACATGAAGCTTAATTAATCTTGGAGAATACAATAGTGAACAACAGAGGTTAACCTTGGTAGTTGTGTATAGATTCTGGCGGCATTTCTATATCATAAGCATCTGCCTGTGACACTTAGGAAAGGTGGAACAGACTGGCTGAGGATTTCTCTCATTTGTTATAGAACTGGTGGCTAGGTCCCAGAGGATATAGTTTTTTATAAGCTACTTGAGGCAGGTACCATATTTTTGCGCAGCCTCTAGTACAATGCTTTACCCATACTAGGCACTCAATAAAGATTTGTGAAGTATATGAGTGCACAGGGTTTCCATAAAGGCCTGATCCAAGGTTGTTCAGCTGGTTCTGACTCCATTTTTATCGCCATTCTGAACTTACAACCCCCACAGTGGTAGTAATGAGAACCCCTCAGGCATGTGCAGTATTTAGTATTTTTGTATGTGGTGTCAACTTTCATGTCATAATATACTATATGTGCAACCAGTTAAGTTACTGTTGTTGTGGGAATCAGAGCCCTTTTTTTAACCTTAAATAAGTGCTAGCCATCCTGGTCTATTCAGAGGGGACAGTGTACCCATCATCTTTACATCCTTAGCTTCCTCCCCAAGTTTGGTCAATACATCCAATTACAAGTTTGTGCACTGATTATATGACAGTTCTGGACATAACAGTCTTTTTTTCTTAGAAATTCTGTTAATAACAATATTTCTAAACCACATTTTGGTATTGGCTATGCTTCATTGGAGCTACTTTCTCTCCTATGCACATTTTGAAAGAGGTGTCCTTTGAGTCAGTCTGGTTATGTGAGATGTAGGAAGAGCAGCATCGATCATCCTATCCAGTGCAGCCAGGATGGCATCCTGTTGCTTCCTTTCTCTAAACTCACCTTAACTATAGGTAAACAAGAACTTTCCTTTGGCTATTCTTAATGGAAAGATTCTTAAGCCAGAGTTCTGAAAAGTTGGAAAAGTACATAGACATTTAGTTCTTATAATCTAGCTTGTGAATGAAAGGCAAGGGAATTGTCTGGTACCTGAGCACAAGGACAGCTGTAGAGGATGAAGTGGAGATGAATGCTCCTCTTCTCCCTGCTCCAGCCAGCATGTTTGGCTTTGGGAATGCAGGTTAAACACACTGGTTAAGAAGATTGGCCTTAAGCCAACAGGCATTTCTATGCACTATTGATGCTTTCTGATAGAGTCTCTAGGGGAAATCCTTCAAGTATCTATGCCTTTCTAGATTGAGAGCCCCTTGTTAAATGCTGACTTACTTACAAGGCTTTTACTTTAGGTAGTGATCACCTGCACTGTCTACTGAAACATGAACAACATTTTTGTCCATGTTGATTGTCTACCAGTCCTCCACTTGTGTCTTCTCTATCTCCCACTATCTCTTCCCCAGCTCAAAACCAGATCCTAAACTCTTTTTAGAGGTTTCTTACCATTTTTAGCCCTGGACTGAAGAGTGAGTATTTCTGACCTGTTTCTCTTTCTTCTAGTAAGTTCATTGGTTCATTCAACATGTTTACTGAAACAGAATACAAGCAAAAATAGTCTCATTTTGATTACAGAGTCTCCAGAAGGTATTAGGGTGAATGAGTGATATTTTCCTGTTTCTATCCTCATGTTTCTTGTGCAGTAACTAATTTCTCTCCGTAAACAATACTGTCTTTCCTTTTCCTCCTGTCTTCTAACATATCAGTCTTGGAAAATCCAAATGCTCTTTGATTAAACAGTTTGTAGGTGAATTCATATGTGAACTGTCATCTTGTATTTATATTTAAAGTGAGTTTCATGGCATTATTGTATGTTAGTCTTAGAAGCCAATTTAATAGTAGGTTAATTTGAACTTTAACAGATGAAACATGTTCTCAATAGACCAGTCCTTCACCACTTCTGACTCACATCCCCCAGACCATTCTCTTTACCCGTTCTCCATAGGATCTGCATGTATATATAGATTCAAAAAGTCTTTTTGAGGGTATCAAAGCAAAAGATTCCAAAAACGTGAAAACCTATATAAACGATAATTCTCATCATAGACAATGTAGATGCTTTATTTGTTGAATTAGAGTTCATAAACAGAAGATATATTTATTATTTTTGTAGCTTTATTGACTTAATGACCCACTGTTTCCACTACATAGCACACTAGGGGTGGAATGGTAGCTAAGAGTTTTTTAATTCCTCACCTATTTTACAGTATCGGCAAGAAAACCTGCTTTGCATGCAAGTTAAAAACAATGAAAAATTTCAAGTTGTGATAAATACCAATAAATAAATAAATAAATAAATACTACTACTAAAATGGTGAGCTGTAGGAACACACACAGTCCATACTGAAGCTGTAGAGGAGGAATCTGAGAGCTTATGAGATAACTCTGAAGAAACAAGACAAAAGTCTTATAACCTCTGTTCCTCCAAAACATGGGTTTTGTTCTTGGATTATGTTTCCGTGCCCCTTCCAGGTCCAGTCCATAGGGGTTGGCTTCAGATTGCACATTGCTTACTTTTGTTAATTAAAGATGTTTCCAAGCATAGGTTGCCCTTGTGACTGTATACAACCTAAACACATATTGCTTTGCCTAACCCACCAGAATATAAATTGTCTGATGCTCTGAATAAAGTTGGCTGTTGCATGAGACCTCATTTTTTAGGCTTCAGTCTTCCAGGTTCATGCGGTCAACTAGAGTTGTAACAGCAAACCATTAATAAAGTTAGTATGTTGTTTGGAGAGGGTTTCATGAGTTGAAAACTTGGTCCTCAGTCCTGTGATGTTTAGAAGTAGTAGAGCATTTAAGTTGTGGACCCTGGTAGAAAATGTTAGGTCATTGGGTATCTCTCAGAGAGATTAATGTAGTAATTGTGACAGCATCATTGGCTCTCTTGAGAGTTGGTTATAATAGCAAGGCTGACTCCTCTCACTTTCTATCTTCTTATTTTGTCATAATATGATTGTTTTTTCTATGTGTATACCCCTCAGTGTAATGCCATCTACCATGAGATCTCTACCAGAGGTCAAATGCATGAGGCTACTATATCATGGTCTGTCTGAGAATAAATGTATGAATTAAATCAAACCAACTTCATGTACATACTTTCCATCCTCAGGTATTTTGTTATAGCAAAAGAAAATAGATTAACAATGAAGCTGTATGCAAGAGCACAGTGAAGTAACCCACAGCAATGGAAAGCAGAGAGAAGTCATGGAGTTCTACAGAAGGGTTGTAGAGAGAATGCGTATATGGGGAGGCAGAAAGCCTGTGAACTAAACCAGCATGAGAGTTTAGGTTTGAAGTGGAAGTGAGAGGGACCATGGGGGCTAATGTGGACATTGAAATGCATTACAGGAGTTTGTGAGTAGGACCAAGAAGTCTGGAGGCTAGCACAACTTTGATATGCTGATAGCTGCTACTGATGTAAATCAAAGGAGAGAGAAAAGTCCTTTCAGCCAGAGTCAGTAGACTTGGTGAATCATTTCACAAGTTCCCCAGGAATGGTAGTTTTATCTAACCACAAGAAATCATTCTATAGTCCAGCCTGAGCTGAGCATAGACTCAATTTTGGATCAAGTCAATTGGCTTGTTCTTTTGGGGGGCAATGAGACAGCCTTTGGACCTGACTATGGTAATGATGGTGGTGAAAGCGATGATGATTTGATGGAAATGGTGAGAAGATGAATGGTAAAAGTGGTGATGATGCTGGTGCCGATGTTGTAATGATGATGGTGGTGGTGATAATGGTGGTAATGATAGTGTTGACATTGATGGTGGTGATGAGAATGACGAGATTGCTTATGATAGCAGTAAAGAAGGTGATGGTGATGGTAGTGATGATGATGATAGGTATTTGGTGATAGTGATTATCAGTTTTAAATTTTAATTTGTGGTAAAAATAATAGGGCTATGTCAAATGTTGTTTCTTGGCTTTTGATTATAGAAGATTGATCTGTTGGGTTTAGGGTGGAAGTTGAGAAAACTCACTTCAGAGACACAAGCTTAAAAATGAAAGCTGTATTTTCTGCACACCCAGGGAGGCAGACAGTTCGGGATCTGAACTGTGTCTCCAAAGTGAGATTGTACAACAGTTTTACAGGATGACTACACAAGACAAGGGGGATCAGGGTGGGCTGTTACATTGACCAATCATATTTTGACACAAAGGGTTTAGCAAGGAAGTTAACATTGGTGACTGGGCCTTATCCTGGCCCCCTGGTTTTAGGGTTCTGGAGTTAGCTTTTGCAGTCAGGTCCCCTCCTGGACTCTGATCTGGAATCTAGAGTTATAAAAGAGCAAAGGAGTCAAATGAAACAAGAGACTCAGAATTCAGAATGATAAGGGGACAAAGGAATAGGAAAGGTGCATGTAGTTAGTTAAGTCAAGACGGGCAGCACAATTACGGCTGAGTTATATAACAGGATAACAGCATTTTCTCTCTGTACATCCTTTACTGGTTAACAGACAAACATGGAACATCTGAAGAAGCAGAGTAGGAGTTGGTTTCTGGGGCCTGGGAATGTGAACTCAGTTTTGATCCTGCCAGCAAGGTGGAACATGTTCTTGAGATGACTCAGGAAACTATCTCCTAACGGATCTGGGAGTAATAGCAAGCAGAATGGCATTAAGTTGAATGATCTTATCTTGTCTTTGAATTATTTACTATTGACAAAAATTTACAGCTTACAACTAGTGAAGGAACACTCAGTATTTCAAAGTTTATACGTTTTCTTTGGTAGGTAATTGTTGGCATTTTGTCTAGACTCCGCCCCACAGTTACCTGGCAATAGCCAGGTGTGCCTGACTCACTATAGAAGGGGCTGCTTGCTCCCTCCTCTCTCTCTCTTACTCTCTTGCTCTGTCCTCTTGCTTCTGCCCCCCCTCTCCCCTTCCCCCTTCTCTCCATGTGCTCACGCCAGCCACTACTCCCCCCCTCCCTTTCTCTGTCTCTACTCCCTCAACTCCCCGCCCCATGCTGAATAAACTTTATTCTATGCTGTACCATCATGTGTCTGGTCCCTCAGGGGGAAGGGATGCCTTAGCATGGGTCCAGAGCACAGAGGAACACCCTTCCCCCACAACTGACTGCTCATCTACCAAACATATTCCTTCTCTCTCCTTTATTTTTATAAAACACAACAGTAATAAGTATAAAAAAATCAAAGTGATTACTATTCCTTTATTTTCTAGGTAGAATCTAGAATTTTAAAACCTACTTTGCTATTTTTTATTTTAATAATTTTATGCTCTTTCTCTTAAAATCCTGCCAATACCCCCTTACTAATTTCATGACACCAGTGGGTATTCCAAAGGAAACACACATATCTGAAGAGTCAAAGGTAACAGCCACAAATGAGAAAAACCAAACCAAACCAAAACCACCCCAAAACAACAACAACAACAACAAAAACATGCAATCTTATGTCCTTCTGGGTCTTGGTTTGATTTTTTTTTTCCTTAAAAAAAAAAAAAAAAAATCACTGATCAGAATGATTTTTTTCCTGCTCCATTTTACCTGAAAATTTCATAATTTTGCTTTCTTAAAAGAATAATATTCCACTGTACAAGCATACTACATTTTCATTATCTATTCATCAGTTGATGAGCATATTTCCTGGCTATTTTGAGTAGAGCTGCGATGAACAGGATAAGCAAATATCTCTGTAATAGCTATGGAGTCTGTTGTGTTCATGTCCAAGTGTGGATCACACATGGTAGATTTATTTCTGTAAATAGTAGATTTAGTTCTATTTTTGAGGAACTGCCACACTGATTTCCACAGTAGCAGTGTGTGCTCTCCCACCATCAGTGCCTGTGTCTCCACAGACAACCGGCATTTGTTGTCATCTTTTTAAAACTTAACCATTCTGACTGCGACAAGAAATCTCAAAGTAGTACTAATTGTCATTTCCTTAATAGCTGAGGATATTAAATAATTTTAAAAATGTTTTAAAGCCATTTTTATTTCATCTTTTGAGAAGACTCTGTTTAGTTCCATGCTCCATTTTTTAAACAAGTTGTTTCTTTTAAACAATTATGTCCTAGAGAGTCTATGGATCTAGGGGACATTTCTCCACATAATAAAGGCAGTTAACATCACCCTAAAGAGAGAAACTTTCAAAGCATCATGACTAAAATAAGGAACAAGGTCAAGATGTTCACTTTACCCCCTCCTGTTCAACATGTACTCAGAGCCTTAGCTAGATCAACAGAACAAGTAACGGGTGTTGTGTTTTATAAAAGATAAAGGAGAGAA
>CM052714.1:39049634-39082906 GCA_028551405.1 Uromys caudimaculatus
CGGGGAGAGAAGGGGGAAGGGATGAGAGGACAGAGCAGGAGCGGAAGGCAAGAGCAAGAGAGAGCAAGCAGCCCCTTTTATAGTGAGTCAGGCACACCTAGCTGTTACCAGGTAACTGTGGGGCGGAGCTTAGACAAGCTAACAACAGGAACAAAGGACACACAAACAGAATGCAGGAAGCCATGGCATCCTTATTTCCAGATGACAAGATTCAATACATAAAAGACCCTAAGGACTCCACCAGAAAACTCCTACAGCACATAAGCACAGTAAACAGAATAAAAAAAAAAAAACAAAAAATCAAAGATGACATACAAAAATTAGTAAACTTGCTGTATACAAAGGACAGAGGAAGGAACTGGAGAAACAATAACATTTGCAATAATCTCAAAAAGAATACAATGTCTGTAAACAAATCTAAGCAAGCACGTTAAAAACTTGTATAACTTTAGGACACTGATAAAAGAAATTGAAAACATACTAGAAGATCATAAGGACGACTATGCTCGTGCATTGATAAGAATAATATTATGAAAATGGCCATTCAACCAAAAGCAATTTATCAAATCCAATGAAATCACCATCAAAATGTCAAGTCATATTTCACAGAAATAAGGAAATAATCCTAAATTTTATATCAAAATACTAAAGACTCTGGATAGCTAGAACAATACTGAACAATAAAAAATTGCTGGGTCAACAACCCAGACTTTAAGTTATACTATAGAACTATAGTTGTAAAATCAGCATGGTATAGGCTTAAAAACAGAAAAGTGGATTAATGGAATAGAGTTGAGGCCTCATATATAAGCCCACAATCCTCTAGCCACTGATTTTTGACAAAGTGTTTAACAATACATGTTGATTAAGGAATGAAACTAGATCTTACCTTATAAAAGTAGAAACTGATCAAATACCTCAACATGAGACCTGACACCTTTGAATCTGATAAAGGAGAAAGTAGTACATTTGAATTCAATGGCACAGAAAAGGACTTTCTGAGCAAGACTCTGATAGCACCAGCATTAAGATCAACAACTGATGAATAGGACCGCAGGATACTCAACCAACCCATAGAAACAGGAAAAAAAAAAAAATCCTTACCAGCCCTTCAACTGGAGGAGGGTTAAAATCTAGATTATACAAAGTTATATATATTTATAAACAACTAAATCAAGAACCTAGCTTTATAGTGGTGTGCTGATTTTGCCTTGAGGTCTGTGATTCACAGTTATTAGTGGGAGGCATTCCTCACTGTTGCTTTGGTAAATTATTGAGCTGATCTTTCTTTGAAGCATTGCAAGTTATTTTTCTCTTCAGGCAAATTTTTTGAGTATTTTTTATGTGCATCTCCCTATCCTCATCATATGAGTCCTTCTTCTGCTGCCAAAATGTCCACAGCATGTGCTTAGGAAGCTCTCATTACGGACGAGGTGCTAATGTCAGACACTGGGAAGTGAGTAGTCAAGAAGACAAAGAAATGTTAATTATGCTCACCTGATACCTGTGGGAGGGCACTCGTGGAAAACTAACACAGCTCTGGTAGCTCTTTTCTGAATTTGAAGGACTTAATAACATGAAAAGAATCTCAACTGCTTGCTAACCGGAAGAGTTAGGTTATACCCCACTATGAAGTACATAGTTTGATATTATAAATAATAAAATAAGAGAAGAACATCTATATTTTTATGCGAGTACATAAAAGGCCACCAAGAACCCAAGAACACACTATGACATTAATCTCTTACTTGTGGGATTTTGTGAAATTTTTCTTTGTTAAAATATAAAATTTCAGTAATAAAATTGGTTCTTTAACAAAAGGAAATAATAGTTTGGGCTTTTGATCCAGTAATTCTGCTGTTAGGAAGTAGTCAGAGCTGGAGAAAGACTTTATATTTAGTGTTTATGCATCTTCAAACAGGGACTGGGGAAATATATAAAGTCAATCCATACATTAAAAGATATTAAAATTGTTTGGAAAGAAGCTGAAGGAGCCAAGTATATTCTGGTGGTCTAATATACAACATTAGTCAAAACAAGAAAGTGACTTTATGTGGTCGGTACTAATTATGCAGTGTGTGTGTGTGGAGGTAGGGAGATGGCTCAGCGGTTAAAAGCACTTGCTGTTTTTGCAGAGTCCAGGTTCGGTTCCCAGAACCCATATGGCAGCTCACAACCATCCTGAACTTCAGTTCCATGGGATCTGGTGTATGTGTGGGCGGGAACGGGAGGTTGTGAGGTTGTATGTGTGTGTGTGTGCGGGGGTGTAGATATAAAGACCGGAAGTAAATAGCCGAACTTGGTGTTGGCAATTTTCAGGTTTGAAGGACTGTAGATAACAGTCCATTTTATATCTAAAAGGAGTAGCATATGCTTTCGTCTTTGTTCATCCAATGATTTACATAAACAGATTCAAAAATAGTCCTTAATTTCTTGGACGCTTCTTATATGTTGTCATTGTATATTGTACAATCTCTAGAGAAATCCAGATAAGTCTTGGGCTTTAGCTTCAACCATTAGGTTGTATAGAGGTTTTAGCTTGTATCTGACACTGTTTATTGATTATAGATGCATATCCAGTTTGCATGGTTGGTTGGAACAGCTCAGACTAATAGGAATAAATAGTTCCTTCAAGTGTATGTACTGATCACTTGGAATGAGACCAGCTTCTTCTGACGGGCTGCTCCCACTGAGATCCAGGACCAGCTCAGTGGATAAACTGGGACTCTAAGTAAGGGAAAACTGTGCTGTGTAGTATGGGTTCAACAAGACGCCCATTAGACAGATGATGGGTCTTCACGGTGCGTTTCATCCTTTCCATGGTACTTTGTGCAGATAATTTACTGGAATACTACTCATCTGTGTCCAAAATAGAACAGGAATGGTATTCATTGGAATGAAAACCCATCGAAGAAGGTGTTCCCATTTACTGTGCACCTGCTTTGCTGGTGAATAATGGCACTCTTCCTGCTGGTCAGGATACCACCTAACCTTGTCACAGACCTCGCCCTTCTCTGAGACCACAACATACAGCCATACAGCAGGCAGGCTCTGCACAGATGCTGCCTCTCTCCATTCATTCGTCTGGGTCCTCCTCTCCTTCTCAGTCTCTGTCCTGATGGTTTTCCATCTGTGTCCGAAGCTGATGAGAGGTGAGGTCAGAGAAAGAGCAGAGCCTGTAGGGTAATTCCCAGCTCACCTCATCTTCATAATCTTCCCTCAGCTTCCAGTGAGGCTCACCCTGGTATTGATTCTGTCACAGGCGGCAGCCTACAGAGGCAGGGGGCTGAAAACCTTTCCAAGAAACTCTCTTGCCAGCGCCTGTTCCTGCTCTGCTCCAAGAAAAAAAGCATGCTGTGAAAACAATCAGCGCATTTGCTTTAGATCTAAGTGATTCCAACTAGGTCGATGCTTCACGCTGATGTGTTGAAAACATTTAAAAAATTTCTCAGAGTTTGATTTCCACAGGAACACTGTGGCGTGTGCCTCAGTGTCAGCGGTCGTTATTTTTCACTAACGTGCCGTAGCTGACAACTGCTTCCTGCCACTGCACACAAAGGCAATAGGAAATCGGGTCTTTGTCTGGCTGGACATTTACCGGAGAGGTTTTGTGCGAAGGGAGTGCTGTGTTTGTGTCGGTTGCTGAATAGCACGTGCTATTTGGTGAAGGCTTTCTTTCTTACTCTCTTTTTAAAATTTTTATTTTAGACTTGAAATAAACACAATCTGATGTTGTCATGGGAGAAAACAAGAAAATGGACTCCTTTTTTGGTTTAGTTTTGAGTTTTAAAATATTCTCTGGCTTGGTAGTGACTTTCTCAAGAATTATTTATAATGTCGCCGTTACCTTTGATAGGGTCTATCAGATCTTCGAGAGCTTATGTTTATGTGCAGAAACAGGCAGATCTCCTCACTAGAGTGCAACACTCAGAAACAGGTATTACTTTGGCCACCCCGAGTTCACGGGCATTTAATTCCTGGCAGAGACTCGAGATAATATTTCACTGTAGACTATAAGGCATCAAGTTTGACGGGAGGGGATTCCTGGCCAACATTGGCTTGACATCTGGCAGAGTTGGATACTGCACTATAAATGATAAGGAAAGTTATGTTTATGAGTATTTTACACCTGAGCATGCACCTCTGGAGCATGACGAACCACAGATGTACCTTCTAAATTACTTTTATTTGGAGATAAACTTAGAGACCTTACCTTAAGGCTCTTTATACTTGCAAAGAATTAAACTGTTTTCCCTGTGATCCCAGGGACTTTGGTGGCTGGTCCGAGGTAGAGGATGCGTTTCTGTTCAGCTAAGCTTTCTTTGCAATATCATCATTGAAAAACAATGGTGGAGTCAGGGGTATGGTGGCTTCTACCTGCAATCTCAGCAGTTGGAGGCTGAGTCACAAGAATGACTGCGAGTTGCAGGCCAGACCTCAGCCAAATGAACAACAAAAACCTGCTGGGCTATTCTTTTAGGCAAGAACTCTCAGGTTGTATGATCCTGTTTGCTGTTTGTTGACAAGGTGCTGAAAGAAGGAAATGAGAAATGAGCTTTCTCAGGTGTTTTTCCTGGAATTTCAGAATGTCTACCAAGAGAACATTCCTACAAGCTCCATATGTGGGCCTACTGTGGGACATGCTTCCTTTGGTGCAGAGGGGCAGTCCTTTTTGCTCTGAGCTGCTTCCTCTCAGAATCTTAGTCATTTGATTCTAGCCATTCCTACACTCAAGGGCTTTTTACTTCTGCTTAGCTCTATCTGTGTGTGACATCATAACTTACCATACTGAACACCTACTCTGTGTACATCTCCTTTATTGCTGTATATTTTATCTTCTAAATACAAATTGCATATAAATGGTATTTTATGGGATTTTTGCTTTACTTATATCTCATTTAAAAATAAGACAAAATGGAACTTTGTGGGGAATGAGACTAGACCTTTGAGTATTACTTCACACTTCACATATGTCTGTACTTATAGATTCCAGTGTTTTCTAGGAAGGTTACATTTTGAATACTTGTGGCATCCTTAGGACAGAAGAAGAAAGGTGAGAGAGGTTCCAGCAGAGTGTTGGCTCTCCATGTTGGAGGCGAGGCACTCAAAGGCGACAGAAGTCATTGTTGATGAATCTAGCAACAAACACTATCTTTCTGAGCCTTCTCTTTATATATTAATTTATTCTTTTTGAAATGGGCCAGCGTTTCAAAGCATCTTGGGATGCAGTTTTAGAACCTAGTGCTGATATAATCAACTGTGTTGCAGAGGTAATGAGGCTTTTCAGCATTAAAAAAAGGTAGCACTTATCTATATTTGTTTATGCAAATATTTAGGGTTCTTTTCATTTCAATAACAATACTTGTCTAAAGTATTGTTATGAGTCTGCTTATAAGTCTGTTATAAGGCTGCTATAAGTCAACAAATGTGGGAAATAATTTTAAAATGTCATCCTTTCAACACCATTTCATTCATTGTCAAAATGAACTCCTTAGGTTCTGCAGAACCACTGTTTGTGCTTCAAGAATACTGTCAAGAGTCCTATTTGCAGAGAATTTCACCACTTAATTTATGGACTCAGCTTCTCAGGTTACTTTATTTCTGGATTTCCCCCACCCCAAGTCCCCCCAGAGCATGAGTCATAAAAACAAGAGAAAAAAAGAAAATCCATAAGCTTATAATAAGGGTTGAAGCTTAGGAAAATATAGATTTTCCGGAAAATCAAATATGGATGTGGTGGTGAGTGCTTTTCTAGCCAGGAGAAGTGACTTGCCATGGAAATGTTAGCTGCGTATCTACTGGGAGTGACTTTAAGCAGTTACGTACAAACCAACCCAAGTAGTAGGACCTTTGGAGACGCATAATCCAGTACTGTTGTGGATGGCCCTGTTGTACATGAACATTCCCCCTGGTGGCCGCTTCACATGGGCACATGTGAGTGGCTGCTGGATCTCTCTTACTGTTAACTGGGCAGGCTTGTTCTCAATTGAACAGATGTCATAAAAATAAAAAAGGTGAACCCACTGAAAAATAAGATGTAATTAGTTTTGTAGTAAGCTTACAATTTTAGATGTGATGTTGAACAACTGCCTTATATGAGTACTCTCCTAGCTTTGCATTGTTTGTGGGAGAAATGAGTTCCGGTATTCTATAATTGAGCAGGGTGCCCATACGTAACAATGGCATACTGAATTTTGAGCAACTTCTAATGGTAAGTTTTTCTTGCAGGCTTGAAAACACTGCTGCAGTGGAATCTTACTTGTGGACTCTCAAGGAGTCAGATAAAACTGGACTGTATTTTTCTTACTTGCTTGACTAGTTTTCAAGCTTTGGTCACTCTCTTCTGTTGCTGTTGGCCATATTTGGAATCTCTCCAGGCCCTTTCCCCTTCTGGGAAGGAGAAATACACCCCCAGTTCAATGAACATAAGCCAAGGCTGGGCTGTTTCTACAAAGTGGTCTCTTCCCTTCTCTCAAATGCTCCTGGGCCTCTTTCACTTAGCTTCCTCCAAAGACCTTGTGATGAGACGAAGGGCACATGAGAAGAATTGCTGGTTTCTCCTTTGTGGTCTCTGTTCACATGGCCATGGAGAATATTTAGCATTTATTTTGGTGGATCAAAGAAAACACTAAATTATCAAAATTCATGTCAAAATCGTCTGTTTTGATTATGGACAGAATTTTTAAAAATGGATCTAAATTATTTCTTATTTCAGAATTTATTTCCTCCTGGGGAGGGGGACACAATTATACATACATGCCCTTTTTCATGATATAAGGAGAAAAACATTCATTTGGTTTGTAGGTAGATGATGGTTTTTTAGGAAAAACTAATTTGTTTACTCACTTGTTCTTTCATTCATTTAGTTACATTTATTATTTCCACATTTACTAATCAACAGATAGTTTTCAGCCTTTATTATGAGGGAGGCATCCTTTTAAATGCTAAAAATTAACGTAAAAGCACTCATGGGTTCTCCTCTCAGGAACCTTAGTCATTATTGTTGTAAAAAGTCAGCAAACAATTTTAATTTAATTACTATTCCTTCATTTCACCTAATTAACAAACATTCATCACGAACCAAGATGTGGCAATAATATTCTTAGTCATTGAAGGGTTTGCAGTCCCTGATGCTAAAAGAAATGTGGTTCATCTAGATCAAGTATCTAGGGAAGGCTAACAGCCATGGTGGCCGAGGAGCCTTTTGTGAGCGCACTGTGTCAGAAACAGATGGACATGCTTATGCCTTTCCATCCTGTCAGAATTTACTGCATAACAATAAATTCACAAGATTGAGAAATTTCAGTGACAGCAATTACCATAACTTCTGCCTACTTCGGTAGTTTAGTAGAGGCAAACATAAGTTATTGTTCTAAACAGAATCAGTAGCATTACCTTCCATAATCACACAGCACATAATAAATGTACCTGTGAGTGTACATGTATAGGGTTACAGAATGGATAAGGTTAAAGAGGCTTCAGTTCAAGAAGTCTCAGAAATTGTTAGAGTCTGCATAGATAAGAGAATGAACAAGACCACTGTCAAGAGGGAGCTGCTCATGAAAACAGCAGAATGGAGAAGAATCTAACCTCAAAAGACTTTCAGGATGGATTGAGCCAGATCATGAGATCTTTTTGAAGATTCTAGGTTCAACCTAAGGAAGGTCAGCGAGCCACTGAATGCCATAAACTCCATGTGAGTGAGGAAGGCTATAAGGATTGAACATAGCTGCTCTCAGCGAATGCAATTATTCACGTTTCATCTCGCCATGTTACTTTTCATCTACTAACATGATCATGAGCTCTTTGGGGCAAAAACTCTTCCATGTTTGGCCTATGTCTTGCTTAGTGGCTAACTCACAGATGCTATGCTCACTCAACAGATACTTATTAAATTGATGGTGTTATATTCTTGTTCTCCTCAAATTTTCATTAGAATTTTCACAAAACAGTCAAAGTGTTCACTTGGTTTGCATATGCATATGAAATGGTGTATGCTTGATAAGCATTCATAATCTATCTGGGGTCTGGAGTCAGGGGTCTTTGTAACAGTATCACAGCATTTACCTTGTCTGGCGTCATCTTTGGATGCTGATGCTATGCTTAAGTGAATGATCACACATTTTATAACTGTTCATGTTCTTGGTCTATTGTCAGCATAGAGGCCAGAGTAATACTAGGGTTGGAGGTTCCCTTTGGGGGTTCTTACTCTTGTCAGTGAAAGAATTTAGAAATGCTTAAGGACAATTATATTAGAATTTAGGGGAAAAATAACAGAGCAGGCAAGCTATAACTTATAGCAGCTGCTGGAAGAAGGGAGATAGAGAAGAGATAGAGACTATTATGAAATATAATGCATCAAGAGAGTACTTGGCAGGCCTATGCAAAGGTGTTCACCTGAGAAATCAAGCCATGCAACAGATCTGGTATGGAGGGGGGTTATTTGGGGGAAGAGAGGGGAGTGAGGGCCTGAAGAAAGGGGAGAGGCAGACAGACAGGAGCAGAGCCAGGAGGGAGGGAGGGAGGGAGGGAGGGAGAGAGAGAGAGAGAGAGAGAGAGAGAGAGAGAGAGAGAGAGAGAGAGAGAGAGAACTGAGATAGCAAGCAGTCCTTTCATTTTTCCCCTGCACCTGGCAGCAGGTAATAATGACAGATGACGACGTAAGCCATTGCTAGGTCCCTGGGAGGAGTCTAATGGAATCGCTTGTAAGCTAACAGAGACAGAGATAGAGGTAGAGAGATAGAAACAGATATAGAGGGGCTGGAGAGATGGCTCATCGGTTAAGAGCATTGACTAATCTTCCAGAGGTCCTGAGTTCAATTTCCAGGAACTACATGGTGGTTCACAACCATCTGTAATGGGATCCGATGCCCTCTTCTGGTGTGTCTGAAGACAGCTATAGTATACTCATCATATACATAAAATAAATAAATAAAATCTTTTTTTAAAAAAAGAAACAGAGATAGAGGGATAATAGATAGAGTGAGCCATACATAATATGCCATTTGCTAGATAGATAGATAGATAGATAGATAGATAGATAGATAGATAGATAGATAGTGTGAGCCATACCATGCCATTTGCAATGAAGGTCAACAAGCAGCCATATGCCAAAAGGAGATGGAGGCTTCAGAGAGTGAAAAAGCAAGCCCTCTAGAGTTCCAAGGGAAGCATGCTTAGCCAGTGTCTTAGTTTGAGTTTTATTGCTGTGAGGAGACACCACGACTGAGGCAAACATTTAATTGAGGCTGGCTTAGTTTCAGAGGTTCAGTCCATTATCATGTGGGAAGTATGGCAGCAGGCAGGCAGTCATGGTACTGGAGAAGGAGCTTCGAGTTCTACATCTTGTTCCAAAGGCAGCCAGGAGGAAACTCTTCTCTAGGCAGCCAGGAGGAGACTTTTTCTGCCCTGGGCAGAGGTTAAGCACTAGGAAACCTCAAAGCCCACCTGCACAGTGCCACACTTCCTCCAACAAGGCCACACCTATTCTAACAAGGTCAAACTCCCTAATAGTGCTACTTCCCGTAGGCTAAGCATATTTAAATCATTACAGCCAGTATCCGAAAGAGAGACAAAGAAAAGTAAAGTCATATTTTTCTGAACAAATAACTCTGAGTAAGGATTCAGAAAAGCTGGCAGACTTCATGGCAGAGGCTTGGCTTGGTAGAAGCAGCTGCAGGAGTCTGCACTGAGAATTTGCTTCTGGGAAAGAAAAGTACATTATCTTCTTAAGTGGCCAATAATCCTTTCCATCTCCTCTGGGGTAGCTGGGAATGCCCGGTCTCCACTCAAGCTAGAGATGGCATTTAGAACAAAGCCCAGACACTTTCACCCTTTTCACGTGGTAATCTTAATTCCAAGGAATGACAAAGCTGATGTTTACATTTCAAGTGTTTCCAGGGAAACAGGAGGTGGGCACCTGTTCAATAGCCCGAGGCTCCTGTAGCAAGATAACCTAAAGTAAATTACTTTAGTTCTGGTTTGAAACCTCTGGGTGGACCCCAAATCACTCAGAGTGAGAGTCTAAGTCCTTACAACAATGCTCATGATCTTTCCTGGTCTATCCCTCTTCTGACCATGTTCTGCATCATGTCTGCTTGTACATTCTGCACTCTGGGGCCCTTGCAGTTCTGCAGAATGGCCAAGTTCTCACCTCTCTGATTTTGAAGTTTCTGCTCTTCCTGCTCAACTATCCTCCCACCAAAATTTGCACAATTTCTTCCTTATAGCATTTAATATTATGTGTAGTATGCGTTTCTAATGGATTTCCCCCAGATTAGTTCTTTTAAATTTATTGAGTGATTTTTCTGGCTTTTTACTACAGTGTTAATCTGTAATTGTCTTTTTTTTCCCCAATAGCTGTTTCTCACTCCTTTTTTGGACTCTCTGAGTTGGCTAATATTCTCAACTCAATATGGAAAACTCAGGGGATATCGGGCATCTGTGCTTTCTTCCCACCCAGTTTAGAAGTCCTTGTGATTTGTTTAGAGGTGTGGCTTTTAAAGAGAGTTATTTATTTTTATGCATGTGTTTGTATGAGTATATGGCATTCACAGAGGCCAGAAGAAAGCATTGGGTGCCCTTGAGCTGGAGTTAAAGGTGGTTGCATGTGATGTTAGGTTGCCAAACTCAGGTTCTCTGGAAGAGCAGCAGAGCTCTGGACCACTGAGCCAACCCTCCAGTCTCTTAAATGTATAAATTGTCTGAACTATGTTAGTTGCAAATGAGGGGACCTAAATGACTTTTTGTTAATCAAGAGAGGGAAGTTGACTCACCTCACTGTTAATTCCTGAGATAAGAATGTTCTTGGGCAGAGTTCAAATAGTTCTATAAGTGTCCAGTCTGTTTCCATCTCTTACAATTGTTTCATTTTGTATCTGGTTAATCTCTAAAGTACTCTTTATGAAGTAGGTCATGCAGAATAACCCTAATTGATCCTGCTTAAGTTATAGGTCTTCCCAGTTTTCAACTTCTATATCAGGTCTTAGAATTTTCTGGAGTCTTGGAAACTCTCCAGCTTAGCTCTGTGGATCCATGTTTTATTACAGTTCTGCTCTCCAGAACCACTATACAGTTGTTCTTCTTCCTGGAATTCCTTTTCACTCTGCTGCCTTACTCGGTCAAAACAAACAACACAAAACACAAACAGCAACAACCCACAATAAAAACCCCTAATCATTCATATATACAATGTTTTGTAATTGTTTATGCCCTCTTTACGCACTTCTATCCCCTCCTGTAACTACTTTCCCCTTTCTTCCTTTCCAACTAGTCTCCCTTCTGCTTTCATGTCCTCTCTCTGTCTGCCTTTCTCTGTCTCTTTCTCTCTGTCTTTGTTTCTCTGTCTCTCTGCCTCTCCCTCCCTCCCTCTCTCCCTCCCCCCTCCTCTCTCTCTCTCTATATATATGTGTAAAATTAGTCAGCTGCTATTTACTCATGGCTAGAACACCTGCATCATGAAGTGGAAATTTCTGGTTTCTTTGACAACTCAGTTGTATCATGTAACATCTTCTGGAAGCTGTCTTGTGAGAGGACGTGTGATGTTGTGTGAATGCAGTCACTTGAGAGGGCACATGATGTTTAGAAAGAATATAAATAGAACCCTTCAAACAGGAAGAGGACGCTCATGCATTGCTGCACCTCTGTGAATGCTTTCTGGTCTTCGCTGGTCTTCACTTTGTAGAGAGAAATGTGCTGAAGAACTTCTCGTGGTAGTCCTGCTGATTTTGGCTGCTGGATCATGCCACTGCTACTGATTCGTGTTCGGTGTTTGCTATTGTTTGCTATTGAACTGGACTGCTGGTGTCCTGTCAATGAAGAGTGCCCCCAAATACTACTGCTAAACAGATCCACAACCCCCTTTTCCTATTAACCTTCTTTCTCCCCAACCTCTTGTCGATGATCTAGAAAGGAGGTTGAAGCTTTTAAGAACCCTATATAAAATAGGTTTTGAAAAGTCTAAGCCTACAGAATCATATCCAGAAAGACAACATTTCATAACACTCTTCTTCTCCTTCTGCTCTTAGAATTGTTCTGCCCACTCTTGCACAATGTTCCCTGGCTCTTGCACGATGTTCCCTGGCTCCATTGGGGGAGTGATATCAATACCCTGTTTAAGCCTCTGAAGTCAGCATTCACTTGTTCTCAGAACTGTGACCAGATATTAGTCTCTGCATTAACTTGCAGTGAAAAGAACATTCACTGACCATTCCTGAAGGCAGTTTTAAACTTTAAAAAGGGAGTTGACTGCAAGTCTTTTTAGCAAACCACCAATAATGGGATCCTGCTAGGGCTGTGACCGTCAACCTTAGGCTTTTGATTAGGCTTACAATAGCAAGCATCTATTCCCCTCCCATGGAGCAGGCCTCAAATCCCAAATATTAAAATACTCTTGCATTGGTAAGCATATTTTTCCTGTCAAGTTGGTATCATAACACACAAAGTATATAACTGAGTAGGGCCTTGATGACATTTCTCCTATAGCAGCTTGCATAGCACTTTCTAGTACCATGAATATTTGTTGTTAGGCAGGGAGCTTCCAACTCAGTTCTAAGTACATTTCTCTGTGCCCTGCATCCAAAGTGTATGTTATCTTCAGCAATAAGTTCCTTCTATCTAGTTCTAGTGAAGAAAACAAGAGAAACAGACATAGTTTGCATGGTTTTGAGACACTTTGATGTCTCCCGAACCAATAATGCATGGGAAAATTGATCCACACTTTCTTAAATCTCATGATAATTAATTTTGGTTGTCAACTTGAAAGGATTTAGAATTAGCACAGAAACAAATCTCTGGCCATGCATGTGAGGGATTATCTAGAATATGGTAATTGACATGGGAAGACTCCCCCCACCTCCACCCCCACCAAAAATGTGGGCCATATTGTTCCTATTCCCTGGACAGAAGTTACAGGCTGAATAAAGAGGAAAAAGCAAGCCGAACTCCAGCATTCATCACTCTGTGCCTCCTGTCTGTAGATGCAGTATGGTCAGCTGCCTCACACGCCTGTTGCTACAACTTCCTCAGGAGGATCCACTGTACCACCAAATTGTGAGTGGAAGAAAGCCCTTCTTCATTGGTTTCTGTCACATACTAGACAGGTGACCTCTGACTCTCAGGTTCAGCTTTTGTCATTGTCACTTGGGTATACCTGTAGAATAATCTCTTATGAACAGAACAAATGTTTTTTAAAGCCCTGAATGTCTAGACCTTACTTTAAGTTAGCTCTGTTCCTAACTGATAGCTAGAATTTGAGGTGCAAAATAATTTCCACTCAGAATTTGGAAGACATGGCTCTGATGATTTCTAGCTTCTAGTCCTGCTCATGAAATGTCTGAAACCAATTTAGCCTTTCTTCCTTTGGAGATAAATGTAATCTCCTTGGAAGCTCTTGGATCTTCTTCAGAATCTTAGTGTTCTGAAATTTATAGGCATGTGTTTTGATTCCTTTTTCAGCTTAGCAACAAATGGAATCATCAGTATGAGGGCATACTGGTTTGTTTAAGCTGTGGGTAGCCTCACTCTGTCATCCTGATAATTGCTCACATCAGTTCCCCACTAACTTCCTCTTAGAGTTACCAGCAGATGGATATTGGTTCTCCTCTATTGATTGCATTGAGAGTTTTCACAATTTCTGTTCATCATTTTCTCTAGATTCTGAAAGGTTCTTCACTCTTTAATCTCACATTCTATAAAGTTTACAAATGTCTAGAATTATATCTTAGTTTTAAAACCATTATATTTTTATCATTGCAATCTGCTCTGGTTCTACAAAAAATAGTCAAATCTCCCTCATGAAACCAATCACATTATTTTAATATTATTTTCTTTCCTTTGAATTATTGTTTCCTTTCTGTGCCCATGGTTCTATTCTGTTATTTTCAATTTTTTGACATTATTTTTGTGTCTAGTAATCATGGCTGTACATTCATATTTATGAATGAAAGAATGGGATGATTATTAAATGCTTCTGCCCTTAGTTTCTCCAGCAGTTCCGTATGTTGGGCTTCATTGTGGTGTATGGAAACAGCAATAGGTGAGGACTTTGCTTGTGGCCTCACAGATGCCACTAGGGCCTTGTTCTTCACACTATAAACTCTTTGTCAGTTTCTATTTTGCTTTTTTGTTTATATTCTTTAACTTTAATTTTTTTTGCTTTGAATTTGATTTTTTATTGGTTATTTTATTTATTTACATTTCAAATGTTATCCCCCTTCCCAGTTTCCCCTCCACAAGACCCCTATCCCATCCTCCCACCCCCTGCCTCTATGAGGGTGCTCCCCCACCCACCCACCCACTCCTGCCTCAGTGGCCTAGTGTTCCCCTATCTTGGGTCATCAAACCTCCATTGGACCAAGGGACTCTCCCCCCCCCCCAGTGATGCCACATAAGGTCATCCTCTGCTACATATCCAGCTGGAGCCATGGTACCCCTGTGTAAATCTACTTTTAACTTTAATTCTTGTGTCTGTGTAGGTATATGCATTCGTATTAGAGAGATAACTGCATGTGTTCATATGTGTATTCTCTTGTGAGCTCATGTGTGTGGAGGCCACAGAACCCAATTTTGTGTCGTTCATCAGGAGCTGACCACCTTGTTTATTTTTGACATAGGATCTCTTACTAACCTGGAACTCATCAAGTAGGCTAAGCTGGCTGGATGTTGAGCCTTAGGAATCCCTTTTTCTTCATTTCCTGGTTTGTCAGGACTCAGAATAGATTCCTAATACCTAGCTGGGAATGCTGGAAATATCCTAGGCTAGACAATGACTCCTCACATGATCCAAAAATCAATCCAAAATACCAGCAAAGCTCTGGTTGAGGAATATTTATTTAAAGTGATTTACTAATGTTCAAATGACTCATTTTTCTCCTCTGGGAATTCTTATTAGGAAGCTGTTTTAATCCAATTTACAAATTTATTAGGTTTTATATTCTACAGCATATTGTAGCTATCACATATAAGCATTTATTGTGATAGAAGCTCCTTTCTATTGGTCTTACATATGTTTCATTTAATCCTGATAAGATGATATTCTCTCCTCTTTACAGATGGAGACACTGAAGCCAGGAAGAGAAAAAGTACAACTCTGGTCCTTACCATTTTATTTTGCTATTAATAATATGATAATGTTGTTGAATCTATTTTGTATCATGGTTAGATTGAAATTCAAGGCAATAAGGGGACAGATGGATAGTTTCATCTCTGATTGTCAAACTTGGAAACAGAGGACAGTGTCTCCTCCTCCTCCCAGGGTGAGTTTAAGGCATTAGCTGTTCCTTCTCTTGTTTTTGTTTGTACTTCTGTTTGACTGTGGAGAAGACTGCAAGTAGGGTTAAGTGGGCTTTGCACAGTATTAGTGAAAGGCATAAGCAATCTTTTAGACCTCACAGAAAACAGTGTGAATAAACTGCATCAAGGTTCAGTCTACCTCCAGACTGCTGGTGCAGCCTGAGTGAGGATCAGGAAGGTATCCATATCCTCAAGATTCTGAGTAAACTTTCTTTCTTCCTTTCTTTCTTTCTTTCTTTCTTTCTTTCTTTCTTTCTTTCTTTCTTTCTTTCTTTCTTTCTTTCTTTCTTTCTTTCTTTCTTTCCTTCCTTCCTTCCTTCCTTCCTTCCTTCCTTCCTTCCTTCCTTCCTTCCTTCTTTCTTTCTTTCTTTTTTGCATTTTTATTGAATATTTTCTTTATTTACATTTCAAATGTTATCCCCTTTCCAGGTTCCCCCCCAAATCCCCTATCCCATCCCCTCTGCCCCTGCTTCTACGAGGGTGTTCCTCCAACTACCCAGCCACTCCAACCTCCCTGCCCTCAAATTCTCCTACACTGGGGCATCCATCCAGCCTTCACAGGACCAAGGGCCTCTCCTCCCATTGATGCCCAACAAGACCCTCCTCTGCTATATGTGGCTGGAGCCATGAGTCCCTCCATGTGTACTCCTTGGTTGGTGGTTTAGTCCCTGGGAGTTCTGGGGAGTCTGGTTGGTTGATACTGTTGTTCTTCCTATGGGGTTACAAATCCCTTCAGCTCCTTCAGTTCTTTCTCTAACTCCTCCTTCGGGGACCCTGTGCTCAGTCCAATGGTTGGCTGCAAGCATCTGCTTCTGTATTTGTCAGGCTCTGGCAGCGCCTTTCAGGAGACAGCTATATCAGGCTCCTGTCAGCAAGCCCTTCTTGGCATCCACAATAGTGTCTGGGTCTGGTGACTGTATACAGGATGGATCCCCAGGTGGGGCAGTCTCTAGATGGCCTTTCCTTCAGTCTCTGCTCTACACTGTCTCCGTATTTGCTCCCATTAGTATACTTTCAAACCCATTCCATTCAATTCATATTACAACTGGGCATTTTCTGGAATTCTCTAATAACATTAACTAAGCATTTCCTCATCATCCAGTCGTATAGATGTTATGGGATGTTTGTTACCATACAATGTCACTTGTGGCTCTGCAGGTCTGAAACTGTTGCTGACAAGGGGCTTTTGTTTTCAGTCTGGGCTCCAGTTTTAGGAGCACCATGAGGATATTTGCAGAGATTGCTATGAGAAGAGAGACCAGGCTTTTGGCATGGGGTCTTCTTGTTCCAACCTGAGCAACACTGTTTTCATATCTTTGATATTTTTCACAGTTGATTTCTAGTCTTTGACTAAAAATGCTTGAAGCATTTTGGTATGCTGTGCAAAGTACACTGTCTTTAGCATCACAGACATAGTCCTCAGTGATTTAGTGAACTCTGGATCTGGCCAATCATAACTGTTTTCCTTCTGCCACAAACGTGCACTCTGGTTCAGAGCTTGCATGATTATTTGGAATATTGGAGACTGTTCATGCTATTTCATCTCTTTTAATATTGAGCGGCCTCATTTTGTATATGCATTTTAAAAGTGTTTTACATTTATTTTTGGATTTACATATTTTTATTTTATGTGTATGAGTGTTGCATCTGCATGTATGTCTGTGATCAGCGTGCGTGCTAGTAACAGTACAAGCTTGAAGAGGCTGTGGGATCCCCAAGAAGCAGAGTTCCAGATGATTGGGAGCTGCCTTGTGGGTGTTGGAAATTCAACCCTGCCTCGGGAGAGCAACCAGTCTTTTTAACTGCTGAGCCATCTCTCCAGCCCTTGTTCATATACTTTTAAAAAAAGTTTCTTCCTTGGGTACTGGCAAGTTCAAATTTAGAAGAGACAATTTGTATTCCACATGGATACACCAATTTGTATTCTTACAAACCAGTATTTAAGAATCTCCATTGATCCACATCATCTCTAATACTAGGTCGAATCAAATTATTATTTTTAAAGGCTAAGCAATATAAAATTACATCGTATGGTTCTCATAGGGCGTGTCCCTGATTACTAATGAGGACAAGCACTTTTTCATGTGTGTTTGACATCCTCTTAATCCACTGTGAAAAGCCCATACTCATCCTTTGTTGATATTTCCCATATTATACGTTCATTATGCTTTCTGTATGTCAATCCTATGTTGGTTATTTATATTCATTCTAAACATTCTCTCTATTTGTCCATTGTATTTTCATTTTCATTGTGATGACTTTTGATGCACACTGCAGTTTTTAAGTTTTTTATTTTTAATGATGTGTCTGTGCATTTCAGTGTAGGGGGTGGTGTCAAATCGCGTGGAGCTCAAGTTACAGCTGGTTGTGAGGATCCACATGGGAACACCAGAAACCAAAGTCAGCCTCTCTGCATGGGAAAGGTTTTAACCACTCAGCCTTCTCTTCAGCCTCCCCCCTCCCGCAGTTTTAGTTTTGATACAGAAGAAATGAATTTTAAAAGCAATTCATTTTTTTTCTTTCAGTACCTCGTGTAGGCAACTTAAAGCACATTAGTATTTTAAGGACAATCTACAGTGTTAGAAACATGCAGATTTGCTTAGTTGTCTTAATTACTACTGCTTCATAATGGTCTGATAGTGGTGAAAAGATTATCCTCAAGCCTAGATAAAAATTTGGTTGTAATGTCTTTATACCTTGCAAATAAGTTGGGGACAGTTAACCTAGTTTTAATATTCAGATTTCCATGCTTAAGGTATGCCACTTCTTTTTATAGGTTTTTGTAGAGCTCTTTCTATAATAGTTTATAAGCAACCAAAACAAACAACCAAGCATCATTCAATACTCTTTCATAGTTATTCTTATATGCCTTAGTTTTATAAATTTTCCTTTAAGTATGTTTGTATTTAATTATTTATTTATTTATTTATTTATTTATTGGTTTTTCGAGTGTATTGATTTTATTACGAATATGTTTTTGTTCTATGTGTGGGCAAGCACATATATGTCATTGTGAGTGCATGTTTGGAGGTCAGAGGGTAATGTTGACTGTCTTCTTTTGCTCTCCACCTTATTTTTATATTCTTTCTTTTATTTTTGATGGTTCATAAAAGTATACAATAAATTTTAGTATTTCCATCTCATTACACTGTCACATGCCCTCCTCCACACCCCCCTAACACTGTCTTCTCAGCCCCTTCGACTGTAATGTCTTTCGGAGAAGATGCCTTACTAATGTTAATTAGAGTTGTTTGTATGAGCATGAAAATAATGGGAAGGGAAGAATATAAGAACCATAGGATGGAGAGGAGTGTTACAAAAACTGTCTTCTGGATATGGCATGGACACTGCACTAATAAACTCACACTAATTGTGGATAATTACACAAAATCTGCCCAAAGCTATGTTGCCAGCATTTCATCATGGGTGAAGGAGGGAGTTTGTGAATCTTTGCCTTATTTTTATTATTATTATTATTTTTTTGAAACAAGGTCTCCCACTGAGTCTGAAGCTCACTGATTTAGCTAGACTGGCTAGCCAGGCAAACCCATGGGCCCCCCTTGTCTCTGTGTCCCAGGGTTGGGGCTACAAGCACACGTTATATGGCCAGGCTTTGAAAGAGTATGCAGGGTATCTAAATTCAGGTCCTCCTGATTATGCAGCAAGCACTCTACACACTAAACCATTTTGTAGCCCATATTTTTCTTCCAACAGAAAATCTCCAACTTTCTGTACCGTCTTGAACAAAATTTTGATAATTGTTACTGCCATATAGTAATTGATACCTGTATCTGTATATTGATTACATACCAGTCATTTTGCCAAACTATTTATAATATCTTATGCCTTTTGAACATTTTATGCAAACACATAACAGTAGATAACACTTTTCTTACTTCTCATTGCTTTATGTCTTTAATTCTTTCTGCTTTTTTTTTTTTTTTTTTTTTTGGTTTTTTGAGGCAGGGTTTCTGTGTGGAGCCCTGGCTGTCCTGGAACTCACTCTGTAGACCAGGCTGGCCTTGAACTCAGAAATCCACCTGCCTCTGCCTCCCAAGTGCTGGGATTAAAGGCGTGCGCCACCACTGCCCGATCTTTCTGCTCTTATTCTGGCTAAGGTGAAAGGTCATCTTCTGATGTTTGTGCTACTATTAGTAGATAGACCCTCAAAAATATACCTCCCCATCAGTAATCAACTGCCAGTAGGTGCTCAACTACTCCTGGGGCTTCATAAGCTCCTCTGAGCATGCTGAACTTTTGACTGGCCTGACATTGTACAGCATTCCATCTATTTCTAATGATCAACAGTGCTTTCTATAAGTTTATTACAAAATTCCTTGAAAATAGTAAACACAGTTTCTTCTTTTCCTGGTTTGTTAAAACATGTGTCTTGCTGGTGTTATTTGTATTAGAATTTTAACAAATTATTCTTCTGAATGCATGAAAATGAGTATCCAATTATTAACTGATTCACTATGTCCAATAACGTTGATAGATTTTAAAAACACTAAATTATCCTTTCATTTCTAGGATAACTATGACTTGATCATAGTATATTGTTAATTTTTATTCTGTTCAATTCTGTTTGCTAATATTTTGCAGTTTGTGCATCTTTACTCATGAATGAAATTATCATCTAAATGCATATTATAGACTGGAAAGAATACTAAGTAACCTTAATTATAGTACATTTTGATTGACTTTATAAATTTAGAAAACAAAATTATTTACTCTTTAAAAATTTTTAAAATTGATATAAAATGTAAATGCTCCTCCCTGTGACCAGTCATGTATTTGTGTGTATATGCGTGTGCTCTTGCAATCGTGTATCCAACTTGTTTAACAATAAAGGAAGATGTTCATAGCTTTGGTCTGAATTTTATTGAAAAATATTTATTTTTTTAGAAAATTGTCTATCTTGGTTGATATTTGTTTTCATTTTCTTTGCTTTATAGCGTTTATTGAATTATTTTATAATACTTTCAACACCTGTTTTATTTATAGTTACACTTTCATTTTTTCCAAATATGCTAATTTGTGCATTTTCTTTTCATTTTGACAATTCTTCTTTAAGATATGAACATTTACCAGGATTTGTTTCTTTGTCACATTTATGTACCAGCATATTGTTACACATTGTTCCCTCTATATGTTTTATTACTATTATTGTGTGTGTGTTTGTGCAAAAGCACATATCCCATGGTGTACACGGGAAGGTCAGAGGCACCATGGTGAAGCTCCTCCTTCCATTTCACATTGATTCTTGGGATTTAACTGATGCTGCCAGGCTTGTGCAGGAAGCCTGATCTACACTGCCACCTCAGCGGCCCTTACGTCTGTGCTGATTTGGCCTCCGTCCCCTTTCCCTTCTCATTCTGGTCTCTTTCCTCCCCAAAAGTAGTTACTCCTGCTTTACCCTCTTTTATTTTCCTCTCTTAGATATTTTCTTCTGTTTTTATGGTCTTTAGTCCCATTTCTGATTTCATGTCCTCTATTTTCTCTTTTATTATATGGGTTTATTATTCCCATAATTTTCTCTAGAAGAACAGATTTCTCTGTATACAAATTTTAATGTATGATATATTAATCATAATTTCTATTTTGACTTCTTTGATTCATTAAATTTTGTTAATATTGCCAAGTATATGGAGAGTTTTAAATGCTAGGATAAAAAACACTAGAGCGATTTAGAAATGACATAAGGAAATTTATTATAGTAGAAGCTATCTTCCTAGCATGTATATCCCCCCACCCCCCCACATATGCACATGTACACATTAAAATATAGTTACCCTATATATAGCAATGCCCTACTAGATACCAGCAGTGACCAAGTAAAAGGTATCAGGTGTAACTATACTTTTGGCTGCTTTATTGTGTTCTTTACCCCACCCTTCTCCACCTTTATCCCTTCCAACCCCCTGACACTAGGTAGGAGAGAAAAAGGGATAGAGGGGAAAGGGTATATCAATTTTATTAGACTGCTTTCTGATGATGAGGGGCATCGCGTTCTTTGGGGCAAGTCCAATCTTTGTCAGGATATCTGCAACCAGCAACCAGCAACCAGCAACCAGCAACCAGCAACCACCAACCACCAACCAGCAATCCAGAAAACAGCACTAAAGCAATCCAGCAAATAGCAACCAGCAACCAGCAAGAGCAAGAGCAACAACAGCAGCAGAACTGAAGCAGCAGGGGCAACTGAAGGGTAGCAACAGCGGGAGCAGCAGCCACCCCTTTCATTGGGTCTCTGGCATTTTATACCCTTTTCAAGAGTTCCAGAATTCTAAAAGCCAACTATTTTCAGCTGGCAAAATCACACCCCTGCCAGAGCATGAGACAAATTATAGTTAGCTGCTGTGGACAATCTGAAGCAGCCACATATCTCACACCTGGGATTAAAACAAAATATAGTCAACATAACATCTCTGTGTTTAAAGAAACCAAAATTTCCACTACAATCACAAATGAGTTAGTTAATTTGAAATTGTTGATCTGTGAGGTCCAATAGACCCTACAAATACTATGTGCTGTTGTCATTGCTCTTGGCTACTGTCCTGAACCCTGCTGCTGGAATCATTACATCCTTGAGTCACAGAAATGACTAGGCTAGTATAGACCTCAAAGCTTTAACCCTCTTGGTTAGCTTTCATATTGCTGGAGGGTGTTATGCAAAGACAGGAGGAGGAGTAATCAGCATCAGTTTTACCCAGCTGTAAAACCAGGGAGCCTGGCAATACATGTACTAGCCTGCCAAGGCATTGTCTTTCCAGATATATTGCATAAAACTCTTTAAAGGATTGATAATATATTGAGATTTCCATTTTTGTCTTACTTTGTGTCACATGAGCCTCAATCCTCCCTCGACCTCACAAGTGTGGACTTATAGACATGTACACCATTCTCTACTGTCACACGGACTTTTCATATGTTTGAAGTTGACCTTCGGAATGCTTTGGGATTTACTTTATATTCCAGTTTACATAATTGTTCCTGGCTTTTAATACAATTATGAATGTTCTTTTTATTGAATTCATAGTTCTATACAGGGTTTTAGTTCAAGTTATTATATTGCTCATAGCTTCTATATTTTTATTCAATTTTGTATGATTGTTTTAGGAAAATATATAAAGTTATATGAAAATTCCCCACTCTTGCAGAAGACTGAAAATAGATCTTTGTGTACTCTGTCACTCTGTCATTTCCTCATATATTTTGTGCATTTAAACTAAGTTCACATAAATTTAGTATTGCTTTTCCTTTAGATAAGTGGGTATTTATTATTAGTGATTACCTCTAAATCTAATAATAATTGATGTCTTAAAGAGTATTTGTCTAAGCTAGTATGACCTTCTTGAAAGTTTTCATTAGTATGTAACTAGTGGATATTTTCCCAACTTTTATGTCAAGCCTTTTATGTCTTAAGTCCTTATGATTTGTATGTGTCTTTCATTAACATTTACTAGAGTTAAAAAATGTTTTGCAATCATTTTAGACAATTTTTAGTTAAAACTACTTGCATTTAAGAAATTATGTATACAGTTGCACTTATGTCTTTTACCTTCCTTTACATTTACTATATGTTCTAGTTTTTCTGTGTACCTTTAACTCTCATTTTTAAAATAAGTTTTTGATTGGAGATGCTTCTAGTTTTTTATAGTTATCTTTTATTTTCATGTCTTTTGTATTGTTCTTTTACTGAATTGACATTTTTATATCCTATTTATATCCTCGAGTGATTACATTTTTACCTTTCTACCCTACATAGCTAACCTTTAGATGGTCTAAAGCTAAACACTTTAGTTTCTTTAAGAACTATCTGGAAGGGGCTGGAGGTGATGGCTCCATACTAAATGGTTATGCCAATATTAATCATCTATCATCTCTCAGAGTTTCATTAGATCAGAATATCCGGAGCAGCTTTATTGAAAGTTATAGTATGGGATCTCTAGTGAGGGGGCAACAAACTGTGAGATTTCAACCTCCTGAGGGCTTAACTGAGGCTTTGGTTTCTTGAAGGGTTGCCTGAGGCTACAGTGTACACTTTCAAGATGAATTTAGAGTTGGCAGTTGGTAAGAAGTCTTGGTTCTTCATGTTGCTATTCTGATGGACAATATGTTGAAAGGTAAATAAAGAAGAGAAGGTTGGAGGAGTGGGCTTAAGATGTGTGGTCAGAAGGGAGTACATGAAGGGGAATATGCAGAGAATTTCAAAGTTGGGGAATATAAGGTTTCCTGGAAGTCAAGTGAAAGATCTCAAGAAGGAAGTCACTGAGTGTGCAAAGGATGCTGAAAGGTGTAGCCATCTGACAACTTAGCAACAATAAGCTTTAGTGAAGAGATGTGCAATAACCAGTACCTTCTCCACTGGATGACTGAGAGAAGACCATCATGAAAACTTCCAATAGCTGATAGGTGTCCTAGTTAAACCAACCACCACAGTTAGCTCCTGCTTCACCTTGAAGCAAAAAACTCCAATGAATAATACTCAGTGTCTTCATCTCCTTTGTGCTCTTAGGGGAGACATGGGGCCTGTGGTAAGAAATAAATGCATTGTATTTTATAAATTGAGACCATAGCTTCTGTTCCCATGCAGGCAACTGCCTGACAGATCCTAAAAACTCAGGGGTGTCTAGTCAGAGTGTCTTCAGGATACAAGGAGACAGTACAGCTCTAGAATGTGTGTGTGTGTGTGTGTGTGTGTGTGTGTGTGTGTGTGTGTACACTGGGGCACTTTTGTCATCACTGCAGACTTAAAATATTTGATAGATTAAAATTTAGACCTGGCACCATCCATCCCTTTCTACAAAGGTAAAGCCATGATGCAGTACATCCTTCAAGAATGACAGAAGATGATGCTATTGTAGAACATCTAGCTGTTTATTAGTAATATTACTTTAAAAAATCTGGAATGTTTAGAAATACTGAGAGACTCAGGAGAGTGAACTGTGGAAAAGGAGATCCTCATAAAGGCAGCATGCTCAGAAATAGACTGCTGTGCATGGCCTATATCCCAAAGAAAATCCTTCTCATGGCTAAAGAAATTCCCAAGTCTGCTGACCAAAGGCTTCCAAAGAACCATTATTTATCATCTTGAAAAAAAAGGTAGCACTTATTCTCATGTTACACATAGAAGAAAGTTATAATTTAAATTCTAGACTGAAAAATAAGGGAACATTTGTTTGCTGATAGCAGATGATGAAAAGCTTCTTAGGAGTAACCAAGCCTGAAGAAATCACACTAGCAAACAAACTGAGTAGTCAGGCTAAAATAAATATGTTGCACACTGTGGCTGAAATACACTGAATTCCATTAGGGCAGAGGTTTAAAGGATGGGGATTTTTTCTTTTAATTCTGCAGGTTACAATTATGAGACCAAGATGTTTATATGTTTTTGCCACAAAGAAGTAACAAATGTTTGAGAGGACAGATGATTTAAGCTTTACACATTGTATATGTGTATTAAAATATTACATGACCAAAAATGTGTGGCAAACAAAATTTATTGTAAAATTGAAAACTTGAAAATATACACACAGCCAACACCAAATGGACTCAGCAGGTTGCATTTATATATTTATGTGTTTATATACATAGCAAATTAATAAAAGAAAAGGAGGCCATCAATTGAGAGAGGGGCATGGCAGAGTTTGGAGGAAGGAAAGGGAAGAGGGGAAGTGATACAATATTTTAATTAAAAATTCACAAATTTGGTAAGAGAACCAACACACTGGACTAATAAATATTCAAAGAAACAGTAACCACATCAAACAATAAATATGTGAAGAATTGTCTAGGTATTTACCCTAAGAAGCAGAAGAAAGTTAAATTGATAATATATTTTTGTTTGAGAATTTTATAAAAATTAATAATCAACAATATCAAAGATGTTGAAGGAACAGATATTGAATATGAGGTGCTTAGAACTTTGTAGGAAAAATGAGTAAATTCTAAAGATTATTTGATGCTTAGGTGAAATAAAATTTCACATTGTACTAGTCCAGACAGTATGAAGCTGAGCAGTCCTCTGAGGCAGGAGTGAGGATGATTATAGGAAAGACAGAAAGGAAGACTCAGAGTTATAGGTTAGGAATCAGAAGGGCTGTCCAGTGAATACTGCAGCAGCCTCAAGTTAATTTTCATAGGCTTTATATACTTAATAGTATCATGGGAAACAAAGTCACAAGTCAGCAGAGACAATGGCTGATGTCCATTAGATACCTGTTTTGATCTGGAGGCCTCCCTATTCCTTCCTCCAAGATTAACAGATCATTCAGCCCCTTGCCTTGAGTTTCAAGTGTACCCTCTCTTATCATTCCATGTGTCAGCAGGCCAGGAGATCTGCCAGCAGACCCTGGCCTGACTTGACTCTGTCTGACAGGCAAGCTTTCACAGAAGCAGACAAAATGGCTCCCTACATCACATGATGGACTATTACTTGATAATGAAGACCTAGACAATGTATACAAAAAAGCTCATGCTACGGAGGGTCACTTTACATATTATGAGTAGCTAATCACTCTGCAGTGGCTGCCTTAAGTATTATGCAATCATTACTTATTTCTCTTATTGAGGACTATTTAGTGGCTTTAGAAAATGGTAATGATATAGTCTTAAGTAAGTGAAATAGGGTAGTAAATATACAATCAGATGCAGAATTTGTGTGTGTGTGCAATATATAAGTAATGTACCAAATAGTGTGACATTAGATGCATAGGATATTATTGGTTTTAGTGAGCATGTGATTCCTTAAAGGAGTATTATTTTAGTACCAAAAAGTCAGAAGAGAAGAAGAGAAAGAGGAAGAGAAGGAGGAGGAAGAAGAGGAGGAAGAGGAGGAGGAGGAGGAGGAAGACAAACACGGAGCGATATTTTCAGAAGCTCCTCAGCTAGACAAGGTCATTTACAGGTGAAGGGATAGTGTCCAAAGCTGACATGGTTTAGTTTCTTATCCCAGTTGTTCCCAGAGCACAGAAAGTGCTGGTCCTCACCAAACTTTATGACTATCTGCCCAGAGAATGATTTCTATTTTGTCTCAGGGACTATTTACTTGTATCAAGAACATGTTTCTTTGCTAGAGACATGGCTCAGTGGTTAAGAGAAAGTACTGTTCTTTTAGAGGACCAGAGATTAGTTTCTCCTAGGACCTACATAAAGAGTGTCACAGTCGCCTGTAACTCTAGCTCTAGAGGTTCTGACACTCTTTTGTGGCCTCCACAGTCACACATTTACACACACACACACATATATACACACTCAACACAGAAACACACACATACTCATATACATATTCACATGAATTAACACACATATATAAAATACATACATACACACCCAGACACAGAGACACACATAGATATATATATAAACATACAGACATGCACACACAAAGGTACGCACACATCCACTCAAGCCAGGGTGCTGTGAGTTCACCCGTAGGCTGGTTTTCTTGTCACACACATCCTCTGTCTAAATTCTTAAGCAAGGATTCCTGAGCCTCAGAGTGGAGAAGAGCGTCAGACCCCCCAGTTCTGATACAAATGAAAAATGTGTTCTACATGATGGGTTGGGAGTCACACCAGTTTAGTGTGATCAAATGCATGGGTAAAACTGGTACCTGAGGTTTCCTTGATCCTTGTGTAGGAGATAAAATATTCCTGAAATGTCTCTTGGCACCATAAGATTCTATACATATCAGACCATAGCTGTTTTTAGGCACTGGGAGAATATATGCTATGCATTGATGAATGGTTACCTAAAACAACACAGGTATATTTGGCTGAGGAATACCAAGATCTCATCATGTGGCTATCCTCTACACTGATACAGTTACAAACATATATGTGTGTACAGCTATAATGACATTTCCTTGTATTCCATCTATCAGGCTACAAGCGGCTAATAATTTTCTTTTCTAGTCACCGTCAAGCATTATAATGGCACATATCATAAATCAACATCAACACAGAACATTGCTTAGCAAAAATAAATGTACATGCATTGCAGAATGATCTGAGATTACAAAAATGTATCAGAAGTCAAAAGTAGCTTGTGTGGAGAAATGCTATGTCTTTAGTTTATTGAGATTGTTTGGAGTATCCTAATGTACTGTCACCGAAAGAATAATTTTTCCTTTACAATCTACTTAGCAAAGATTTATCGATCCTCTCCCCCTTCATAGAGAATTACTGATCCATTTTAGAAAATCAGATTTTCACACCTTTCAGGAGAATGTGCCTGGCACTGTACTCAGGGGACTGCCAGGGGAAGTTGACTTTGACACTCAGTCCCTGGGAACTTGCACACCACAGCCTAGCATCTCACTGCTGATTTGTTGCACCAGGCAGTAAATACTTTCATACATTTATAGAGAAATGATTGTACTGCAAGGACTTATTTTTCCACGCTAGTGGATGTATTTGGGGCACTGTTATTTGTGTAAACAGCATCCTCAGATGTGGTACCTTCTTTCTTCCTTTTCTTTATCCTGTCTTCTCAGCTCTGATGTCTGAACAGTAAGGTAAGATAACAGTTGTTGAAATTCACGTTGCAAAGCCATGGGATACTGTAGAATTTTTCAGTGTGGGTGTAAATAACTTTCTTTGAGACATGTGTGCCTGCTCTCTCCTCATTATGGGAGTAACTGAGGTAGCTTAGCAGCTGATATGCTCTATTGAAGTATGCATCATAATGAAGGTGATTTATTATAATTAAAACAGTGTGGAGAGGAGCTTTGCATCAGACATATTGTCTCACAGAAGAGCTTAATAAAGAACATTATTATTAGTTATGGATTTTGGTGGAAGATGCTGTTTACTAGGTTTGGTAAGAATCTCAAGTTGCTTTTTGAGGTCTGAATCAAGAGAGAAGAAATAGCCAGCAAGTGAAGAATTTTCACACTGGCAGGAGGCAGTGTGTATATGCTTGTGTACAAGAATAGGGAGGGGGCAGAGAAAGACGACTGAGAAAATGACGTGTGCCTGAAGTGTTCTGGGCAAGAGCAGTTCTAGAATACTTTATTACATATCTGTGGAGGCAATGGCATGGATTGTAAGTAGCTCCTGTCTCTTGATATAATAATGCACATAAACTCAGGGTCAGATTGGGTTCGCACTGGGCTTTGATGCTGCAGAAGGTCACTAGGAGAATCGATGGACCAAAATGAGCCTTGAGTTTCATGCAATCAATGTGATTTTTCTATTTAAAAGTGGACAATACCGGGTATAAGTCTCAAGTTTCAAGTGTGGTTTGTCTGAGCTGGTCAGATCATGCATAGATTTTAGCACATGTGGGGTGTTTAATATCACAATTGAGAATGGGGGAGGGGGGAAACTAGGCAAGGCTGCGAAAGCTCTGCCTTTAAGTCCCTGTTAGGCAATTACATTTAGAGTCATGTGACTGTGAATGAGGACTGTGCTCAGTTTGTTCTCTTTAATGAATTAAAACCAAGGAAAGCCTTTAAAATGGAAAAAAGCAGTTATTAAATGGAAATCAAATATTTCTAATATGTTCCTGTAGTTTTTCTACTTAACCCCACACCTACAAAGCTACTGTTGGGCTCTGTTGATTGGCAGGTGGATAGAAGGATTCCCTAACATGTATTTTTCACCAATATCATTTATTAAATATTTTTTTAAAAAGCTTTCACTAATTAGAAAATGACTGGAAGATGTTTTATTATCTGTGAAGACAGAGAAGTCTGGGTTTTTGTTTATGCTTCAGGTTCTTAATCTGCAGTAGCGAGCAGGTTCTTATTAATAAGATCCAGTTATAAATGCAGTTTTCTAAGGAACTGGGGAGTCCCAGGTCAGCTGAAGGGCTGCCGATGGGTCTCTGCAGTTCACACCATCATCACTATGACTCTGCTTTGTCATTATTTAGGAATCAGATTACCAAGGGAGCCTTTCCTACTCTCTGTTCAGAGGGAATGTGAATGAGACAAGTCTTAGATCTGTAGAAGGTTTCAAGTCTATCTGAGACTATATCTCTGCTACTCTCCCCCAGGAGGCTGGTATCAACAGAGAGAGCAGTGGTGAAACTTATTTTTTTTTCCTTAAGGTGAAACTTTATTTCTAATCTACCAAGGAAGCAAGTGAACAAAATATCCCATTATTAAAATTCAGGGGACAAGAAATATTTAATATTTTATATATTTAAGCACACTGAACTCTGAATAGCTCCTTGATGGTAGTGGTGTTTGGGTTTTTTATTCTTTCCCCCTTGTAAAAAAAAAAATAACAATGTTACCTAGTTTTTCATTCCAACCTAATTTGATTTGAACACCCAAGATTTTAATTCAGTAAAGGAAAACTGAAGAGAATAAGTTAAAAATCATTATTAACCATCACTGACTTATAGCCTAAAGCTAAGTCCACATTGCCTCACATGGGCTCTAACAGCCTTTACATTGAAATATTCCTTCCCCTGCCAAAGGTAAGTAAGTATACTGAGCATAATGTAAATTACAGAGTTCAAGAAGCCCAACGTTATTTACCGAACAGGCCAGTGACCCCTCCAGCAGTTGGAAGTCTGTGCGAGAAGATGGGTTTCCTTACATGATGTCCCTGCACTTACCATGTGGCAGGTTGTCGTTGTGCCTAGACCACAAGTGTGTACCTAGAGTCCAGCTGTAATATTTTTGTTCGAGTTAGATTTTTGTGTAGTGAGAATGATCAGAGTTGTTTTTTTTTTTTTTTTTTTTTTTTTTTTTAGCTAAGACTTTTGGAGTTTAATTATAATAATCTCTAAACAATGTAGGAAAAAAAGCTACTGAAGAATAGCACTTGAGAGTATGTTTCATGAACAGAACCTCAAATCTCTGGACTCTTCCTGTAAGCTGTGAAAGAACGATGCCATATAGTTATTATATCTGTTATAAGTGAAGCATATTCACCATTTTCTAAATAGGAAATTTGATCAAGGAAATGGATATTTTCCTTTGATGTATCAATGATTCTCTAGGCCTATGGTTTTGAAAGTTATGAGAAAGGTAGAACTTTCAAACTTATAGTTATGATGTATACTTTGTAGGTTGCATTTGCTCATGAAAATAATAAGATACTTAAGTTTTTTCTGACATAGATTGCATGGTCTGTATGTACATATTCCTGTGTGTGTTCATATGTGTCCATGCATGTGGAGTCAAGAGGTTGACCAAAAGAATCTTCATCTATCTATCACTCTCTATCTTGCTATTTGAGACAGGGGCTCTTGCTGAACCTGGAGCCCATGTAGTGGACGAGATGCACTGGATGCTGCAGAGATCAGAGGTTCCCACCCTTCCAGTGCTGGACTACAGATGTGTGCTGCTGTGACCAGCCTTTTACAGCATCAATAGGTGTCTGAATTCATGTCTTATGTGGCGCTGCAAATACTTCACCAGCTGAGCTGTCTTCCCAGTCTCAGAGAAATTTTTGTAAAGATTATATTTTATACTCCAAGAAGGAATATTTGGTACATTGAAAAAATTCAAACATTAACTTGCAGTACAATTTTTATTATTTTACAGAAAATTGGGCCTTTTGTATTCATTATTTTTGTACTGTGGTTTATTATGTTTTACCCATTTAACTCGTGGTGTTGTAATATTCTAACTTGAAGCTTGGTGGCAAAATGAAAGAGACATGCTTCGTTGATTATCATTTTGAAGTCGCCCCTCTATAACCCTTATTTGAAAAATGAACTTAGAGCCCCAGTCACTGTTAAAGGCCTACTGGGGAGGTTGAATTGAGGCTGCAGCAAAATGCTTCTGGCTCTGAAATCACTTTTCTCTCAGATGAGGATACTGTGGTAATAGAAAAACTCTTAATCTCAAAAGCATCCTGAATGTGCCACCCTGAAAATTAACCTCATTCATCGCTTTCCCCCACCTTCATTTTTTTCTTTTTCTTTCTTTTTTTTTTTTGATATCTCAGAAAAATTGAGCACATAAATTAAAGTGTCCCCTTCCCTGCTCTAAGTTATGCACCAGCCTGTGCTCACAGGCTGGAGCACCGTGGGCTCCAGACTTCAGCAACTTTGCTGGCTCTTATTTTCACCCAAATATACTGCTGGCTAACATGTTTTTGTGTTTGTTTGTTTGTTTGTTTGTTTGTTTGTTTGTTTTTGTTGTTCAATATCTGAGACCTAAAGTTCCTTCTGTATGAAGAAGTCTGCCTTTTTTCTTTTTAGAGAAATCACTTACTATTGTTATTTCTACAGAAAACCCCACTTCCCAACCATGTTCACTTTCTCTACTATGTGGCCAGTGGTGTGCCCAGCAAACAAAGGGCTGGGGTTATGTGCCAGCGGTGTGCCCAGCAAACAAAGGGCTGGTGTTCTCATCCTACATGTTCCTGCTTTGGGGTATAATTTGGAGGCACTTTCTGTGTTTCTAGGAAAATAGAACATGTTTGTCAACCTTTTCAAAAACGAGTTCAGTTCTTTCTAAAGAAGATCAGTTGACAGTGCTGGCTAGATAGGCCACCCTCTGATGGGTGAGAAGCTATTTTTTGAGGATCTGATGTCAGGTCTTATGAAATCCAAGAATCAACAAGTCTCCATTCCAACTATTAGTTTAGACAAACAAAAACTGTACAACAAACTCTTTACCACACAGCTGTAGATTCAATAGATAGTAGTTTTATCTTGACGATCTTGAAGATTTGAGTTCTTTCTGTAAAATGTTACATTTCCTAAAGAGTCAAGTTGAGGAAGCATCTGGCTTATCAACCGTGCAACCCCTCCCTTGCAGCAGCAGATTGATCCTTCCACTAGCAAGGAATGATTGGAAGAGTTAGGACAGGGCTAGTGAGATGTTGGTAGAGTTCACATTAGTTAGCATGCTCTCTTCTTTCCAAACTCATCCCTCAGTGTCTGTAAAAGTTTGGTTCCAAGTCATCCTGCAGATGCTTTCTATGAATCATCACTGTCACTGCTTGTGACCTATGCATATACTCTCATGTACTTCAGCCTCTACGTTACTTGTAATACCTAAAACAATGTAAACCGTATGTAAATAGTTGTTATGCTGTGTTGTAGAGAGAGTAATGTTGAAAATCAAAATGTCTGTGCATGCTCATATGCATGGAATTTCCAAGTTCTTTTTGATTCCAGTTGATCATGTCTGTCAACAGGCACTGATACACAGAGTTGACCCTACTGTCTTATCTACAGTTCAGATCCCCTAAAAGATCCCTCTGGACACTAAAACTGTGTTTATTTCAAGAGATAATTTACCTTATTTCTGGACTTTGAATACTTCAATATTTAAGATCCCTATATCTTTTAGAGGATGGTAGCATTTTGTTTTCTGGAATAAATGTATTGTGTCCCTATAGGTTTGCATTAGTATAAAGAGATAATCAAGAGTAAAGAATCCTCACAGCACCCCATGCATTCATCTCAACACTCTCATCTCTACAAAATATGGCCTCAAGGCAACTTGAACATTTTTTCTTTTTAAAAACTAAATATATTTAATTAAAAACAAATACATACATTAAAAAATCCAGAACAGTCAAGTATGTCTGAATAAATCCTATTTCTTTCTGATTGCTTCAAAGTCTAAAAATATATCAGAAGTAGTGTCAATAATATTGAAATTTTGGTCTAAAAACGTATTAAATCAAACAACAAATAACATAAATAAATAAAAATCCTCAATCAAATACACTAGAGAAAATAAGTCATTTGTAATTGTCATATTAATGATACCTCAAATTTTATAATCATGTAACATATACTTTTGAATAAGAGTTAAGCAGCTGATTACAGCACATTGATCCTATGATTTCTTTTTTTTAATTTTTATTTTTTGATACTTTATTTACATTTCCAATGTTTCCCCCTTTCTGGGTCTCCTCTTTGGAAACCCCCTATCCCCTACCCCTACCCTGCCTCTATGAGGGTATTCCACCTCCCACCCACCCGCCCACCCACTCCTGTATTCCCACCTTGACATTCCCCTTTACTGGGGCCTCCAACACCCTCAGGCCCAAGGG
>CM052714.1:39083406-39142400 GCA_028551405.1 Uromys caudimaculatus
TTTTAAATCTGAGTCTTGCTTTTCTGGTGTATTGGGGACTCCAGGGCTTGCTGTGGTGGGAGAGCTGGGTTCTGATGATGCCAAGTGGCCTTGGTTTCTGTTCCTTAGGTTCTTGCCCTTGCCTTTTGCCATCTTGTTAACTCTGATGTTAGCTGATCTTACTTTCTGGCTATGGCTTTTCTCACCTGCAGGCCTCTGTCTCAATACTCCTTGAAGACCAGCTCTCTCTGAGAGGTGTTTTTTCCATGCTCCTGGGAGAGTAACCTTCTCCCGGCGGGCGCTGCTTGACTATGGAACCCTGGTGGCCCAGGCAGAAGTCTCCTGCCTCAGCTGCCACTCTTGGTATCCAGGGGGTTTCTTTGCCCGCCTACCTCAGTCCCTGTGACTCGCAGGTTCGGGGCAGTTCCTGGTGAGCTGTGGAGCTTGTCTTGGGCCCACTCCCGGCTGTTCCAAGCTGCTGGGAGGATATCCCTCTCCTGGCGCTAATCAGCTATGGAGCCCTGTGGCTATATTAACTTTTTTTAATTTTTAAAGGATTTTTGCCTTTATATTTGGATAAATATTTATCTGCAATTTCATTTTGGGATAGTACATGGAACTTGGATTTCCTTTGAGGTAATTGTTCTAGTTGTATACCTGCATATACATTTTTTATTTCCTTCAGCCAGTTTGGTAATGATTATATTTCTAGAAATTTCTCCACTTCATCCAGTTTATTGAATTTATTGGCATATACCTGTTAAGAGCATCCTGTATCATTTGTACTTTTGTCAGATTTGATACCATTATACTCTTCACTGGTTCTGCTTTGGGGAAATATGTACATTGTTCCTTTTCTTAAGGTAGTTAAAAATTCATCCATTTGATTGATCCTGTTGGTTTCTATATGTGTGTGTATTTCTTTTTTCTTTTATCTGTGCTTACTTTCTTCCTTTACCTAAGATGAAGCTTACGCCATCCATTCGAGAACATTTTAAAATCTCTGATATTGCGGTGATTCTCTGTAACTACACTGTTTCAGTTGCGTGCCATGTATTCTAATGTCATCTGTTTTTCCATTTTATATTGCTTCCCCTTGAACATTAAAAGCATGTTTGGTTTTCAAATCTTTGAAGACTTTTTGAATCTCTTTGTTCTGTTGATGTCTAGTCAAATTATGCTGTTCTAATAAAAATTTCATATGATTTTAATTCTTTTAATTTATCGAGACTGGTTCAATGACCAAAAAAGGTCAGTGATCAACAGCCTTGTCCATGTGTCTTAGCTAGTAGTAATCTGGTCAGTATAACACTGGCTTAATTTTGCTGTGTGAATTCTGCTTTTGAATCCTTGAAATGAAGTTTTATTTTAATTATTTTACTATCTCAAGAATCTCCATTTTGTTTTTCAAAATGATACCCAGAGCTTTTGCAGGTTATCTGTGAAATCTGAGGTCATTCAGAAACACTTCTACTCCCTTCCAACCACTCTGTTCATTTGGATACTTTGTTTCATTGCGTGCCAAGTGTGGGATAGATTAGGTGTTCAATTCCAGCAACTCAGAATTCTTATATTCTCTTCTTGGGATTTATTTTGTTGCTGGTTTAAAAAATTATTTACTAACTTGTTTGTTAATTTTCTGCATTTCATTTCCTTCAAAATACATGTCCATATACTCTTTTCAATTTTCTCTCTCACCCTTATTCAATTCTTTAAGGTAAATTCTTAAGAGTACGCTGCTCCATAACCCAGAGTTGGGAAGAAGTTGGCCAGAGACTGGAGTCTAGCCTCTGAAGCCTATAGATCTCTCAGCATTGGTCCATGTGTCAGGGTGTGAGTCAAGAACACATCCCTGGTCAGGTCATTCTGAATTCTGCTTCTTTTACTTCACACCAGACTTTAGCAAAATTCCTTGGTAAAGCACAAAGGCTCCTTTTGAGACAGGGATGTGTATACAGCTTAGGTCTCCTCTGGTCTGGTCTTCCCTGTTAGGTGTAGCCTCCTTCAGCCAGGGATATCAAGGATCTCCAGGGCTCTTCCATTGCCACTTCTCTCTGTTAATTTTAGGTTAGGACACTAAGACATTTGCTTTTGAGATTGTTGCTTACATTGATAGCCACTGCTTTGGATTAGTTTGCTGTCAGTTAGCACCCACCCAGTTGAAAGAAAATAAAATAAAGCTTTGAAAAGGGGGGCAGCACAGAGAGAAATATTCCCAAAATTCAGTAGATTCGCTTCTCCCCCAAAAGTATTTATCAGTTTGACCTGAGGATTTAGTGTTTCCTGAGCACTGTAATTCTCATTTTGATTCATATGTCTGAGTTCATAGCTATCATTTGGGGAAAAAATTGTGACTTGTCCATTCTGTCAACTGACAAATTTCTGTTTCTCTGTTAGTTGTGGCATCTTAGAGCACTCACATCCTGTGCCAAGGACAAACTACAGACACCATCATAGCCTGACCTAATGTTCTGAGCTGGGCCTCAAACATGTAGGGGGATAAGAATGAGGTCTGTTTTTATTATTCTATAGTTGAATGTAAATGAACATCAAATTTTTACTTAGATGAGTTTTTTATTTATTTTATTATAGGTAAAGGAAGAGAAGGAGAGGGGAAGGGCTCTAACCTATACCATGAAACTGAGAACAGATAATCCACTCCCAGCCTTCACTTAAGCTCAGACCTGGGGGTGGTTCATTTTGTTTCTGTCTAACATTTTACTCTATAGGTTTAAAAGATTTGGTCAGAATGCTATAGAAAGGGCTACTGCTCATTAGTCTGCTGGTAAGTGCACACATATAAATATCAGAGCATCAAGGAGTCAAGAAAGGGGAAAAGAAAAACAGGAAAAGACACATGAGAATATTCTTGAGATGGTTGTGTCAGTGTTCTTGTGCTTTTCAGAAATCCCTCTGAGATAGGAATCTTAAGTGCAAAAGTATACAGCCAAAGCTCCTAGTATATGTATTTGAGTAGGCATCTAGTAATACTTGAGATTCTTGCAGGAGAGGATTTATTTTATTGAGGTCTCAGGGAGGCTTGGTCTGTGAAAGCAGCTACAGGGGCATGTTCTCAGAAGCACTATGGGTCTAGTAGGTGGAGGAATGGAGAGAAAGTGTAAATGTATTTCTTTGGGGGGTTTTTAAACCCATTTTCTTCTCAAATAACTTCTGTGAGTTTGTATGCTCTCTCTAGTCTGTATTAGCTTCTGAGTAAATGACACAGAGGCATTATATTTTTATTAATAAGCTTCTGGCACTATGTTGGGCAGATTCTGAGCTATTCTAACCTGACTAGTAGGCTGCTAATATCCAGAAAAATACCCTGTTAGTTGCCAACCTGGTCTTGCTCTGGCTCACTCTGGTCCATGTGTGTCTTCATGTCTGCTCTCTCATCAAAACTTCATGGTGAATCTTCCTGGTCTCTCCACCTTACCTGGTCTCTATACCTTACTTCTTCATTGTCATTCTCTTGCTTCTTTCTACCTGAGACCCCTGGCTGGGATCAGAAGTTGTGCCTTCCTATCTTCTCTGGGCAGTCATAGGCTGAACCAGCTCTTTACTGACCAATCAGAGGTGGCAGAAAACAATATTTATATAACATTGATACCAGAGATGCTTGACCACGCCATCATCGTCTGGACTTTAGACAGATGTCTAGGCATAGATATCACATGTGGAACCAGACAGGAAGTTCGTGAAAGGGTTTGACTCTAGGTGCTTGTTCAAACAGAGCATATAGCAGTGGTTTTTGTTTTTTATTATGTACTTATTCTTTGTTGAAGCTGACAGTATCATTGTAGTACATGATAGGGGGGTTTATCATTTAATTATATACTTTACACTTGCTTTGCTTATCTTTCTCATATTCATGAGTTATAACTGCCTAGACCCTATCCCTATCAAAACTATGTCAGTAACTGAATAGCTGACTGTTTACTATTTGAGAGTCAAGTGATCCTTTGCACCATACATAACCTATCAGGTGGCCTGTACAAACTTTTAGGAGTCTTGGAACCAGATCAGAAAATTTACTTTGGATTTTGTATCTTTACAGTGTTTGCATACACTGTTAGTGCTAGGCTGGCACAAGGGCTATCATTTTTAATCTTTAGAGTGACTCTGTAAGGTAGCCACCATGACCACAATTTTAAAAGGAATGAGAAAAATTTCAGCTCAGAAAAACTGATAATACAATGTCTTAAAAACAGTAAATTGGAAGGAACATTTTAAAGCTCCATGTATCTGATCACACAGCAGAGATGGGGCCAATGTAGTCACATGCTTTAGTAGTTCAGTGTATTAGGCATCTCTACAAAAACAGAACTGATGGGATGAATATATATCAACAGAAAGTCTGGGAATCCAGTAGTTACTCAGTCCACAAGGCTGGATTGTTACAGCTGGTCTTCAGGATTTGCCAGAGTCCCAAAGAAGTAGGCTCTAATATTAGTGACGGAAGGAACTTGCCAGAGGGAGGGAGAGCAAGCAGGCAAAGAACAAGCATTCTTTCCTTCCACATCCTTTACATAAACTGCCATGAGAAGGTGTGGCCCAGATATAAGGTGCATCTTCCCACCTCAAAACATCCTGATTTAGGATTGGTATTCCTACTTCAAATAATTCAGTAAAAGAAAAAAAAAATCCTCATAAATGTTTCCAGTCATTTGGATTTTAGTGAATTCCAGATGCAGTCAAACTGACAACTAAGAATGACCATCACGGTCACTTTTAATAAAAATAATGCTATTATTCATGCATATATCTATATCTATCTATCTATCTATCTATCTATCTATCTATCTATCTATATCCATCCATCCATTCAATATTTATGAGATATCCACTATGTGCCAGAGCCATGCTGAATCTTGGCTTTTCCTACTCTTCTTTGAAAAAGAGACATGGGCTGGAGAGATGGCTCAGTGGGTAAGAACACTGACAGCTCTTCCATAGGTTCTGAGTTCAATTCCTAGCAACTACATAGTGGCTCACAACCATCTATAACAGGATCTGCTACCCTCTTCTCCTGTGTTTGAAGACAGTGACAGTATATTCACATACATAAAATAAATAAATCTTTAAAAATGTTTATTATATATTAGGCATGGTAATGAGCTTCAAGATGACAACCTCACACATTAAGATAATATATTCTAATTATGTTCACTCCCCTCCGTTACCTTCTCTTGTTCTTCTCCTACTCCCACCCTTCCCAACGATCTCCTCTTGTGTTTTAAGGCTTTTTTGTGCTGAGAGTTTGTTTATAAGTGCATGGATGCCTTATCAGTGGCTACACTACTGAAGAAAATGTCTTTCTTTCCCCTCCTGACCATTAACTGTATATAAATCTTTAATCAGGTGTGGAGAGCCCCTCCCCTCTCCATGAAAAGGTGGTGACAGGCTCACTCTTATGATGAGTTCAGGAATGCAAACTCAGTTTCATGCCTGGAAATCAGCATGCCACATTTTCCCTGTCATTTATCTGGTTCTTTCCTTTCTTCTGAAACACCTTCTTCTGCAATGTTCTTTGAACATAGGAAAGGGAGATACAGATGTGCCATTTTTACTTGGACACTCAATAGTCATTTATTATCTGTACTTTGACAAGTTATGGATCTCTGCAGTTACCACTAGCTAGAAAAGAAGAAGTTGACAAAAACACCATGGGTGCAAACCTAGCTTTTGAAAAGGCACAGCATGTCCATTTAACAAGACAGTACCTATTGCTTCTCCACTAGGGTATGTAACCTCCTTCTGGGCTTTTGACTGGGTTTATAGTTTCAGATGTGAACGCCCTCAAATGGAGTGGGAAACAAATGCAATTATAGAGTGGTTGGCTACTCCCATAACAGACTTATCGCTATTACACTAGTGGGCTCATCTTTCCTGGCCAGGCTATGTTGTTTTACACAGGCTCCACAGCTAAGTAAAACTGTAGAAGACAATTCTTTACCATCACCCAGCATAGCACTGTGAAGGATTCTAGTCAATTTCCAACTTTATTTTTCTATGTCCTGAAACTAAGGAGATGTGGCACCTTCAGAGATATGATCTTACCACCTAATTCTGGCAGACAACAAGCAGCAATGCCAATCACCACTCTAACCAACAACCATAGGGAGGTAGTTCACAGATGACACTGGGATAGTATATTTAATAACCCATGTCTTTTGGCAGCAGCTTTATTAGCTCACAGAGAGCACTTATGCCCAAATTCTTTTCTTATGTTACTTTTTATTATCTTATCAAGTATAAATGTATTTATCAAGTATACATATATATACATTTACATATATATGTTTATTCTTATCCTCTTTTCTGTTTCCATGCTCTCTCCTTTAAACTTGTCTGTTCACCCCCAGTATTACATTCTCTATGTTAATATCATACCCATCTTCTCACCTCCCCTAAAGATTTTTACCCCTCTCATGGGCCCCTTTCTAGTTTTCATGTCTCTACACTAACATGTTGACCATATTTTAAAATATTTACTTTTGTTTGCATTACTAGCCATGGCCCTTTTAAATCATCATTCAGAGGCTTTTCTGTCCTTGCCATATGCTTTCTGGGCATCCTGAAGATTGATGTCTAGGAGTACAGCTTGTTGGCAGCTAGTTCTTAAGTTATTCCACATCTTTTGGGTCAAATGCACATGGTCCTATGCCTAGATAAAGAGCTTCAGGTAGTATGTGGCTACCAAGAGAAGGAAAGCCAGGCTTTTTCAGGGATGAGTACCAACATACATTGTCCACACTCAAGTGGTCATCACTGGATACCTATGCATATAAGCAAAGCTAAAAGACTCAGGTTATATATACATGTGCACACACGTGTGCTTGTTCACAAAAACATGTGTGCGCTTACATATAGTAATAATTAAGAATATTTCATGAATTTATGATGAAGAACATAGGAACTGAGGGAGGAAGGATGGGGTGATGCCAATGCAGTTCTTTTATAGATGGAGCTTAAAAGCAAAATAATATTAAATAGGACTTAATAAACAACAAACGCAGAAACCTCTGGGAGTATATCAAAGAGAAAAAGGGCATTTATAGAGATGGTATTAAACAAAGCAGGTTAGTGAGGTTTTGCTTCCTGTTGAGGATGCTATCCCTTATGGATGTCAGGAGAATATGGCAGGTTTTTTTAACCTCTTCAAAGCATGAGTTCTTCCTTCTATCTTTTCTGTGTTAAATTCTGTTTCTAATTAAAATATTTGGTTTTAATTCTACATTTTCCCTAAATAAAAACCAAGTGAGATTGTAGACACTGATGTAAGAGATGCCTCCTCCCTTGTCCCATTTCTCCCTCTTTACCCCCCTTGATTTCACATCTTTTCCTTTCTTCCTTTTTTCCCTTGTTGCTTTCTCCCTCCCTCTTTTGCCTTTCTCATGCCTTTACTGTTCTCTGTCCATTTTTTTTTGGAAGAGAAGCATTAAAACTCTTGTCAATTCCATTTTCACTTCTCTAAAATGCTGTCAGGGTCTACTTTATTTACGTGGTCTCTCCTTTTGATAGTCCTTTGAATATTTTTCCTTTTATAAATTCCTCACCTATCAACAGTTATTTAAATGTTTTTTCTAACTTATACCTAATTTTGCTTGAATTTCTTCAGTGCAGTCAACTGTAATTTCAGCAATGTCTGTCTTCCCAAGTGCTCTTTATGTATTTGTATGATTCTTTTCCTTTAACGCTGAGCTCTGTCAACTCCTGTTTTATATCTTCTACAATTCTCTGCTTTAAATTCTCACTTTAGAGAAGTTAGTGTCCCATCCCTTTTAGACACATAAAGCAATATAGAGTTCTTTAAATTGTATCATGTGATGAATGTGAATTTCTGGTACATGTGCGTATGGTCTTTACATCTTTACAGTTGTCCCCTTTTATCCCTCCTGTGCTACTATTATTATACGGAGTTGCTTCACTTTTAAAATAATCAAGGGATGGAGTATTTGCTTTCCTCTTAAGCTTCACATCCATTTGCATTTTAACAACATTCTTATTTTCCAGGCTCCCACAAAACAGCCCATTAAGCTGAAAGCACTCAACAACTTTTTTCAGCCCAAACTTGTAACTGCTTCTACACCTCTCTTGAAAAACAACACTGTCAAAGTCATCAGAGGATCAATCCCACTCCTGGTACCAACTCCCATCCTAGTTTGTTTTACTCTTGCTATGATGAAATTACATAACCAAAAGCAATTTAAGGAGGAAAGGGGTTTGTTTTGCTTACAGGTTTTGGATTACCATTGTCTGTGTTAGGGTAAGTTAGTTCAGTCTATTATCACAGTGGGAGGAAGCATGCAAGCATGCAAGCAGACACTGATGGAGAGGGAGCTGAAAGTTCTACATCTGGATCCATAGGCAGCAGAAAGAGAGATACTGGGACCTGCTTGATTATTTGAAACTTCAGAGCCCACCAGTGACACACTATCTCCACAAAGGCCATGTCTTTCCCAACACGGCCACACCTCCTAATAGTGTCACTCCCTATGAAACTGTGGGGACCATTTTCATTCAAACCACCACTAGTATTGATAGAAGCAAGGAGAAGCTTGAAGCAGAAAGCAGAGAGGAATGCTATTTACTGGCTCGCTCTTTCTACTTTGCTCAGTTACTTTTGTTACACAGCCCAGGCCCACCTACGTAGGAATAACATCACTCACAGTGGCTGGATCCTGTTATATCAATTAACAGTTATGATCGTCTCTCACAGGCAAGGGCACAGGCCAATCTGATCTAGGCAATTTTTCATTTGGAGTTTCCTTTCCCAAGTTCCCTTTTCTAGTTTATGGCAAGTTGATAGCTGAAGTTAACTAACATACCTAACTATTTAGTCCCTGGGAAACTAGAACTGAAGAAGTTAATGACCTCTGCAGTATAGGCACTCTACTTCTACGTTGATCTCTCTTCCATTCAAACTGTTAGACTTTCCCCATTCCAGACAGCCCTAAATAATGTGTATTTCCCATCCACCTCTCATTTCAATTGAGAGACATTGTATTCCAATTTGACTATACACTTCTCTCCCATGCTCTGTGCAATTCTTTCATTTTATTCTATGTCTCACAATGCAACACAACAGCATCCTGTTAATTCTGTACTAAGATCTACACAGAGTTAATAAAGAATTTGGAGATCAAGAAGAGTTCCTGATGGGTAAAACGGGGGGCATATCTACATTTCCAGTACTCCAGAGATGGATGCAGGAGGATGATAATTTCAAAGCCAGCTTGACCAATATATGATGTCATATTTAACATCAACATTATCTACATCGACAAATAAAAATTAAACAAACAAGCTAGTAACACTCCCCCCAAACATAAAGGTAGCACCTGATGTGGGACAAATGTGGGGTTAGGAGGTGGGAGAGAAATGAACCTTAATTGATAACCCTAGTATATTAGGAGGAGGCCAGGCAGAGGCATGAGCCAACCATGTTCTTGCAGCACAGAGGTCCATGCTTCAGAAATGCACTTCTGCAACAATCTCAAATTATTGCTAATTTCTGATATTGCAGTTACTGTATGTTCCTTCTAAAACACATGATGAAATCATTGCCTTCATCAGTCTGAATTTTATATTGTTTTGTCATTTTTAAGTTCTTTAGTTTTTTAAATCAGAAATTAGAGATGAGTGATACTGTTGTCACAGAAATGTGGAACTGCAGGTACCAGATGATGTAACTCTATTATTTACAAAGTATTAGAAGAATTAATTATTCTTTGTATGGTTAGCTATGCTAATACAGTGCTGCATATCAGTTTTGTGTTGTAATAGCTCATTAAAATTCTATGTAATTCAAATAATGAACAGGATGTCTACAAAATATAAATTGTTAACTTCTATCTGACAAGAAGATTTATTAATTAAATATCCACAACTAAAACCTTCAACATCTGCAATCTTTATTTTATCTTTTAAATTTCATTTTATAAATACAATCTGAATTTTATTAAATCGAGTTACTCAATATTTCCTGGCAAGTAAGAAATAATGTCAAAGAGTTAGAAAAATAAAAATGTAAAATCTACCCACCATTTGGGAAGAAGGTGTTACAGTGCTTAATTTTGTTTGTTTGTTTGTTTGTTTTGTTTTTCGAGACAGGGTTCCTTTTTTGTATAGCCCTGGCTGTACTAGAGCTCATTTTGTAGACTAGGCTCTCCTCAGACTCACAGAGATCCACCTACCTCTGCCTCCAGAGTACTGGAATTGAAGATATGTACTACCACTGCCTGGTCAGTAAATAAAACATTTTAGGCTGTTTTTGTGTATCATTTTTTTTCTAGTAAGGAAATAAAACAATATGAAGCCAATGAAAGAACATGACTATTTTCATAATGTCTGGCAAAGAATGGCTCACCTTGTCATGGATATTACTGGAAGCTTCAAGAAAAGGAAATTTTAAATTCATTTAGAAATAAATGAGATTTCTAATTTGGAAATGGACTCCATATTAGGAACTGTTAGATCATCTTAGAAAAGTGTATATGTACTTCTAAGGAACTCAAAAAGACAAAGAGACCCTTTGGAAAAGTCAATCTAGTATTTAAAGTGCATGAGTGGATTACGCAGATGGATGAGTAGAGCACCCAATAGGATGGGGCGCCAGTTTACATTCACTAGGATACTTTCAACAAAAATGGAGGGATGTTAGTAAGTGTCGCCAAGAATGTGGGAAAAGTAGAACCTTCATATATTGCTAGTGGGCATGCACAATATAAAATGGAACAATCCCCCATACAAAACACAGTTGATACTGTGGAAAACGGTTTCTGCCTTAGAAAATTAAGCATAAGAAGCTAAAGCGGTCTTATGGTAGGGTCTTGGAATTCTGGCTGTTCTGGGATCATGGACAGCAAGCTCTCAAACTCAAGGTCAGTGTGAGCAACTTTGTGAGAGTCTATCTCTAAATGAACAGAGGACTAGGGATATAGCTTCATGATTGAACATTAGCATGTGAAGCTTTAACTCAGGAAAGAAAAACATCGAATATTTTCTAGTGGTCCAGAAATTATCCAGTTGAATTTGTTCTTAGAAAATTGAAAACATAAAACCTCTATATGAATGGTCAACAACAATATTTATAATAGCTAAACAGGAAATAACTCAACTCACTATTGATTGGTTAATGGCTAGAGAAAATGCTATATGTCCATAATGTGGATGAACTTTGTTGTTAGCTAAGGAAGCCATAAATAGAAGCCACACTCTGCATGAGTCCATTTGTATAGAGTGTCCGGTTAGAGTCTACCGATAAGGAAATATTAGTGCTTCTTAGCTCTCAGTGAAGATAAGGAACTCTTAGCTAAAGGGTTTCTCTTTGAAGTGTTGAATTGTACACTGGGGGTGACTATTGCATAATTTGTAAGCAAACTGAAAACTGTGTATCCTAGAGTATATGCTAAGATGCTGAATTTTACTACATGTAAATTATGTCTAAAATATTTCCAAAATTTCCATTATGATAATTAAGGAGCCCCAAATATGAAAATTTGTAAAACACCTAGGTATGACGAATAGCTTAGATATTTATTATTTATTTCCCAAATCTGAGATGACTTTTTACTATCTCAAAATAAATGAAAGTTGAACAAAATATCTGATTCTTTATTCACCAATGTGTTGCAGTTTGATACAGGAAGCAAAATGTTGTCGTTTTTCCTTGCTGTTTTCTTTAGAATAAATAAACAGATAAATGAATAAATAAACAAATAAAATGCCCACTCTAAAGCAGTAGTTCTCAAAGATTTAAATCTCAGAACCACACTGCCTCCCTACTCCTCCTTCCTTCCTCTTTTCCCTTTGTCTCTGCCTCCTTCCATCCATCCATCCCTCCTTTCTTTCCTTCCTTCTTCCCCTTTTTCTTCAGTGTGTATGTTTGAGCATGCAAGTGCATGCACATGGAATCCAGGCCAAAGGACAATCTCAGTTATTTTTCCTTAGGTGCATTCTGTTTTTCCTTTGAGACAGGATATCTCTCTAGCCTGGAACTCACCAGGGAGGCTATATTGACTGGCCAGCAACCCTAAAACATCTTGTCTCTGCACTGGGATGAAAAGTTCCCACTCCTATGACCAGCCTTTTTGTAACTTGGGTTCTAGAGATGGAACTCAGGTCCCTGTGCTCGCTTGTACTGTACTCATTGGACCATCTCCCTGGCTGCACACCATATTCTCAAAAATATTGAAAACTGCAAAGAATTTTTACTTATGTAAATAATATCTTTTTATATTCTTAAGCAAGACTTAACAAACCAAGGAAATTAATTTTGACATATTTCAATGAACTTTAAAGTTGTGATAAACTCATTGTATGCTAATAACTTTTCAAGTCAACTCTGAATTTGTTTTCAAATAGAGTACCTTAGAAGATGATAATATTTTGGATTTTGACAAATTATGAGATAGCTGAAGTCTTAAATCTACCAGTTCATTTATTCTGTTGTGATGTTTTTACTTTTATTTGAGTTTTAAAAAAACCAGGTAGATATGCAATTGTGTTAGAAAGTACTATTTTCATAGTGTTTTAGGACAATTGTGGTTATTATTTGATGCCATGCCAAAACCTGGCCAAATGTGAAAAACAATAGTTTTATAAAGCTTAGTTGCAAAGTGGAATTAAAATGCACGGTAATAAACTCATGAGCTCACTAAGTTATAACGCCTTCACATGCTCCACACTTCGGATGGTTCTTTTGTTGATGATACATAAGTATGTAACAGGAGATACCAATCATCTGGGTATGTCTTTCCAATGATGGCCCATTATATAATAGCAAAATCATATTAGGTATTTCAGCATTACCTTAACAAGAAAAAGGCTCTAGGGGTGGAAATTATCAAACTTTTGGTGATGGTAACAAAGTTCTGCTTTCTTTTCTGAATCACACAAAACTTTTATTACTAAGCACAAACTCTTTGAGCTGTTTCCTCTGCAGTGACAGGCTCACTTCATTCATTTCCTATAATGTGTGTGCCCGACAAGGATGAAAAACCGAAGACTACAGTGCGTCAGGGTTCTTTTCCTTTTCATGTTCACAGCTTCAACAATCACAGAAGTGCTTTTCCTAAGACAATCTATTTTGGAATGCAGCCAAGGTACTTTATTTTTCACATCCCAGTTCACAGCACAGAACATTTCAAAAAATGTACTCAAGGATTCAGTTAAGTACAATTAATATTTGTAGTACTCTAATAACGTCTTTTAAAATAACACTGTCTGCTTAGTTTTGTTAAATTTCACCATGACTCCAAGAGTACTATGTATGGCTGTCATTTGATGTCATTGTAATGATTTGTGCCAAGACAGTAGCAATTTCATCCACAGTTGCATTTGGATCATGAGAGTAAATGTCAACACAGGCAGTGTAATTATGAAAGACTTAGCATGATAGCACTGTAGTATTATCTTAAAAAAATGATCCTGCAGATTCCTTCAAGGATCTTGGGGACTTTAGTGACTGGCAAAAGCATGCTTTGAGAAGAATTGTTGAGTGAGTGAGCTTGACAGACAAGCTACATTACATATGCTTTTCATGAAGAAACATTTTTGAGTCATCATGAACACAAGTTTACTACTTGATAGTTTTTTATACAGTCACATTATTTTGGAATTACGAACAGTAACAACATAAGTAAAAGATAGCAGCTACCCACTCTGTCCTGATACATGGATGTTACCATGAGTCGGGCCACTGTATTAGCATCCTACATATTGGTTAGCATTCTTTGTCAGGTACAGTTTCAGTGGCAGTAAGACAGGTAGTCAGGAAAAGAGGAATTGATGCTATATTAATATAACTATAGTACACAACTGAGGGTGGTGGAACACACCTGAGTAATCCAGGCAAGAGAGACAGAGGTAAAGGGATTTTAGTGAGAGCAAGACAACTAGTATACATAATGAGTCCAGGCCAGTCAGGGCTACAGAGTGAGGTCTTGTCCAGCATCCCCCACTCCTATGAAGAAACAAACAAAACAAAATAAAACAAAACAAAAGTCAGGGAGAAAAATGTTAGTTTGATGTGGTCCTTCAAACAATAACAGAAAATGCAAAGGGAGGAAAAGATTCTGCAAATGGGGCCAGGAATATACCACACTGCACTTACGGTAAAGAGAAACGCTTGGTGATCCACTTAAATGGGCTTCTGAAAAACAGGCTGACATTCCTCTGGGCTTAGTACATCATAGCGTAGATAATTTTCTTCTGGTGGATAGATTAAAAATAAAAATAAAAATAAAAAACGCACAATTTTAGACCCGTATAAAGATGCTACAAAAACTGAAAATCAGCATAGTTGTAAACTTGACAAAACAGAAAGCCTGTAAATAAAGTGTGCACTAAGACACAGAGGAAGGTGTTAGAAAATTCATTGACAGACTTAACTCATAGCCTTCCTACCATAAGATCAGAAATCATTATCATAAAAAAAAAAAAAAAAAAAAAAAAGGCCAAGGGGAAAAACAGCAGGCCGGCATGCAAAGCAAAAGTCCCTGAAATAAGAAAGCATTTTAGTGATAAGTCAGGATGAGAAAATTAACATTAGAGGATCAAAATATAAGCTGTTATCAGTGTTTAAGAAGGTAGTGACTAGGCCAGAGGAACTCAAATGAAGACAGATAAATTCAATGAAGAAAAATGGTCAGCAATCTAGGCTTTTGAAGATGATATGAAAAGAATTTAAAATAAGGTAAGGATTAAGTACAGGAGCATCCCTGAGAGGGGAAGAATGAGGAGGATCTCTGTTCTAAGAAAATCAGTGATGAAGCTCACCCTAGAGCTTCATCATTGGACTTCTTTTTTAATAACAAAGAGAAAGAGAATAATTACATAAGCGTACTACTGGAAACAAACAAACAAACAAAAAACCTGTTACCTGGAAGGAGCACCAATCTGGTTAGATTCTTAATATCTTCATTGAAAAACAAATTTAGTCAGACATTTAAGTGGTCGCTGAAGAATCAGAGTCTGCACTAGAAAAAAATGTAGTCAGCTAAGACATCTTCAATGCATGAAGGCAACAGAAATATATCATCAGATTAACAAGGGCGTGGGCGGCATGCCATTGTCATGTGATCTTTAAAAATTACTATAAAGTTAAGATGAATGAAGATTAAAATGGTAAAGATAGAAGGCGCCATGGACTTGGTGCACTGTTGCTGAGTTTGAAGCCAATTAAACCAAGAGGCTGAACAACAGACCCAAATGTAGTTGAAGAATTGGATGCAGATACAGAATTACACTAAAAGAGAAGGCTTCAGAGTATAAAGTATTTTGGACAGTAAAGCTCTGTAAATGAATTTCAGTTTTTGGAGACATAATCTTAGGCTAATCTTAAACTCTTGGTCATCATGGGATTATGGGTGTGTATCTCCTTGACATGGATTCATCAAATATTGTAAAGAGAAATACTTAAATGATTTAATTATATTCTTTACTACAGTGATTAAAAACTAAAAGTCACACGTATGTACATACATATTTTAATTTTCACTAATTAAAGAACTTGAGAAAGATGTAAAACTTTCCAACTTCTGACAAAGGCCAATTGAAAAAGACACATAAGAGTCAAAAATATTAAAAGACATAATGAATGAATGATGATTGAAATTAAAAATTAAAATAAGTCCAAAATAGTAATAAAGTAAAAAACAAACAAATACAAAACAGAATAAACCCTAGCGAGCAAAATAAGATAAAAGTACTGATTATGACACTAAGCATAAATGTTTTAAACTTTCATGAAACATGTTAACTACAATCTTGCACTGAATTAAAAGAAATCCTGAGTGAGGTAACTCAGACTCAAAAGGGCATGCATGGTATGTGCTCACTAATAAGTGGCTATTACCCAAAGAAGTACAGAATACCCAGGATACAGTCCACAGAACTCAAGAAGACTAACAAGCTGAAGGGCCAAGTGAGGATGCCTCAATCCCACTTGGGAGGGAGAAGAAAGCAATTACGGTGGGGGGGGGGGCAGGGAGGGATGAAGGGACCTGGGTGGGAGAGTGGACGGGGGTGGGGGGGTGGGTAAAAGGGAAACTCGATCAGGTACTGACTGGGTTGGAAGAACAGGACTGAAGCCCTGAGGGCCAGCAGAAAGAATGGGAACAGGAAGCTCAGGAGGTAGGAGGTGGGGACCCTCCAGAATGTACCAGAGACCTGGGGGGTGAGAGACTCTCTGGACTCAAAGAGAGGAACTTTAGATGAAATGCCCTACAGTGGTGAGAGGGAACTTGTACAGTACACATACAGTAGAAAGACACGACATCAGGTAGAGGGATGGGGTTGCATCCCACAGTCAAAAACTCTGACCCAGAATTGTTCCTGTCTGAAAGAACTGCAGGGACAAAAATGGTGAAGAGTTTGAGGAAAAGGAGGTCCAGTGACAAGCCTAAATTGGGATCCAGATCAGGGGGAGGCCCCGAGGCCTGACACTATTTCTGATGCTATGGTGTGCTTATAAACAGGGGCCTATCTTGACTATCTTCCACAAGGCCCAACAAGCAGCTGAAAGAGTCAGATGCAGATATATTTACCCCCAACCAATGGACAAAAGCTCCTGACCCCTGTGGTTGAATTTGGGGAAAGCTGGAAGCTGAGGAGGATGGTGACCCTATAGGAAGATCAGCAGTCTCAATGAACCGGGACCCCTGAGATCTCTCAGACACTCAGACACCAACCAGGTAGCACACACCATCTGATATGAGGCCCCCAAGACATATACAGCAGAGGACTGCCGGGTCTGGACTCAGTCAGAGAAGATGCACCTAACCCTCTAGAGAGTTGGGGCCCCAGGGAGTGGGGAAGTCTAGTGGAGTGAGGGTGGGGTGGGGACATCCTCTTGGAGAGAGAGGTGGGGAGTTGGGGGGAGGTGTGGGATATGGAGCAGTCAGAAGGTGGACCAAGGGGGGATAAAGTCTAGACTGTAAAAAAAAAAAAAGATTCAAGAATAAAAATAAAAATAAAAATAATAAAAAGAAAGGGATACACTTAAAATATAAAAAGAACAAAATAAAATCTAGGAAATTATTGTCAGTGAAACTCAAGGCAAAGTAGAATTCAAGATAAAAATTCAAGAGATGATAACAAGTACAAAGTGCATTATATTTAACACTACAAACTAAATAAAAATTAAAAATATAAAAAGCAGAAAATTTGAGAAACTCAATAAAGTAAATTTAAATCAGCATTTGAGAAGTAATTTGCACAAGTTAGTCACGAAGAAAACTCAAAGTAAACAATGACATTAAATAACATAAGTCATAATTTTAAATTTTAAATTAAATAAATTTAGAACATGCTATGTTTGCATAGGATAATCCCAAAAACTGACCTAAAAGTAGGCTTTAGAACTGAAAAACAAAGAAACAACTCAAAAATGAATAAAACTGTTATATTTTCTGAATAATCAGAAAAAATGTAAACTTCTCTAAATTTAAAACAACTATAAATTTATTGTTGGGTCAAAAAAATAGAAAAAAATCACAGGATGTACCATGAATTAAAAATGATTTCAAAGACAATTATGAGAATTCCCTGTATGTAACAATTTTACAACCTTCCAGCTTCTCTTTACTCCTTCAAAGGAAATCTAAATATCTAAGGGTGAAAATCAAGATGTTTACGGACTTGCAGGAATAAGTATATAATAAAAATAGAAATATCTTAATTTGTTTCAAATATTGATAAATGAGAGCTTTAGTTCATTGTGGGGGAAACAGCCAGTAAAATAAACATTGGATAAATCTAAATGGAACAAATGAAAACCACAGAGCATTTGTCAGACAGGAGAAGTGACAGAATATCTGAAAGAGATTAAAATTAAAAAGTAATATTACAAATAATAATATTCAAATGTACTTGAAAGTCTTTACAAAATAGATGAACTTACATGAAACACGAATGACTTAAATTCCATGGTAAATTTATGAAATTATTTTTAAAGCTCCCAAAAGGGATAAAAACTCATACAGATAACTACACAAACATACACACACACACACACACACACACACACACATTCTGTCTCTCTCTCTCTCTCTCTCTCTCTCTCTCTCTCTCACACACACACACACACACACACACACACACGCACACACATACACATAATATTTTAATACTAACGAGAGTCCTTAGCTTCTGATTTGGCAAATGAAATTATGATATGACAATAAATTACCCCATTAATTATGTTCTAAAAGTCCAGTGTTTGAGAAACAGATTTTAAATTAATGCCATACACATAGAAAAATTCCAGAAAAATAACATATTAACAAAAATAATACAAAATAAAAATGGTACATATATATTTTCTGTGGATAGGGTGGTTTCTAATTATAAAAGCAATAGAATAAAACATGAAATACAAATATGACTGAATAAAAAGATTTTAAACATTTTAAAGAATCAGCATTAATAAAAACAAAAAGATAAGAAGAAAAGTTGGGGATGCACCCAACTTAAAGTCAGAAAAATCTGCCAAGTTGTATTCTGTTTCGCTCTAATATTCCCAACTTCAATATCAATGAAATGAGGAAAATAACACTCTTGATCAATGAAAAGTTTAGAAATAAACTCATATGTATCTAAAATTTATATATATATATTTAAGTTCATGTATATAATATATACTTATTTAATATATGTATATATTCTCTCTATATAAAAATATTCATATATATATATATATATATCATACTTCTGTGCTGAAAACACTGTGCCAATTATAACTTCAGGCAATTGCTGCTTCTGTACAGCTGTACCATGTTTCAGGAGGAAAACCCTGAGATTCCCCAACAGACAGATACAGAGGACATGAGTAATTCATAAAGAAGAAGTTCACTAGCCAATAAACTTGAAAATTTTAACCTTGCTAATGAGATGCAAATTAAAACATTAATAAAAAGCCACATTCCAACTAATAAATTAGAAAAATATTAAACATATAATACAAAAGAGAAGCTTTCTCCTGAACTGGGAGAATAAATTTTCCACAGCTTGATCTTGAAGCCTTTGGCAATGGTCCACACTCTTTCAACCTGCACTGTTACTCCCAGGAATATATTTTAAGCTGTCAAGATTTTATTTTTGTATGAATAATTAGACATATGTTAAATCAAGAAACGTTATAGTTTCTGATAACATAACTTTATCAATGAAAATAATTTTACAATATATCCCTAATAGATACAAATTTACACATTTATAGTTTTATGCTATACATTTTGCCACTAAAACATACAACACAAAATTGAAATACTGAAATGAATATAAACTCTAATTTTTTTCCTACACTTCAGTAGAAAAATCACCTAATGCATGAATATCTTGTTTCTAAGTCCATTGTCCTAACTCTGTAGTTTAAAAGGTGTAGAATAAATCATGCTACATGATTCAGAGTGTTTTGCAACTGCTTGGAACCACAGTTTTTGATACTGTATAATTTTGAGAGCATAGATGATGTGCATAAAGGTAAATATAGTTTCTCCTAGCTAGCTCGCCTTTATCATCCAAAGACCTAGCAAAGAGCACAACAGACACTTAATAAATATTCACTGAAGAGAAACTGAATTGTAAAAACAGGTTCCAGCTTGCATGAAGCTACATGAATGTATGTCAAACACTCAAGAGATTGAAGGAGTATTGCCAAGTTTGGCCAGCATGGGTGGCAGAAGGAGACCCTGTCTCAAGCACAGATACAAATACATTTACACATAGTAATTAATTAATAAAAAGTAAAAACAGTGTACTGACAGAAATATACAATCTGATTTTAAAAACATTTTTAAAAATAATGAGTATATTCATAATATATGTAACAGTATGTTTTGTATGTATATATACATATATTATTTTCAGAAATGTATACAAGTTCTATAATCTTTAATTAAAATTTAAAGCTGATATCAAGAGTTGAAGATGAAATATGGCAGTTTTGAAAGAATAAAAATCTAAAATATAGACTATAAAAAATAAATAGTTCAGGACCTGAATTTTGTAACTAAAGATGGCAGAAAAAGAGAAAATTATAAAGCTTTTCTCTTATTTAAAGTTAAAATGAAAAGTAGGCCCAGTTACTTCTGGATGCTGGGAAACTTGGCAGCCCCTCCTCCTTATTCTGTTCTGTAGGTAAACATTCGGTATTCATAAATCTTTTTCAACAGCCTTGTTATCTAAAGAGATCTCTGAGCTTCCCTCTCTGAGATACCTGACAAGTTACAGAGAGAGCCTGAGAATCTATAACCTACACCCTACCCAGGGTTATGGTCTGTAGGACTTGAAGAACACAGATGGAAGAATCATGAAGAATATAGAAGCTTCTTGACATTGCCCAATGCAGGCCGGAGGATCTCATAAGTCATCAGCTGTTGGCTGTAGTCTCTTTGATGACGACTGAACTAGGCACTGATCTAGGAGTATATAAAGTTATCGTTAGAAATCATTTTATTGATTTTTTTCTACCATAGGTCTCTAGGCTATCCAGCCTCCATTCCTGGTCACCTGGGCAGTGTTGGACATGACTCCCTCTTGTGGTGTGGGCTTTAAGTTAGACCAGTCATTGGTTGGCCAGTGCCACAAGTTCTGAGGATCCCTTGCCCCAGTACATCTGGCGGACTGGATAGATTATAGGTTGAAGGTTTTGTGACTGGGTTGTTGTCCTAGTCCTTCCTCTGAAAGCCTTGCTTGTAACCAGAAGATGGCTGGTTCAGACTCTGAATTCTTTATTACTAGGAGTCCTTGCTAGGTTACTCTTGCAGAATTTCTACTGACTTTTCTGAGAGTTCTACTGGACTAGGTTTCCACACCACTCATACCCCACTTTCTCTCAAAATCCTGTGTCTCCCTCAGTATTCTCTCCCTTCATTCCCCGACTCCCACATTCCTCCAGCTCCCATCCCTACCTGCCCCCAGTCCACCCACAAAATCTACTCTATTTCCTCTTCCCAGGGAGCTCCATGCATCCCCCTTAGAGCCCTTTTCATCTCTTAGCCTTTCTGGGTCTGTGTATTGTAGCAGAATTATCCTTTAATTAACAGCTAATGTCCAATTATAAGTGAGTACATACCATGTTTGTCTTTCCGTGTCTGGATTATCTCACTCATCTTTTCTAGCTCCATCCATTTGCCTACAAATTTCATGATACACTTTTTAACACCTGATTAATACTCCATTGTATAAATGTACTGCATCTCTTTAAACCATTTTTTTTCGGTTGAGGGACATCTGTTTCCAGTTTCTGGCTATTGTAAGTAAAATCACCATGAACATAGTTGAGCAAGTGTCTTTGTGTTAGGATGGAGCAATTTTTGGGCATATGCTCAGGAGTGGTATGACTGGGTCTTGAGGTAGATTGAGTCCTGATTTGGTGAGACGTTACAATATTGATTTCCAAAGTAGCTGTATAAGTTTGCACTCGCATCAGCAATAGAGGAGGGTTACTCTTGCTCCACATCTTCACCAGCATGAGCTGTCCCTTGAGTTTCTTTTTTATCTTAGCCATTCTGACAGGGGTAAGATGGAATTTAAAAGTCATTTTGATTTGTATTTCCCTGTTGGCTAACAATGTTCAACATTTCTTTGTTTCTTGGTCATCTGATGATATTCCTCCATTGAGAATTATTTGTTCAGATATGTGTCCCCCTTTTAAGTAGATCATTTGGTTTGTTGATGCCTAGTTTCTTGAGTTCTTTATATATTTTGAACACCATCCCTCTGTCAGATGTGGGGTTGGTAAAGATCTTTTCCCATTCTATAGGATGCTTTTCTTGTCCTCTTAACAGTGTCCTTTGCCTTACAGAAGCTATTCAGTTTCGTGTGGTCCCATTTATTAATTGCTGATCTTAATGCCTGTAATGTTCTCTTCAAGAAGTCGTCTACTGTGCCAATGTGTTCGAGGCTCTTCTATCAGGTTCAGTATATCTGGCTTTATGTTGAGGTCTTTAATCCACTTGGACTTGAGTTTTGTGCAGGATGATAGATATGGATCTGTTTGGATTTTTCTACACGCCAACATCCAATTATACTAGCATGATTTTTTGAAGATGCTTTATTTTTTCCATGATATTTTTGCATTCTTTATCAAAAATCAGTGTCATTGGTGTGTGGATTTATATCTGGGTCTTTGATTCAATTCCATTAACCAACCTGTTATTTTTTTATGCCAATTCTGTGTGGTTTTTATTACTGTAGATTTAAATCTTGAAATCAGGGATGGTGATACTTCTGATTTCTCTTATTGTATAGGATTTTTTAAACTATTCTTTTTTTTTCTCCATATGAAGTGAGTATTGATCTTTCAAGGTCTGTAAAGAATTGTATTGGAATTTTAATGGGGATTGTGTTGAATCTAGATTGCTTTGTTAAGATGGCCATATTTTACAATGTTAATCCTACCAATCCTTGAACACTGGAGATCTTTCTGTCTTCTGATATCTTGAGTTTTTAAAGACTACCCAGGGAGTTATTCCAGTGTTAACAAGACTGGACTTCAGGGATATTGAAGTCTTTATCACTTTTACTTTGTTCACCAATAATCTAGTCAAACCCGAATGGCAAAGAAGTGACCAATACAGGTTCCAGGAAGACAGATAAATGGAGAAATGACTCATTTGATTGATTTCATTAGAGAAATTAAATTAATTTCATGGATGTAGGGGTAAAACATGTATAAATATAGCTTAAATTTAAGTTTTCATGAATTTTTTTCATGGTTTCATAAGAATAACCATGTCATGCTGCTCCACAGTCCTCATTGCAGTTTGTCTTTTCAGTTAGTTTCATCTAGTGCCCAGTTACCATGCATTTCCATTGTACTTTTACATTCCTCCAAAACAGCCTCGTGAAAGGGGAGTGCTTGATCCTGACATGACTCACATGTCGGTCACTGCCAAGGACGAGGGACTCCGTGTCAGGTCTGGTTACATCCCAAATCTTCCCCTTGGCCCAGAGTCCCCATGTGAGCTTACCATTGGCCACTGCCAACTTTTAGTCCCTAGAGAGTGCTCAAACTTTCCTAAGACAACCTTTTCCTTCTATGATGTCCATATGACCATTCTCGCAGTCTCTGTGGAGTATGTTCAAGAGCCCCTTCCTGTGAGGCAATTCTAGTCACTAGATACATTTGGACATCCATATCCATGGCTTGGGATAGTCTGTGCAATCAAATGTAGGTCACAAAACAATTTTTTGAATGTGTCTAAAGGGCTAGGAAGATGGCTCAGAGTTTAAAGGTGCTTGCTAAGGTTGATAAGGAGGTCAATTCCAAATCTCATAATCTCTGGTTTCTACATGGTGGAAGAAAAGAACCAACTCTCATAAATTGTTCCTTGGCATTAAAGTGTGAGCATGCTTGTATACAAACACACACACACATACACACACACATATACACACACAGATAATTAGTAAATAAATGTAAAAAATATTTAGATATATTGGAAACAAATTTATACATTTTCCATTGTCTTCATTCATTAAACAATACAGTATAAGTACTTGCATAGCATTTGCACTGTACCAGATATTCTAAGAAACCTAGAGCTTATTTAAGAACACATCAGAATGTGTGTAGGTTAAATACAAAGACTGGCAATTTATACTAAGACTTAATATCATAGGATTTGTTCCTGGACCTTGACCAGCACAGCTTTTTGTTGTTGTTGTTGTTGTTCATAGCTATCATTACCACCCATAACTGTGATATTTCTTTAGCTATTTACTTGGCTTTTATTGGTTCTCATCACTATACTTTTAGCAGCAAAGAGCATTGAACTATATGTTTTGCTTAGTGATATACTTTTGCCATATGCAAAAGTGAGTGGTATACAGTATCCACAGATACATATTTTTAAAAACTAGCATTAAAACACTACCAGTATCACAGTTAAACAAGGAAAATAAATTCCATAATCCCCTTACAACAACAGATTAAACTGTCTTCCATTGGATTTTTAGAAACATGTTCAATGTTTTAAAACCCATTGTAATTGGCTAGATATTTTAAATTGGCTAGATATATAAAATAAAACTTGGAAACTCACCTCTAGTTTGTCTGAAGTTAATTTGAGTTTATTTTATGGTTTATTTTAATCAAATCTTTTTTTGCTGATTTGTTGAAACGTACTGCACAGGCATGATTTGTTTTGCTTGACATAATGAGGAAATGTTAGCCACAGGTACAAAAAGCCTTCTAGACAGCTTTGTTCCTCTCAGAAGGAAAGTGTGTTTGTGGGCCCAGAGAAAGCTGGGGTTTGGGCCCGTGTAGTTGGAGTGGGAGATAAAGTAGGAGAAATAATATTCCACTCCTCATTTGTTCTGTACAGCAAATAGCAAACATTTTAGGCATAGTTCACGAGTGTGTTGGGGGTGGGGAGCCCAGTTCAGAAGCTAGGTGGAGCAGAATGAAGGAGGGCTGTACACTAGACCAGATTTCAATTACTGATTTGCCTTTGAGGCACTAGTACAACAGTGTACACAGACACTAACGTGGGGCACAGGTATGTCATTGTCTCAGAATCCACTTAAATGCTCAGATTTGGGACAAATTCAGACTTCTGTGAATTAAACTTGTCTTTGTCCAATCACTAAAACATCATTCCAGCAAATTAGGAGTCAAGAGACAGAAACCATATAAATGGAGGCTTCTAAACCCAACTAAAACACTGATTGTTTATAAAGACCTTATAAAAACATCTCATTTTAAATGCTTTTATGAGGGTGACTTCCTAATAGATTATAATATATCTGGTTTCCATTCATCAGTACATTAGCTAGTCTGTGATATAACAGTGCTTGAGGGTATTCAATCAACAACTCTTGAATCCCAGACACAACATAGTCATTGGGATACTCTATCTGCCCCATCATCAGGACAGCTTTTGACTGCTGGATGGGAACCGGCCTTCAGTATGCTTCTCCAAGTGGGAGATACTGTATCACCAGTTACTGATTATCTCTGTAAAACCAAGACTTAAGTCTAGAGAAGCCAAAGGTTCTCTGGGTGGAGCAACATGCTCAGTAACTACCTTGATGATGCGTAAACATTTCCTCATAGTAGAGCAGTGTGTCACTGCATGCATTTCAGGTCAGCCACTTGGATAGAGTGTGCCACATTAGAACAGAACAGAACAGCCAGCAACTGTTAACAGAGACAGAAAGTATACTGAGGCCCATCAGAAGTGCTGAGTGTCTCTCCTCTTTCCTTCCTAGAGTTTACAAGCCAGCAAAATTTGTGGTGGTAGCAGATCTTTCTTGAGCGCTCCTTTCCCAGCAGTCTTCAGAACACCTTGTACAGAGTGAACTGTCAGTAGATATCTGTTGAATTTCATCAGTTTTTGTCTTAAGCAGACCCTGTTTATTTTTTATTTATTTATTTATTTGATTTTTTTTATTGGATATTTTCTTTATTTACAATTCAAATGTTTTCCCCTTTCCAGGTCTCCCCTCTGGAGCAGCCCCTCATTTCAAAGGTTAGAGGTTAAAAGAAATACTTAAATAAGTCTATGTGTAGTTTGAGTTGGGGAAAATCCGCAAAGTAATTTTAACAGTGGTTAATAAAGATAGCCAGCAAGGTGGGAGAACCTGTAAAACACAAACCACCTAGCTCATGTACACGTGAGAGCCCAGAGAAGAGATTTAGATAATCTTTCCAATCATTCGCCCTCCTTCCCCTCCCCCACCTCCTTGGAATTATGTTATCTCTGCTTCTCTTAAAAGCTCAGAAGCCTTTTGAATTGGGGCAGCATTCAAAGAACAGTCAAGGGTCACCCTTGGAATATTAAAGGAGAGTGGATTACCCGGAGAGGGAGGGCAAAGAAATGCTAGGGCTGGACCCTGCCTTGTGCAGGCTGAAGGTAAAAGAGAGGAAGCCTGCTAACTGGGCTCTGAGAAGGGAAGGAAGCAGCTAGGAGGAAACCACCCTCCTCCCCAGAGCCCCCATGGTCCCAGCAGGCTGTGTTAGGCTGGGGTTGGGGGAACATTAGTGAAATCAATTAGACAATGAATGGCCTTTTGAACAAAGTAGGATGGCTCCTTTAAAGAACGTGGAGACATCAAACTTATAAAATAAAATTAAAAGCCAGATACTGTCTTAATCTGGAGATAAAATTCTACAGAATTTACAACCCTCTGACAGTTACTTATTCCTTAAAATAATAAACCTTTAGAATTTATGGAGTAAATTCCTTCTCAAAGGACTTAAGAGTAATTTAGTTTTTTAAAAAACTAACAGGTTTTTGACCTTTCTTTCTCTCTCTCTCTCTCTTTTTTATTTTATAGATATTGATTCTTGTTTTGGTTTTTCAAATAAAATCAATGCCTACTTAGTGGGGGCTGGATGTGTGCCCCACACTCTCCTGCTGTTTAGGAAGATCCAGAGGCAGGCTGGATTCCTAGCAGCGTTTACTGACCAATTTAGTTTTGTGTATGTGTAGGGAGTGGATCAGAGTCTCTCTGAAAATATAATGAAGGCTAAGGAGTTCCCTTTACTAAGGTATCCAACTCTCACACCTTGTCAGAGGGCAGTAAACAAAGAGCACAGAGCAAGCAATAGAGAAATCTCTTTTATTACCAGGCAGTCAGCCTGGTCTAAGCGCTATTTGAATTATTTATTTAATCTGTAAACGCATCCCATGTGGCATATGCTATTATTACCCCCATTTTCTTCCCAGGGAATTGGAGGCTCAGGGATGTAAGTCCTTGCTCCAAGCCCCACAGAGAGCAGGTGACTTCATGCCTGAACACAGGCTGCTGGTTCCAATGTCCAGACACTCACCCCTGGCACCATGGAACCAGAAAGTGGGGCATCACGAGATCCCCAAGGGAAGCAGACTACAGAGAGAACTCACTGTCGACCAGGGTGTGTCTGTGCTCAACTTGGACCACATGGCCCTAGATACTTTATTATCACATGTCAGAAAAACCATCTCCACAATTTTACAACACCAGAATGTGAATAGCACATTCTATGGTTTACAGAGTGCACAGCATCCAACAGGAGAGGTAGATCAGGACCTGGCATATTACACAGAAATTTGGACCCAACTCAGAAGGTACTATGGACACAGAGAAGTTTTGAACTGGAGTTTTAGAATTATTACTTGATCAGCAGGGGGCAGGATGGATTTTTTAATTTATTTATGGAAATCACAAATACGGGAAATCAGATATTTTGTAAAGAAAAGTTTTTAACTTGGTCATTTTGAAGGAAAGATGGAATTTGAGATACTTATATTTAAGATATTTATTTAAATGAAAAAACTGGAAAATTCATAATTAAATCAACCTTTAAATACCAGTGTGTGTTTTTAGAAACAACTCTAGAGTGGCTGAGAGACTGGGAGGACATTTTATTGTGCGGTGAACTTCCAGTAGTGGAAAGATTCTTCCAGAGAAAACCCAGGCAGATGGAGACCTGAGTCTGACCAATAGACAGGAGAGCCCTTTGTTCCTTGGGGCCACGCTGAGAGCTCTGTAGCCTTTTGTTGAGTTTCTCTGCTGCCCAGTTTGAAGGCAGCTCTTCTCTCATGCCACTCCTTTTTTTCCTCCCCCTTGCTTCCTTCACTATTAGTGAATCAATCAAAATATGTTGTGACTGGGAGCCTAGTTTGTAACAGACACATTGCTCAGTATTGAGGATTCTGCCTGATAAAGATTAACCAATAGGAAATCTATTATGACTTTGTCACATCTGAGACACAACTCAGGAGGCTGGAGAGATGGATCAGTAATTCAGGATCTGAGTTGGGTTCCTAACACTCTGGTTAGGCAGCTCACAACTGCTTCTACCTCAGCTTTTAGAGATCCAACACCTTCTTCTAGCTTCCATGAGTGGCTGTGTGACACACACACACACACATACACACACACACACACACACTCACAATTAAAAAGAAAATATTTTAGACATGTAATGTTGGTAGGCCCAGTAAAAGTTATCTTTGTGTATCCTGAAGACTTTGTACAAAACAGAGAAACCAATTTAATTTTAAAAACAAAGTAGGTACTTCAGTTGTCCTGACTCTCTTTGAGGTCCTAAAGGCAAATCTCTAAAAATCTTAAGATATCTCAGTCCTTGGCTTGAAAATCCTGGATTCAAGATCAGATTTTCCCATTTTGAGAGATGACTATGTCACTCACTTTTGCAAAAGTTTTGGATGTTGAACACACATGAATGCACAACCACAAAAATACCAAAGATACATCTAGAAATTTTAAGACATTAAAAATAAATGTGAGTTAGAACAGACTGAATAATCTCTTTAGCAGCAGTCCACTCAAATTACTGAATGCAAATTCACTTCCCTTGAAGTTGTATTCTGATTAAGGCCCGATGCCTAGTTGAAGCCACGAGATTATGAAGATTAAATGAATATAGGGTAGTTGTATGTAGCATCGATATTGCTGCATAACCTCATTACCAAAAGACCCAATCCAGATAAGCCAGATTGAACTCTTATCGATGCTTTTACACGAGGCAGCAGAAATCGAATTGATGGTGCTATTAGGTTGTCAATATCAGCGTCTCCCTCTCTTCCCACATAAGTAGACACAAAACATGGTCTGTACTGATTGTCCATACAGTCATACTAACTTCCAATAGGCCAAGGTGCTGTAGAAGCTCAAGGTGACGTTCTAGATGACTTGTGTCACACAGCAGTTTTGTACAGGTGTGTCGTAGAAGCCTAGAACGGATAGACTCATATTTGTCCGATCATTGTGTTGTTATCTCAACCTGCACACTCTTGTTGATGTGGTTTGCTTCTGACTTGTGATCAGATAGCCTTGTTATGTATTGTCCTCTTGAACTGAGTTTGAGTTTCATCTAGAGTATAAGCAACACAGTGGCACCTGGAGGAGAGAGACTCTAGGAAGAGGGGGCAGTGGCTCATATACCTGATGTCCTACTAGAGGGAAGAGGTGCTTAAGCTGCTCACATGTTAAACTTACCCCTGGTAAAAGAAGTGTTCTCCCCAGTCACAAAAGCAATTTTTTAAAAAAAACCTATTTAATGTATGAGTGCTCTATCTGCATGTACACGTGGATGCCAGAAGAGGGCACCAGATCCCATTACAGATGGTTGTGAGCCACCATGTGGTTGCTGGGAATTGAACTCAGGACCTCCGGTAGAGTAGAGAGTGCTCTTAACTGCTAAGCCATCTCTCCAGCCCTGCAATCAAATATTTTACTATCTTTCCCCCCTTCCAGATGATTTTGCATTGATTTTAAGCAAATAGTGCCTAAAGTCTTGAGGAGATAGAGGAAGTGGCAAATTGTCATCCCAGGGCATCTTCCTAACAGAGGCACCGGAAGTTATCAATTTTTTTCTTCTCCTTGAGAGAAGTAGCAGCTAACATTGCTGGTACTCAGGAACTGAGGACCTTGGAAGTAAGGAGTGAATCCACTACAGTAAACAATAGAATCTTCTTCTTGAGTGACAGTGGCTCCTACTCCAAATTGAAGGCACAGAGCGATAATTAACCGAAGTCAATGGCTTTATGAGGGACAGCAGTATTGTAGAAAAAGGTCTACCTCTACAACACACTCTATCCCTTGAACATATTCACAGGTAGTATCTATTTGAGTCTCACAATATTTTAGGGAGATATAGAATGTCATTTTCATATGCAAACTAAGATTGAAGACACAGAGGTTCACTCATGGTCCTGTGGGTAATTCGTACTAAAGTGAGGAACAGCCATGTGTTTCCCGACAGCTTTTTTAGAGAGCCACTATATGAGTCCAACCTTTTTTTGGAATTTTGAGTGCCTTGCTCAGTTTCACAGAATACTCATGTATTTGGGGATAGAAGTATGTAAATTTCACTATTCTAATATAGTGGAATAGAGATAAAGGATGAGAGTTAAGATTGTTGATTTGAAAAGGAATTCCGGATTCAGGTCAACATTTTCTGTGCACATTACTGAGGGACTGTCTTCAAGAACACATGTGGAGTTGTTGAAGTTCATTGTGATACAGATTTCTAAGCATTGTTAAAACATGGGGAGAAAATATTTTTCAATATACTAGATATACTAAGAACTGAACTACTTAACATGGTTATTGATGAAAGAAAGAGAAAACTTGTTTCTCGATGTCTAAAATAACAGACTTTACTATTGACATGATCACTCTATAAACCCACTATAAATTAATAAATGTATAAAGCTGGTTTCTTCCTCTTACTTATTTTCTATTTTGATAATTTCCTCTTTTCTGTGAGAAAAATTAAACATTAAATATGATCTTGTGTTTATGTATTAAACTGAATATAGATAATTTGCTTCTATTTTTTTCCTAGATGAAAACATGTCTTTCTAGAGTGGGAAAATACAATATACTTTTTCTTTATGAAATAGTTAGTATTTCTACTGAATTTTGGTGTAGGTAATTTTATCATATAACCAAAGAAAATTTTCATGAATTTTTTGAGGACTGCCTGAGTTCTTTATATTGTCTCCAAAAGCACCTTTGATTGTCAGTTTCATACTTGGTTTGCTCACAAAAATATGCTGGACCTAACTCAAGTTCTGCTAAGAGGGGCGTGGCTGTTTCCTTTGAGTGGCTGCCACTGGACACGGGTGCTTTGCTGAATTCATAATCCCACTCTCTTTACTTTCTCTGACTAGAAAATGAGAGTGATTATGCTTCCAAAAATTTTATCAACTTACGGAAAGTCTTGAGCTGAATTATTCTATCTTTCTTTATCTGGCACTATTTTTAGCAACCAGGCAAAAGCCCATGTTAGATTCTCTATAAGTAATACAGTATCCTGAAGATACTTGTTCAATAAAATGTGGACAGAATCACATTGGGAACTCTTTAGTGAAAATTATATTAAAGCATAGTAGAGATTAGTCTGATGAGATATACTAAACTGAACAAGGATTATGCTGGATGGACACAACTGAACTTTTATTGTGAAATATCTTTGAGACAAGTGTTTGTGACATGATTCATGGGAAACACTGTCTCTTCCAGCTTTCTAATTTCTATGATGAGAACATTAAGACTGGTAGTGTTTGCACGGCTTGCTATGCTTATCTACAGGGGACACTGAGTGGATCAGAGTCCTGAACATGCTCCAGTGTCCTGTCTCCTGCACTGCACTGTCCCATGCATTCTGCCCAGGCAGAGCCAGCTAGAGACACGTTTTGTCTTCTGTTCTGTGGGAGAAAAGGTAACACACACAGCCCACTCTGGAATGGGTTATCTAGACGTAATGCCAGCTGTGGCCATGCTGACCTTTTGGTTCCTAATTCAAGCCTTGGGTAACCATCAGTTCTTCTCAATGGTTACTGGGCAGTATGAAGAGGAATGTCTGCTAAAGCCAGAATTATAGCCTCGAAACGCAATCATGTGTCTTAGGCTCCAGTCATTCAGCCTCATTGAACTTGAGTTCCTCATTCGTAAAATACGGGCAATACTTTTCTTATTTGTATAACAACAGATCCTTCTGAAGAACTTGTCTGGCAATGACATAAATGAGTGGATCGTTTTCTTTAAGCATACCTGAAGGAGAGCTAAGTTAGCATCGTGCTGTTTTGATATTGGGGCAGGGTCCTGCTGTTCACTATAGGATATGGTAAAATTTTTCTTCAAATTTTGCTAATGGAATAATCTCCATTTTTTATTTTATTATTTCTTATCTCCTATTTCTTACTTTCTTATTTCTTTTTTTGCTGTCTTGTCCTCTTCAGTGTCTAATGATCCTTGTCTGAGCCTTTTCCATTGACACTTAAATATGGGACCACTTTCTCCTACCAGTGTTGATAGTCAAATGGCAGAGAGGCCTTCATTTCTTCGACTTCAGTAATAAAAGAACTTCAAGTGTTTAAGCATGGAAGATTCATTACTTGGTATTTAATTTTTCACTTCAGCCATTTCTTTTCCTGTTTGCTGCTGTGGAAATCCTTGGAAATATTGAAGTTATAGCTCTCTTACATTTCTTCAAGATACTATGTGGGTGTATATTGGGACATCCTGTCTGTTCTTCACAGAAAAGTTCTCACAGACCACCATAACGGCACTCTCCCAAGCACCGGTGAGGCTGTACTCAGTGGTTATTGTTTGTGGCACATTTTCAAATGGACCTCCCAGTGACTGCAGCTGTGATTCAAAGCTGTCTGCTCTCTGACTTACTAGGGGTTTGCTATTTAACCCCTAGTATGTATGTATGTATGCATGTATGTATGTATATATATATGTATATATATATATATATATATATGCATCAATATATATGGATATACAGATTCAGCTATGACATGGGACCTAAAAAGTGTTTTCTAAAATAAAAGCTCAAATTAGCACTTTAATGACAAGCTGTTCTCAAAGCTTATGTCACTGATAGGCACTGGTTGGCAATATAACCATGTATGAGGTACATAAAGGTAGTTTAAGAAAGGAAAGCTATTGTCCAGTGAATATACACTATATGACAGCACATGCTTTGCACCCTTTTTCCATATTTAAGTGCAAGTCAACTTAGCAGCTTCATCTCTGCTCTGCTGTGAGATTCGGGATTTAATTTTGACCCTTCGCGACTAACGCAGGAAAATATTCCTTTTTATGTCCTCCCTGACAGTCATCAACACATGATAATCCTGTGTGGCTTACAGGATTGTATTCCTAACAGAAGTTCACCGTCAACACCCCTTGGAAGATACTCAAAGAAGCACTGTAGCCAGAGAGATGGGATGTTTTTAAGGGACAAATTCTCTCTCTCTCTCTCTCTCTCTCTCTCTCTCTCTCTCTCTCTCTCTCCCTCCTTCCCTCCCCCCTCTCTCTCCAGCATTCAGCCTTTTAGAAAGTATAAAAAAATTCTAGAATCTAAACCGTGGTTCTTATATTCTGTGATGAGCACACTACAAATACCATGAGATAAGCCGTGTTGTTCCTTTCCTCACTCTGCCCAGATTACTCGCCACAGCAGAACAGCAGCAGCAGCAGCAGCAGCAGCAACAAATATACAAGGGGAAATTTGAGAATTGCCCATCTCCTTTGTGTTTTGTCAGTCTCTCTCCAACCCCAATGCTCAGTGCTCTAAAATCTAGCCAACATACTCAGTGCCTGGGTACTAATCTATCACCCGGAAATTTAGATTGACAATACCATGGGTCGACCACATTGATTACATTGATTCTATTTCAAATATTTACAATATACTGAGACAAGCCTAATCTATTTTCTAAAGAGTTCAAGGTAGGTATCACAGTTTCAGAGGGGGGAACAATGGAGAAATGTTTGTGGTTGCTATCTACAATAATCTGATGTTGACAGAGAGTAGTATTTTATTTAGTAATTAACAGTGTAAAGGGCCGAGGAGCTGTCATGTTGGTTCTTAGGCTGGGGAATGTGATGAAAGATGATATCTGCGATCGCATCCTTTCCACTTGTTTAGGATTGTCAGGATGAGAAATGTCAGCATTATGAAAGCTCAGCTCTGCTCTTGATATGATAAAACCCTTCAAAAGCCAGCCTTTCGCTCTCTCTCATCCCCCTCCTGCCTTGCTCTCTCTGCACTTGCTTTTTTTATTTATCCTGTTTTGTTAGATGGCAGAAATATAATTCTTTTCTTTCTTCCTATTATAAGCCACCATTTTTGTTTTATTATATGTTTCACAACCCCTAATGCCCCACTGAAAATTACCTTGTTAAATGACAGTGTTTCAAAGCCATGAATCCTTTCCACCATTCCCTCAGAGGTTTGAAACAGTCAACAGACTGTAAAGAATAAATAATAAAAAAGTATTGATTATTTTGATGACTGTGAGATTCAATTAAGTATTAATTTTGCCCTCCAGTGGACCTATCAAGGTATTCAAAAGGGAGGATTCAGCTCAGCTAAATGCGTGCTGAGTGCTTCAGCCTTAAATAGGGAGAAAATGTGTTTACCTACAGTATTTGAAGAAGAGTGCATTGATGCACAGAGTCCAATATTTAAGTGCTGTGCAAATTAAACCCTGGTGACAGTGACATTGTTTTCAGTGGTATGAGTATTGACTAAAGAAGTGCATTTGATGACAGCTTAAACTATTTGTATTGATTAACATTTTCATAGATTATCATGTGTCATATCAAATTCACTTTTCAGGCATGAATACATTAAAAAGAAAAAAAAAAAGCACCACAGGCATACCACAACCAATGTAAGGATAGGCAGGGAGCATGCCGCCCCACCTGCTCCTGCACGTCACCTGTTTCCTGCTCAGGAACCATTTAGGCATAAACTTGACAATAAATAGCTCCCAGATCACGAAGGAAAAAAGCAGTTTTTGCTTTGCTTTGCCTCTGCATCTGATATCAGTGCCAAAGCAATCTTAGTTTGCAAGTGGACTAAAGGCTAGATTTGAGGACCATTTCTCATTCTAACACGCCCTTCTAAGGGAACTGAAGATAAAGGCGTGCTAAATTTTGGGGGAGAAAAGTCCCTCCCCTTTTTTTTCCTGGAGGTGATTCTTGACTCCTTTTTCTTTAATGCTCTTGGGTGTATGATGCTCTAGGTAACTGAATTATTGAACACAGTTTGTAAGTATTTTCCCACTTTCTTTTTTTAAAAAATGTAAAGCAATTTCGTATCTTTTGTTGTGTTTTGTTTGCTTTAGAATGTGCATTTGATTTGGGGTCAGCCTCTGTCCCCAGTCTGGGACCCCTGTAGCCAACTTCTAAGTGTGTTCAGAGAATTTACATAAGAAATATCTCCTGTTCCACTGAAATCTTGTAGCTGGCTCTCTCTTTTCCTGTCTCTTTTCTCTACTCTTGGGATAGGGTTTAATTGCTTCTCCCCCAGGGAGTAGGCTTCTTAAAATAGTCCCGTTCCCTCCGTAGGGTGCCCCTTCTAAAGAGGTGTGTTGCTGGAGTACGCCCAGCACTTTCTTTCCCCCCCTTACTGCATTAAAGACAGAACAAGATGTAAAAACATCCTTACAAAAAAGCACATTCTACAATTAAAGCCGTGTTGGTTAGCCTGCGTGCAGAGAAGTTTTTTCCCTTCCCTTTCCCTCCGAAGCCTCCTGAATCTCTCACATGCTAGTTGGGCTTTAATAGGGAGGGAGTAATGGAGAACTCATCGAATCTGTAATAGCTCTTCACTTGACTGCAGCCAGCAATAACAGCAGGAGCAGGCAGAGATAAGAGAGGAGAGAGGGAGAGTGTGTGTGCAAGAGAGAGAGGGAGAGGGAGAGAGGACACGCTCTCTAAAGCTGCCACTTTTTCCTCCCCTTCGCTCTTTCCCCCCATCCTAGGATCCAATGATAGCTGGACAAGTCAGTAAGCCCTTGCTGTCAGTGCAGAGTGAAATGAATGCGGAGTTGAGAGGTGAGGACAAGGCTGCTACTTCAGACAGCGAGCTGAATGAGCCCCTGCTTGCGCCCGTGGAATCAAATGACAGAGAGGACACTCCCAGCAAGCTCTTCGGTAAGTCTGTCTAGGTATTTCATTTCAGTCCTACCATGTTGTCCGGAAGAGCAAGCCAGCCACCACCACCCCAGCCCCCCTTTCCTCCTGTTTTTCTTTCTTTTTTTTTTTTTTTTTCCTGTAAGTGCTAAAGAGGAGCTTCGCATCTTAGAGGGTTTGAGGCACGGAGCCTACTCAGCTGGCTGGGAGGATGCCCTCCAAACTTTTTTTTTTTTACCAACAAGGAACTTACTTACTGCCCATTTGACTTGTCAAGTAGTGTTGCCATGCCCAGGTTGGAAATTATTCAAACAAAACAGAAGAATGAAAAGAAAGAACAAAATGGTAAAAATCATCAGGAAATCAGTTCCATTGCGTGAATTGGTTAACATTTATTGAATAAATATCGACTCGGTTTCGGGTTGCTTTGCAGCCTTTTGTTAAGGGGAAGGAGAGTAAAGAGTTATTATCTGTAGTCAAAAGATGAGAGAGGAGAACTGAAAATGTCAATACAAATCGCTCTGTGCCAGGTAAACAAAGGTGGCTACAGGCATGGCTCAAAGAAACACATTTTGTCATCACCATCTGAGTGAGTATTTCTTCTTTTTAAAAGGGTTAAGGGAACAGACCATCCCCTACCCTTCTCCCCTACGCTCCTCTCTTTAACATATTTTAGCCTCATGCTAACCATGGCTACAGCCCAGGACCTTTTAGGAATCTGTTTCATAAATGAGAACAAACAGAGGGCCACTTCAGCTGAGACATCTGTCATTCAAACATGACAGTCTCTAAGCCAACTCCAAGTACTGTGATCTCTAATCAGAAAGGGGAGCGGGCGGCTGAGGCACGCGCCGGGTGATGGATACTGTGAGTTGTCCGCTGCACACGTACTTTATGCTTCTGAGTGACATTAGGTTTTCAGAACAGCAGTTTCTGACACATTTGCTTTTAATTATTTTCAAGTGTGTCTGTCTATACATCTGTACAACTAACCTAGTATAAACAAGCAGAAAAATGTTTGCTCTTAGATTTAAAAAATAACGCTAAAGTTTGGAGTCAAACAATATCCATACATAAAATACTTGGTGAAGAATACCGATTTAGTTTAAAAATAGAATTAATTTTTTTTTTATAGAGAACAGACACTTTCTTGAGAGATGAGCAACTCTCAGCCTGTTTCACAGAGGACATCCCTCTCTTATAAAGGTTCAGGCAGACACCAGAAGGGAACCACACAGAAACTTTGTTTTGGATGTTTCTTTTGGAAAAAAATACTGACTTTTACCTAAGAATACAACTGATTCGAGTTTTAAGAAACCCAGTGGTCACTCTTAGGTCAAAAGGTATGGAGTCTGAAACCAAATTCTCCACACCTAGGCTCTGAGGTATTAACAGTTCACTCTGAAGAAGTTTGTAGTTGTAGTCTAAGACTTTAGCTGTGTGCAAAGCCATGCCTTCAAATACTCATTTTGTTTAAAGAGACTAATGAGAGAAATCAGGTAAAATGATCAAGACCAGCGTTGACACACAGCCCCTCTGATACTGACTATACTGCGTGAGGCTTTAGCTTTCCAAAGGCAGCAGACCCTCACCTCAGTGAAGCAGCAGACGCTAAAGCATGTGTTCCAAACAGAACACAGATTTTCTTTAAATGAGTACATTTCGTCAACTTCCCTTTGTAGACACAACTTGTTTTCTGTACGTTGAAGAGATGAAGGGATGACAGATTTCTAATCATATTTATTTAGATTTTTCAGCCTTGAAAACTGTATCACATTCTGTATCCCACTTTTACTGGTCTGCACGCACAGTGAAGGAAGCTTTGAAAAACCAGAGGGGGCCAATGGAATTTTATTTAAAGTTCCCTGAAAACATATTTTAAGTGGAATCTTTCTGGGATGCCAGAGACCTAGGAGTCATAGTTTAACTGGAAACTCACAGTGGGCTTGGGAAGGCACCTATCTGCATTTTTGAGATTCTCAGCTTCTGAGTGTGCGATAGAGTTCATTGAAGTTTCCACACTCTGCCTCAAGATGGTTTATAGTCACTAGCTTGTCTTCTCCTCTAGATTACTTTATAAATGCAATGTCAATCATTCCCAGTTTTCAACTAGACAGAGGAGAAACAAGTTGATTTAACAGTCTTGAAAATGTGAAAAAAAAATGAAGGCAACATGAGACAGAGATTGTACACAGAACTAAGAGCACTCACTGGTCTTTCAAGGGTGTCCTAGTTATTGGGACGATTGTACTCTCACTTTTGAATAGTGCTAAGACTTTGACTAAGGCTAAGAATTGAAATTTTTAGTTTACACAACTATCTAAAACTTACTAAAGTATTCATCACCCAGTCTTTTTAGGGACTTTGGAGATAAAATGTATGATGCTGGCATATGCTGTCTTGCTTAGCACGTGGACGTCTGGGGCATCACATTTTGTTTTTAGATATAGTTCTGAATGTGCTCTTTATTTGATAACAGAGAATTGTGTTGTTCCTGGGCAGTCTAGCTTTTCCCCAAACACGGGTCTTTCTACTGTTTCTTTCTCAAGTCACCGTATCTCTATTTTCCTTCGTGTTGTCAAAGCCTGTGCTTCTTGTATGGAAAGGACAGATCAGGGCAAATCCTGTGCATTTTGCTATGTTTAGTGTCATGGAGAGAGAGAGAGAGAGGCATTATACAACAGGGGACAGAAAGAGCTTGCTTTTCCTATTGCACCTGAAATTTCAGTATAAATGGATTTCTTTAAAGCTTGTTCACCCATCTGGGTCTCGTTCAAATTAGTAGCCCAGAGGACAGGCCCGTCTTTCTCACAGTATGGCATCTTTGGCCCAAAACTGCAGGAGAAAGGCTAATACTGATGCCCTCTATGGATAAACAAAGGAAATTCCAGGAACCATTGGGCTTTTTATGCCTCTCCTTAAATTGCACCTCTGTACTTAACAGCATCCAAAGGGAAACATACTGTGCAGAATGTTTCAGTGCTCTGAGGCGCTCTGAATGCCAGAAGGAGGAACAAGAAGCCATATGCCAGCCTAAGTAGAAAGTTCAGAAAAGGGCCCTTGTGTTTTATGAAGTAATTACATCAGTGGTAGCATTTTGCTTAACTTGAACAGCCATGGAAACTAAAGTACACTTAAGAGAGATAAATCCACATTTCATTGAGAAACATGTGGTGAGGCAGCTCTCTGCGATATCATTAAGTTTGCATTATTTATTCTTATAAAGCCCATAGAAAAGTACCTCCATTTTCAGCTTATGAGCATATTCTGCTACATTCTGAGCCACAGGAAAGAGTGTGAATGCATGGGGTACCTGCTTGTACGTGGAAGAATTATTAGAGAAACCGGTTCTGTGTCACACAGTGCTCTAGCTGCATGATCAGATGACTGATGCCACACAGGGCCAGTCACCAAATATGGGACTAGTGATGTACACACTGGAAACTGTACCCCAAACTGGCCTTTGGCAGACAATCTCCAAGGGAAAGGGCTGCCGTGTTTCTCCAGTGACATTTATATTGCTCATGTCAATGTGGAGCCTCACTTGTGGTTATGACCACCGAGCATTTAGTGCCCCACATTCAGCAAGCAGGATGCTAACATTCAAATGGCAGAATCCACCACGTGGTCAGGAAAAGGCTACAGGAAAGATAAAAGTAATATATACCCCTGGAAAAATAACTGTATTCTCAACTGAAGAAGTGGGACCGCATAAAACAGGCCCTAAATATTTCCTCTGTATGTATTTGAGATTTGAAAAATGATTTACAAACAGTGCTTCCCCTGGGACAATTCATATTGTTTCAAGGTAAACCCCATGATTGCTTGTATTTAAGTTCTAGCTGCCCTGGGTAGCTGTGCTGGGATGAGTGGCTTATTTTCCTGTTGTATCACGCAACTGTGAGCTAGACACACAGCTCAGAATGTTGAACTGAAAGAGAAACACATCCTTTATGAATGTTGTATATGAAATTTTAAAAAACTATAGCTCTTTTTCTCCAATAACATTATAGGGGTTTTTTTCCCCTGGCTTAACAAAAATCATAATGATACTCTCAAGAGTGAGCATTTTCAATATCATTTGTCTGTGAACTATTAGGAGAGGGTTGAAAGCTGGGTCAATGATTTCTCCACGTTAGGAAATACACTTGTCTGTTTTCTTTTTCCTTCTACTGAGCTTTGTCCAAAATCATGCATTAGAAAAAATTTTCTGTTTTCAAATTGCTGTCCTGTTTGACTTGATTAGAATTTATGGCCATGGAGTCATTTTCAATGACAAAAGGATAAAGGACTAAATTGTCTGTCACCCCTTGAGACAGTGGTCTCTGCAGGTCAGCAGGGAGGTCACTGCAGGCATCATGGGGGCTGCTCTTCAGCAAGGCTGCCTCTTGCCTGTGTGTGCAAGTGGAGGCCTTCGTTACGAGGTCGCTGTCTTCATTACTTTATTTAAATGTCTTTCTCAAGGTTTCAATACCTTGGGTGCTTATAATGCTCTCATAAAATATGCCGGAGACAGTAATCAGCATGTAGGGCTTAAGCCCCAGAGGGAGTTGGCTGGAAGATGATGAGGAAAATTCTCTAGAGAAATATATTCATTTGAAATATGGAACATGCTTCTACATTTTTAAAAGTTATATCAATTGAAAATTCTTATTCTTTTTCACTAAAGAAGGTGCATTTTGCTAAAAAACATTAAAACTTCATATTTGTAAATCAACTAAATAATTTGAACAATATATTCTATGCAAAAAAATTAAAAAGCTAAACAGAAATCAGTAGAAGTCTGTATCGGTGTGAGTAAATGGGATTCAGGATAAGGTGTTTGCCAAAAGCAGTTTATGGCTTAATAGTCAAGCAGGTCTTTGCCCTGATGCAGTTTGACTAGCAGAGAAGAAAAATGTGTACACTTAAATATATTTCTTACATTTGAGAAAATCTAATTCACTGACGTAATTATTTAAAAAGTCATTGAGAGGCTGTGTGTATTTAGACAACTTCAGTTTAGTGGGGCTTTGCTACCAAAATATTGTTAGGACATAGCATTGTAAACAAATCCACTTTAAGTAATATATATGTATATAAATATATGATCCTTTGAAATATATATATTCCTTTGAAACACACACACACACACACACACACACACACACACACACACACAACATATATATGTATATTATCCTTTGAAATAAAAATAAATCTAGTGAGAAAGGTGCCTGTGCTCAACTTCTCAGCAGATTGGTCCAGTGAGCCGTGCTCATTGCTAAGCGGCACCGCACTGGAGCACGGTGCACAGTGTGTGACTGAAGACTCAGTGGGGACTTCCTTGGTGCTTTCCTTTTCTGCCACTCACCACGCCTGGGGTGCTCTGGTCAGACCAGTGTTACAGAAGAGAAGCTCAGTTGCAGAGTCTAAAGACGCTGGGAGCAAATGCGTCAGCCAGCCAAAGTGTGCCTGTGGCTTTCTCTCCTCCCTGTCATTTTGATCGCCATGTTTACATACTTTGTTATTGTTAAATGGTTCCATAAACAGTCGGAAATAAGATCAGGCACATCCCATCAGATTTATCTGCACTCCGTCATTCCTTTATGATTCCTCCCTAGCCTTTAGAATGTCGTGGTGTTTCTCCCTTAAAGGTTACCTGGCATTGTGTTTTGTAGTTTGTCAGCTTTGTCTGTGTAATAATTAATAGAGAAGTGCCTTCCAAGGCTTAGTCCTTTAGTAGATTGCCTGCTTTCTTAATTACTTAGTTTGGTTATAGGATTACTTTTATTATTTTCAAAAATTGACCAAATAAAATATTCTTCCTCTTGAGAGCTGAGCTTTAAGTAGGCTGTTTCAGGCAAAGCTTGTGTGTTACCACACAGTAAACAGATCATTTGTGAGAGAGCTGGCATCTCTTTGGCGACCTTGCTGGTCTATGTTTTGGGATTAATAATACATCAGACATCACACATTTAAAGGAAAGTAGCTGGAAGAAGGAAGTGGGGGAGTTCAGCTCTGCTCTTGAGCTGCCCCTGATTACTCAGACCTTTCTTAGAAAGGCGAGCGATTGTAGGGGAAGGCACACTTACCCAAATCTGCACCAGGCCAACTTAATTCACTCCTTGAGTTTCTAATGCTAAAGAGAAAGATAGCAAAGTGTTGAGACACAACTGGTGCCCTGTCAGGGGGCAATCTGTATAACATTTCCTGCTGTCAGGTTAATAAATTTTTAAAAAATATCCAAAGGCAGAGATAGCTACGGAAAGCACATAGTAACTGTCATCATTCTCCCTGGATTCACTTCTTTTTAATGTCCACCGTGGCTCTGAAATGTTCTTGTTTTTGTTTGCCTGGGTTCTGTATTTTGCTGGTGTGGTTTTGCTTGTTTGTGTTGTTCTTCAGCTGTTTATACCACTTCTTACTGTTAAAATGTTTCTCTTAGAAACCTGAATATAACTTGTTTTAATTTTTGTGGCATCCTGCAGTTGGACACCTATGGAGCATCATGCTCTATCCAACTCAAATGAAGTTCTAAACCAATCAGAACTGGAGTTATTTTAGGGAATATCTTCAAGTAATGGGTACATTAAAAAATCATTCATAAAAGAAGATTTAGGTCTCGGCAGTTAGTAGGCATGAGGCGATATCTAGTTAATAAATGTGGACTGACTCTCAGTCTTTGAGTATAAACTCCAATCATCTGATTGCCAGAATTGAGGTTCATAAAACTATAAAACTGAGTGCCTTGTTTATAGATATGCTCAATGTTATGTTCTGATCTATCAGATAGACTAAGCTTTTCCCAGTGGTTACAGAGATTGAAAAATATAACACTAAGTCTCTTTTCATTAAAGAAAGTTTATCCTCAGAGAAATGGAAATTAACTTTGTGTTCTAAGTATTCAATGACAAAAGTCTAGCCCTGCCACGTGCTGTGCAGGCTCTCTCTAAAGTCACCACTCATTTACTTATTTCATTTTTCTCTAGTATATTACATGGGCATCTGTGCTGTATCTCAGAATCTTAAAGAGCACCTTTAAACTTCCTCGAATTCTGGCATTGGTTTAAGTGTGCTTTCAATTGAATATATAATAAGACTGTGCTATAATTTTTACACTAAACTGCTAGCCATGTACAACTACTGCCGTTTAAGTACTTTTATTGGAGAACTGTACTCCCATGAAAACTATTTAAAGAGGGAAAAGAGTGACCCAATTGCAATAGCAGAAACTACGAAATGTCATTGCATGTAAATTGAATATTTTCAAGGTTCGTTGTGCTGAACACCATGAGAGGTAAAACTCTATAATGAAAGCTGCATTTCTAAGATTATTAAAATCCTTTTAAGAAAACAACAGAGATAAAACTCCAATAAAACTTGTTGGTTTGTCCTGAGCATGAGGTAAACAATGAAGGTGTTTTTCAGGAGATCTGTGTACTGATGATATGCTGAAGGTTTCGTCAATTTGATAAGTGTGTCCTGACCTGTCTTTTGGTATTAGCATTTTCTTATACTCATCTATAAAATATTTGCCTATAAAATATTTTTCTCTATTAAAATACTTCCCAGATATTTTGTTTCCTACTTTTAAATTCATGCAACTAATGGGGGCAGGAGATGACCTGTTTGTCATAAAAGTTTGTTGCAGTCAAGGAATCAGAAAAACATCCTGTGCATTGGAAGGTTAATGGTGCACTTTCCTCTTGATTTTCTTATGTATCCACACACCGCTTCACAGTGTCTACCAAATTTATAGTACTAAGTATTTTGTGTCATAAAGTTTATGATAAAAGCTAGTTTATACTAGTAACCATTCTTTTAGTTCACATCATTTATGCACTATTTGAGTATACTGCTGCATGTAAAAATAGCAGTCTTATATAAAATGGATTAAACTTAAATTTGCTAATAAAGGACTACAAATTACTACCTTTGGACATTTTGGCTGTAATCTACTGTCCTTTCGATCCTGGCTATCAGGTACCAGAGGGAACAACAGGATTTCTCAGAAATTGTGTAATAAATTTTAATTTAGTAAATTTAATTTTAATTCAGTAAAGCAAATTGAGAGTTCCACACAGTTTGCCTTGGAAAAAGTAAGTGTGTTTTAAAAAAAATCTATCCAAGCTCAGGAAAATCCCTATTTAAATTATGGAAACTTAGACATGTATCAACTTGTGGATATATGTCTATCATCTTATCACAACATTAAGTACTTTCATTATTTTAACCAGCAAAAGGCAATTTGTTCAATTGTAAGTAAAATGTTTGTTAAACAGTTCTTCAAGCATTCCGTGTGCCTGAATCAACATTTACCCAGACATGTGTTGAGGTATTGGGCTTGTGGTGTTCAAGAAGTAATTGCCATCTTAGTCATTTGCTCCTGCGGTAGTGTGGTAATACTCATCTTTGTAGCCTTTGATTGCCACATGTGATGATTTTTCTCTTGGTATTGGTATAGCATGATTTACTTTTGCAAATTAATGGTTTTGTATAATGCATTGAAGACAAGAATCAACCTTGTCAGAGGAGAAGAAAGGCTAAAGGATTAATTTGGTTTTAAAAATGTGAACATTTGAGGCTGTTTAAAAAGCATGAAAGTGTTACTGTAGAGTCACTTATTGCCAAAATCAACCAAGGGTAGAAGAGAATAAAAATCAAATAAGAAAACACACACCCCTGTATTCGATTATGAAAGTATAGAACAGTAGTAGAGGGGTGAGCTTCACTTTATAAGAGCTTGTCTTTTCCCCAATACATCCACTTCATTTACCAAAATTTCAAAAGATAGAAATAAATAAAAAAAGGAAACAATCTGCAAAGGAAGCAGCATGTAGGACACAGTGTGCAAAACTAACATTTCAATGAAACCATGGAATGCTGGCAATAGACTCAGTGTGATCGGTGAACGGGCAAATCCGTAGGGCAAGAATCATCTCAATCCTGTGACGGGACTTTCCCAGAGAGGGAGTACGCATGTGTGTTTGAGTGTTGGATGGCTCATTTTGGTCACAGTCATGAGATTAAGGCAGATTTGAATTTTAAATCAACTTAAGGAATTATCCAAAAATTCAAGTAGACTGCTCTATGCTTTAGCTTGAAATCTTTGGTTGTCCCATTATATTTTGTATTCATAGTAATTTCCTAACGAGCCACCTGGAATCTACAAGGAATCAGAAAATTCTTTTAAAAGTTAAGTATCCTGCTTTGAAGGGCTTAATGGCTGCAACTGACTGCTTTAAATAAAAATGAACAGAAAAAGGAAGCAGTGAGCTGAGCACTTGCTGAGAGCCTTGAGATGGGTGGGCCAGCCTAGGGATGGGGCCACAGTCTTGTGATCAGCAGTGTATCAATATGGCTTTATAATGACATAATAACCCAAACCCTGTTGCGGTTTATGGTTCTTTTGAGAATTCTTATGGATTCTTAGAGTGAGGGAGGTCTGAGAAAAGATCCTGAAAGCTTTCACGAAATCTGGCCGTGTGACAGGGAACTATGATGTCTGTGATTTAGCTGCTAAGGAATCCCATCGACCAGGAGCATCATTAAACTTTTAAGGTAAAAACAAACCACAGAGCAATTGGTAGATATGAAGGGTACGAAGTGGCCAGAGTGACTGTGGAAATTAGAAAGTGAAGGTTCTCAGATGAGAAGCAAAATGCAGGGACCCCATTGTCGACCTCGGTGTCCTCCTTTAAAAAATAGCATTCTGTGTGCAGTGTTCTGAACACTAGAAACACGCTAGCTCTCTCTCTCTCTCTCTCTCTCTCTCTCTCTCTCTCTCTCTCTCTCTCGTGTGTGTGTGTGTGTGTGTGTGTGTGTGTGTGTGTGTGTGTGTGTGCATTTCCGTCATGGAATCTGTCAGAATTGATTGCTGCTCTTTCATTTTCCCTTGGCTATTTTTAGTCAATGATAAATAAAGAACCAGAATTGTGAATCTGGCACCAGTGAGATATCACACCAGAAACAGCAGGGAAGAGCCAAGATGAATAACTTTACATCAGTGGATGTCCGTAGATCCCAGACCCCTTAACATTTGTAATACTGCTAATTTCTATGGGCTTTTAAAAAAGACACTTCCACATGAGCTCTCAAAACCCATAAAAGTGTGGCATGTAAAGTAAATTGTTTGTCACTTGCCATCGGCCTGCCATATTTATTGTCAGGAGAAATGGACATTAGTTGGAAAAGCAGTTGTTAAAGGCCAAACAATTTTTAAAGATGGCAAAGCTGTATGAGGGCTTTCCTTTCTCTAACAATGAGGCGCCCCTTCAGACATCAAAAGACAAGATAATAAGACACTTCAAGCACAATTCAAGATTATATTCAACATCTAAAGGCTCATCTCTTGTCAGTTTGCATTTACCCTCCGAGGGATGGAATGCTTCTATCATCTTTCTGTCAAGAGGAGTCTGGCGGAAAAAGCAAGGGCTCTTATTTCACACTCTTAGGATTTATTTATTTATTTATTTTTATCAAATAGCCTCCACTCACTTGGATTCAGTCAAAATGGGGGGATAATTCCAGGAAGGTCATCACAAGTACAAAAATCTCATATTGATTTGTATGATTAGAAGGCATTAGAATTGCATGCTCAGGGTAGGTGCTGGGAAGCTATGTCAATTACTTGGTCAGACACTTTTTGAAGCCAGGGGAGGGGGAAAGATAACTAAGAATTTCAAAGTAGATAACTGAAAGCTGAAATTGTCTTAATATGCTGCTTGGAAATTTAACAAGTGAACATAAAAATAATTTAACGCTTTTAACTTCATAATATTTCCAATTAAGCTTATTCCTCGTGGAATACTTCATACAACGTACAAAGAGAATAGCATGCCCATGTTTAACAGCTGAAAGAAATATTTTTGTCAAATTGTTTGTCAATACTTCCAAAAACTGATTTTATATATCTCATATACAGATAATGGCTGATGATATTTTCAGTATAAATTTAATCACAAGGCTATCTGCAATGATTAGCAAGGTTTTGTCAATGTTTTATGCTCTGAAATGATAATGCTGTCACGTTTGTCATCCCGTGCCATCCTTTCCAGAGACAGTGCTAAAGAAATACTAGAGGGGTTATTATCATGGTTATTCTCTACTTAAAGAAATCACAATGGTCCGTTGCGCTCCGAGAGTCACCTCTCCATACAGAGAAGCATTCTGGGCTTTTTGTTTGTTTGTTTGTTTTGTTTGTTTGTTGTTTTGGATGTTGGTGGGGACACACTTAAAGAAGTGAGAAGAATCAGATTTTCTTCTCAAAATAAAACAATTGATGAAAATAAAACCATAATATCCTGGGATCCTTTCTATATTGAATCTTTGAAATTACTTTTCCTAGGAATTCTCATCACCTCTCCGTGTCTTTGCTTCTGATATTTCTCTTCTTTGCAGTTGATGTTTTGAGACTAGCTTTCTTCTTCTATATCACAAGCTCACATCAAAGCAAAGGAAGTCTCTCTCTCTCTCTCTCTCTCTCTCTCTCTCTCTCTCTCTCTCTCTCTCTGTGTGTGTGTGTGTGTATGTGTGTGTTGTGTAAATATGTCACAGTGTCATTACAGTATGTGATAGAAGTGAAAACACGATTCTACCATATTTGTTCTATTCATTATATGCTTTCTACTTCTACTCTGTAATTTACAGTTTATGCATTCCACATTCAACCGTGAATTAGTCAACGCAATTAATATGTACTGAGTGCCTTCTCTATGGCAAGTGTGTGTTGGGTGCTGGAGACTGTACAGAGAATACTGCACACAGCAAGAGTAGCATAGTTAACATTAGGACAGGTATCACTGTGCAAAGATGACTCTTCCTTAAATAACCCCCACTCATCAGCCCACTTGGACACTGTCTTTTTCATCTATGTTTCTGGTATTTCTATAAAAAGTGTTGATCTTCAAAGTTGTATATTTTAGAAGTTTTTAACTGGTCAGAAGCCACATTGAGACATTCATCAAAGAATAATTATTATTCCAAAAATACTGTCAAAGGAAAAAAAGAATTGTTACGTGACTCACAGCAAATTACAATGGTAGTGTTTTTGCCATTGTGTTTGAGGCATAAAAACAAAACTCTGCCTTTGTATATTTCTTAGTTGTGTCCAAAGGGAGAATAAACTAAATTTTATTTTGTGAACTCATTTTCCTAAATCTGTTCTCTTTCCTAAATTCTTGTCACATATTACTTAACACAATGCCCAAGGCTGCTGAGTCTTGCCTTGAGTTTGGGGTTGATCCTGGCTCAATCTTGAGTTTGATGTTGATCCTGGCTCAGCCTCGAGTTTGGGGTTGATCCTGGCTTGCCACTTAGTAGGTGTCTCAGCAAAATTTATGACTTAAACTTCTACATTCTCACCTCTGACTGGAAGGTTTGGTGATACTTATTGCACAGGGCAATGCTGGGTTTAAAATGATTGACACTCATATGGCTCTGTAGAGTTTTGGACATGCAAATACCACAAGTGTTTAAATTGAAAATGAATTTGCCATTTTCAGAAAGTAGTTGATTATTTTTTAGCACTAAATGAGATAAAACTGGCAACGAAAGTTCTGAGATAGTTGGAATGATCTGTGCCTCTTCATGAAGGAGCATCAGTTCTCAGAGATCTCTTGGCCAAAGGGGTCTTCTGGGGATCTTTTTCTCAGGATGACAGTACCTCTACCTTCTTCAGATACATTAACAATTGCTTTTTTTTTCAAAACTCATTTAGGAAGAAATCTATAAATGGATTCTAGAGAAGACTGTGATTCTCTGCCTGAGTCTTGTAGAGCATATGGGTGAGGGTGGAAGGGTGGGAAAGGGACAGTTAAATATATTATCCTGTTCTAAATTTAAAATGTGGGAGACTGTAATTCTTTCATATAACTGAAATCTTTAAAAGAACGTTGGTGTTGAGAAGTGGTATGACATAAGATGCCTTTGGAAGGCGATAACACTTTTCTAGCTGGTGATTGCCCAGTAGCTATCTTCATTTGGATGGATTCATCTATGTAGTTCTAGCTTTATCTCCAAGAGAATCTGCCAGCTTTTAGGCCAAGCACAGGTTTTTCTCCATCTTGAACACATTTTTCTTTTACCAAAATTAGGGATATAGCATTTGTCCTTAGTGAAATGTTCTGAGATCTTTCATAGACAAAGGAGTTTGTGTTCTTGGTGGTGCCACTTCTCTTTCTCAAATGGGAAAGTTAAAATAGCAGGCTGGTGTGTGAGGGAGACTAGGAAAACACCAGCAATGCAGATGTAAGGAAGGTATATGCTTACATAGAGGGATGTTTACTTAGTGTGAATCCCTTCGCCCACTTAGAAAACCAATGGGCTTTCTCAATCTGAGAAGGGACAGTTATCCTGATGACGGCCCAACAAAGAGTTTCAAGCAGATTTTAACAACCCAAAGAAATTAAGGATCTGCTTTCTCTATTTAATTGACCCCCTAAAAAGCCAAATCTCAGGCTGAATGGAGAGTATACTTTATACCCTAGAAGCTAATATGGTTTGATTAGACTGATGAGCTCCTCTGTCCCAGAGGAGACCCTTCCATCCTGCCGAAGGTTTAGTGATAAGTTAGATATGTGGACCACAGCTGCAACTTGAAATCCATGGCACCTTCATTAGGAAGTGTACATAGCAAGTGTTTAGTATTGTCCTAATCTTCAAGGAAAAACTCATAACATTTTATTTTAAAAACAAACCATCAGCAAGAAAGTGCCTTAAATAAAAGCTATCATCGCAAGACTTGAACATGCCTGTTAGAAGCTGTATGTGAGGGAAGAAATGTCAGTACCTTTCTGAGGATAGAGATTTCATTTGAGAGTTTGAAAACTTAGTTCCTTTTATGCATACAAAATGGCCAGGGTAAGAAGGCTCTGCTGTTGGTATGGTTTCCATGGCAACTTGGTTTTAATTACATATTCATGTCACATACACATCTCTCAGAAATTGTTGACACTTTTAAATTATTTTATTTGCATACATGTCAACCAGTTCTAAAGTGTGTGTGTGTGCGTATGAGATCGATAACACATGCTTTCAAATTGAATTAATGTTCACAATCATGTTAATATTAAGTTGAATAGACACACTCTTTCTCTCTACTACTCTGTCTGTTTAGACAGAAGTTCACATAGTCCAGATAGCCTGGGACTCACTAAATAGTCAAGCATAATTTTGAATTAAACTTCAGTTTTAAATTTTTATTCTTTGTTTTTATTCTTTGTGAGTTACTATGAAGGGTCAGGGTTTTCCTACGCAGCATCCATGTTGAAAACAGAGGAAAACCTTTGGGAGTTGGTTATATCCTACTATGGGATGCAGTGATAGAACTCAGGTCCTTCCAACTTCAGAAGCAAATGCTTTTACCCAGTGATCTTTCCTGCTAGCCAACATTGCATTGTTAACTAGTTCAACCTAAACATCAAACCCTAAGAATTATTTCTTCTAGAGACCTTAAACAAGCACACCTATGAATTTATCTGCTTTCACATTCTATGGAGGCTCATAGAACTTTTTTCTTTAAGGTCTTTGACATTTTTTCCTTAATGGTCTTTGACGTTCCTCAGGAAGCATGGATGGACTGGGAGAGTTGTGTGGGACTGGGGAAGTGTGGATTAAAGAGTAGAGAGTTTCAGTTGGGAGGGAGATGCTTTTGTGGTAGCTCCAGTTAATAAAGTATTATATGCTTGAACGTTGTCAAAACTGTAGGTGTTTAATGTTCTTCACACAAACATAGAGTGGTAAGTGTATTAATGGGCCCTATTAATTCTTGTACAATGTACAAGCATGTCAAATCAAACATCACATGCACCTTGTAAATATATACAACTGTTATTTATCAATGAAAAACAAAACATTAAGAGGCTGGAGAATTATCTCAGTAGTTAAGAATATTGGCTATTCTTCACAGAGGATATGAGTTTAGTTCTAAGCAGTGACATGGTGGTTTACAACCATTTGTAACTCCATTTCTAGGGAATCTGATACCCTTTCCTGCCTTCCATGGGCACCAGACATGCATGTTGTAGACATACATATACTTAGGCAAAATGCTCATACATAGAAACATTTTAGAAACAAAGCCTCCAACTGTAGCTTTTCTTGACTTAAAGTATAACATATTTGAACACTGCAGGACTTTCTTTAGTACATTTTTGTGGATGAAACAATAATTTTATACCTCTTTTTAAAGGGACACCGTGTCCCCACTCTTCTGATCTTTCACATATGCATACTTTGCTATCAAGTATCATCATTTTGGAGAAAAATCTATAGGATCTATAGCAGGGCCTTCTATAGGATCTATAGCAGAGCCTTTTTTGTGGGATCTCTAGCAGAGCCTTCTGTGGGATCTCTATAGCAGAGCCTTCTTAGCCAATGTCATATCAGTGAAGTAAAATAGGTCGGGTATACAGAAAAACTTTGTATCTTCCATTGTTGGCAATGTTAACCTTATTGCAAGAATTTTTTCCCCCAAACGCAATACTTATTGAATGGTACCCAGCCTTCTCTCTTCCATTTCTGATGATCAACATCTTTTGATCAAGTTCCCCACACTGTAGTGCATCCTGCCTTCCCTTGTGTTATGGCTCTTCTCTCATTTTCCCCCACTTCTTTTGCCGTCACTATCAGGGTTTGCCTGGTATTATAATGACTTGTGCATTTGTCTGCTTCTTTTGCTAGGTAGCAAGTCCCTAGAGAATAGATAATAGATCTTGAATATATTAAGTACCAGATAAATGTTTTTTGAATTGAACCACTTCTGAATTGGATGTTTCTGGACATCATCCACACTTGGTAAATACTTGCTGAATATTAAGGGAAAATAGACTCTACTCACAGAAGTCTACTTTCCTACCTGGGGACATAGGAGGAGAAAGGAGGTCAGAGAGAATGACAAAGCTAAGATAAATAAATGAGTGTCCACATGTCAATAAGTATTTAGTACAGTTCTGATACGCGCTGTACTAGGTTTACATAATAAAATGATAACTAAGACGGAATTTGTCCCTGTTCTCATGGATTTCACAGATGCTAAGCAATACAGGTAACTAAATAACGCTTGTCTAGAAATTTAATAATTTACCATTTTAGGAAATGCCCGGAAAGCAGGAAGCAGATGGGATAGGAATGAATGATGGGAGCAGAGGCATGGAATCATTGGCAGGATCAGCTCTGCTGAGAGCGCGGATGAGAGCATAGGTGGACATCATCTCGAAAATCACTTCTCTCTCATTAAGTACATCCTTTAGGATGATCACACGTAATGCCATTCTCCCAATAAACAAGGAGAAGTATGTCCCCAAAGTAGTCCAAGTTGCCAGCTCCCTCCCAAGAGGGTAATTCTTGAATTGTCTGGTCAGAGAACTACAGTAGTGCTAGTATTGGTCTAGAAGAAGTGCCTCAAGAGCTATAAATTGAATATCTGAAGTTAACATCATATATGGTTGCACTGAATCTCCAAATTAGCAGCTCATATCAGGACATTTATTACGCTCATAAGTCTTTATCTGGGTAGGTTTAGAAGAGACAACGAACTTTGTCTCAGTTGGTGTCATCTGGCGGGACTCAATGGCCAGGTGGGGCTAGAATAATCTGAAAGGTGATTTTTCTCCATTTCTGATGGCTGTGGCTGGAACCTGGCTTGAATTTTAGCTGGAACCATCATCCAGAGCACCTCTTGGGTTTCTCCCTGTGAGTTGGGCTTCTTTATAGTGTTATGGCTGGGTTCCCAGGGAAAGCACTGATCAGGATGGAGTGGTGAAAGCAGGAACTGAAGAGGAAACCCCAGGGAATCTGGCTTTCCTAAGCTCGAGTTTTCTAACCTGATCTGGAAGTCAACAGCATCATGTCCACTATTATTTTCTCTTCATTAGAAACAAGTCATTAAGGCAGATCAAGTGGGGAGAGACAGAGGAAGGGAGAGAAAGAGAGAGAGAGGGAGGGAGGGAGGAAGAGAGAGAGAGAGAGAGAGAGAGAGAGAGAGAGAGAGAGAGAGAATTATACCCTTTATCAGGAATGGTGTTACATTTATAAATGAGTTTTGAAACCATTACAAAGTTCCTCTCACTTCTGTACAACTGTTCTCTTGGAGAAACTAAAGTAAACTAAGTAAATACCCTGGGAGGCAATGCCCTACTATCAGTTAACAAATATTGTAATGGGTTTGTTTGAGACAAGGTTAATGGTGATGATTTCTATAGCATTCACTGAGGACAACTTAATATATATTTTAATAGCTGTGCTTAGTTCTGCTGAAGGTTACCTTTCCTTTTATCACTGTTATTTTCTTTGGAATGATTAAGAAGTGTACTTTAGATTTTGGAAACTGGGCTTCTATTCTATAAACACACAAAAAACCCAGAAGCTGTGTGGTGTTAGGAATCTGGGGCATATAGAAGATAGATTCTGGGAGCCCATTATGGCCATACTTATGACAGACCATTGGTTATAGCAAATGAAAATAGATTTCCCAAGCCTAACATATTAAGTTCAATACATTTCTCTTCAGTAATAACTGACAGAAATTTAAGTTATAATAAACCATTTGTGAGTCTTTATATCCATCACTGGACAGTCTAAAAAAGAATGTGTCAGGAAAAGAAAGTTGATGTGCTCAATGGTGTTTCATGTCATCATTGTTTATAAGAAAATTATCTGTGCCACAATTATCTTAAAGTGTTTGAAATTAGATTCTACATCTGAAGATTGTTCTGCTTCATATTTTTCCACTACTTATATCCAGGACATTCACACTTCAGGCATCTTGAATTTTTATAAAGATCGATTTTGTGTTTCTTAATGTATCATAATATCTAGGAAGAATGGCCATCATGGGAAAGAGGAGATTCTTAGATATCAGCCAGAGGAGTAGAAATGCTTCCCAGTTCTGCTGAGGAAAGTGGTGAGCAAAGGTTTACATGACAATTTAGAATGAGCACTGTTTAGGTTTGGAGTCAGCAAGTTAACTTTGCTCAGTTTTAAGTATTTTAAGTATTATTATGGCATCAATTGCTAACAGGTTTTACTAACTGTACATAACATGTCCTGAATATGAATTACTTTGCTCCCATGAAAAGTCTAATTTATGACATGCCATTTTGTTCCACTTCCCCCAAGACCTGCAGCAACCCTCCTGATGCCTTTCCACACCCAGTACTGCCAGGGAAGGTCCCCGAGAAGAACAAGAAGTAGCACACCAGACAACCACATTGAGGTCTGTGTTCTCCATGTTCATGGCCATGAGATAAACTCCAAAGCCAGGAAAGGAGGAGGCTGAGAGGCTGGAGAGTTGGAGGAATGTCAGACAGATAAGACATATTTTATTCACTTGCACAGAGGCTGTTAGGCAGGTGGCTGCTGGCAGGCACACAGATACAAGGCAGTTCACACTGTCCAAACACAGACAGGAATAAACACACATACACATACACACACATACAAACATACATACACACACACACACAGAGGGGGGGGGAGAGAGAGAGAGAGAGAGAGAGAGAGAGAGAGAGAGAGAGAGAGAGGAAGAGCAGAGAGGGAGAGACTAGCACAGAAGCCACATAGGCCTATAGATAGATTGTCACACGTACTGGTAGGCTGGCAAATGTGAAGACAGGATATGTGTGTGCATGTATGCGTGTGTGTGTATGTATTACATATATATGTGTATACAGATGTATGTGTAGTGAATAATATATATATATATTATATATAATATATATAATGGTTACATAACAGATATTTTTGTTTACTTTTGAGCTCCCCAGACATTTGATATCAGCCCTCTTTTTCTGACTCTCAACATCCCCAGATGCCTGATGTTAGCTATCTTGCCTCATGCCAGATATCCATATCAGCACCATGTTACCTGAACATAAACTGGTCCATAAGGACTTAAATGGTCCTTAAATGGAATGTGCAAAAATATGCAATATGAAATTCTACTCTGCAGAACTCTTTTCTTTAAACCCACGTAGAAGCGCTCCATGATACAGTGGGAATGCAAGTGTGTCCACTAGCTAAGCTTTACTGTTTGCAGCCTTCCGTGGTGGTAGCAGTGTTTCTGAGTGTAAAACAATTTCAGTGTATTGTTAATCTATGAAACTTCATGAAGCAGGTACTTACCAGGTTTGGTTGTTAAACCTCAACTAATAGAGTTTACAGAATTATGATCATTCTTTTACAAACCAATTAAAACTTTATATGAGCTTCTTATTGATCTCAGAATAAACTCCATACTTCTACAATGTTGTTTCCACCATCCATATAACCTCACGCTATACTCTATCCATCTATCTATCTATCTATCTATCTATCTATCTATCTATCTATCTATCTATAAATTGTCAATTTGACATAACCTAGATCATCCGAAATAGGAGTCTCAATTGAGCACTTTGTCAGGCTGGTTTCTGGGTGTGTTTGTGGGGGACTCTCTTGGTTGATGATAATTGCTGTAAGAAGGCCAAGCCCACTGTGGGCAGAACCATTCTGTAGGAAAATAGCAAGCTGCATTCTTCCATGGTTTCTGCTTTAAGTTCCTGCCCTGACCACAGCAATAGCAATTTGACTAACACAAAATGCTATGGTATCATTTTGTAACATGCTTTCCCATGTTTAAATGGTTTTACAGAAATTACATATGTAATCTAATCCTCTTGACATTTCATCTATGCCTTGAATTATATATTATATATATTATATATTTTTCATATAATAAACCATTATTTATTCAATTAATCCTTTCTTTGGGTTAATTGCTTTCAATTTTTAAATAAATCACTTGTATAGATAAAACATGTCTTACTCAGACATTTCCTTAGGATAACATGGCAGAAGTGAATTGGTGAGGTCATAACCTTGTGCATTTCAGTGTGTTCCAGAGGATATGCCCATGCGTACATCCATGAATAGTGTTTGCAAGTGTTTACCTAACTCTTTTAACAAATTTTATTTTTTAAAATATTTTTGTTTTGGACTTTATTTTATGTTTATATATGAATGACTTGTCTGCATGTATGTAAGTGCAACATGTGAATTCTTGGTACTTAAGAAGTCAAAAAAAGGATCATTTCCCTGGATCCCTGGAACTGGGAACCCATAGGAATCAAAGTCAAGTCATCTGAAAGAGCAGTGAGTGCTCTAAATTGCTGAGCCATCTCTATAGCCCACCAAATCTAACTTTTATCTTAAATATTTGGGTTTAGAAAATGCAATGTGTGAGAAATAGTAACCTTTCTTTCTTTCTTTTTTTGATTACTAATTAGAATGAGTAAATTTCATGTAGTATTTAACAATTTTAAAAAAATTCTTTCATTGGGAAATCTTTTTCATTGCTTTAAATAATGTTTTAAATAAATCCTTAATCTAAAAAGACACTACTACCATTTTTCCAGTATTTTATAAATCCAGATTGACTACTAGATAGTAGGTAATAAAAACATTGTCAAAAGTGTGATGGGGGAAATGTTCCTTTTGGTAAATATCTAGCTAGATAAATATCTAGACCTACTACTGGCTTACACATGGCAGGGTATCACCATATTGATTCTGGGCATTGATCCCAGAAAACTGCATATGCAGCGCCATGTGTTCTAACTCTGAGCCTCATCCGGCCTGGTAGTTGCTTGAATCCAGATAGAAAGGGGATGGGATGTTCAGGTTGGATAAGCTGGGGAAAGTTTTACAAGAGCACTGCCTCCAAACCTTGAATAGGACGCCAGGAGACACAGCACAGAAGAATCCTGCACTTAAAAGCACAGCATCCTAGTTTTCCTTCAGCTCTCATGTTTTACTTCACCTGGCTTATGGAGAGAGGATCATGTGGAAGAATGCAGTTATCCTACGAAGACTCCACATGAAAGAACAAAGAAATAAGTTTCCGAACTAAATTCTCTTAGCTTCCACCAATAACAAAACTAAATGGGAACTGGACAGCAAGAATTGGCTTTGAAGCAGTTTCTATAGACAACCTCCTGGAATGTAGAGCAAGACTGAGTGGTAAAGGGCAGAATGCAGCCTGCAGGGATGGATGGCCTTAGCCAATGGAGCAGACGACTAATTCTAGTATCAATCTCAATCCCCACTTTGCCACTTAAGTGTTATTTAATGTCTGTGATCATCATCTGGATCATGAGGATAACTATGGTTCCCACTTCATATCACCTCTCTGATGATAACTGAAGAGCTAAAGCACCCGCAATAATCTTGGCACACAGTGTACAGTCTGCTCTTGTGGAATGCAGGAGAGGGTCTAAGGAGCTGGGATGGTTTCTTTATCTTTCGTCTTTCTTCCTTCCTTTAGTCCCAGCTTCTGCCATGGTTGCTGGTTGAAATTCAGCTTGGCATCTGCAGGATAAGTTGTCAGAGGCCAAGCCTGTTTCTTTCCTCAGATCTCACCTGGAGCATTCACTGCAATGGTTCCTACCCAGTATCAGTCAGACACACAAGCACTTTCCACATGTGTTGGTCATGATGGCATGTTGGTCCTCTGATCACGATGCAGAAGAACTCTGGGTTCCTTGGGCTCTGTCCCAAGATGCTTCATCATTTTCCTCCCACATAGGCACTTCTAGAAGTGGCCCTCACTTACATCCAGGGAAGTTTGGTAGAACACTTACAGGATAAAATGGATGTGTATTCAATGGCACTGTTTGTTTTTACTATATTAACCATATAGAATGGATTTTTAGCATTGACTTAGTATTTTATTCCAGTATTTCCTTTCTAGAAAAAACCTACAAAATAAATCAGAGAAATTTATCTACTTAGACTACAATAACATTTTTTAAAATAATTCTAGATAGTAATTTTCCACAAAATATGTCTTCATTTGGAGCATTAGTGTAAGGGTTTCTCATTCAAAATAAGAAAACAAGAAATAATTGTAAGCGGGGTTATTTACTAGACATATTTATCTCTTCATCAGTCCTGACTTGGCTGTTAATTATAAGATGTTCAACAACTAAACGCTACTAACCGGCAGACATGAGATTGTCACATTTGTGTTTGTTGATGTGGCTCCAAGCTATTGTTGTTTAACCCGAGACTGTTTGAAACGGAATAAATCTTTCCTGGTACAGCATGACAGTGTATACCGAAAGGCGTTGCTTCCACCTGTGTGGCAGTCCAGTATAGTTTATTCTATGAGGTGTTCCTTCCTCTTGCATGACAAGGGTTTAACTTATTAAGTGACATAATCAATGTATGAAATTATAATGTATTTATGGGATTGGCAAAAATATTGGTTTTAATATGGTTTATTATTTTATATTCTAGTGGCTTGAAGTACTTGTTAGAGATAAAATTGTTACATTATTATAGAGTATAAAACATATGATATACAAATATCATTGTTGATGAAGTTATTTTGAGTGATATTTCTAGTCTGACATAGTGACTCCAGACTGCTCAGAAAGAAGTCAAGAGATTTGTGAGTCAAGAGATGGCTCTACCACTACGATAGCTGGAGCTGACTTATGCCAGTGTGAACATGATAGAATGTGTATTTTGGGGAATTTTGTGATGCAGCCATTTAACAGTGACCCTATTAGGAATTCAATTATTTACTCCTACAATTATATAAAGTATACTAAAACCAAATGTATCAGAGTAGGACACTCACCTCATTGTGGCCTCATTGTTGAGAAAGAGGGATGTGGTGAAGTAAGACTCCATGTGTTTCTCAGAGCACGCTCTCACAATGACCTTCTTTGTCCCTCTACAACCCACCTCCTAAGGGTCCCCTTGTACCATCAACTGACTACCAACCTTTTAGTGAATGGTCTTTGGCAGAAAGTTCAGACTCAAGCGTAACAGGTATGTCTTGTTGATCTGAGTACATTCTAAACTCTATGTTCAATGATACCATGTTTATCTTATAATTGGACAATGAGAAAATATTTACATGTTGAAAATTTGGCCAGTGCTTGGTCTACTATTTTGTTGGTTGTCTAAAAATGAGAAAGTGATAGTAAAGTGTTGATAATATAAATTATACTTAAAGTGCACAATCTAGAAGTTTTGTATAGTTAATGGAATAAATAAATAAAGAGATTCATTTTTAGTATTCAAAACCACTATGGTTCTGCGAGGAATTTGTGGGTATTGTTGGTAAATGAAGATTTAATACACACCCTTCTTATTTCCCTTTCTTTTTACTTTAGTGAATACATGGAAATATGCTCCAGCCTTCAGCTAGAATGTTTGTCAATGCTATGATAACTTTTTGATAAGTCATTAGTAAGTACATTTGCAGTCTCATTTTTGTAAGATTGCTATTAGTAGTCCAATTACAAAATCTTACACTGGCTTTCACATGAAATAAATAAAAAGTCCATTATAAGTATATGTAATGTAGCTAAATATATTGTATATATTCATTTTGTTTAGGAACTAAGTGCTACACATATTGTGTTGACTGATACTAATGTTTATTGCATATAGACATTGACACTTTTCCTCAAGACAGCTTACTCTTTTTTTTCTTTTTTCTTTTTCTTTTTCTTTTTTTTTTTTATTATTTTTTATATTTTATTTACATTTCCAGTGTTTCCCCTTTTCTAGGTTTCCTCTTTGGAAACCCCCTATCCCCTCCCCCTCCCCGCCTCTATGAGGGAATTCCACCT
>CM052714.1:39142900-39160588 GCA_028551405.1 Uromys caudimaculatus
CTATTCTTGATCTTAGAGCATAAGCCATTGGTGTTCTGTTCAGGAACTTTTCCCTTGTAACCAGGTGTTCGAGAGTTTTCCCCACTTTCTCTTCTATTAGATTCAGTGTATCTGGTTTTATGTGGAGGTCCTTGATCCACTTGGACCTGAGACAGTTTACTCTTAAACATTCATTGCCATATAATTGATCAGAGGGTATTAATTTCCAGACTCTTGTTCTATTTGTCTTGACACATTAACTTCAAGTGCATGAGAACTCAAAAAACAAAAATATTAATAAGTTTTGCAAAGAGTTATTAACCCAAGAAGCATGGTAAAGACATTCATATTACTGTGGTAGCACTTGTTTTTTGTTGTTGTTGTTTTATTTTGTTTTTGTTTTTTTGCTCTAGTACCAATACTTTTTCAAGAAAGAAAATATAAATTATCTTTGTATTTAAGTTTATGTGGAGAGTGAAGTTAAAGAGTTTTAGTTTTGCTCATAATAAGACAATTACAGTTCTGCTCAGCTGTTCAGTCTTTCTGTTTCTATTTCTTTGCATAAGCAATGGAGCAAATATTAAAATCATAGATATTATCCACTGTATCTGGTAGCTGCATTTTAATGATAATATAAATATTTTAGCTATAGGTTAGATGCAGATGTAGATGTAGAGGTTTGTGCAAATAACCAAATAACATGGATGCATCTGAAAATGAGCTGCATTCAATTTTGAAATGAAAGCAACTGAGCAGATCATGCAAACTGTCCTGAAAGACAAAGGCATGTATGGTCATGTCAGCACAGGGTTCAGTAATGAGACAAAGCAGCCAAAGTCCAGAAATTGAAATGTAGACACCATAGAAAAGCTCTTCAATCACTAGGAAGGGTTTGAAAATTAGGGAAATTCTCAGTTTAATCTGTATGATTTCTGGGAAGTAAGCAAAACCCAGGTAGTCATGGGTAGCTGACTTCAGCACAATGCAGAGGAGTTTAACCAGTAGAGCCAAGATGTAAAGGTAACTTGCTGAAGGTAGCTTGCTGAGGGGATGGGCATCCCTTACCATTTAGTCTTCAGGAAGAGCTGACAAGTCTGTTGGATGGGATTCAGGTGACCATGAACCAACCCTTCGGAGTCTAACATTCTGTGAACACCTAGTCAAATGCTAGAGGAACCTGCCCTTGGAAAATTGGATAAATAAGCTGGTTCATAATCTCAAGAGCTGTAGTTAGCTATAGCTATAAAATAAACAGTCATATTCTATTTTAATCTGAATAAATGCAGGTAAAATTGTGCTAGAAAAAAATCCTTAAGTATAAGTATTCTTGGTACCAAGGAGATGACTTAGAGGCTCAGGTGCCTGTTCTGTAGCATGAGGACCTGAGATAGGATCCCTAGTGCCCAGGTAAACCCTGTGTGTGGCAGTTTGCCTGCACTTCTAGAGACTATGAGGTGGAGACTGCAGAATCCAGAGATCCTATATCAGTTAGTCTAGAAAAAGACATGATCTAGGTTTACTGAGAAATCCTGTCTCGAAAATAACATGGAGAATAATAAAGGAAGTCAACTCTCGGCCTCTGCTCAAGTGCCCACCTGCATCCAGACTGTATCTAGATGTGCACACCCAAACATATAGCACATGTACATTCACACACTTCCCCAAAGTATTTTTTGTAACAATAGTATTTCTGTTTTCTTGAGTTAGCACATAGGAAAATCCCTGCTGGTCCTTATAACAACAAATTATATTATTGTAATCTATCTGTCCTATTCTTGATCATAAAGACTTATGTGGTCCATTCACTTCTCAATATAGTTAATATATAGACAAAAATGAAACATTCAAAAACTTCAACAATATTTAAACTGAGTTACTCTGGCAAGCTGTTTCAATATCCTCATGAAATTATCGGAGCTTAAGAATTGAGTTTTTTTTTTTTTTATTACTTTTAAAAATATATTATGCCCTCCAGAGACCAATTATATTCCCCAAATCAGTATTTTACTTGAAAAAGTTCATAGATCAAATGAACAAAAATGAAACTTGACTGGCAACCTGGAATATGAATTAGACATGGCTGTGTGGCTATGGAATTGCTGTGTGTTAAAAGGATTTGTACTCATTAGCAATGCTAACGAGATTGCTACCTTTCTGCTCCCTTGAGAAAAGACACTGCTATCTGAAGCCATTATGGATTAGATGTTTATATTTTTAACCCTATAATTAACTACTCATGATTTTTATAAGACAGTTAAATCTTTTGAATAATAATTTTATTCTTACAGGAAAAAAGTTATTCCAAGAATCAGATAACTCGCATCGATATCTTGATTTCAAACTTGAATCACCTCAGATATAAGACAAAGAAACATGATATAAAAAGAAATGTAGAGAAAAATCCTGAGATATCTCTCTCTCTCTCTCTCTCTCTCTCTCTCTCTCTCTCTCTCTTTCTCTCATTTAAATTTAGAATAAGGTCTCTCAGTACCTACTTTGTAGAAATATATCCTCAGGGTTTGCAAAAGACAAGGGAGAAAGTATTCCAGTCTTGTTGAGTTTTGTTTTGTGTTGCTTTAACACACACACACACACACACACACACACACACACACACACACACACACACACACACGCGTGCGCGCGCACATGCACATGCACACGCACACGCAAACACACACACAAATTCTAGGATCTACGTATTTTAAATTATATTTTTGTCGTGTGTGTGTGTGTGTGTGTGTGTGTGTGTGTGTGTGTGTGTGTGTGTGTGTGAAGTAGCAGGAATAGAAAGGATATCTTTTCTAAAATTTGGAAGAAATTTAAAATAGAAGCACTAAACCATCTTCCCTAGGGTGAGACCAGGCCCAGAGGCTCACAGCTACAGTAGATGGGCATGTTACATGGAGCAGTCCTGCACTGGGAAAATAGTTTGTGTTTTCTTTTCAAATCAAAATAAAGAGTTCAGAGCATGTGAAAGGAGAGGGAATACTTAAGGAAATAGAATATTTTTGTAAAGTTATGCAGGGGAAATGAACTGGAATAAGTGAGGTGGAAATTGAGGCTCCTAAAGATCCAGTCACTGACTTGGTAAACTCATGGAGGCTCTGAAAAGTTGAGGGCTGGATGCATTCCTATTGCATCTTCCTCCTAGACTTGCTTCTCTTACTGCAAATTGGCTCTTCAGGGACCGAGCTCAGAAATAGTTCATCTCTAGTGTCTGTAAACTAGGAAAGTATCTCATTTCCATAAAATCCAACCTAGCCCCAAATAATGCGTCAACCACGTGAAGTTGCCTATCATACAGACTTATCAGAACACACTTGCTTCTATTATGCTGTATTGCAGTTGGTCAAGAGTACTGGCTGAAGGTAAGCATGAATAGAGAAAGAGCGCACACACACACACACACACACACACACACACACACACACACACACACACACACACACACACATTGTCATTACTGGAAGAAAAGTCCAGGAAATCCCCTGACTTTTCTGATATTGCTAGTTCTGTGTTTTTGTTTAATGAAACGACATCTCACTATCTCATGTAGCTGACCTTGAACTCATTGGTAGACACACTAGTCTCAAACCCATGAGCTTCATGGCTATTCCTGTCAGCACTACTACAGCCAAAAAACCAAGCACACTTTGGAGATATAGATTCATGATATGTGTTTTGGAAAGTGGCTTATTTAGGCATGGTGGCACATGACTGTAATCTTAGACTCAAGAGGCACAGACAGGAAGATCATGAGTTTAAAGCCAGCCTGGGTTATATACATGGCAGCCTGAGCAGCATAGTGAGATGACCCTTGTTGAGGAATGAAAAAAGGCAGGGGAGTCTATCAGGTGCTAGGCTATAAAGTTTACAAAGAGAGAGAGGGAGAGAGAGAGAGAGAGAGAGAGAGAGAGAGAGAGAGAGAGAGAGAGAAGAAAGAAGAAACATTAGAGATGAGAGGAAGAGAAAAGAGAAAGCCATGAACGTACTAATAAGCATATGTTGGCTATAGACATGGAAAGGAGGGCTAGAGTGCACACATAAAATAAATCCTACAGAGGAGATTTGTGGGTAATACAAGCTGCTTTGTCATTTCTGTCAGTGTTAACAGTCGGGTGATGATGACAGTGGTCATGATTATTGCCTTTCAGAATGGTAAAAATCTTACCCACTTACAATAATTTAAATAGGAGGCAAGTCCATTCATCTCTTCTGTAGGGTTAGAATGCATATTTGGCTCTAAGAAGTTAGCATTTACCCTTCATGGGTCAATGGATAGGTGAGTCTTAAAACCTCTTTAGGTGGAGATTATTCTTCCTCTAGCCTCCTGTATTTGAAAAGCCCTAAGCAATATTCCACATTTCTTAAAGAAATAAGGTCAAATGTGGGGAAAGAACAGACAAACAATATCATTCGTGTGGAAATCATCACAAGTTAATAAAAAAATGGAGATTTTTTTTCTCTTTGAAAGAGAGATGGAGCTGACTTTTGATGGGGTTAAAGTTAAAGACAAGGGATATCATTTCAGTTGTTGTTACTGGTAAGGTGATGAATTACAATATTTATACTGTAAAAGTGAGGTGGTTAAACCTTATTTCAAAGGAAACTTGTCTTTTAATGTTCGATGATATTTTATTTTATCATTTATTTTGCTTTTGAAGAATTGGTGTAAAAAAATAATGTGTTTCATTATGTTCGCATACACACTTTGATTTCCTTTAACTCTGTTTGTCACCTCTCAGTGGCTGTCATTTCACTGTCATGTCATGTATACTCTACCACCCTGTCCCTCAACCTCTTAAGCCCCCTTTTGACCCTGTTATATTATCCTTTTACACACACACACACACACACACACACACACACACCCCTACCTATTATCTGCATATTTCAAATTGTATTTTTGTCCTAAATTAATTAAAGAAAGTATTAAATACACTTTGGCCAAATAAGAACTGTTCATTTCATAACCATTAAAGAGTTGAACTTTAAAGTCAGTCTGTCCACAAACACAATGAGAGCGCATGTGCACACGGGGACATAGCCTGGTGCATCTACATGTCTGTACATTATTTGCCGGTAGTCCTTTGATTTAGATAAATGAAAACAGCGGTGGTTCAGTTACCTGGAATGCAGATTGGCAGTTATACACATAAACAAGTTAGCTCCTAGCTGTGAGAGCCAGAAGAGTAGCATCCTAACAAGCAGGATGGAGAATACGTCTTGGAGGTTGTTACTACTCTTCATTGGCCACTATGAAGTATGGCTGGTCCCTGGGAAGAGCCAAAGCCACTAAAGAGAGAGCCAGGCTTGGCTCTTACCCATGTCCCTCTGCTCTCTCAGGCTTTGTGAGTGTCCGGACACATGCTAACAAGCTCATCTTCACAACAGACTGACATATTTTCCCCTCACATATATTCAGGTGGCCCTGAACTTTTAGTGGTTGTTTTATGAGCACTATCAACTGATCTTTGACTTCACTTCTCTGCACTTTCTGTTTTGGTCCAAACAAGATGCCTTTAGTCCGATGTCTCTTCCTACCACTGTTCTCTGAATCCTCAGCTGCTGCCTCATTGCCTTCCACAGAGAACTTCACAGTCTTAAAAGATAGCACTTGCCAAATATTCTTAAGTTTTAAGAAACTTAGAAATGACAGCAGAAATTCCTCTCTGTCTTCTGAGAAGAAAACAGGAACCTCAGACTTGGGCTGGTGTGCTGTTTAGTGAGGACATAGAAATTGATCAACTCAAGGCTGATGATAAAGATCTGGTATTTTATACTTAATTTTTATTTACTTATATTTAAATTAATTTATTTGTTGTTTTACACAGAACCTACAGTCCAGGATAACCTCAAACTTGTGGTCCTCCTGCTTCAGCCTCTTGCATATATGTAGAGGGTTCTAGGATAATCTACCATGCTTAGTTAGATACTGCCATATTTTAGCAGAAATTGTAACACTGGGGAAAAAAATGAAATAAGATTTAAAACAAAAGATACTTTTTTCTTACCTACTATATAGGTATGTAGCTCTAAGAATAGCTACTTATCCCTGGATTATGGAATCATTCATTTAATTATCTATTAGGTTGAACTTTGAGTGCTTGTTCTCTGTGAGTGAGACAGCTTGTTCTCTTTGTGAGGCTGTGCCACACAGATCCAGGAAAAGTTTACTTGGCAGGCTTTCTTCTCCAAATATTAACATTTTGTTTAGCCTCACACATTCCTGCCAGCTGTGGAGACAATTGTGAAGTTGGTTACTTCATCATGTGCTCTGTCATTATTAACTGCCATCTACTGAGTATGTGTTTCCTCAAGTAGTCAAGCACATGGCTAAGAACTCTCCGTGTATAACACTGTTTACATTTTCCAGGCCTTTGAAAGCTTATTCATTATTGAAAGCTTTTGTTCAGGTAGAAAGTGAAGAGACCACTTAGGACAGGACTGCAACAATGTGAGGTAGGAGTGAAATCTGGAGTGTCTGTCCCCAGTGCTCTCATCTTGGGGGCTACTCTGTGGGTGGGTAGCATCCTTGGTTGTTTGTTGACTTTCTCTTCTGCCACTCTCCTTCCTCTTCTCTATGACATTGTTTTCTCTTCTGCCCTGATATTTTCCCTCCCCCAGACAGAAACCTTTAGATTTTCTTAATTATGTTAATGAGCGATTCCATGTCAAAGAAAGAAACTCCTAAGGAAAGAAAATATAAAACTAGAAACAGAATCCCAAACAGTATACCACACTGTTGTGAAGTTCAGAAATAAACTCAAAACCCATCTCAATTTCTCTGAAGCAATATTGCATAATGGAAGCTTTCTTTGTATAGTGAATCTAAGAAAGTTCCTATTTGTAAGTAAATTTTAACCAGGAGGCCCAGGCATTCACGTGCATATTAATTTTGTACATTTTGAAAGACAGTTTTTTTCAAGAGAATTTAGCAGTGTTGTTTGCAGAAAATTACTTAATGGCAAATGAATTATTGCTTTGCTTGTTACATAGTAAATCATTATGATAATAAATCTTCTTGGTGGCTGCAAACAAAAGCTTGCTCTTGGGGTCTGGAGTAAAGAAAGGTGAACAGAAAGGACTCACACACTGAAAGGCTTGAGTTATAGCATTTCCTACCTCCAGAAACCCAGTCACCATGCTGATCCCATTGGCAGAGAGAGAGAGAGAGAGAGGGAGAGACCGAGAGAGAACAGATGAACCAAGTGACCAGGCACTTTTCTCTACTCTTCCTGAAACCCAGTGAACATACCCATACCAGAATCTAAAAAGCACAAACCTACAAAGACAAATAGAATAGAAGGGGTGACACTGAACAGAGTCACCAAATGTTAGGAAAAGGAACTGACTTAGCCAAGTAAAGAAAGTGAGCCCTTACTGCGGTCTAGAGAACTCGGGTTGAACCCACCCACCACACTGTGGGAATCTGTACAGAGATCAGATAACTATTAATGACAAAAGTTTAAAAATAATTCAAAATGACCATTACATGTAACTGTTTCGATTTTAAGACATGTATGATAACCATGCAAGCATCATAGAAATATAGACTTGCAAATGAACTAAGGAAAAGGGGAAGAGGGGATAATACACCATTTCCCCATGAGTCTAAAGACAGTGTGCTACTGTGTTGTTAGTAAGCAATGCAAATGAACTCAGAAATAAAAAATTGGCCGGGCAGTGGTGGCGCACGCCTTTATTCCCAGCACTTGGGAGGCAGAGGCAGGTGGATTTCTGAGTTCGAGGCCAGCCTGGTCTCCAGAGTGAGTTCCAGGACAGCCAGGGCTACACAGAGAAACCCTGTCTCGAAAACCACCCTCCCCCCCCCCCCAAAAAAAAAAAAGAAATAAAAATTGACCTAAAATCTATTTATATAATAAAATAAACTAGTGATGATTTAGTTAAAAGTGAATATATTCTGTAAGCCATTCAATTATAAAGCAATGTGTCCCAAGTGAGAGCTTGCACTTCAAATAGGAGGCAGGAGTGGGTGGTGCCCTGGAGTTCTTGGCGGTAAAGGACAGGTTCCCAGTTGATACTGTTTGAAGTGACATGGAATAAAACCCCAGCAACATAAGGTGTCTCATGGTAGAAAGACCTTCAGTCAGCACTTGATGGTACCACTCTGGCAGTTAGTGCCTCAGACATCTACTGACCTGAACTCATTAGCTCATAAGCATGCCATTACTTTACCAAACAAATTCAGTACTGAACCAAGCCCAAAGCATCTTAGCATAATGCCTTACATACTTAAAATAGTTATAAACCGGGACAGGACAAATCAGTACAGTTAACCTCAACCCTTCAGGAAAATTATACAGCCATATTGTGCAGATTGTATATATGGGAATATTAATTGTTGAGTGAGGAAATTCATTGCCTCTTCACAACTCTTACATAATAGGAACAGCTTCAAAGAAAACCTGAAGTCCATAGTTCATTCTTATATTCATTTCTTTTCTATTTCATTTTAAGTGGTAATTTCCACCTAGATTTGCAAAATTAATTGTAGGCTAATCACATTTATTTTTTTATTGAAAGGAAGTAAAGCATTTCAGAATACTGTGGAATGAGGTAAAGTACAGCATCCTTAATTTAAAAATAGTACTCCACTACTCTCTGTTGCTTTCTTAGCCAAGACTCTGTCCTTTCATACTCGTTTCCAAAAGGCCTCACAGGATGGAGAAATGGCAAGGATTTGAGAAACAATTGAACCAGCAGTTTTGGTGCTATGACAGACTTTCTAAACAGTTTGCAAGATTCTGTTCTGCCACCTAGCTAGAACTTTGACCTTTCAACATTACTTTTTATTGTGACCCGAACAGTGAAGCAATGTCAGCGTGTATACTATGTAAGGGCAGCTGCTGTTGTGTAAATCTGTTGTTTTAGCCATATACTGCTGAAAGAGAGGAAAGAGGGAGGAAGAGCGGGAAGGAAAGAGGAAAGGGACCACTGTTAGTAGAAAGGTTTGAAAGTCAAAGGATGTCTATTAAGATTATGACCTAGGCATGACCTAGCGCCAGCTTTGCACCTCACTGCCAAGCTGTGACCCTGGCAAACTGCCAGTTCTTCATGAACCATCTCCTCAACTGTTACGTGTCTTCCAGCCACCCATTGTAACACCCTTTCCCCAGCTCACACCAAAGACAAAGTCCCACACCCACTCCCGTGTTGACTTTTGCTTTCCGTTTTCTGGCATCTAGGATTTTGTGTCACCAGAGCTCTTTGCTAAGTGGTACATTAAAGACTAACAGTTTACAAATGATTTTCCCACCAGGCTAGAAAAGATCTGTCAATAGTGTTCACACACTTGCTCACACTTGCTATTCTTTCCTATTCATTACCTCATAATGAGCACATGATACATGTTTTCTCTTGTAATGCCAGCTGTCCTATCTTTGCTCAGTAGTATACATATCCACCCAGGAGGAAAGATAGATTAAAGCAGATATGCATTATAACCAGCAGCTAATGTGTGTGGTTACTGTGTGTACAGGAGAGGGATCTGAATCATTTCTGTATTCATAACTAACTGTAATGTAGTCTTACCCCTATCATTGAAGCCTTTTGGCAAAGAGCTGCTTTATGAAATGTGTCTTCGTATTTCCCACAAATATTCAGCACTTCTTGAAGCTGTGTTGCAACCTTCAAGGCATGAATGTTCCTCAACTGTGTGCTGCGTGATTGATCTGTCTTTACATGATACATACATGAGAACAGGTCCATAGTGCAGAGGACAGTGTGCCTGAGTGGACAGAGCTTGTGCTCTGGCACAGCCAGGTCACCTCACAGAAGCCATCATCAATACAAAACCACCTTTAAGGAGAGCTTGCTGGTGTATGCAATTTCAAGAAAAGGGGGCCTTAGAAAGCAGGAATATTTCCTCTCAGTTGACTGCTTTTATCTCAACCTTCCTGATGATTATGGGTCAACTGAAAGCCAAACTAATATGCCTTTTAGATACTCATTCCATCAGCTGGACCTGCATGATTTAAGCAAGTCACTTAACTTCTCTGAACAGCAGGTCCCTGTCTATACACATTGGCCCATATTTATTGAGCTGATTAAAGTCGATGCACAAATTAGCTGTCATGATGGTTAACAAAATTAGTAGGTACTGAGTAAGTGCTTAAGTGATAGAAAGGAATGATATTGGCCACCGTACCCAAGTTTTTATTGGGCAGTAATATGTGTCAGGGTTGTCTCTGTCTTAGTCATTTTACTATGTGTGGAATGAATACATGTTCCTTAACCCTTAGGAAAGTTAGTTGCTTCCTCAGAGAGCTATGAAAGTATAAAGCCTAGACCTCAGCTAATCACAACATCATGGGTACAGTAATGGCGGTAACAAAGGGAGCATTTGTTTGACTGGGTCCTTTAGAAAACAATGGCTTTCCTAGTCCTTTGGATATGCTTTCCAGTGTGCACAGCTCTCTTTGTAGATTTTAGAGAATAATTGTCTGCTAATACAGGGGGGTTTCAGAATAACGGTGGAACTGCAGCTACTGTCCTTTACAGCTCAGTCAAGATTTCAAAAACAAGGCTGCTTCTATTACCTCTTGCTTATTCTCAGCACCTCTCTGTTCTCATCATGCGAGCCTTTGAGCAATGGTGCCTCAAGTTCCTGCAGAAGGAATTCTTAGCTTTCCTTGATCGTCATGACCTTTGTCGTATTTTTTTATTCTTTTATTTACAGTTCTACACGCTGACATTTCAGCAGCCTCACGTATGTCAAGAAGAAAAATCAAGTAACTAGTTTTGAAACATTTCTATAGAGGGGATATAAATGCATGTGTTCACACCAACACTTCTTCAGCCTGCAACCCCTTCTGCTTCAATACCTTTGTGGCGAGTATACTCTCCTCTAGGCTTACTTATGGCAGGCCAGGACAAACTAATGGCTTAATACCCTCTGAAAGGTTTTCTTCTGAGTACTTTAGAGGACAAAGGCAGTAGAAATGGCTACTTCAATTCCTAATTATTTTAATACAAAATTCATCCTTCTATGAAACTTTTACTTGCCTTTCTGAAGTTAAATTCTACCATACAAAAGAGTTCAGCAACTGCTCTCTTATGAAAGAGCCAGCTCTTGAAATAAACAAGAACAGCTTTCAAGACAATGCACATTCTTGGTATTTTCATTATAGTTATTGTCGCTGAGATGACAATCATGACACCTTAGACATATTTCAGAGTTTAATTCCTCAGAGAGTCTCTTCCTTCTAGGGCTTTTACACTACCAAGGCCTCACACTAAGTGCTACTTCATAGAAGCAGGTTAGACATAAGTAACAGTCACATCCACAAAACTAGAACCCACTGGCATGGGCAGGACCACCACGTGCACTTGGCGCCGACGCCACATGTCTCAGACATCCTGAAGAAGAGAGTAGCTTGCATGTGTCCTTGTCTCTGTAACAGAGTGTGCTTCTGAGCCTGAATTTGCTCATGCTTTGCTTGAGACAGTTAACGAGGGTAAGAAGCTTTTTAGACTTTCCATTTGGTTATACTTTTTTTATGTTGACATTGTGTGTGCTGTTTGTGTATGACAGAATGCAAAGTCTGTGTCCCCTATATATAATCTGAAAAAAACTGGGCCAAAAGAATGCAAGTACATATGTGTCTTTTAATGGCATATGTTTGCTAACATGTCTAAGTATTATGTTCTTATACAAAATTATGGATCTTGAGTTTTGATATAAAAACACCTATAGTAATCTTACCCATACTTCTTCTTAATCGATGATAGAAAAATTACTATTCTCTCTACCAATGGAAAAGCCACCACACTGTTAGGTATGAAGTTACACACTAGCCTGTATGTCTCTTGAAACTTGAAACCATGCTTATGTGAAGGAGGCATGCATTTATCTGTGGCAGTGTGAGCAGAAAGATTCCCAGAGTAGGAAGTCAATGCTGGCTGGTATTTTAAAGCTGAAATTAGATTCTCTGCTTTGATTATTCCATTGTGGGTCCCAGTTATATTTTAGTGTCCTTCACCCTTTTCCTCCTTTATTATTTATAACCCATACTCTTTGAGCAATGACCAGGACTAATCTGTAACCTTCTGTCCTTCCGCCTGATTCGCTGACTTTTTTTTAAAACTCTAAGATTGAAGCATATATTCTGAGACTTTCTGTTAAAAAATATATTACATTTTTTCATATTTCTGAGCCTGAAATAAGAAATAAGAATCAGTCTTGGATTTGCTAGTCTCATTCATTTTCAGCAGGCTTGAGAGAGAGGGAGGGAGGGAGAGATGGAGGGAAGGAAAGAAGGAAAAAGAGAGACAGGGGCTAAAATAAATTCCATTTTTATATTCATTATAGTTTCCTCACATTAAGGTACAAATATGCTTTTGCATGCAAATTTGTTACTGCTTTCCCTTGGTGGCTAGCTTAATGCACTAGGTCTTTCTTCTTTCTGATGTTTCTCCTTCCTCAACTCTAGCTTTAATCTTTCTCCATCCATGGTATCTGGGCCTAAATAATAACAAAAACAAAAAAAAAATAAGAATTCATCTTAGCGTACATTTTTAAAAAGTAGGGCATAAAGCAACATTAGCAAGAAATCCCCTGAGGACCAAAGCATCCCTGGTCCTAGCCTCCTGAATGGTGCCTGTCCCTCCCACAGCTGATGACTGAAATGATATCCTCTGCCACCAGGAGCTTTTAATTTCTTCACATTGTTCAGGTTGCTTTGATTCAATGCAAAGTGACAGCTTCTGTTCCAGTGTGGCTCATTATCAGCTCTTACAGGAGACCGCAAAGACACACATCTTTATCTGGCTGCGGAGACTAGCCTTCATTGTTGTAACAATTCACTGGCTAAAGTATAAGGTCTCTCAGTAAACATGGGCATTTGTGCACACCACCTCACAGCCAGAGGAGTCAGGGATATGCAAGCGCAAAGCAAGGGCACATCCTGTATCCCTTGGGATTCACAAACAGGAGGACTTTGATTTAAATAAAAGCCACCAGGTAGAGGACAGGCAGCCTTAAAAGGAGAGCCCAATTGTCTGGAGGTGCCAGTAAATTTAAACTATGGATCTGGAAGTGGGTGGCTATTGCTTTGAGTTGCTCAGAATCTGCTGTTGGTATTCTTTGCCCATAAGCACTCCCTCCCTGAGCGAGCTGGCTACTCAGTCTGTGCTAGGTAACTCTGTGCTGTGACATTCTTTACTATGTCTAGAAAAGACCTAGAGCTGCACTGAATTTCATGGATTTTTTTTTCCATACATGGTGTAGACTTGGAAGTAAAAATGATCAGATCTGGCTCAAGATTTTCCTAACTATATTCTAGTCACCAGTTCAGTGATAGCCTGCGTTTACTTCCTGGGGATGATTCAGAGCCCTTGGCTTAACAGCTACTAATGCTGCATGCAAGAAAGACAGAACTAAAAGAGTGTATGATGTTTATTAAACAGAGGTAAAAGTATATGTAGATATTTGTAATCTGTAGCAACATAGGCTTATCTGCATGGTATATATTGATATTGAGGCTAAGTAGAGTAATTTGCTGATCCAGTGGACTGAAGAAAAGATGAAATGTGCTTCAAATAATCACCATTCACTGCCCAATCAAACCACACGAGCAATTTAAGTTTTCTAGTAATAACACTATATAAGTAAAAAGAAACGGGATAAATTAAATTCATAGGAACAACACTATAAAAGTAAAAAAGAAATAGGATAAATTAAATTCATATGCTATTTAGACTTATACATAAAATACTATTGCTTCTGGGATTGAAATTTTAAACTTCTTTTAAAAATAATTCGGATTTATTTATTTTATTCTATGCATATGAGTGTTTTGTCTGCATCTAACTCTGTGCACCACATGTATTCCTGGTTCCTAAGAAATCAGAAGCTGGCATCAGATATCCTGGACCTGGAGTTACAGACAGCTGTGAGAAACTGGAGGAGCTGGGAATCAAACCTAGGTCTTCTGCAAGGAGCAACAAATGCTCTCCCCATGGAGCCATCTCTCCAGCTTCCTTTAAAAATTTCATGAGTCGCCGGGCAGTGGTGGCGCACGCCTTTAATCCCAGCACTCAGGAGGTAGAGGCAGGAGGATTTCTGAGTTCGAGGCCAGCCTGGTCTATAAAGTGAGTTCCAGGACAGCCAGGGCTACACAGAGAAACCCTGTCTCAAAAAACCAAAAAAAAAAAAAAAAATTTCATGAGTTATTTTATATATTTTCCTTTTTGTTCCTATACATGTTTCTTCATGCTACCTAACTGATAGCACATCCCAATTATACCTGCCCATTTGCAATGCCTAATGACCACAGTAGCTTATGGCTGCTGTAGGAGACTGCAGCACTACACAGGCAGAGAGGCTCATTTGAAGTTTGAAGTTTGGATTCCTTACTAAAAAGATGGTTACTTTATACATTTTTAATATTTTATTCTTTGAGACAATTTTATGTAACTTAGGCTGACCTCAGTCTAGCTATCTGGGCAAGGATGACCTTGAACTCCTGATCCTCTGGCCTCACCTCCCAAGTACTGGAATTACAGGCCCATGACCATCCTAAAATAAAGAATCTTGATAGTATCTTGTCTTAGGTAAGCAGCATCCATTCATTCATTCAAGCAGTATTCAGGGTATGTTCTTGAAGCTACAGTAAAAAATGGAGACTGTATGCAAAAGTGAAAGGCAAATGATGGAGCTAACCTTCAGTGAAAAAAAAGAGGAATGGGGAAGGAGCAGACATAGGGCTTGAAAAAATAAAGACTCAAAGAGTGATGGGTGTACTCTGTTATGTTATGCCAAGTTATTTTATATGGGGACAACAAAATTGTGACTGAGACTAAGTTATATGAACATCTGGGGAGAATTTCAGGGAGCATCCCCCAAATCCCCAAGACAGGAAAGCAAATTTCCTAAATCCTGTAGGCCACTAACATGGCTTTAATTACTCTTGCTTGAACTGACTACATTCAGGCTAGAAAGACCCAGAGCTGTAATATACTGTGGGTATCTGGGTGTCCTACACAGAAGGATCAGTTTACATCATTTATATAAACTTATATTACTTTTGGTGGATTTATTCCCTTCTTAACGATACCATCCCTTCAGAAGTAAAACGTGAGGCACTCTGACACATATGATTGCTATTCTAGCTGTTCTGTGTTAACCAGGTATCTCATGCTCAGCTGTAACCTCTTAAATACAGGGAGCTGAATCCCAGACAAGAATTGCATGTGGTGTGAAGCCCATGCAGCTAATCTGAACATTCACTTTGTTAGGACACCTAAAATATTTTATATAATTGAGCTACACTAGATGTATATCTTAGTTTAATGTTAAGCATTGAGAAATACTCTTACATACAGACTGAATGTGTAGAGCTCATATGTGTACACAATTCTAGTCTACTGTCTGTCTTTATACAACACTCTGATTATTATCAGTGCTGCATGTACACAGGATGGAATTCGTGGTATTTTATTCTCATTTTAAAAGTCTCTTGCTAGGAAACAACAAAGAAAACCAAAGCTATCCACATGCTTAGATCTGTGATCACCATGTGCTCTCAGGCAGCCTAGCAGCTAGACAGAAGCCATTTCTTATCTCCTATTAGAATCACAAGTTATTCCTGCTCTCTGATTTAAGTTTTCTTTGGAGTGAAGAAAGTACATTTACCTCTGAAAGGAAATTCAACTGAAATTCTGTATGAGTAGATTGGACTCTGAGAATAAATCTCTCTCACACATCCTTATTTAGTAAAAGACTGTCTAAATTCAGTTAGAAATCCAGGATCAGGATAAGAGTGGATATTGCTTTTGGGATACCATAGTGAAAATAAAAATATCTGAAAAGACATGCTAGCCTCTTTGGTGTGCAAAGTGACCAAAAAAGGAGCAAAAGATTTCGAGGGTGAGTTGCCTTATATTGCTGTTGGGGCATTTCTTAGTATGGTTAGAAAACCTAGCTGAGTTGTAATTGATAATGCTTTCTCAGTTCCTTTGGAGAGTCTCTCTGTCTCTGTCTGTCTCTGTCTCTCTCTCTGTGTCTGTCTCTCTCTCTGTTTCTCTCTCTCTCTCTCTCTCTCTCTCTCTCTCTCTCTCTCTCTCTCTCTCTCCTCATTGAGAAAGACACCAAGAAGATCCCAAGGAAACTGTAAGAGTAGAGACTGCACCATCTTTTTTGCACCCATGTGTAAAAAAGTGCTGCTCTGTAAATAACAAATAGCAAATTCCACTCAGCTGAAATCGAGATTTTTTTTTAAACACATATTATTCTTTAAAGACTTTATAAGTAAAGATCATTCCCCACTAAGCCCTAAGCCCTCATAGCAAACTTGTACCTTCTCTTTAGTCCACAGTAGACATGTATAATTTGGTTCTGAAGTAATGGTTATTCTGAGATATTTAACCCAAATAGTTGTTTGGCAATCAAAATATTGTTTAGTCACAAAATAATAAGATTATCATTGTGTCTAAGATTGATGATAGCAAAAGAGAAACAAACAGATCAATAAGTTTTCAAACTTATGGAGCTTCAAATATTACTTTGAACACAAATTGTGGTACTCATTCTTCTTTATGTAACAATTCAAACTTCCAAAGGCATTGTTGTAATTATTCAAAAGTATTTCTATAGCACTTAAGTAAAAACATGATTTTCTTTTTTTTTTTTAAACTTTCAAGCAACTTTATTTTGTTTTTATTTATTTATTTATTTATTTGATACTTTATTTACATTTCCAATGTTTCCCGTTTTCTAAGTCTCCTCTTTGGAAACCACCTATCCCCTCCCCCTCCCCACCTCTATGAGAGAATTCCACCTCCCACCCACCCACCCACTCCCATATTCCCACCTTGACATTCCCCTTTACTGGGGCCTCTCCTTCCCCTGATGGCCAACGAGGCCCTCCTCTGCCACATATGTGGTCCGAACCATGGGTCCCTGATGTGTATTCTTTGGTTGGTGGTCCAGCCTCCAGGAGGACGGGGGGGGGGGGGGTCAGGCCAGTTGACACTGTTGCTCCCTCCATGGGGCTGCAGACTCCCTCAGCTCCTTCAGTCCCTTCTTCAACTCCTCATTCTGGGACCTCACTCTCAGTCCAGCAGTTACTGTAAAGTAAAACTTGGGAATTCCAAACTTTTGGGCTAATATCCACTTATCAGTGAGTACACACCATGTTCATTCTTTTGTGACTGAGTTACATTGCTCAGGATGATATTTTCAAGTTCCATCCATTTACCTGCAAATTTCATTAAATCATTGTTTTTAATAGCTGAGTAATACTCCATTGTGTAAATGTACCACATTTTCTGTATCCATTCCTCTGATGAGGGATATCTGGGTTGTTTCCAGCTCCTGGCTATTATAAATATGGCTGCTATGAACATAGTGGAGCATGTGTCTTTATTACATGTTGGAGCATCTTCTGGGTATATGCCCAGAGGTGGTATAACTGAGTCCTCAGGTAGTATTATGTCCATTTTTCTGAGGGTCCGCCAAACTGATTTCAGAGTGGTTGTACCAGCTTGCAATCCCACCAACAATGGAGGAATGTTCCTCTTTCTCCACATCCTTGCCAGCATCTGCTGTCACCTGAGTTTTTGATCTTAGCCATTCTGACTGGTGTGAGGTGGAATCTCAGACTTGTTTTGATTTGCATTTCCCTGATGACTAAGGATGTTGAGCATTTCTTTAGGTGCTTCTCAGCCCTGCGAATTTCCTCA
>CM052714.1:39161088-39218310 GCA_028551405.1 Uromys caudimaculatus
GGAGGAGAGGCCCTTGGTCCTGTGAAGGTTCGATGCCCCAGTGTAGGGGAATGCCAGGGTGGGGAGGCAGGAGTGGGTGGGTGGGGGAGCACCCTCATAAAAGCAGGGGAGGGGGGTGGGATAGCAGGTTTCTGAGGAGGGAGATCCGGGAAAGGGAATAATATTTGAAATGTAAATAAAGAAAATATCTAATTAAAGAAAGAAAAAGAAAATTCAGAGCTACTAAGCAAATAAGCTTCTCTTTTAATGAATAAATTTGGTGTGCTGTAGGTATTTTACAAAGGGCTAACCAATGCAAAATGCTGGTGTTGAACTTCCTGAGCACCACTGAATAAGCATGCAGTCAGGACTGTCTGAAGCCAGGTTTGATTCATCAGTGAAATTTATGGAAAGCTCCATGTGGATTAGAGACTCGGAGAGAAAACCATTTTTAAAATAGTGAAAAGTATTCTAGGTAAAGAAGAGCAATGTTTCCCTGAACTGTTATCTGCTTTCAAAGAAAGATAGAAGACTTAAAAGTTCGTGGAATAAAAGCTGCATTGAATATGGGGGCTGGGAGTTGTATTAATTAGCTTTTCAATCCCAAGGCTTGAGCTGAGCGGATCTAGGCACAGTGTAGGTGCCCGGACTGAAATAATTGTTAAAACAAATAGAATGTGTTTAATGCGGGAATAAAGAGGAACCTTACTAGGGGTCTGGCCTGAAAAGTTGAAGAGTCTGAACTTCCTGGGGCAAATTCTTGTATTCTTTGTGGATAGATTACCAAATAACTTCTCTAAGGTTCATGGGCAGGCAGAGGAAAATGGGTTCCTGAGAAATCTGAAATTCAGAAGTTGAAATGAAGTCTGTGGGCAAATAACCAAAAGACACTCTTAGGAGGGCTATTACAGAAATCAGCAGTAGAAGGAAAGCGCTCCCAGCACCAACAGAGTCCTTGCCTCTTATCTACCTGCATCCCTCCTTCTCTCTCCATCTCTGAACTTCCCTCCCCAAGTATTTTCCAGTCCTCACCAGCACATACCAGGAGCTCATAAGCCAGACCCTGCCTTGAGAAGTACCTTGGTAAAACATCATCACCAATTTCTCTTGACTTTTGAATCAAGTTGTATGAAAAATATATGGAAAAGCTCATTTTGTAGGGAATATCCAGATCTAATTTATTGATAAATAAGTTAGAAACAAAGCCATGCAGCACATACTGCGCTAGATGAGTCTGCTCTGTTAAAACACTTCTCATACCGCACAATCCATCCCAAAAACTGCAGGTGTGTCTGACTTTGAGAAAATCATGTCTCAGTTTTTAATTTTCATTGTAAATTCATCAGAGTTCTCTTTAATTTCCAATGCTTTTGCAAAAGCCATGATGTTGCGTGTAATTTTAAAAACATGCTAGCTCTCTTTTTTAAGAGTTCAGCCGGAGCTCCCTCAACCTCTTGTGGCTGGATCTGCCAAGCCACCAACAACACCTCAATCCCCATGCCCTTTCTCCTGCCCACCTTAGTCTCCATGGATGGAAAACACTAGACAATTTTCATATTTTAAAACTAGCCTAGCCAGATAACTCAATGGCTGTGTGAAGAATATCTTGTTCCATTCTCCTTGTCCTCTGCCTGCGGTGAAGGTTACAAACTATATATGCCCAAAGACCTACATGTCTGCCACTTCCTCTGCTCCACCGCCTGCTTTGACTCCTCCTTCTCGTCCCCTTCTCTTCCTCCTGGGACCAGGAAGTCCCACCTTTTCCCTTTCTTCTAGCGATTAGCTTCCACTGTCTTTATTAACATAATCGAGAACCAATTAGGGAAACAACACCTCCACCTCCACACTGACATTTCTTAGTTTCTTTTGAGTTTATTGTATTGCAATTTTCTATGCTCTGTCAGTACCAAGTAAGTAAAAACATAGAGCATTTTGGCACATTTATGTTCAAAGAAACAGCTGTGTGTGTGTGTGTGTGTGTGTGTGTGTGTGTGTGTGTGTGTGTGTGTGTGTGCATGTGTGTATTTGAGTAATTGCTCTCTAATGTGTCTGTGGCCAGTGTTACCGTAGTGAATGTCTCATGGTCGAGATGATGTCTATTGCTTTCTCTCCAGCCCCCACAGAAATAGTCTTAGACAAAACTGTCAATTGGTATGATAATCTTAAGAAATTCTTTAGAATTTCCCAGTCTTGGGGCATACATGCACTGGAGGGATAGACCTGTGCAGATTTTAAAGTATTCCCTTTCTTCTCTGGAGGACTTGGTCTGTCCCAGCCTACTTTCTCTAATGCAATTTACTATATACATAACAAATGACTTTTTGCCAAGAAGGATATGATTCTCTTACATACTAACATATTTGATCACTCACAATGGGTTTTTCTGGTGGTTTCTCATCAACAGGTGATTACCATATTCATTGTGAATATTCTAAACGAAGTGTAGTTGACATTGGCAAAGAGAAAATGATGTTGGTGAAAGATGATGTGGAACTCCATCTCGCTACTTAGAAAGGCATATGATTTAAACCTGGAAGATTGCTAAAATCCAGAATTTTCCATTTACTATTTTTAGATATAGGGATCAGGTGACTATTGGTAATGAAATCCTGGAAAGTGAGTTGTGAGGAAAAGTTAATATTTCTGCAAATCTAGTGCATTTGTGTTTAATTGTCAGAAACAATATGTGAACTAGTTGTGTATAAGAATATGCACAAACACTCTGAAAATTTAAACTTAGCCAGTTTGGAAGTTGATATTCCTTACAACTTAATTAATGATGATGATGATGATGATGATGATGATGATGATGATGATGTGCCAGTGAGAAGATACAGGCACTTATAGTCAAGCCCAAACACCTGAATTTTATCAGTGGGACCCACATGGTGGAAGGAGAGAACTGACTTCTATATGTTATCCTCTAATCTCTATTCATGAAACAAAACACACACACACACACACACACACACACACACACACACACACACACCTTATGTTTCAAAAGTAATTTTCAAATGGTTCAGTGTTTTCAAAAGAAAGACTCACTCATTTACTCTTTTAGACCATTCGTGAAAATAACTTTTACTGTAATATGAATATGACAGACACTTTCATGAAAACATACCATATCATTTCATAACTGAGATGAGTCCACTCTATCAACAGAAAGGTTGGTATAGGACAGGAAGGGATTTGTCTTCATCTAGCTGGCCCTTCTGTCACTAGACACTTTCTTATATGTAGACACTTTGGTGAGTTCAAGTAGTACCTTGGTTCTCTTCTTGAGAACCAACAGGATGCACTAAAGGAGTAGCTGGGCGTTAAGGGAGCTAACTCACCCCCTTCTACACTCTGATAGTTGTAAGTCCCTTATTCCCTTTCCACCCCTGACCTGAGGGTGCCATCTTATTGTTTTGATGTTATAACTCTCAGTTTTCTCTGACATGGCAATTTCAGGTCCAAGTATTTCTTCCCTGGATCAGAACTGGTCTTAGATACTCTCTCCAGGAATAGAGCTGACTACAATAATGTGGGTGGTGATAATAATTATTCCTTAAGGTCTTTTATGGTCATTTAGCTATTTATCAGATCTTTGGGGTAAACTAGGGAACACCATTAGCAACGTAGTTGTGAAAGAGAAGAGATGAAAGCTGGCTAAATTAATATAGCCAGAGTGATGCAGAACTGTCATTTCACCTGGGTCAGCCTCCAAAGACCTTGCTTCGTCAAAATGCTTATGGGAGACTGAGTGGTGGTGGTGGGTTTAGAGCTGGTGAGATATGGTGGACACACTGAAGCTGCTATCATAGAAAAAGGTGTTTCAGTTCAGAATGAAAAAAATTGGTGGAGTCTTGGGAAGAATGAAGGGTCAGTTTTTAGATTGTGGAGTCTCAAGTATATTTATTTGCCAAAGAGAAAGCAGAAGTAGAGAAGCAATGGAGAATCCAGGAGACAGATGGGATGCTGATAAAAAAGGGCTTCAAGAAAGCAGAGATGGCTATAGGAGGACTCAGACCCTTCTAGCGGTGCTCTTGACTGGCATTCCCCCACTAATGGTATGTCTAATGGCTCCATCCCTTACAGTTCCTCTCAGAGCTTAAGACAAAGCATTCAATCTCTAGACATGATATGAGCTTTGCCATATATCACTGACCATGAAGCCTCTGTTAACCCTTTAAAGTCTGAATCTTTATTCAACTATATATTTACAGAGAATTTCATGAAAATAATCATAATAATACCTTTGAAAATTACACGAGGTAATATGTAGAACTAAACTAAATTTCATCCTTTAGAAAACAGAATATGTTTCTTAGATAATATGACTTGTTCTAAGGGGACTGTGTGGAATTCCTTAATTCTATCTCATACTTATGTAAAATCTTCTACTGTCTAGGACATTGGAAACTGCCCTCCAGGGTTCTCATCATGATTCTGAATACACTGCTAGATGGCAGTGCATTCTCTGCTATAAATATGGGCTTCTGTTTCCTCCAGAATGTTCTCTCCTGTAGGAAGTTTGTCATCTGGAAGACCCAGCAGTGATTGATTCTTGTTAAAACAGCATTTTAACAAGCCAGAGCCTCTGCACAGGGAAGTGGGTTTATGTTTCCAGTGACTGTCCTTAAAGTAGTTATGGAGGTCAGTACCAATTGATACATCATTCTGATCACATGTATCTTCTCTGGGGACCCATTAGCTGGTGATGATGACTTAGTCATCAGCTTCCTTAGACTAGAATTCCTGGGGCCACAATTTCTAACCCTTTAAACTATCCCACCCCTTCTCCCTCCTAAAGTAGATGGATGGAGCTTCAGCCTTTGTTGTACAGTAGTTTCTATGACACATCAGCAGCAGCTATCCAGCAGCACAGCGGCGTCTATGACACCAACTCCCTTTAATAAAGAAAAGGAGAAAATGCCTGGTACCATCTTGTAGCTTCTGCTTTTTCCTTACTTTCAAATAAGGCATAGAGTCACCTGAAATAGTTGGACTCATTTAATTCCTTGTAGCACCATGCCATGGCAGTGATGGCCTTTTGCTGTAAATCCAACACACTTAACTACATGGTTGTTGTAAGGGCTTAAGCGAGACAGCATCTGAGAGCCACTGCCATACTATGACAGAATAAATACAGTATAGGACTATAGATAATCCCCTTGAGATAGAGTGGAAAAATCCACATAAGCCATTATTTTCTCTATGCCTTTTTGCTGATAAGATCATCAGGAAGGAAAATAAGTGGGATACTTCCTCTTTTGGTAGCCAGGATGCCAGCTTGATACAGAGGGTGCCTGCAGCTTATTTTCATATGTCGTACTTCTTGTCACCATGAATTTTAGTTGGGTAAGGTTAGATCTGAAATTGAAGTCCAAAGCACCAGAAAGAACTATGCCTACAGCTGGATGTTTAGAGTTCTTTAAAAAATTTTTCTAAGCATCCATATCTGATAAATTCTCCTGAAGACTTCTTGATTCAATCAAGGGTAACATGACCACCTGTGCATCTGGGTAATTAAATGGCCCTAGGCTGGCTTTGTAAGACTAACTACAGAAGGAGTTTGTGTCACTGACCTGTCAGAAGTACATGTTGTCTCTCTTCCTGTCACTGGAGAGAGACGTGAGGGGAGTGGTATTGTAGTCTACTCAAATCCTCTTTTCTCATCATTAGTCATGATGTTTCCAAGGATGTTGACAGGAACCACCTCCTCCCCCAGTAGGGACTAGGTGGACAAAATACAGGTGTGCGAGTCTCAGTGTTTTGGACTTCTTTCCATGGCTGGGTTCACTCAGATTCCCAAGATCAAGGCACTTCTGAGCCCCCCTCAGCTCTGTTCCTACTCTCCATCCACCATTGAATCCTGTCGCTTCTCACTGCCAGTGAGAAATGCTCAGCACACTTGAATTTCTGTGTGTGATTCTATGTCTATTTTTCAGCTTTTTGCTGCAACATTCTGGGAAAGTGTGATTTAAATTTCCTACAATCCAAATCATTTTCTAGTTTACTTATAAGTGATTCTGAAACAGTTGGTCCCTGGAAATCTGACAACTTGATAAAATGTATCTTTCAAATCAACCTAGTGCTGCTTTTATATATAGCTAAATCACCCAAAACCAGGGTGCTAAGAAGCAGAGAACTTCTTTCTGTGGCTGTCTGTCACTGTGGGTAGGAAGATACACAGTTGTGCTCATGTGCGCTCACCCAAGTGTGGTCTCTTGGGAAAGAAATAAGCATTGGTTTTTGACAGGTTTATCTGCTTTTAGCCAATAACAAACGGTTTCTGCAGTGGTGTGCATTGGACAAGGGTGGTTTGGAAGACTTGGTGTCAAAACCAGAGGCCAATATAAGGTTGATGGAGAAACAAATTGATATATATTATATATTATGATGAAAGTTAGAGAGTTGAAGAGCAATTCTGAGCGTTCACATCAACGATGGCAGTTTCTATTACTTGTAAAAAAAAAAAAATAGGTTGATCTGTGTTTGAACTGATGTAGCTTTTCTTGTAATGACGCCAAGCTGGAGTTGATGTGACAGAACTAGTGCCTTCCTCATGTCAATCAAAGCTCACAGACACAGCAACCTCACTGATTTTCTACAACGTGGTCACAAGACACTGTTCAGAGGAAATACAGTGGTCAGGAGCCTCAAGAAAATATGGATTCATTTCAAAATATGCAATTTATATCCAAGTTTCTAAATGTCAATAATAGAGTTTGGATAAATTTCGCTTTTAAAGTATAACACTGAAAACAAATCAATGTGATCTCAAATAATGCCTGTACTTCACAATAGTAGAAGAGGATTAATTAGAAAGATGAGGGCAGTGGTTAAGCCAATGGGTGTTTAGATATGAACAGGTCAAATAGTGCTATTTGCAATACCATTTATCCAGTTATTTCTCCTCCACTCTTGTGTGATGCTTGTTTCCCTAAAGAATAGGACTGAAAGAAGTCTACAGCTGAGTCCCTTATCTTCACAAGAGCATGCAGGACCACGAAGAGACACGGTGGTTCTCACCTTATCATGTCAGTCAGGTTGCTGGGAAGCCAAGAGAACAGACGTGGAATCCTTGCACTGATAAATAGAAACAAATGTAATATGTACTGTGATATATAATGCTCACAGGAAGGTAGGAAGCATGTGTTAGCATGATTACTATCTGTTATAAATCTGGGCATTCTATGCTGATTATAGCCTTAAGAAATAAATTGGATTATTTAGGTTTTGATAGTGTTCAAGCACATGATGAATTTCACACACTTTTGTGAAATTTCTAATCAAAGATTTTCAAAATAGAAACAATATTCCAGGAAGGCTGTTAAAATCAAGTCTGTTTCCCACTGTCCCGAGTTGCCCCAGTAAACCTGGCTCTTGGCCTTCTGAGTATGCTGGAGTGAGACAGTGGGTACAACATGAGTTTTGAAGGAAGGTGAGCCTGGCTTTTCATCCTGCTTCAATGTTGTCTTAACACCTTGGTGTATAAGCTCTCCCAAATCCAGGGTAATAATGTCTACATAAAGTTCTCAGAGAATCATGTGAATAAAATGTGCATAGCTATGGGCTAGGAAGTGTTCAGTTGACAACTCCATCATTGTCTTGTGCTCTGCGAAGCCCTAAGGACAGGCTATGGCTATGTCCTGCCTTTTCTAAAGTGTTTTCACATTGCTAAGAGCATTTCATTGAAGTACAACCACAGTTAGAGTTGTCTTCAAGAGTCGATGACCATGAGTGAAATATGAGTTGGTGATGATGTATTTCTTTGTTTGAAGGCTGTATGGATGAGGGTCGGACCTCCTGGCCAAGCAGAAAAGATGACATCGGGCAAAGAATGCTTCTGCTGTGACAATATGATTGGCTTGCTGTGAAGCTAGGGAAGAAAGGAGTGAGGAGAGCTGGGCATGTTCTAGAGAGAGCTCAGAAAGCAGAAATGGGAAAACAATCCTACGCACTCTGCCCAAATGACACCTCTGTGCTCATTGTTCATTCGTGATTGTAGGGCAGGTGGAATGAGAGCAGGAGAGATGTGCCCATGGGTTAAATGACCCAACTACACAGGCTCTCCCTTCCTCCCCAAAGAACTACTTCTGAAGACGAGCTGAATACTGATTGTCCTAAGGGAGCCATGCTGTGCAGCGTGATGATCGAGCCCCTACCCAGTAAACAGACCGAGATGAGACTGAAGAAAAGGTGTCTGCATGCTTAATTGTAGGAAGCCATGCAATGTGTGGGAGGAAGTGACAATCCAAACCAACATTTCTCTTGTTATTATTGATTAATTTTTAGTTAGATACTAGGTTTCTTTTCAGTGTTAAGGACAACTTTTTGCAATAGTAAAGCTGAAGAGGTTGAGATTGAAAGAACTTTAATAATTTTTTCTTGATAGCCATTATACCTTTTATTCTAAGGTTTTATAAAAATATGAAAGAGATTTTCATTTTGAGGACAAGGCAGAGGAGAGCGACAAGATAATTTTCTCAAGGTTGTTCCGGAAAAGTATACTTCGCACATACAGAAGTTTAATTTACAAACTGTACAATTGGACATCATGAATGCTTCAGACAGCCTTTGCTAGTAAATACACATCAAATAATTCTATTAGTGCTTTCCTGATTACTGATTCAGAGAAGTTGATACAACTTTGTGTTCTATCAGAGGACAAACTAAGGGAAAGTTCTCAAATACTATTTGTATTATAATTTAGTGATTTTACTTATTTGTCCTTTAAAACTTCTGAAAAGAGAATAGATTTGATAGGAAATTTTATCTAAGAGCTAAACTATGGCTTATTTTCATGTAAACATTTAATTTGAATGTCTCTGGATAAAATATGCAAAAACAACATGACTGACATGAGTCTACTATATTGAACAGCATGATCCTACATAGACAGACAGACAGACAGATAATGTGCCTCAAGAGTCTTAAGACCCTGATTTGAATAAATCCCACTCATTACTTTCAAAATATGATGTACAACTTGATTTGATAGGTAACATTAATTTTCATATTAAATTGCTATTCAATATCTTTCAAAATGCAAATAAGACAGATATTGTGGTCAGTGAGGACAATGATCTGAAGAAATACCCATATCTCCCTTAAATCACCAAGTAAAACCAAACTGTGTGTGTTTCTTACCCAACACAGTCATGTAAGGAAATTAATGAAACAATCAATAAATAGACAGGTTCTGTGATTAGTGGATTATAGTATATATAGCATATAGTTTGCAAAACATTATCCTGATCACAGACTGCCACAGGATCATTTAGTCAGATGAATAATTATAAAATATTGAAAGTTCATTGAGTTCTGATATGTTCTTAGCCCAGTAGGTACCTTGCAGTGTCATGGGATTTTATCCTTTTAGACCCACCTGTAATCTTTTTTTTTTTTTTTTGGTTTGGTTTTGTTTTTGTTTTTTCGAGACAGGGTTTCTTTCTCTGTGTAGCCCTGGCTGTCCTGGAACTCACTCTGTAGACCAGGCTGGCCTCGAACTCAGAAATCCACCTGTCTCTGCCTCTCGAGTGCTGGGATTAAAGGCGTGCGCCACCACTGCCCGGCTTCCACCTGTATTGTTTATTACTATATATACAGTCAATGTCTAGCACTGTAATTTAGATGAACTGAAAAAGTACAAAAGGGGATATTACTAAAGTGTATATTATAAAATGGAATGCTCTCATAGTTACTCAGTTGCTCAGAATTGAGTGAGGAGTCTAAGAGGAACTGCTTAAAATGAAGGTGGGAAACTTCCAAGTGGGTTTCACAAACCAGTTGTTTATACATGAAGATTAGCCCTGGAATTTCATACTTGTATAGCTAGAAGAAATCTTTAAGGCAATCAATCTAATGCATCCTTTTTATTAAAAGATGAGCAATCTATACAGACAAGCTAAACAACCCCAATTAAGACCTTGCAAGATCATCAAAGGAGATACAGGACCAAACCTGATTCTCATACCCTCATCCAGTGTTCTCTCCTTTCCCTTGGTTACCTGTTGGGGGAATGGAAGCTTTGAAAAGCTATGTGACACAGAACATGTAGGTACAGGCACTGCTATCAGATGCCCAAGTAGTACTTTTATGTCACCTAGCCAGGCACAGCTTTTGTCATCATCAAAACTTCACCTAGACTTTAACATTTTTGAAACTTTCGTTCGTGTCTACCTCAGATAAAATCGCCTTTCTCATTGTGGTACTAGCAGGTACAGTCTTAGAACTTCTTTGTATTTACTGTAATCTGTGAATATTGTGTTTTACAGCTTGTAAATTAGATAGAGAATTGAATACTGAGGCAGAGCAGAGAGTGTGAAAATGTTCAATTCCAGTGGGGGACCTGGAGAACGGTTAAGGGCTGGTGCATATAATGTTAATATTACATTAAGTACTATGTTATTGCATGAGATGCTTATTGTTAATGTCTGTGGGGAGGATCTGTTCCAAAGATTTCAATTTCAATAAACAGATTACACAGTTCCACCATATGCAATTAGGGAGGTGGTAATGAAATGGTTATAAAGTCTCTGGTGGGTCTGCTATCTTTTTTAATTTTGTAAATAACATCAGAAGCATTCTAGAGGGAAGTGCTTATGCATTTATTTATTATTGATTTTTTAAAAATACATTTAACATTACTAGTTATTGCGAATCCTGTCTTGGTGAGTTAAAGAAGATAGGCAGTTTCTAGATTATTAAATGCAGGATGTATAGGGAATTGTGAAGTGAAGTCCTTCATATAAATATATTAAATATTAATAAACAATGATTGCAAGAAATTAATCTACAGCTACATTTACTCGGCAAATAAAATGTTTTCAAGGTTTTGACCTTTTGCTGCACACAATGCATGTTTTACATCTGTACCTTTAGCAAATGATTTAGGTAACCACAAGTGAGGCTCTGTTAAATCCAGCCACAACTGCAGGAGCTTATGCTAGCTCACACACACTCGTCCAAATGGCAACTAATTATTAGAGGGTTCATTGCAACAAGCTACCAATGCTCTGAGGAACCTCTAAATAGTTAACTCTGATGATACCAGAGGTCTATGATACAGAAAAATGCTTGCAAAAATCATGATGCCAGCCATTCTTTCCTGGATCTATGTAGGGTAAGGAGTGTATTATCTGGGTTACATTCATCCAAGCCTTAGCAGCTTGCATCATTTCTCTCAGTATTGGTCTCTATGAAATTAGAGTAACATAGACTCTCTTGGATATTACAGAGGTAAAAGACATAGTACATATTAAACACAAACAAGGCAATTGTTTGAAATGTCCAAAGACTCCTTAGCAATTTACAAGCAGCACTCTCCACCACTCATAATTCAAGAATGAATTATTAAGCATTATGTTTGGTAGGACAGAGGACATAATGATAAATAGCAGTTCTCAAGTTTCAAGCAATTTGTCTAATATCTAGACATAATTAGGGACTGTAAAGGTTAATTATTTAAGACCAGGTCAAGCTACAATAGTAGAGACTAGCTTCAAACTGAATAGTCCTCACTCATTCTTCTGAAAATTGGGACCACAGGCATGTACCATGAAGTCTGGCTATGATTGCAAACTATGGAGGTTTAAATGCTGTACTACTCAGCTAAGGTAGTAGCTACTTAGATACTGTATTACTGTTTTACAGAGTTAGAACCAACAGCATAAAAATAATAGATAGATGAAGGGAAAGTTACTAGGGAAACTGCCTCATGAAATTTTAGCAGCTGTGATATCCCATCTTATGCTTCTTACAAGCTGGAGAACCAGGAAAGCCAGTAGCAAAGTTTGGTCTAAATCCAAAGGCCTCAGAACCATAAATTCTGTTGGTATAATCTCAGTTTAATAGCAGATAGTCTGAAAATATTAAACATGGTCCTGTACACGTCCTATAGACCAAAGACCAGAGTACCAGAAGTCTACATTGTCATAAAAGACAATGGGTGTCCCACCTCCAGATCTGTCACAGAGAGGGAGAAAATATGTTCTCAATGAGAGAGAGTGGATCTCCTTTAGTCTACAGAGTCATATTAATCTCTTCTAGAAACGCCCTCATAGACATACCCAGAAATTCTGTTTTCCCACCTGTCTCAGAATCTTTTAATCCATTCAGGTTGACACTTGGAATTGACCCTCAAACGTGACCCTCTCTGGTGCCATGCTGTCCTTGTAAGTCATCCTTAGAGCCTTCTTCTATCCTTCATAGACATTGCCCCAAGCACTAACTGCTGTTTCTTTTTGATGCCCAATCCATTTTCAAAATTCATTAAGGTGATATATTAACCTAAAATCTCATAAGTATATACACGGTGGACACCTGAAAATAATTAACTCACTCAGAATTTCCTACCCAAAGACTTAAACTTTATATTCATGGCTACCACCTTTAATGTCTACATAGGGTTTTGTAAAATTATTTTTTTAATTTGTTTTTTCTTCTGGTCCTTTAGTTCCCATCAATAATGTCTCTGAGACTAATTAGACTAGGCCATAAGCTGTGGCTCATTGCCTGACTATCTCATAACCTATTAACCCATTTAAACTATTTTATGTCTACCATGTCATTAGTTACCTCTCCATTATCCTGTCCTACTCCGTCCTTAGCATCTCTTCATCATCTCCCTGCTGGTTTATGTCTGTCTTTCGGTTTGTCTACTGTCTCAGCTCTCTCAGCTCTCCCCAAGTATCTCTTATCTCCAACTATTTTCCCAAATCCTCTCTCTTTCTGCCAGTGTCCCACCTCCTATTTCCTGCCTCAGCTCATTGGTCATCAGCTTTTTTATTGACAGGTGATGTTTAGAAGAGATTCTCTCTACAAGTTTTGTTAAGTGTAGAAACACTCCTTTTTATTTAGTAAACAAAACAACTATTTAGTCCAGTATGGATAATTATTTCACACCTACTGTGAAAAAGCATATATTAAAATTGGTGTTATACTAGGCACTGTGGCGAGACGGTATTTAAAACAAACTAAGTGATGATGATGATGATGATGATGATGATGATGATGATGATAGACAGATGACACCACAATGAAAGAAGGATGAAGTGTATGATATAAGGAAGGAAGAAATAGAAGAAAAGATGAAAGGAAGGAGCAAGCAAGGAAAGTGAAACATGTCGTACAGAGAGTTGAAAACGGGAGTATGGCAGTGAGGATGAAAAAGACTACTAGGGACTGGTATTCAGAGAAAGAAGAGAAAGGGAGACTAGAAGAGAAGAGAGGAGAAAGAGATGGAGAAGGAGAAGGAAGGGAGAGGGCAGAGAGAGGGGGTATAGAGTGGAGGTAGAGCCAGGAAGAGGACAGGGAGGGGGAGGGAAGAGCTGTGGAAGGGAGGGAAACAGGTAATTGAGGGAAGGAAAAGGAAGAAAGCCCCTGGTCAAAGGAGAAGACAACCAATAGTTGTCAAGTGTGCAGACACACTTTCCCAGAGTCCAGATGCTCTACATGATTTAAATAGGTGACTCCCACTGATGTGGAGTCAATAAGAAAGTCTTGGAGACAAATGTCAAAATAGTGTCATTACATGCAAGAGAAAACAATGTGGAATGGAGACACAAGTCACTCAAAAAGAGTATGGCCAGTGTGGAGTAGGCAGTGTGGAGTAGCCCATGTTGAACAGATATGGGTATCCATTCAAGTCGCTCATAAATCCTGGGTGTCATTGCATAGTCAGGGAGTGAGAAGAGGTGAGTGCATTTTCTAATTTTGGGAGGCTGTTGATTAAAGGTTCACTTCAGAGGCCTAGGTCAGCCAGTGAGGAAAAGTCCTTCAATTTCTTCTTTATTTTTCAATAACACTGTCACTCTTGAGTTTCTTCCAATCTGTTTCTCTAGCTGATCTCTTTCTCTCTCTCTCTCTCTCTCTCTCTCTCTCTCTCTCTCTCTCTCTCTCTCTCTCTCTCTCTGTGTGTGTGTGTGTGTGTGTGTGTGTGTGTGTGTGTGTGTTTGGGGATATCTCCCCAGGCTACAACTAGAATCCTTCAGCAGTTCCCTTGTTACCACAGATTCACGATAGATTCCTCAGTTATCTACAGGAGAGGTGGGTGTGACACACCACACCTTTAATTATGAAATATTCCCTGTTTGTGGGCTTCTTTCTCACTGCCTTTGTCAAACCCTATGGATCCTGTTTTCCTGACAATTTCTTCACAATTCATTTCTTCTAACTTGCCTCAGTGTTCTCAAAACTCATGCACTATTGTACTTTGTATGACACTTGCGAGTCTGAGCAATTCTTCCTGTCAGATTTCAGACTCTGTGGGAGAGGGAGTGGTTTTTGGAGTGTTACAAGAACCAAGAGGTTAATTTTATTAGAGAATTGCGAAGAATCATCTTTTAGGGCATGACTCTATTAGTGTCTAACACAGTGTTGTATACATAATGGTTACTTTTACAGCACACACTGGTAACTCATTAACGTTCTATTCCTGTCTTCACAAGTGTTCCTATGATATTCAAACACAGGACGAATGTTCTGAGTATCAACAGCAGACTATGAGAGCTGTGATAGAAGCAAACAAAGAGAAGAGAGAGCTGCAATATGGCAGCCATGTAACTACTCTATTGCCTAGCTTCATTGCCATCGACTCCTATCTAATCTCCTACACTTTTTCTTTTCTTTTCTTCTTGCCTTATCTCTGTAGAGATCAATCATTGTTTAATAAAGTTACTTTAATGTTTCATCATGTCATTAGATTTTGCACATCTGTAGAACAAAGCTATATGGGTACTGACTGGTGCATGGCATGGTGTTGGCCAGTGAGAGGGATTCATTTAGCCATGATTTCATTATATTTCAGTAGTACCATGAACATTAAGAAGTATTAATAAAATAATAAACAACAAAAGAAAAATAAATAAGCCAAGCAAGAAATAATTTTCATGTGTCTGGGTCTATTCTGGTGCATTTTCTGGCACCAAGGGCTTGGCATCTTATGGCTCATCATCCAGTATAGTTAGTGTACTGGTTATCTTTCATATTCATGCAGCTCACATAGTGATACAATGCTAGTATTTGACCAAAAAACTGCACCTGACCTATTATTCATCACAATACATGTATTGGATAGGTGTTTCTATTTGTAGGTATGTCTTTCTCCTAATCTATCTCCATCCTCTCATGGAGTTTCCATGGTGACCATCAGTTATCTTTTTATAAGATACAAGTGAACAAGTGAAGTATATTGGTAAAATAATGGCTAAAGAACACATATAAACTAAGTGCATAGAGAGTAACTTGACAAATGAGGTAATGGAGAAAAGTTCTATGGTGAGGGGAGATAGAAAGTATGTAAATAAGACAATTAGTTACATGAAGGTAGTTCTAGTTATGACTTTGTTTTGAATTTTAATAGGTAGCTATGTAGCAATAAATGCTTTATAGAAAAGTGATAAGTGCTCACTAAGTAGGTCTGGCTGCATCCCAACTTGATAAGGGTTCATTAATGGTAGCCCTAATTTTTTCTGTTAACACACAATGAAAATTCGTTTTTATTTAATTAAATAATCTATAGTTTCAAGGAGCATAAATCTTAGCTCAAGCTTCCTCACACATGAGATTTTGTCAGACTTGCTTTTGTTTCTTTACAAGATCAAATAGCCTGTATTTATAAATCAGCACACATTTGAGTTCATTTCTTTGGAGCCATGTTACCTAAGCATGAACACAACTTGAACAAGATGCTTATAAATGACATTCACACCCAAAATTCAGAGGTCAAAGAAGCTTGCTACAAACAAGGTTAATCTATCTGGCTCTCTTAGCAGAATGATAGTATTCTGCTGGCAAAAATTAATATATTATCATGCTGATGAATTTTTAAAGGGAAACACTACTCAGTGTCTTCCGGATTTCCAGTAAATAATTGTTTCCCTTAAAATATACCTAATATCGCTTTACAAAACTTGGTAAAACTGGGTAAACGGAAATGTCTGGTATTTCCAGGAATTGGCAGCATCATTTGTGCGAGACAAACTGAACCTAGTAACCAGAGGTCTCTGCTAGCTCCCTTCATGTTGCACAGTGTATGAGAGCCCTGTTTGGATTTTAGATGTTTAACTTTAACCTTATGCCATTAATGAGTTTAACACTCTTTTCTTAATTAATCAAAGACAATTATGAATATGATGTGTCAGAGACAGCAATTGCACAGAATATGGGATTAACTGGTTATCAATGTCTGATCTATTTCAGGAAATTAACTGGACAGGTAGTTCTATAGTTGCTGAACATCTCCTTCCTCCTGCCCCCAAAACTAGGTTCAATCCATCAGTAAGACTTGACAGAGCTTCTGTGATTCTCCTACTTAAATTCTAGAAGTGACAAGAGGTTCCCATTACAGCTGCCTGGAGCTCTTGAGGCCCTGCTGGAGCAGGTGGAAGTGAGAGCAGAGCTTCAGATGTTAATAGAGAAATCTGAATGGAGACTCAGACCTGAAGTATGATCTCTGCTTAGACACTTATGTGCAATTGAGACCATTTTGTCTCCATTTCATCTTTAAAGCACAGAGGCTAAAGCAATCTGACCACCGATTATACATATCCAAAGAAAAAGTGATCAATACCGTGAAGAGACATATCCACTCATGTTCATCACAGGAACTTTCTACAATAGCTAAGCTCTTAATTCAGCCATGAATGAATCGACTATGATGGAATACTATTTGACCATTAAAAGGAAATAAAACTTGTCATCCATGACAACATGGATTAACCAGAAGGCTGTTAAGTGAATAAATCTGGCACTAGTTTCCAGATGGTAGGGTAGATCTGAAGTGGATTGGAGATGCAGAATAGGGACTTGTTGGTCAACATCAGTAAATCTTCAGTTCAGTGGTCCATTTTGCAGGTGAACATGAGGAAAGCTTTAGTTAATTAATAACTCTCTCCACAAAAATGTATGTGAGCTAATGAATATGTTAATTAGCTTTAGTCATTCTATAGCATGTTTACATTTTAAACATTACCTGTGTACCATAACTATTTAAATTTTTGACAAGTTAAGAATAATTTAATAATAATATTGAAGAAGCAGCAACTGAACCACTTTTATATAAGTAAATAAATGCATACTTGCTAAACTAGATGTGAGGCTTGGAGTTCTACCTACTCAGGAATGGGTTTGAGTCCACTGCTACCCAAGGTTTCTATAGCAATGAGGACCTAAGCTTGTCAAGTCCCAGTTATTACTGGTCAGTGTCATGATGGAAGGAAGCCTATGTCAACACTCACTGCCCTACTGGTGTGCAACAGTGAAGGGAGCTATGTAATAACACAGTCAAGGTTATTACATAGGTGTAATCTAATATTAGGAACCAGGGAAAAGGTGATGTTTGGTCATGTACCTTCATATTAAGGATGAGATGGAAATTGGAAGAAAAGCCAAAATCTACTACTTTTGAGGTTCATATGGTTATCTGTCGAAAATGTTTTGTCTAGTTTGCTGTTGTTGTTGTTGTTGTTGTTGTTGTTGTTGATGTTTTATGGAGAATTTTCAAACTGATGTCTGATTTTTCACCCTCATTAATTCAAGTACCAATTCCAAGTTAGGGACAATAATATGGTCTTGTTCTTCTCATTAATATTAACCACAGTGCCATTAATTACTTCAAACCCAGCCTTTGACTGTTTACTTAAATTCTGCTAAGTTTGCATTTCTTGAAATTACATCTTCACCAGGGCCTCTGATTGCATCCTGTATCACTGGGGATAGTAGCCATGACTGCCAGTCACACTCCATGAGTGTTCTCATACAACTTTTCCATCCTGGCTTTAATCTGCTTCATTAAATGGCAGCTCTCTTTCTCATAGCACCTCATAAGGTAGCACCCCAGATGCAGCTAACCTCTCATTACATAATTCTCCTCTTAAGACAATGTTCAGCTGTGCTTGGTATGTTGGGCAGAATGAAAACTCGTTGAACATTAGTGTCTGAGATCTGAGTCATCACATACCTACCCATCCCATCTCATTTTGTGTGAAAGAATAAACATTGGTGATTTGCCAAGGTAAGAAGCAACGAAACTATACCAGCATTTAGAAATCTCTGGAGCATGCCAGACATTGTTATATACACAAAAGTGTTTAAATGCTATCATGTCTCATGTTCCATATTATCACCAAAAGCCATGGAACTTAAAACTTTTGACAAGGACTTTGGCAAACTTTAGTATACTAGAGTTTAAGAAAAATGATCATATAACAGATAAGGGATGCCTCCCATGTATCTTCTTAAGTCTTCTAATGTGACCTCTAGAATATGAAGAGGTAAAGTTCATGTTCCAACACCAATTCAACCTTAACACAATCATTCTTAAAAGGTCTTAATAGGCCTGATTTATCTCCCACATATTAAAAGGAAGAAACAACCAGACATATGAGGAACATAAAAATGAGATCTAGTATAACATGAGGGTTTTCTCATCTGGGATAACAGGATTTGGGAGATTATTAAGTGTAAAAATCCTTGAACATCCATGTTTGGTAAATGTTTCTTCTCCAAAACTTGTCTATGCTTGAGATTAATTTATTTGTGTTTATTTTAACTGAGCTTAATCTCTTTCTTAATTGGAGAAACAATGTTTACTAACAAAGTAATCCAATAATTAAGCAACTAATACATGAGACACAAATACAGCTTGCAAACTAAAGCTTCCACCATTATGAAACAAGTTCTTGGTGATGTCGGTGGTGGGGGCATATAGATTTGTTCTTCATGGTCTATGAGAACGTCAGTGCCCTCTCCAACATCATTGGGTATACAGGTTAACATTAGAAAACAAATCACTGAAGGAAAGCCTTGTATATAAATGTGTTCAGTTTCACAAAGTTGCTTACCTTTTTGTCCTCAGGCCTTATGAAGATGCTTTTACTATATTACAGATTGAGGTAATGCAGTTGCAGGTTACATATGCTAAGCCCTGGCTGCAGAATGCTAAGTGCAATGATAACTCTTCATTAACATCTATCATTGCTTAAAGACCAAAAAAGGGATGTATTAATAATAAGCAGCTGAAATATCACATTTATTTTAGCCTGAAATTCTTTTATGGGTTAATATGTTGATCTATGACTTTGGAAAAAGACATTTAAAAAATTTTTCTAGTTATTCTAGGATTCTCCAAATCCTATTTCTGTTGCTATATTTTTGGATGTATGGCCTTCCACAGCATACCAGGGGTTTCATTTTTTTAAAAAAACTTGATTCCCCCTCTTCCAGGATCTATCAATAGCTTCTCAGCTAGAAGTAGAACTTCATGGCTATCACTTCTTTCTGTGCCAGGATGTGGTTTGAATGAACTTTCACAAGGCTTATGCATTCCATCACAGCTGCTGCCAATCCATATGAGCAACTTTGAAGCCGTGCCTAGAAGACACTGTGTTTTGTAGACATCTACCACCCCTGGTTGTACAAACAGTCCTTCTACTACCTCTTCTGCAATGATCTTGGAGTTTTGGAAGAAACTAGATAGAGATGACTATTTATGGTTGAACATTCTGCACTTGACCTGTTGTGGGACTCAGTATCAATCATTATTTACTGCAAATAGAAGCTTCTCTAATGAAGGTTGAGAGATGCATGTATAATGATAAGATAATCATTTACCAGTACAATAGTAGTAGGGTCTCCTCAAGGGCCTATTCCTTATCTAGTTATAGGTTCTTGTACTGATAATGGTACCAACTATAGGTGTTATCTTGTGAAGTTGAACTTAAATCCATCAGACAGCATTTGGTTACTCCCATGATATCTGTACCACCATTGAACCAGTGGCCATGTCTTGCCAGGGCAGTTGTTAATATAGCTTCCAAGGTTCCCAACTTGAAAAGAGTTATGGTTACTTTTCTTCTTTGGTAACATGCATTGTGCCTTTAGGTATTATGAAAGTTACCCATTAAGGATTAAGCTTCTGGGTTAGTACCAGATTGACTTCATTGTGTTCTATGGCTCAACTATATAGTATCTTCAGAAATAGGGTCTTACAGGCAAGATCTGGAGGCTAATCAAGAGCAGTGATGATAGACTGGTTGTTATTGTAGAAGTTCGTATTCCAAAAATTGTAATATTTGGGGATCTATGGGACTTCATTGACTAATAACTCCAAAAGAGGTCACACATTCCTGTCACTAGGATTATTGTTAGCCTCTAGTATCTGGAAGGGACATTGTTGTTCCATTATAGGACAACTACATTTTTAACTCTGTATATGTGTATATGTGCATTTTAGGAAGTTTCTATAGTAATAGGTTTCCATGTAACTTTTTCAAAAGGTCTTCAGTGTTATTTATTCCTCCCATATTTCCTCTTCCATCTTGCACTCATATTAACTTAATCCTTTCTGTTGCATTATTCATCTTTCAGACATTATACTACTGTATTATAACTCTCTTCCCTTGAACCAACCCCATGACCACTTGCTAATTTCTTTAAAGTTTTATGAGGAATTTCTACTATAGTTTCCATAGTGGCTATATCAGTCAGCATATTTACCAGCAGTGAATAAGTTTTCTGCTTTCCTTGCATCCTCACCAACATTTTTCATCATTTGATTTGTTTTACTTTTTAATCTTAGTCATCTTAACTGAATGAAGTGTAAATTCAAATTTAAATTTGAAGTTTAAATTTGCATTTCCCTAATGGCTGAGGATGTTGATCATTACTTTAAGTATTTATTTCTCAGCCATTTATATTCATCTTTTGAGAAATCTGTCCCATTTTTTATTATAATTTTTGAGTTTAAAATATAAGGATATCACCTCCGCTTGTCCCTTTTCTCCCTCCAACCCCTCCTATGTAACCCACTCTCATTGCTATCTTTCCAATTTATGGCCTCTTTTTTCTTAACTTGAGTCATAGAACACAATAAAACCAATCTGGTATTAACCTGGAAGGTTCATTCCTAGTGGATAGTTTTTATAATGCTTGAAAGTACAATGCGTGTTATCAAAGAAGAAAAGTAACCATCACCCATATCCAGCTACAAACCATGGGAGCTATATTAACAACTGCCCTGGCAAGGCATGGCCACTGGTTCAACAGTGGTACATGTATCATGGGAGTAACCAAACACTTTCTGATTGGATATAAGTTTCATTCTATAAGGTAAAACACACACACACACACACACACACACACACGCACACACACACATACACACACACACACAAACACACACACACACACACACACATGTCTACACATATAAATATCCTGCTCAGTCTGATGTTTCTTGTATGTATATATTTTCAGGATTGACCATTTTGTATTAGAAAGCCAATTGGTGTATTCTTCCCTAGGGGAGACTATATCTCTTGCTCAAAGCATTCCTTAGTTGGCTGTAGTTTTTTGCTTATGATAAAGGCCTTGTGATCACTCACTGTCCATATTAGCATGTGTATTAGTGTCATCTTTGTTTAGGCAGTCATATTTGTGAAACTTCAAGAATGTAGCTTCTCTGACAATTCTAGAAGATACAATCTCACAGCAAACTTCATTTTGCTTTGGCTCTTACTATCTTTCTACTCTTTCTTCTACAGTGATCCCTAAGCCTTAGTCCAGAAGTTGTGTTATAATATATCAGTTGAAACTGGGCTCCACAACTCTGCATGTTGATCAATTGTGATTTTTCCATATGGTCTCCATCTATTGCAAAGAGAAATTTCCTTGAGAAAGTAAAGTGGTGGTTGTAGGTTCTCCTCCAAGATCCATGCTTTTCATACTAGGCATGATCCCTTCTTGCTGAATGCATCTTAAATCCAATTAGAGAATTACTTGTTGTCACCAAGATATGTGTACCACTACTGCACCCTAGGGTGATCCTGTCACACTTGTCATTGTGGTTCCTAGGCATTATATCCAGGTATGACTGTTGCTTGTTTCTCTCCTTTAGGAGCTTACATGTTCCTTTCTATACAATGAAAGCTGGTTCTTGGGGAGAAGGCTTTCAGGTCAGATCCAGCTCAGGTCATCTGGATCCTATGTCTAAAGTACATGGTATCTTCAGGAACAAAAACTTATCTTCCACCTCTGATAGGGAGCAACAAAAGGCAATAGTAACAACCTATATAATGTTTGGGAAGTCTCTTGAGGAACTCTATCAACTCAAAAGAGGGCTTTATATTTCTGTTAATAGGGCTTTTGCTAGATGCTATATGGTTCTTGGGGGGAAGAATTGTCAGTTCAGATGTTAAAATTTCATTTAAACCATACATTTGTATGCATATACAGACATATATGTTATAGGTTGAAGCTGTAAGTCTTTAAACTGTTCTGAGCTCCCAGCGGGTAGTTGTGTGCTTCATGCCAACCACCCCAGATGTTCTGGATCTCAGACAAAAAACACACACTTACACACACCGCCTTTATATTTTAATCTGCCTTAGCTAGCTCAATGGCTGGGCCAATCCTGAACCTCCACATGGCTAACACACTCCCCTCTGATATTCTTGAGTTATTACTTTCTAAAATCTATACTTTATCCCTGCTACCCCAGACCCAATTGGAGGAGTGGACCCTGGGGCCATTTGGCCCTGATTCTTAAATGGTTGGTTCTGTGTCTTCCACAGCTCTCATGTTTGTATCCTCTTCCTTCTACCCTGGTTATTCTCCTTCTCCCTGTCCTGTGTTCCTCTTCAGGAATCCTCAAAGTCCTACCTCTGTCCCCCTGCCCAGTCATTAGTCGCTGGCTCTTTATTGGCCAATCAAAAGACCAACTGTTGGCAAGGATCCATGTAAGCTCAAATCAAATCTCCAATAATAGGTATTTTAGAGAGTTATTATGATTTCTCAGACACCTTACAGTTATTTTACACTCCTATTCCTTCTGTACTCATCTCCATTTCCCTTTATTAAAGACCCCTGTTTTTTCATTTCCTCCTTCATATAAATCATTTCTACATCGCTGTTCCCCTTTCTATATCTCTCCAGCCACCCAGCCTCACAATAGTCCATTTTTACATTCCTGGTTTTTACTCCACATTATATACTCACAGCTGACTATTGGGATTAGAAATTTCATATGAGAGGTGTCTTAGTCAGGGGTTCCATTCCTGCACAAACATCATGACCAAGAAGCAAGTTGGGGAGGAAAGGGTTTATTGAGCTTACTCTTCCATGCTGCTGTTCATCACCAAAGGAAGTCAGGACTGAACTCAAGCAGGTCAGGAAGCAGGAGCTGATGCAGAGGCTATGGAAGGATGTAACTTACTAGCTTGCTTGCTTCTTCTGGCTTGCTCAGTCTGCTTTCTTATAGAACCCAAGACTAGAAGCCCACAGATGGTACCACCCACAAGGGGCCCTCTCCCCTTGATCACTAATTGAGAAAATGCCTTACCGCTGGATCTCATGGAGGCATTTTCTCAACTGAACCCCCTTTTTCTGTGATAACTCCAGCTTGTGTCAAGTTGACACACAAAACTAGCCAGTACAAGAGGAAATATCCAATATTTGTCTTTGGGGTTCTGTGTTGCTTCACTCAATATGTTCTTTTCTAGTTCCATCCATTTACCTACAAATTTAATGACTTTGGTTTTTTTTTTCTCTACAGCTAAATAGTACTCCATACTGTATATATAACCACATTTTCATTATTCATTCATCAGTTGAAGGACATTTAGGGTGATCCCATTTTCTAGGCATTATGATTGGAGTGTCAATGAACATATCCGAGCAAGTAGCTGTGAAGTAGGATGTCAAGTCCTTGGACATATGGAGAAGAATGAAATAGCTTTTATCTTTTTGAGTATTCACCCCCCTAATTTCCAGAGTGTTGTGTCCCATTTTTAAGTTGTATTATTAGTTTTCTTGATGTTTCTTTTTCTTTTCCTCTTTTTTTGGAGTTTCTATGCATTTTAGATGCTAATCCTCTGTCAGATGTGTAGCAGTGAAAGAGGTTTTCTATTCTGTAGGCTGTCTCTGCCCTGGAGTGATGGTGTCCTTTGTTATACAAAAGCCTTTTAGCTTCATGAAGTCTTATTTATTCACTGTTGCTCTTATATCTGTGCTACTGGGGTCCTGTTCAGAAAACCCTTTCCTAGCCAAGGAGTACATTGCTTTTTTCTCTATTAGGTTTGAGGCATCAGGTCTCATGATAAGGTCCTTGATCCATTTGGAGTTGGGGTTTGTAAAAATGAGAAACAAGATTGAGGAGTTTCATTCTTTTTCTTCTTTTTTTAATAATTAATCAGTCATATTTATATAATAAATTCTGAATTCACAAGATGCCTATACAATAATTTCAGAGTCAATTGATAAAGATATAAATTGCCCACCGAGATAAGACAAATTGTCCTGTAATTATCCATTCCTTATAAGATATTCATTGCTACCTGTGGCTATTTAAAGCCACACAGAATCTGGATTGTCTTCCTCCTGCATCTTCCTTCCTTCTCTTCTTCCTATGTCTGTTAATTTTCATTCTTCCACATACAGGCCAGCACTTTTCTTGAAGATGCTGTGTTTCTTCTAATGTGTTTTGCTAACCTTTTGTCAAAAATTAGGTGTCTGCAGTAGTGTAGGCCTACATGTGAGACCTCAACTGTATTCCACAGGTTAACAAATTTGTAGCTATGCCAGTGTCATGCTGAATTTATTACTAAGCTCTGTAGTATAGCTTGAAACCTACCATGTGTTACCTCCTCCTATTTTTATTGTTTGTGATTATTTCGGTTATGCAGAGTCTTATGCTTTTCCATATGAAACTTAACATTAGTTTTTAAATTTCTATGAAGAGCCACACTGGAATTTTACTGAGTAGTATGTTAAATCTATAGATAACTTTTGATAGGATGGTCAATCCATGAGTATGGAATGCCATTACTTTTTTTGATATCTTCTTCATTTTCTTTTTCTTTTCTTTTAATGTTTTGAGGTTTTCATAGTAAAAGTCTTTCACTTTATTGAGATTTCTTTCAAGGTATTTTTGAGGCTTTTGTAAATAATATTGGCTCCCTTGTTTTTTTCAGTTTGTCATCCATATAAAGAAAAGCTGCTGATTTTTTTTTCATTCAATTTTGGGGCCTGCTACTTTGCTGAATGCATATAAACTGTAGGAATTTCCTTGTGGAATCTTCGGGGTCTTTTTGTATAGAATCATATCATCTCCAAATAATGATAGTTTGACTTATTTCTTTCCTGTATGTACCTGTTGCTCTCCTTCAGTCATCTGTAAAGAAGTAAGAAGATTGGACATCCATGTCTTCTTCCTGATTTGGAAGACAAAGTTTCTCTCCATCCTGGTGTTGACTTTGGGATTCCTTAATTTAAAATATGGTTCCTGTATCTTTATAATCACTAAGACTTTTATCATTAAGGGATATCAGATTTGGCAAAGGTTTCCTTCTACATTTAATGAGATGATCATGTGATTTCTGTCTTTGAGCGTATTTACTTGGTGGTTTATTTATGTATGTTAAATCATTCCTGCATCTCTGGGATTATGCCAACTTGATGGTAGTAAGTTATCTTTTTTATGTGTTCTTGAAATCAGTTTGCAAGTATTTTATCAAGAACATTTACATCCATATTCAATAAAATGTTGGTATGTAATTTCGGTTTTTGTTGGGACTTTTCAGGTTTTGGATATCAGAATGATATTGGTTTTTAAATAAGAATTTGAAATGTTTCTTCATCTTGTATTTTACAGAATAATTTAAGAAGTCTTTGTGTTAGTTCTTGAAGGTCTCACAGAATTCTGGGCTGAGTCTATCTGACCCTGAAATATTTTTAGTTAGGATATTTTAAATTATTGCTTCTATCTCATTATATATTATAGTTCTGTATAAATTACTTATTACATCTGAATTTACCTTTAGATCTAAAAATTCATCTGTTTTCTTTAGATCTTCCAGTTTGGTAGAATGCAGATTTTTATAATGTATATCATTATGATTCTCTGAATTTTTACAGTGTTGTAGTGTCTCCCTTTTCATTTATAATATTATTAGTTAAAAACCTCTATCATTCTTTTGGTTCAGTTTGTTAAAGGTTTGTCAATGTTGTTAATCTTTTCAAAGAACCAACTCACCATTTTATTGACTTGTATTTTTTTATTTATGCTTTATTAATTTCACCCTGATTATCTCTTCCCATCTACTTCCAGGTGCATTTTAAGCTATTCATTTGAGTTCTCATAAATTTTTTGATGTAGGCATAGTGCTGTAAACAGTCAACTTAGAGCTGCCTATATCCCTATATCGGGTCCCATAACATAAGTTATATTTTCATAAATTCATATTGATATGTTGTGTTTTCATGTTCACTCAATTCTAGAAAAATTTAAAATTTCCTACTTGATGTTTTTGCTTGGCACAATTATCACCCAGTAGTATGTTGCTTATTTTACTCCAGTTTATGTACTCTCTATAGTCTATTACTGTTGCTATCCACAAGAAAATTCAGGATATTATTTCAATTTATGCTTCTTGAGACTTGTTTTGTGTTATAATACATGGTCCATTTTGGAGAAAGTATCAAAGGATGCTGAGAAGAATGTGTATTCTTCCGTATTTAAGTGAATTTTTCTGCAGTTTTCTGTTAGGTTCATGTGACGTATAATGTCATTTAACTCCAGAGTATTTCTGTTTGATTTTCTTTTTACTTTGCTTTTGTTTCACATTGTTTTTGAGGCATGGTCTCTCTATGTACCTCTGACTATCCTGGAACTCACTGTGTAGACCAGGCTGGCCTAAAACTCCCACAGATCCACCTGCCTCTGCCTCTGCCTCTGCAGTGTTAGCATTAGAAGTGTGGGCCACCTCATCTGGATTCTGTTGGATTTTCTTGCTGATAACATGTCTATCCATTTGTAAGAATGGGGGATTGACATTAACTACTAATTTTGATCTGAAGCCTATTTTGTTACATATTAGAATAGCTATGCTTGATTATTTCTTAGTACTATTTTCTTGCAATAACCCTTTTCATCCTTTTACCTGAAGATAGTGTCTGTCTTTGATCATGAAGTATAGTTCTTGGAGGTAGTTCAAATATAGACCCTGTTTTCTAATCCAATCTGTCTGTTTCTTTTTATTGGGAAATTGAAACTATCAATATTCACTGTTATTAAAAGATGTGTATTCATTTCTGTCATTGTGTTGATTCTGTAGTGTTTTCTCAGATCACTTTTGACTACTTTTCCTAAAATTATTCCTTTATTCCCTATAACTTCTTGGTTATGTTTATTCTTCTCTTCAGATTGAATGATCTTTCTACTATCAGCAATAGAGATGGCTTAGACGTCATTAATTTTTTAAATATGTTTTTATTATGGAAAGATTTTATTTCCCTTTCCATTTTAACAGATAATTTTACTGGGTGAAATAATTTAGGTTGCCTCTTGGGGTCTTTCAGGACTCAGAACACATATTTCCAGGCCCCTCTAGAGTTAAAGGTTCCTCTAGAGTATTATTCTAAAGGGACTAGTTTTGTAACTGACTTGACCTTTCTGTCTTAAAACACTCAATGCCTTTTCTTTATGGTTTTAATGTTTTAACTGCAATATGTTGTATAGCGTTTCTCTCTGTTCATGTCTATGAGGTTTTCTGTAAGCCTCTTGTACTCAGACAGGCATTTTGGGGGGGTTGGAAAATTAGCTTCTCTGATTTTACTAAACATATCCTGTATGCTTTTGCTAAGGTATTCCTCCTCTCTGCCTATAATATGGAGATTGGATCTTCTCATGGTGCCCCCTCCAAACTGTCCCATAAACTTCTCATTGACTTTTTGAAGATTTAATTCCTTCCATCCCTGACTCTGTCTTTCCATTATTTGTTGAGGCTTTCCAGTTGGAGTTTTAATTGACTTTTTGAGTTTTTTTATTTCCAAAGTCTTTCAGTTTTCATTTTTAAAAAAACTTCAAATTCTTTCTTTGTATCCAGGATTAACTTCCTTTTTTATTCACCTGTTTGTGAATGAAATCTTCTTTGAGTTGTTTGATCATAATTATGATCATTCCTAAGAGTTCTTTGAGAATTCTAACAGATTATTTTCAATAAGGATCATTAATGTGGGATTTGTATTTCTAGAAGAGGCATGTTATATTGGTTTTCTGTGCTGTTTTTATCTCTGCAGTGGGATTTGTGTATCTGGCACTAGTTTATTGGTTGAGTGTTTTTTTCTTGTTTTGATCCTCTTTCTTCTTTCATTGTAGGTGTTTAAATATTTAACAGGGAATAATTCAAAAAAAGTTGAGATGCTGATTTTCATCTGTCTAGTGTTTGAGGTTAAAGTCTGTATCCTGAGTCTTTTGCTTGTTACTTAGTCTGTTTGTTGCTTTCGGTGGTTTGATTAAGAGCTTGGAACAAGTTCCCTCTAGCAGTGTAAACTATTCTTGAGTCCAAAACCTGGGTAGGTCAACTGGAGAATTCAAGCCAAGCAAGTGGTAGGCTCTATTAACTCTTGAATGGAGTCTGGATCTCCCTATCTTTTGAGCTGTTTGGAGAGACCTTTGTGGGGAACAGGCTGAGAATTAGTACAACTTAAGGGGCCAGGGAAGGTGTGATACTGACAAGCAGCCAACTAATAGCCCAAAGGAAGAGGTCCTATAAAGCTACAGGGTAGTTTACCTTGTCTCCATGCCACATAGGTTGATGAGGGCCCCTGGTATGGAGGGTTGGAGGGGATCTGTGATCTGGCAAGATTCAAAGGAAGGCTGGAGGATCCTTGATAATGTTTTGATGAAGAAAAATGAGATGACATTTTGATTATTTTTAATAACTTCAGTTTATTTAACATAGAAGTTTCCCAAGATGTGGATGTCTATGAGACAAAAGCAGTTATGTTCATGATGGAGAAAATCATGAGAACCTATGGAGAGGAAGAGAGAAGGGGAGAGGATAGCATTCTGAATAGTGAATCCAGACAGAAAAAAATAGTAACTAGCTAATAAATAGACCAACTGTAAGTGAGAGACGTTCTTTCTCGAACCCTACTCCACCAAATCCATGCTAATAGCGCGGCTCCTAGTGACAATCCCGCTCTGTAATGAGCACCCTTGTCCTGCAGAACACCTGTTCCTCTTACTCTAGGACCAGTTGGTTATGTAACCTTTCTGCACTTCTGCCATGTTTCTACCACCACACCTTGCCACCCTACAGCTTGTTTTCATCTCACCAGATTGTGCCATACCTCCAGGCATTTTCAATGCCCAGAACAATGTCCAACACAAATTGAATGTGTACATTGCCAGTTGTCGAATTTATAAGTAAATGAATGAGCCTTGCGTCAATATGGGAGACATTTTATCATGAGAGGTCTTTCCAGACTATTTTCCAAACTATTATTTCATTGTGTAATCATACTTGATTAGCTGCACAACTAAATTCAATGGTAGAAAATGCCCATATTATCATGTTACAGATGTTCATGTTAGAGTAGTTAGACTCTCTTGCCACATTTAGCTTAGTTTCATCTAGTGTCTTCCAAACGTACTCGATAGTGAAAAGATTTCTCCTGGCAAACAATTGTTCCCATGGAACTAATGTTGGGCAAGGCCCTGCCTCGGAAAAGAAAAAGGGAAAGTGTTGAGGAAGTGAGTGCACAGCATTTTTGACAGAGCCCAAGTGTCAGCCTGACCTAACTATTACCAGTGAAAGCCAGATCATATCACTGTTTTGAAAGGAATCTGACATCATGGGAAGTGGGAGCTTGTTCCATCTGTCCTCACCTCTGGGTGCTCTGGAGTTGGTGCCTTATCCTCTGGCCCCTTTTGATCCTTGTTTACTCTTATCTTTTCCTATGGCTGTGGAACTCTTAACTATTCTGATGGCAGATAGTTCCTCAGTGCTCTCCTTCTCACAGAAAGGCAAAAAGCCTCATTCAAAGAAGGTACATGTTCCAGAGAATAAAGGAGACACTCTCCTTTTAGTCATGCCTCAAACTTGAATGAAATGTCTGCACACAATTTTAACTCAGTAAGTGTTACATATGAAGGTAAAGAAAGCATAAGGTCTTTGGAAACTTTTGTGGGTTTTGCTGTTATTACACTACAAACTACATTTATACTATATTAAAACTGGGGAGAAGGTTCAGCCAGTAAAATGCGTTTTGTGCAAGAGTGAGGACCTGAGCTTGGATCTCCAAGAACCCACCTAAAATGCTGAGCATGGTGGGGTGTCATGGGAGCTCTGGCTCTGGGGTAAAGGGAGGAGTAGAGAGAGGCAGATCCCTGAAGCTCAAAGGCTGGCCAGCCTAGCAAAATATATAAGCTTCAAGTTCAATGATATGTTGGACCCCAAATAACAATGGTGAAGCCTAATCAAGGAAAGATACCCAAACTGTATCTTTGGCCTCTAGACACATACATGTGGATACACGCATACACGTGCAGACACAGGCACACATACCTCCACTAATAAATATATATACTTCACACATATGATAGAACATATACTAAAATTTAAAAAAAAAGGTTAATTCCTTAATGCTTCCCTTAGTATCTATTGCCAGTATTCTTTTTAATAATTTGGGTTATGCCTCATAACTTTTTACATTTGATTTATATAAAGATGGAGCGCAAAACGGCATTTGTATATAATGTTAGTAGCTATGAAGACATACTGTTTACAATGTACACAAAAGCAGTCTTGTTTTGTTGCAAACTGTGCTCATCCTGTGCATATAATTTAGAATATTCCCCCATCCTTCCACACAAAACGCCATGCCCGTCTGTTTATAGTGTCGCTTGCTTTTACCATCTCCGTAGTGTCCTGATGTGTCTCTCTTCAGATAATTAGGATTTGATAGCACCCTACGCTTAGATTCCCTTCTGATCACTTGTAAGGAATCTACTGCTCAGTGCTCACTCTCCATGGAAACCCTTATTCCATCCTCTTCTGATGAGTGTGACATTTGTTAAGGGGAAAGCACCTTGAAATAACACTTCTTAGCTCACATGTATGGTTTACTTAACTTGGTTCTGCAAGCTTTCCCCTTGCAACGACTGGCCATTTCACACTGGTCTTCACTGCCTAATGGTCTGAAGCACCCTTGTCTCTCTGTTAGAGCTTTCTATTCCACTGGTGTTTATTCACATGCTTTGTCTGCTTTTCTAGTAAGTTCATTGTGTTGTGGGTATAAAGGCAGAGGTATAGTTTATGAATTCTGATGATCTGAGTATTATGTGGAATACACACATACACACACACACACACACACACATATATATATCTATGTGTGTGTGTGTGTACATACATATATATGAATATTGTATGTTTATGTATTTATGATGTTTCTTTTTCTTTTTAGCTTTTAGGTTTTTGTGTCATGCTAAGAAAAATCTTTTCTAACAGAGGTATAAAAAGATCACTATATTTCCTTTTGATGCTCTATAAACTTTGCCATTTTTTCTACAAATAAATATTTAGTTCATATAGAACATATTCCGTTATGGATGTCATGGTGTAGAAATTTTCAAGTTGAGAAGGATAACACAAAACATCATGACTGCAGTAGAAACACAATTCATCATATTTTATTCTTTAAAGTCCAACAAAAAATAAAAATAGACATTTTCCCCATGTAGCCGTTCTGACCTCTTTATTTTCTCAGGAGGAACCACGTAACAAAACACATCCTATTTGTGTAGCACCTTAAACGCCAAAGCTTTTAGCACCTGCATTCTCCATTCCTACATGATTACAGCTGTCTAAGGTTTACAGCAGGTGGTGTTACCTGTTTTAAATGACGAGTCTACGGTCTCTAAGATAATTAAGGGCTGTATTGATCACTTTGCTTTTCAGATTTCAAGTATTCTTTCTACTCATAAACTTCCCACCAAGCGTTATTTTGTATGTGGAAAAAATCTCAAGACAGAAAGACTTACCTATATTAAAGGAGAAGACATTAAAAAACAAAAGTAGGAGTAGAAGAAGCAATATGGATTTGTTAAAGGCACTGGTCCCAAGCACTTTCTCCTTATTCTGGCCTAACACACATGGTCGTGACTGAGTTGCAAACCTGCTGGAAATGGGACTGGGGTGGGTGCCGGGAGGAAGCTTAACTGGAGAGGTGCAAATTGTGGCAGTGTAATTCCTAATACAAGACAGTGGAAAATTGCTAGCCCAATTGAGAGTTGTTAACACAATAGAAAGGACGCTGAAGGAAAACCTGATGTGTCTCTCCTACACCTTTTTTGTCCCCACTGCCATTTTCTGAGGGGATAAAATGAGATGACATCGGGAAGAAAACTGCCACACCAGAGCGGCATGATTGCTGCTTTGAATGCCGGGCAGGAGCGCCAGTGGGGCCAGATTGATCCGTTTCCAAGCAATGGTCATTACATTGCGTTTTACTCCGAAAAATGCAGCGCTTTTCTGTTTCCCGAGGTGTCTGTGGTGATGGATGGCGGACTGCCCTACCTCAGTAAATTATTTTATGTTTAACAATCCTGTGTCGTGGAATTAACTGAGTTGCACATTTCAGTGATGTCTGAAAACTCACTGGAAACTATGAAAAGAATGCAAATTATGGAGAGGAGGTTTGAATCGTAGGAAAGGGTTTTATCTTGGTCAAATGACTGTGTTTTGGATCTGATTAGATAAAACATCTCATTTTTATACCATTTTTTAAACGTTTGATGATATCCACAGAGAAAATGCTTATTCTTAAAAGAGAAGACTTAAAACTTTTTTGTTTCTCTCATTTATCATCTCAACATTACAAAGTCATTATGGTTTGAGAACGAGTCAAGGGGAGAATTGTACTTTTATGCATATGTATGAGATCAGAGAAGATTATAAAGTATCAGTCATAAATCTACTAACAATAAAATAACAAAAATTGGTGTGAATGCAGTTCCTGGCCAGCACCTATAACACACTCACACATGCATCCATTATAGGGTGAAAAACTGCCCCAAATCATATACGGTTATTTTTTTTCTGTGATGAAAACGTAAATTCTTTTATTGAGCCACACACAAACACATGGTCAACTTATGAACAAAGAAGCCTGGACCTTCCGCTGTAGCCACTTAGAATTTGACCCCTAGTAACTCATAGAAGTTCATGATATAATAATCACTTACTGAATGGTTAAATGAATAAACTGAAAGCACGTGTCAGGAATAAGATAACCAAGTTCTTCAATAAAATTGTCATTCATAAACTGTTCTATCACCTTTTCTATCAACTTAAGGTGAAGCTTGAGGTTAAATATTTTATTCTCTGGCATGTTTTGGCTCAGTCCCTGCATATTTTTATTGCTTACTACTTTAGAAATTAAATTGTGCTTATTGCTTATGTGTACATGCGGAGGTCAGAAGACAGCTTGCAGGAAGCAGTCTTTTTCTTCCATCATGTGGGTCCAAATGGACTGAACTCCAGCTGTCAGACTCAGTAGCAAGAGCTTTTCCCACTGAGCCTTCTTGCTAGTACTGCTATCTTTAACGTTGAGTTAAGTGGTAGAACTATGTATTCATCTACTTTTTTTAACTCTTCACGAGGAAAAGGAACTTAGAACGTGGAAAACACAAGAGTTCTTTATAAACTACTTGCTGCACATGAGCTGCAATAACCTCCTTGGCCTGGAGACTGAAAGGGAGCTGAGTGCCAAGCCCCCAAACTTCCCCTGAGTCCTAAATCTGAATAGCAGAAGCATGCAGTTTAAATATTGTAATTTATTATGTATATTTAATCATAAATCTAGGATAATAGATAATAATTATCTAGTTCTTATTAAACTGATTAAAGAAACCATATCTTTCTATAAATCATTAATGTTTTAAACAGCTTCAGCAAATTTAAACCAAAGACTAGAATGTAAATGGACTTTCTATATCTGAAGTTTATTTAATACTGTATTCATTCCAAGTTCTCCTGTTAAATTATTACTGTAAGTGATACTGTAAAATTATAAACTGAAAGTTAACCAAATTTTCTGTTACAGCCTTTTAGACTTTGTGCTTAAAGAGAAAGTCTTTGGCCCCATTAGCACAGCAGGGTGCCCGTCAGGTTCATAATGACAGCCTCTAAAGACAAAATGTTACACCATTAAAGCACAAGGCATATTTAAATAAGGAAGTACACTGGAAGGTAAAATGGATATGTTATTTAGACCTAACTTTTTCTTGGGCATTTTACCAAACATCTTTTAATGTATTCTGGATTAGTAAAAACGTAGAACAAAAACCAGGAGTCCAAAATGAAGAAAAGGAAGCTTTTGGATAAAAAAAAAAAAAAAAAAAAAAAAAAAAGATGCTCAACTTTAAAACAAAGATAATCCTTCAATTGGCTAATAGCCATCTTACTAGACCCCAGCAAGGAATCCACATTTCAGAGTGCTTAGCCGTAGGAGCCTGGTCACTGTTCCCATGCCTTCTCAGGTGGGAAGAGATGTCACCTTGTCCTTTGCTGGGTTCGAAGCAATCTTCTCTCCGCAAGTCACTTACTTTTAACACTTATAAGGGGTAAAACTTTTAAAGTCAAGAACAAACTGCATTATGCCTGCTAATATCCTCAAAAGCAAGGCCGTCAGGCCATTGTTGCAATTGCCTTATTGTTTCCTGGATGATTTGTTTGACTTTTTAAGAGAACAACGAGCTTCCAGCAGAGAGGTGGAGGCTGTCTTTGCTAAAGTATCATTTTTACAAAAGAAACTTTCCTCCTCTTTGGAAGCATCAGCAAAGTGTAAGGAGACAGGTTTTTGTTTTTAACCATCCAAATTCATGTTTACTCAAGAGATGGTTAACAGGTTAGTGTTCTATCTCCCCTTTGTTGTCTGCGTCTATATGCTTACAGTTAGGATATTATTATACACTAGACATTAGGTCACAAACATTCTCCAGTATCAATGCCAGGGTTTTCGATGTAGCATGCTTAGTATTTTAGTCCTTGTGGCTTTTCCTGTGTGTTCCATAATTTACATATCCATTCCCCATCATTGGATACATAGCTTGGAACAGCTTGTCATTAAGCATTGATTTACAGCTGAACTTCTCAGTAAGTTATCTCCTTGGCTACATAAGTTGCTTAACTTACAACATTTTCTTGACTAGTCCATAGAAATTAATATACTAAAGATGATTCTTGACCAGGATGTCTTCATTTGCAGGGAATTTGGAACCCAGGAAGCATAAGAAAATGATATTTGAGGGTTAGTTACTATTCACTTACCCATCTGCATGTTTCAGAAAATTGGAGTTAGGATTAACCCAAGGCCTGCACTGTCCACTGGAAAGATGAACCACATAAAGCAGTCATATATGTAATTGTTGAGCCTCCTAATAGCCACATTTAAAAAATACATAATAGAGAAAATCAATATGAATTATATACTTGAAATTTCAAATTTGAAATCAGTAAAAAAAAATCCAAATGAGATGTTTTATATACACTTTTGTACTATTAGAAATCCTGTGTATGTCTCAAATTTTAAGGCAAAGAGCAAATGAAAAATACACACATCACTGATAACTGGCCTCACATGTGCGCACACATACACACACACACACACACACATATGCACTTGTGCACACACATCTATGTACACACATACATACACAAAACATGTATATGTACACACACAAATGAGCATGTACAAATATACCATACACACATATCAACCATAAAATAGTAACATTGGAATAGAGATGGCTCAGCAGTTAAAAGCACTAGCTGCTCTTCTACAGGACCAGAGTTCAATTCCCAGCACCCACATGTCAACTCACAACTGTAACTCCAGTTCTAGGGAATCCAATGCCCCTTTTGTCTTCCACTGGTACTCAACACATGTGCTACATAGATATACATGTAGGCAAAGAGCCTATACACATAAAATAAATATACTTAATAAAGTTATTAAAAATTTAAAATCTATATTCAATATAGCTGTATTTTAAAATTCAATACTACATGTGCTAAGTCCTATTAGACAGCCCAGATGTAAGGCACTAGAGTAGATGGCAGATCAGAAAGTGAATTCCATCTGGAGTTTGAACTCTGCCTCTTACTAACACTACAGACAGATTACTTAATATTTCTGTGCTTCCATTCGTCTATAAGTAAAATGGGAATCATAGCAATAAAACTGCAGAGTTGAGGTAGAAATCTATGGGGTAACTTTAGGAGAAATAGTTAGCAAACGTCTTTTAAAAGCATAAATAGCAATCCAACATAATTAATTTTAATATCCTAAGCTTTGATTTGGGATCTTGTTACTACTTTCCTTATGTATATATTATTTAGAAAACCATTATTATTTCTCATAATATTAGTTATTTTTGTTCCCGTGATAAAATGCCATAGTCATTGAATCTTGTAGAAGAAAGAGTTTGTTTAAACTTTTAGTTCCAGGAGTACAAGGGTCCATAAAGTTGGGGAAGCCTGCAGCAGGAACCAGAAGCTGAGAGCTCCTATCCTTTGTCTCAAGAATAAAACTCAGAGAGCAAACTGGGAATGCTGGGAGTATTTTAACTCTCAAAGTACCACCTAAGCTTCCCTAAACAGCAACATCAACCAGAAACCAAGTGTTTGAATGCCCAAGACTATGGAGGACATTTCCTATAAAACCACCATATAAAGGCACTGGCATGTCATCCATACCTCAGACTACCGTGCCTCATGAATGTATGTGCCTATTGACTCTTTCTTATGTGTGTTGAGGACTGTCCTCTGTGACTCACATTCTTCCTTTCCCAGAAGCACTCAACACCATTTCCCCATGACTTTTGGACGGTATACTCTGAAAGTAAGAGGAGAGGGCTTATCAGGAGTCATGGGTCCTTTGCGTGCTATGTCTACTTGGCTTTGCATGTCTGGATACTTAGTGGGGAATTTGACCTACTCTATCTCTCCTCAATTCTTAATTTCCTACTCAGCCTGAAGTGGATGCAGAGATAGCTAAAGGTGTTTGACAGATGTTTGAGCTTTGCACTCTGCCTCGGGTGTGTGAGCCTCAATGCTTCTGACCTGTACAAAGATAGACCTGCCATGACGCAGCCCATGGAGAAGAAGTGAGTGGAGACATCTTCTGCTGACCCTGAACGTAGACTGAATTCCTTCCGGCAAGCGGACCCTGATTATAGTCACAAATCTTTTGCATTTAGAGAAGTGTTATGTTAAAGGCCAACACTGTTTTGAGATGCTGCAGGTAAAAATCATAGCCAGCAAAGCCTAATGTGTATTATTTTAAGTGACTTCTATGTGTTGATGTTTAAAAAAAGATGCAAACTGTCCAAGCAGGGTAGCCTAGTAACACAGTATATATAACACAGTATGCTGTGCAGTATAAGGTGGGTTCCTTAATGATCACGTGGTTGACTAGGAATAAGGCTCACTGACACTTCCTAGGATCACAAGGAAGGAAAACACAAAAATTCAGTGTAGTTTCTTATTGAATACATATCCCTCTGATACAAGAGTAAATTTGAAAAATCCTTAAATTAAGGAGTTGTAAGTTGGGAAACAACCATATTTAGGAAATGATGATGAGCTCCACCCAACTTTTGTTATATACCTGTACTGTGGAGATCTCCTTGCTGTCTTGTGCATAGTGCAGAAATCATTAAAAGCTAACATACATTCACATCTGTGTTTTTCTGGTACTCAAACTTGTATTGTCTACTGGTAAAATCTCCTGTAATCCTACGTCCTGTCTCTGCCTCCCTGCAGCGCCCTACTAATTAAGTCCTCTATCCTGTCTTCAAACCCACCACTCTGCTGGTTTTTCTACCTCTTCTCAAGATATTCCTATGTTCTTAGGATGTGAGTACCTCCACCTCCTTTCTGGTCTATCTCTTTGCCATCTTAGCTCCAATATTTGGAAGAACTGATGTTATGTGTGTCACCCCTTTTCCACCTCATGTATTTCGCCAGAATCAGAGACGTGGACCATGCATCATTTCCTATCATAGGACACTGCTCTCACCAAGGTTCACACGTGTTTCCTGGAGCTAAAGCCCACAAGAACTGTCTATCTGTTTTCATGTGATCTGTCTTCAGCATCTGATGCTGCCATTCATTCTTTTCCCTCCCTTATCAAATCAACTAGCCTCAGTTGGAGATGTTGCATAAGTTTTATGTGTTTGCATTCCCCTCCTGCCTCTTCAGCCCAGAAGGCCCTCAGTGCTGCCTCCACAGCCCTGCTTTTCTCTCATGTGTTCTTTTCCACAGGATGTGAATGCTGATAGGAACACTCGAGGTGCACACTTCAGGTTTGTCTTCTGACTCTAACCCAAACTTGTTTCCTACCAGACAGTTTTGATTCCAACGCACAAACACAGGTGTTCTCGAATTAATCACACTCCAAATTCAGTACAACAGAACAGAGTGAACATGTATTTTACTTGCTAAGCCATGTCATTTTTAATATTAGAGAAAAATATTTTCATTGCTTATAGCTAAGCTACAGTTACAGTTAAAATCAGAAGCTGTTCTGGGGGTTTTAAGTGACTTCTTTAGTCACAACCAGCACAGTGCTAATAGACTGTGACTTTTTTAGAGGTCCATGAAACTACTTTAATTTCTGGTCAGTTAGCAAATTTAAGTCATGCTCTTTAGCCAAGTGTTTTCTTGTTTATCTTTCACTGTTCTCTTGGTTGAACCTAGTCTCCCTTTCTTCCTATGGAATTTCCAGTATTCTTTTATTGGCCAGTCAGAAAACGTTTCTTTATATCATAAAACCACCACTGGCCTGCAGAGCTATGTTCAGGCAAGGCTTGGTTCTAATTTGCAGTGAGCCTGTTTGTGGCAGGCAAAGGAAGACCTTCCTTCACCAGTACAGAATTTGGAAATGGTATCAAAATGAATGAGCCTGCCTCGTCTGCTAACAGTTGGACATTTGTCTTTAAAACCTAGCATTTGATTTTAAGAAAAATCTTAGCTGTAAGATAGGTCATTTCCCCTTTAAGGTTATAAATGAGGAGACCAAGAATACTGTAGAGAGAGCCTGGAGGCACTGCCTTTGTAAGCAGACACTCCACACCGCACAAAGCTCCCCACATTGTGGGGTTTACTGGGTAAATTTCCACCTGCTCCGTAGATTGAACTGATAAGGTCATACTTGGGAGGAAAACAGAAGAGCATATCCCTTCTCAAAACATGCTCCTTTGATCATCTCTTCTCTATACTTATCTGACTGGAAATAGCATTGATATCCTGATGTCAAAATTCTCTTTCATTCATAAATGAGCATAGTACAAATAAGAGTTTAATAGGAAAGATATATTTATAAACATATTCTCTACATCCCACATTAGCAAGAAATAGAACCTTTTCAAATTTTACATGGTTCTAGTTTTCTAAATACCACACAAACATAATAATGAAAGCATAGGAAATAAATCAATATTCTGAGTTTTGAAGATACTGAGGACTAGCAGAATAGAAGACAGAGGCACAATTAAAACATACTGATTCCATGCACATTAAAAAGAATAGAGTGTGTTCAGAAGAAATAATGATGCCTCACAAGTGTACCTAGTCTTAGCACTCTTGCCATCCTTAACATATAATGCTATGAGTACATGTATCTACTCTTAAAATACCATGATGGTAGAGTAAGCATTGTGTACACATAGAGTGCATATAGAGGGATACATACATACATACATACATACATACATACATACATACATACATACATAATTGGATGCCATGATAAATCGAATTAATTTCCCAGACACTGGATTCTCCTCTCTTTCTCAGAAGCCACAATTATCTCCCAGAACTCCTCAAGTTCTGTTTTTACATAGAACTCAGAACAAGGGTGGAAAGTTTATTTCATCCTACATATAAAACAAGGGCAAGCTAAGTTCAGAGAAAGAGTGTTGGATTCGACTTGTGATGTAAGCCATGGGCAATTCCAACATTGGGGAAGCTCAGCCATGCTTACCAACAGTCTCAGTAGCCTTTACCATTTTGTGTGCTATTAGTAAGCATTGTTCTAATCTTGATTTTTGGCCATGCTTATTCAAAATGCTTGCACAATTTATACCTGCTATACTCCATTAATTCCACTTCAGGCTGATGTTCAGTGTAGTTATCAATCCGTTCCAAAGAGAGTCCATGCTCTTGCCAATTAGTCCAAGATTCCAAGGATTTCTTTTTCTCTAGTAGATGAAACTAATAGCTTCAACTCAGCCATAAAGCCATCAGTCCTAGAAGTTAGAACTTCACCACACAGAACACTTCAGAACGATAGGGGAAGAAACCCTTAAATAGAGAAGAAAATTAGTAGAGACACTTCTGAAGGCTAGACACATAGCTTCTCATACCCTTAAGCCCTAGAATCTGCTACCCATTCGCCTTCTCCTCTTTGTTAACAGTATATGGACAACGCCTGTCCTCTCTCCCCTCATCTTATTACCAGGGAAGAATTCACCAGACACAAGACAATGCCAAGAAGTCTCCAGGAACAAACTGTATGTATATCTTGCATGGGAAAATCCTCTTAAACCATGCAGAAGAGACTTCTTAAAAATCAAAGTAAATCCCAAGAACAAAAACCTACCATTCTTATGATTAACATCCTAGCTCTCCCTAAGACACAAGAATATTGCTTGCTTTTTTTCTGGTGTCAGACAATCTGAATTTTGCCAAGCACTGTGTTGTATTTCATCTGTTTGATGAAAACAGAGGCAGTGCCATCTTCAACAGACTGCCCTTTGGCTTGATCAAAAGTTGGCAGTGTGCTTTCAAGAACTCTACACAGGCTGGTAGGTGTCATCCAAGACCTTGATCTGAAAGAACCATTAGCTCATCCATATGCTCAGTCTGATGTCACCAAATATAACATTTTCAGTTTTTCATTCTTGTAAGAATTCTAACATTTTCAAATTAGGAAGTGTCTCAGAACTGATACTATTGATATAGCACTTTTTATCTAAAATGTTGCACTTTAAAATTAATCATTTCTCTGAATATAAAAAGCCTAATATGTGGTTGTCAAGTGCATCTCATGTAGCTCCATCTGAATCAACTTCTTTTCTGAGAACTCAGTTCTTCCTAAATAGCCAGCTTCGCCGTCATCCTACCTGTGCATGCCCCAAGGTACAACTGCATCTTCTGACAATTCCCTTCCTATGTCCTTATCAAGTAAGTATAGAGTAGCACATCTCACAGTTTGATTATAAAGCTGTTCTTTATTGTATAAATATCATACTTTATAAGAAAAACAAAATTATATTAAGAGTTATTGCATTAAATAGCTCAATATAGTTTTTAAATTACCAGTACAAATACTTACTTAATTGTAAAATATGGTATACCCAGAAATTTCAACCTGAGCATTTCTTTTCATCCTGAAGGCTAGCTGATAAAGTATTGGATATTTTCAGATGGCTTCTAGTAGATAAATAAAGCTTCGGTGTGTGTATGTGTGTGTCTGTGTTCAACAACTGTAAAGTTTGCTTTTAACATGTAGATTCTCTGATAGGTCCAGGGTGATTTGATATCCTATGGCTATTTCTAAATAAACACTTGATGAGCACAAGGAGTCCAGAGACAACAAAGAATGTTGTTTGTGGGAATTATTAAAAACAAGTGATTTAGGTGGCCTTGGTGATAGTCACTCCTTGTCTACTAGAAAGTCCCTATCATGAAGACAAAGGGACAGCCCAGGTACATAGGGCCTTACACAAAAATGCAACACAAGCTTTCTCCATGGAGGGCAATGGGAATGCCCAGATCCAGCCCTCCCAGTCGGCTGTGTGTACCATCCCTTAGGGCCCACCACTTAAGTGCATCGTGTTTCGTTTCTCCCATCTTCCAAATGGGGATAATAGTACTCGCTCTACCTACTTCACAGGATTGTTGGAAGGGTCAAATGAGAAAATGTATGTGAAAGCTCTTTGAAAAATTAAAAGTGCTGCCCAATTGTAAAGCGATCAATAGTAGCAGAAGGAGGGTGGATCAGGGCTGTTTGCGGTAATGGAGAGCTGGCCAGAAGGGTGAATTCTGAGCAGAGGTCTGAGGGAGACTGCAGAGGCTGTTATTCTAGTAAGGAAATCACTGACACCAGGGAACTCAGAACAAATCTGCCCAAGCGCATACGTCTATATGTGATAAGCCAACACAAGCTTTCTCTGTGGAGGGCCTGCCCAGGAGAATTTATGTAATATTTAACCTCTGACATATACAGTCATAGAAAAGAGCATAAAAAGAGCAAGGGATTTTTCCCTCCTGAAATCTCTATTGAGACTTTTGAGGGATTACTTTTCTAAACACTCTCTTCTTATTTTTTATAATAAAATTATTTTTAAACTTGTATTTCCTTTTATAACTTCCAGTTCCCCCTCCCATCTCCTCTCTCATCCTGGATCTACTCCCCCTCCACTTCACATCAGAAAAGAGCAGGCCTTCAAGTGACAACAACCAAACATAACAAAACAAGGCAAACACAAGGCAAAACCCTGACACCAAAGCTGGACCCAACCAGACAAGAGTCCCAAGGGCAAGCAAAAGAGTCAGAGACACACCCGCTCCCACAGTTAGGAGTCCCATGAAAACAGCAAACTAATAGCTACAACATATATGCAGAGGACCTTGTGCAGAGCCATTCAAGCCCCATGCTTGCCATTTCAATCTCTGTGAGCCCATATGAGCCCTGCTTAGCAGATTCAGTAGGCTGTGTTCTCCTGGTGTCCTCCATTCCTTCTGACTCCTACAACCACTCTACCCCCTCTTCCTTGGGATTCCTTGAACTCCAACGGGAAGGACCTGATAAATACCTCCAATTTAGACTCTCTCTCTCCCCATAATATCTGGCTATGGGTTTCTATATCGACTTCCATCTGTGCCTGAGGAAGCAACTCTGATGATGACTGGACAAGGAACACATCTATGACTATAGCAGAATATTATAAGGAATCATTACATTGATTTTATTTATTTATTTTTAGACCAGTTGTGTTTGGTTCTACTCTTTGTCTCTGGATATCAAGTATCTGCTTCCTGGCCACTCAAGCAGTGTTAGGCATGGGCTCCCATTTGTGGAATAGACCTCAAGTCAAATCAGACATTTGTTGGCCACTCTGACAAGTTCTGCACCACCATTACTCAAGCACATCTTTCAGACAGGACACATTATAGGTCGAAGGTTTTGAGGCTGCATTAGTGTTCTGGTTCTCTTTTAGTAACCTGAAGAATTCCTTCCCTCACACTAAAGCAACATGAATGTTGGGGTGAAGGCTCTATGAAGGCACCAGCTCAACCTCTCCATGTTCACTGAGCTGTATAGATATTGTCCTCAGCAATGGGACCTGGAGAGCAACCCTCTGTCCTAGTATTAGTCTGGGTTTTGGGGGGATCACCACAGGACCCCCTTGGCCAACAACTCAACAAAATGCAACCTAGTCCTGCCACTGGAAGCCTTACCTGGCTACAAAAGATGGCCAGTTCAGGCTCCATATCCCCCATTACTAGTAATTCTCACTAGAATCTCCCCCATAGATTCCAGGAAGTTTTCCCTGCACTAGGCTTCCATACCACTCTCCCAATGCTCCCCAATTACATCTGTCTTTCCCTGCATTCCCTCCCTCAACACTATTCCCCCAATTCCTGCCTGATTCTCCTATTCCCATCCTACAAGCTCCCAGTAGGTTAGTTATTGTCTTAGTTAGGAATTGCTGTTGACTTGAAAATGCTGTTTAAGGAGACATCACTCATCTCCCTACACAAGCTCTTTAAATCTTGAAGTCTGGAGCCACAGAAACTCTGTGGTCTTGGCCAACAAATTATATGTTCACAAAGAGCCCTGGTTCCCACCCATTTCAGTAGCTGTCTCAGACAGCATCAATCCCTCCTCTCAAATTCAGGTCATTTTTGTGTCTCACACAGCCGATGAGCTAGTATCTTCTTCCTTTAGAAAATTGAAGTCATTAGGTTTCTTCTCTATCAGCCTCCTCCATGTACCTTCATTCTCCTTTCTTCCAGTCACCATGGATGGCATTCCCTTCCTCCTCTTCAAACACGACTCTCTGTGAGCAGAGCCCCTGCCTCACACCTCCTCTGAGAATCTCACTTCAGTAGAAGTAGCAGTCTTCTTACTAATGTTTTTAATTTTTCTTTCTTCATCTCTTTTGACTCCAATTATAACACCTTAAATACAACAAACTATATTCCACACTGGCCATTTCCTGCTGTATAATCAAGATTTCAAACATTCTGACTTTGACTTATAATATATCATGTTTCACACTAGAGCTCATCACACCCACTAACATAACAAAGCTAAAATGGTATGAAATAATCTTTGCCTCTGATATGGCCCAAAGGACTTTCTTACTTCCTGTATGATTTTACTTCATTCTGCCTTAGCTTTATATTGTGTTTTACCTAATATATGTTGTGCTCACAAACTTTATTTTTCATCCAACTAATATTCTCTTACCCGCTATTTGAAAATTACTCATCTAAACTATCCTGTTTGTTTTAATGCGCTGTAAATTCCACTACTCAATAAATTGTACAGTGTTCCTTTTTCCAATAAAACTATTCATGATAGATTCTTCTAAGCTTGAAGCCCTATGCACTTGCATTGATCACCTTCTGTGGACCAGCTTTAACCCAAGAGTAAAGCCTCAGAAGAGTAGCAAAAGTGTGAGGCCAGAGTTTTGTATGATTCTAGGATCAAGTCTGGACCAGACACAAGCTAATCTCTAGGAACACCAGGACCTATGTGGAAAAGTCTTTAGGGACCACATGAGCTCATGTAAAAATTTACCCAGCCAAATAATAGTATAAATACCTAAAGCATATTAACAAATGAACACAGCTAATGGGCATATTTCTCTCTTTTCCTTACTTGAAACTTGTAAAGCTACTGAAACAATCAATTCTACTGTCCTACAAAACCACCCCTTCCAAGGTCACCAGATGATTGTGACCTCCATGTTCTTATTTAACCTCGCAGTTTCTCCTTTGTGAGTCTACTGGAAATGATGGTCGTTTTCCGGAGTTTCATCCTTAAAACTTGTCCTGATAACTGTTCCTATGATTACTAGCTCTATGATGTTTTCAAAGAATTATTTGATTTGATTTGATGTGCATGAGAGTTTGCCTGCATGTATGCATGTATGTACCATGTACCATGTGTGCCTATGAAGGCCAGAAGAGGGCATTAGATTCCCTGTAACTAGGGTTACAGATAGTTGTGAGCCAACATGGATACTAAGAACTGAACTTAGGCCCTCTGTAAAGCACCCAGTGCTCTTAACCACTGAGCCATCTCTCCAGCCTCATCCACTCTATGATAGTAAGTGTAAGCTATTGATTGTGCTTGAGTCTGCATATTCATTTATCCCTTCTTTGAGGATCTGGTGGTATCAGCACCTCCTTCAGAGTCTCTTAGATAGTTCATACTGATCATGTCTAAGCCTGAACCTTTTATTCCAGCCAAAGAAATGAAAATCGTTAAGTTGGCATAAGTCTATATGTCCTCCAGAAAAAAAAGTTGAGCATTTTCTCAGGTTTGATGGTCCCATGACTTCTTACAGGCCACCTTCTGCTGGAGCTTCCACTTGCCAAAGAGTGGATTTTCAGTTTGCATTACTATTCATGCTATGCAATTGTAACAGTCTTGTAATTATTTATCATAATTCAGATTGTGCTACTCAAATCTGAATTATGATTTCATGCTTCAAGTCACAGGAAAAATATCATACTCAGACAAATCATAAAACTACACAGAATACAACATTGCAGCCATCTGATTAAAGATGATACCTGTCTAGGATAATATGTACATTCCACATCAAGTCTTGAAAATGCTAGGGGTCTTTTCTTGGGAATACTCTTTCTGTTTTCATAAGTGATGAAGAGGACCAAATTGAAGTATAGAGTCCACGGGAGAGGACAAGCTGTTCTATGCAAATAGACCAATACATTATTGACACAGAAATCAAAACATCATGGACCTTACTAACTTCTTAATTTTTCATTTTCTCTGTTTTCTCTGTTGTCTTTCCCCCTTCAGGTACAAAAATATTTGGAATGATGCCAATCTTCTTAATTGGATTTTTAGTAAGTGGAAAAACATTTTTTAAAAAGCCCTTTCAGGCTTTTATAGTGAGCTCAACAAGGGCTACATCAATTAAGCAGATTGCTTTAATAATAATATTAATAATAATAATAATAATAATAATAATAATAATAATAATAAAAAGACTGGCAAATCTAGCTCCTCCCATCCCACGTCAAGGATAGTATGTGCCAGGCTTCTACATGCCAGGCCTGTGCAGAGCACAAATGAGGCATAGCAATGTCTCAGCATGAAGGACTGACAAGGGAGATGCAGACACTGTCCCATCCACGTGCCACTCTGCTCCAGCTGCCCACTGTGACAGCACAGAGGTGATGGGGTCACATTACCTGAGACATTCACCAAAGGCATGGCTGTCATCCAGTTTTCCTCTCTTTAATGGGACATCGTGGAAACTATGTGCTGGACTTTAAACAAAGCATTTCTCCCTCCTCTTTATTTTCTTAAATTGCCAACACCAGATAAATGGAAACTTTCGTGACTTCTTTTTCCCCTTTGTTTCCACCTCTTCTCACCCAGCACGTAATAAACACTAGTACAAGAGCTGTATTTTCTCCTGAGCTGTAATATGTAACCAGAACAAACAGAGGACATGGGAAAGGTGGAGAAAAGTTAGATATATAAGCAAGAAAAAGTGAGTTATTGATTTTATTGACCGGTCTGTTAACTTCTGACATTGCAATAAAGTCTTATTTATTTGTATACAGAAGACTCAATTACATAGATACATATCATTTTAACAACTGGGTTATTTACAGGAGAATTGCAGCTTCATAAATAATACAGACTTGGAATTTCTCAAGCTGATGTATATCCATTGTTACCTGAGGAAGTGATGGTTCTGGGGCATCTCAGTGCCATTATTAGGAAGCGCCACAATAGCATGGAGGAGGGGGTCGCCCTGTAAAGAGTCCCAAGCTAATCACACCCAGGTGGAAGCTGCTGAACTACTCTCGCCTGCTATAGCATGACAGCTAGAAAGCAGTCAGTAGCAGAAGGAGGCAACAGGCCCCAGTCTCTCAGTTCCACTTTGATTATCCATTCCTACAGGACCATATTTCAGATTTGCATGTGTATGAAAGGGTGTATATGTGTTGGGGGATCCTGTATGTGCCAGTGCACATGCAGATGTGCAGATGTGTGTGTGTGTGTGTGTGTGTGTGTGTGCGCGCGCGCGCACGCCAGATCACAACCTTTGGTGTTCTTCCTCAGCAGTCATCTGCCTTGTTTTTTGAGACAGGGTTTCTCACTAGGTCCTGGAGTATGACAATTAGTCTAGGCTGGCCAGTAGCTCCAGATATCCACTTGCATCCATTTTCACATGTGTGCCTGGGATAAAATTCAGGTCCTCCTCCTTCACAGCAAACACTCTAGCATTGGACCCATCTCCCAGCACCTTTGTTTAAACAGAATTTTAAGAGTAAGTTCAAGTATTTCCCAAATTGTCTTTTCATAGGATGAAGCAATGAAGCAAATTGCTCTAAAAGATAACTTACAAGAAGTAGGGCAGGGGCAGGGACAGGGGCAGGGGCAGGGGCAGGGACAGGGGCAGGGGAAGGGGCAGGCTTTTAAATTAGATAACTTATCAACCCTTATCTGAGCTGTCCCTATTCAGAGTACTATACACAAGGTTTGTGGAAATGGAAAGGACCATCTTGATCCTGTCCTGTTTTGTGTGTTCCCTGGAGATTCCCTGGGATCAATTCTGTGGTTTCCATTCTTTGCTTGACTGCTAGTTCAGTGTGTAACTCCCTTGCTAAGCTGTACACACCATACACTCAGCAGCCATGTCTGGCGTTCATTCAGAAAGTATTTGCTGAGAACAAATGAGTTCATGGAGGAGTTGAAAGTGTGATATGAGAAGTGTTTCCATGTCACTAATACCTTGCACAACATCCTTCACCTAGTGAGAACTAAAAAGATTCATCGAATGGGTGAACAAATGAAAGAATGAACTATTTTCAGTTGAGGAAGTTTACAGTAGGTTTGGGGCTCAGAACTTTTAAGAACAGCCCCTGGAGGACCAGGCAAGTACATGCAGGTAATTGACAGTGGCAAGAAATTATAAACAAAACCAGGCTGGGCTCAGAGCTGCTTAGTATCCAAGGGTCCTGTATACAGCCTTTTTTATGATGGTGGTCCTTGTGTTAGAATCCACCCACAGTCCATCCATGCTTGTGTTGCCCACAGACCTGAGTTCTGTGGACTCACAGCAGCTCCACTTCAGCCCATGTGCAGATTCCTCTGCATCAGCTGAACAACTTTTGGCTAAAGTCATCACTGCTAGTCGTTTTCTTGACCATTCTCGCTTCCACATTAAAAACACAGGCTTTCTCATTCACATAGGAGCAGGTCTGCCTCCCCTTGCCTCTATCACTTACCCCTGTGCTGAAGCTTTGAGGCCTCCAGTTGTCTCCCATCCACAGAGACCTCCTGAGTGGCTGGGCAGGGGAACTTGTGAGTTCTCTCCATCCACCACTGTCTTCATAGAACTTAGCTGCAAGCTCTGGCTTATCCACTTCCAGATCTTGACAATGCTTGAGGCTCTTAAGCCTCAGTCAGATCAAACAGCAGCTAGCACATTACTGGGCCTACTCTGTTCTGGAGGCAGGGTGCCTGTAACCTCTCCTCTGTACTGCACAAAGTGGTCACTATCTTCCTGCACAGATCATCTTTAAGAAAGCTCCCATTTACTGAGTGTTTCATCTTTGCCGAAATCAGTGGTTATGTGGTTTATTCATATGGATTAGTGGACTTAATCCTTGCCCTAGAAGGCAGGTACTGTTTTTATTTCAGTTTCACAGATGACAAAACTGAGCTAGAAAGATTAAGCAACTTGCTTGAGATCCCACACCTGCTAAATGGCTGAGACAGGCAATCCCACTTTAGAGTAGTCTCCTCCTCCTGAGGCGCTAATGCTCTTGTAGACCCTTGCCTGGGCTGGCTATTGTTGCCAGAATAGTCTCAAACAAGCAGCATCTTTGCCTGCCTGCTCCTCATCTTTCCCTAAGGCTTTTACTTCTGGAGATAGGGGATGAAGGTAAGGCACCAGGGGCACCTTACTCTGTGGCAGTGTTGACAGGCTGTCTTGTCATCCACATGCTGGATGAGCAAGAGACAGAACAGAGAAAGGCATGCCTGTGATATATGTGGGTGCCCAATGAGGGCTCTCTGAGGCAAGTCGTGAGTAACACTGGAGTGGGAGAACTGAGGTCAGCTACAGAAAGAGGGAGCAGGGACCACGACAGAGACGATAGACATTTGCTAACAGAGCATGCCCAGATGAACAGGGGAAGAAATACAGTAAATTGAAGAAGAACCAGGACTCTTCAGAGGAGCCCTATGGGAGATCCACCAGTGAAAACACTGAGTAGGAGCTGTAAGAACTTCAGACACTGAGCTAACCATCAGAGATCTCACCTTCGTCTGGGCTTCTTGAATTTCTTCCCCCAAACCTTCCTTCATTTCTGGTATTGGCTTGATATTTGCTCTTAACTTTAGAGGAATGGTTCTCTCATTAGAGAGAATCTCCTGTGGCCACAGTATAACGTCTGTTACTTTCTTTACCAGAATCTTGTGTGATGGGACAGTGTGTCCAGTTGTTATAACAACACTCCCATAATACTTACAGAGCATTTACCACATTAGAGTGGGGCATTGTGCTAAGCTTTTGCCAGTTATCATTTTGAATCTCCCAACTACACTGTGGATACTACCATCACCCCACTTTACAGCTGAAGAAACTTAATATTGGGTTAATTAACTTACCTAGTTCACTTTGTTACTTTACCAACTTACTTTGTTATTGAACTTGGGGCTCACATCCTGTGCCCCAAGCCAAGTTTAGCCATGTGTTCTCAACAAGCCAAAAAAAAAAAAAATGCAGAAAGCAGAAAAAGAGATTTGTTTGGTGTGGCAACATTGGGAAGAGGGACAGAGAGACTCAGTAAACCACCAACTTCATCTTTGAGCGTTTGAGTCAAACTGAAGTGTAGATAGAGGGTAAGGGATGTGCATGTCTAAGCAGTCTGGATCAAACTGTGGTGTCACTCACCATTGAGCCATCAGTCTCATCCTGTAAAGTGGTCTGACACATTGTTAGAATTATATGAAATCTCTTTCTGGGAGACAAGTTTCCTCCCTGACTGGTGCCTTTACCTTCTCCAACATGAAATTTCTGGGGAGACCCCCCACTTATTTGAGGTTCATTTATTTCAGTAATCTGGTAGATTGACAGATACAAGTGTTTCTTTAGAATATTCTTATTTCTACCAGGCCAGTTACAAGGTAAAATATAGATAAAGCATAAAACAGTTCAACTCTACCCTGTGTCACTAGGGGGACAGGCACATGCTCTGGTGCTCATGTACAACTTGAAGAAGTTGGTCTGTCCTTCTCCTTTGTGGGTCAAAGCTGGTGATATGTGGTTTTACCTGCTGAGCCATCTCACAGGACTCTCTTAAGATGATGATAATGATGATGATGTTGATGATGAGAGGGAGTGCAGTAAAGATATTGCTGACATAGTATTAGGAGATATTATGAATAATAAAAATAACACATATCAAGAAGCATCTGGAAGAGTCCAGAGTAGAGAGAAAGAGGAAAACAGACTGGACATGGCCTTAGCTCTCTGTGAGACACGTGAGAGAACATAGCAAGGGAGGAGGATAATGGTGACAGCAAGAGACAGAGAATAAAGCATAGGGAAAAAGCAAGGGAATAACAACAAACAGTGGCCGGTTGACACACCGTGTTTATACAGAGTACCTGGGGTACCTGAGGGGAAGAAAGCCAGGAGGCTAGATAGCATGGCCTTTGATAGGCATCACGGGTATCCATATGAGTCCTTTAGATGGAGGGGAACCTGTTTCACAAGTTCCCAGGAACGTTGGCTTCTCTGTAGACATCCTTCTACAGACAGGATTTAGCATCCCAAGTACTTGGACTACAAGTTTGTGCCATGACTCCTCTTCTCCCTCCTTTTGCACAAAACTGAACAACACTGCAACAATAGCAATGACCACAGACTCTGGTTTTGACTTACTTAAATTTTCTGGGCTTTAATTCTCATCATTCGGTGTTGGTGTGGAGAGTGAATGACAAACAGCTGTGGAAATTTCAGTCCCATGCCAGACTCTCAGCCATCCTTTTTTTCTCTGACCCCTTATGTCAGAGAAAACTCATTTCTTCTACATGAACTATCCAATTCAATTGTCATCTTCCACCCAGATTACATGTAAATTTCCAGTTTATTCTATCCCCTATTCTCTGTGTCATAATTTATTGATATGAGAAGTTCAGTGAGTAATGAGAACTAAAATATTTTATTTACGCTTGTATCTGCAGATTTTCTTCCTCACACTCATTTTAATGTGACACCTTAAAGGGAGTCGTTTGAGGATGAGCTGACACGTGTCTTGCAGTCAGGTGTATGCCAGGGCTTCACAGTAGCTTTTCTTATTGCAACACACAATACTCATTAGCTTTACATTATTAGCATCTTCATTAAATAACAGATATAGTTTAATTAGTGTATATTTCTATTATTGCCCCTTTATATTTAGGACTTAGATATAGTTCTTATTCTAATTCCAACACTAAAGTTCTAAACACAAATATGAACTCAATAAATGGATCATTAAAATATTTTAACTTAGAGTGTGTAAATTATGAGTAGAATCAATGATGGGTTTTTTGGTGTCTTTCTATAACATAAACAGGGACCATTAATGCCTCGATATGGTAACATAGTGAATGAAAAATATTGCATATCATACTTTTTCCTGCAATGGAGAAGACATAGTGATAAAAATAATCTGGACAATTTCTGCAGAGCCTTTGTTTCATTTAAGTGGAACAAAAGCTACAGAAGAAGAGGACAATAAAATGATGTTTTGCTAAAAGGATAAAGAATACGACCCCACTCTATTAGTGACACACACTATGAATGCACTCCAGTTAATAGCATCTTTTAGCAATCGCTACTTTTTCAATTACAGTGATGCTAAGAAATAAATAGACTAAGGAAGAGAAAAATGGTCAGAAGACACCTGAATTGGACTAGTTCTTTGGCTGATGTTTTTTTAAAAATAACCAACTCTTGAGTAAAAACGAATCTAAGAAAAGTTTACTGATAGAGCATGAACTGGCATTTTCAGAATCAAGAAGTGCCCAGTATTACTGAGAATGCAGTTCTCCATTACCCCATCTCTGGTGGTCGTAGTGATTCGTTCCTACCGTGTTGAGCAGCAGCCTTCTCTTCCAGCTGTGTTCTGTTGTGCCGTTCGGGAGGCTCCATTATGGTAAGGGTTGCTAACTAGGTGTGATGCTACAATTTCATGCACTGTGATTCCTCTAGGGTGTCTCATCCTGTCCTTTGCTGAGTCCTAAATGACCCTACTTTTGCCAGTCCTTTGCCACATGCAAGACTGGCCACAAATGCCACCCTTTAAGAGCATCTGAGCAGAAATGTAGTTGTATTTCTTCTTAAAGGGTTTTTAAATTTTTATTCTCCTTTTTTTTTTAAAGTGTCATTCTGGCTACTTTTGTAGGGAATGTGGCATTCGGAGAGAAAATACCTGAAATGGATAAGCCAGACTCTTCACGAATCCTCACAAATGGAAAGATAAAATATGGACACAGAGGAGAAGGTGGTCAGAAAATTTGTTATATATCACATAGCTATGATATCGGGCTAGGTTTGGCATTGGTTCTGTTGATTTGTGAAGAGTGAATATGCTTTCCTTTAAGAACATGGGACAGCTCCTCCTGCAGAAACCTCTTGGCTAGGTGTCTCCTGTGGTCCTGGGCTTAGGACCAGCATGGCTCTGATTAAGACAATTCTGCAGAACCCTCCTCCGAGTATTCTTCATCTCTGCCTTTCACCCCTCAGACTTCTGCAGATAAAATTTGAAAGTCTATCAAAGATATTAATACCACTCATTTAAAAAAAAAAAAAAAAAACTAGGAAAGGAGGGAGAGATGTTGGTAGATGTGAGAAAGGATGAAGCGAGGGAAGGCCAGAGTTTTAAACACAAAACCAGTGCTTTCTCTCTTTTGTTCTGTGTGTAAACATTGTCTGAGGATTTTTCCAAATATTGATCTGACTAATGAGGGGTCCCATGCCTGGGATTTGGGAAACAGAAGTGAACCTTTCTCATGAGTTGCAGTTGACACTGATGCTGCTGGTCATGGAGTCAGGCCTTAGCTGCAAAGCCCCTGAGAGTGCAGCTATCCTCTAGGATAAAGATGAGCAGATACTTTACTCTGTGGATATGCAGCCAAATATGAGGAAAAGATAGGACCCAAGAGTGTCGCCCATTATTGATGTTCTTTCATTTGACTGTCCTGTGAAATTCCAAATCGAGGAAAGTGACTGGTCTGTGACTGCTAGACTACCTGCCTATGGAGGTCACAAATGCAGACACTGGATTGAGAACCACCAGCTCTTTGTTAGAGGTGTCTGAGATCTTCTACTACATCATTATCAGACGTGACCACACCCAACATTTTTAAAGGAAATAATGATGCATTCTGTCATGACTCAAGTTTTAACTTGTATTCTGCATGTCTTATCAGTGCTTCCTTGCCACTGAAGGGCTATGCACAGATCAGACCTTAGGCAGTGTCTGAGAGTCAGAGAAGTCAGGAATGACTGCAGCAGGAGATTGGATTCGTCATCTTCATATAACTAGCCCTAGTGGGCCTCATGTGCTTTTCAGGCTTCGGTTCCAGGTATTCCTGTGAGACTAGGTTAAGACTCAACAAACTGAATATGGATTAAAATCTCATAGTGAGAACTTCATTTGGGCTCTGTAAGACAAAAAAGTTATAATATTAGTAGAAAGCAGAATGTCCCTGAAAGAGACAGGAAGATGGGACACTGAAAATCACTCCAACAGTGTCTAACCCTCCCACTTGAACCCCACAGTACTATAGTGTACACATTAGCCAAGAAAGAGCACCCTCTCTCCTGCTCCCCTCTCTGTCCTCAGCCCCTTCATTTCGGATTTTATTTAATATTCCATTTTCTAAGTACAATTAAATTGGCCTTCAGTGCTTTTTGTCCATTGTTTTATAAGAGGATATCTTGAAAAAAAATTCAAACTAAAGGAACCGCATTGCCTTGAATGATTTAATCATGTCCCTTGCTGTCAAGATTGGTGATGGTTTGATAATTGGTGTTAATGAAGCCTAACAGTTTAGAAAGGTGAATGTATGGAAAAGCCAGACCTGTTGGTGTGCCTCATAACCCTGCACTTGGGAGGCTGAAGCAAGAAAAACAAAGAGTTCAAGGTCAGCCTGATCTACACAGTAACAAAACAAAACAAAACATTAAAAAAAAAAAAAAGCGTGTCCTATCCCTGACTCCTAGAAATGTGACATTTTCACATGACTCCTAGATCATGTGACATTTGACATATATGTTCTTTGGAAAGATTTACACGCAGTCAATTCATTATTAACGTAGAAAATTTAGCTAATAGAAAACAAAATACTATTTTAGCTTAATTTACTAACAAACATAACCTGTGATAACAGCCTGTGAGACTCAGGTTGAAGATTTGTAGGTTTGATTCTTTATGGAGATAAAAATACACTTAAATTTCTCTGGAGACACAAGCATTCTTCAGATTTGAACACAGGTAAAAAGAGGTTTCTCTGAAGCAGGTATAAGTTTGGGTGCAATTTTTGAAAACTGAAGATGCTTTATGAGGAAGACTTTTGATGAAAACCAAGGAACTCCACCTGGTTTAGAAGCTGAGTGAGTGGAGGGTTTGAGGGTAGTGAGGCAGAATCTCCTTGGGTTCCATCTTGATTTGTGTTTTATTAGTAAACTCCACTTATACAGCAGAGCAGGTATAGAGAGAGGGGAAAGCCATGGGCTCCAGACCTCTGCTCTGTCCCTGCCATGGTGGCCTTTTCTTTCTTCCTTCTGCTCTTCTTAAAGGACATGAGTTCAAATGGCGAAGTTAAATATTTTTCATCCTGGTTGTCCGCCTACAGTTGATCCAGAAAGCCAGTCCATGCCTCAGGAAGGTTGCAAGCTTTGAATCTATCTCTTTGGGGTAGGTTGAGGTAGTGGTTCAAAGAAAAAGGAAACTGATTCCCCAGCCCCAGGCCAGGGACCTACATCTTATTTCCACTCAGCACCACACCATGTGAAGCATAGAGTTGGGCATAGATGAATCATGATACAAATCTCCACAGATGAACATAAAGCCACCATATGCATAAGATCTACCTCATCCATATACCACCAGAATACCACAGATAAGAGGAAGCACTACCTGCAGTACCTGTGTGTTGAGGGAGAGATGTATTGTATGAACAAGGCTTTCTGAATTTAAAAGACCTTTTAGAAATTACACCATTTCCAAGTGGCTTAAAAATCTGTGATTAAATTGTTCTATCCTTTTAAGACTATCAGCTCCTGCAGAGTTTCAAATACCAAAGTGTATACAGACATTTGAATATGTATAACACACATCTACACCACAGATATATAACCAGAGTTGGCCTGCAGGATATCAAGAGATGCCAGTCTTTACCTGGGAGGAGACAGCAATACTCAAGGGGTCTTGCCTACCTCACAGCTCTTTATCACTTCATAGCATGTCATAGAATTATGTTAATGTTGGACAGCTCTCTTTTCATGATTCTTCAACAGGCATTTACAGACACTGAAACCTCTGCTCTTGATATCAAAGGAATTGGTCTCTACTTTTACTAGATGGATATGAAAACAAATGATTTAAAAATGTTGGAGAAAACTTAAGGGAGATTTGATGAATTCTGAGGGGACATTTTTAAAAATTTCTGTAGAGTACATAAACTAAAAACTACATGTAAAAATAAATGGATCAGTGAATGATTTTGGTCAACATTACAAAATCATCATCTGCTAACCAAGTCCAAATAATGGATCTGTAGGGAGTACTTTGTGCTTTATCTCAATATCCCAATCTCCCTTTGAGTTTCATGTGTGCATACAGCCTGAAAATAAAGGTCATACTCAGTACCTCTGTGAGCCTGTAGCCTTCACTCGCCAAAAGCTCAGATTCTCTCTCCAGAGGCCACATGAGTCACTGCCAATAAAGGGAAATACATTTTTCACATTAACATCATCAGATATTCTCTAGTCTCTGAGCATCAGCAGGTGACATGATAGGTACCTGACAACACAATTTGCAAAAGTGCACAAATCCATGTGGATTAATGAATGTGGGATTTAAGGTGCTCTTTATAGAGTTAGCCTTATTACTTTAGAGTCTCAAATTCCACCAGCAGACTGTAGAGCTCTGTACATAAACACATGTGTGTCCAGCGTCATAAAGAGGTCCAGACCAACAATAAAAAGTGGCTAACAGTGGAAGTGGCTCTGCAAAGGGTCTTTTTTTTTTTTAATAGACACTTCCAGCACTTCCACTCCCTCTCTGGCATTGAGTAATCTTAAAGAAATTGAAAGAAACAGAAGTTTAATTTAGAGGGACCTTCTGCCCTGCTTAGCTGGGGTCCCCCTGCTCAATATGAAATAGTAATGCACTCAACTGCCCAACTTCTATTAAATAAGCTGTGTGCATCCTTCTGCCATTGGTGAAAATTGCAGACTGTAGGTAAGAACTGTATGAAACACAGGAAGACACTGGCAAGTCCCCATGACCTTCATGGGACTATGTTGTGTTAATGCATGAAGGAGAAAAAGACTCATATTCAGACTTCTAAAGAACTTGTCTCATTAAAAATGCATTGGTTGTTGAGAAGGGAACTTTCTGTGCTGTCTGTTGGAAAGATGGCAGACATAGGGGAGCACATTGGGATGAGCAGTCTGATTTGCAGTCTTCTCCTTCTTAGCCTGCATCCCTCACAGTGTCCTCTTTATAAAATGGTATGGTGAGACTCTGAAAAGGAGTTCCCCCTCGGAAGATGAAAGCAGTTATATTTGAATCTTAACTTGTGTGGAACAGTCTAGTCCACAAAGGGGAGCAAATTCAAATCTATACTAGAGTATACATCTGCTGTAGAACTAGGAGATGCTAAGCCTGGCTGGACTGTGTCAACCAAAAGCTAGCTCTCTCTCTCTCTCTCTCTCTCTCTCTCTCTCTCTCTCTCTCTCCCTCTCTCTCTCCTTCTCTCTCTCTCTTTCTCTCCTCCTCCTCCTCCTCCTCCTCCTCCTCCTCCTCCTCCTCCTCCTCCTCCTCCTCCTCTCCTCTGCCTCCTTCTTTATCTTCCAAGAAGAGACAGGCAGGCTGATTCTCAGATTTA
>CM052714.1:39218410-39283134 GCA_028551405.1 Uromys caudimaculatus
ATTCTTCCCCTTTCCAAGATGGAAATCTCAGTCTGATTATGATAAGAGAACATCCACAGTGAAGAAACTGGGAAGGCAGGAGGAGTCACACTGATGATGGCCCAATGCCTGCACTCGAAGACAGTGTTCTGCTATTATGTGAGTGGTGTGTGGTGATGCCAGTGGCATACAATCACACAGGTAGCATTTGGTGGTGCAAGTCATGTGTTGTCCCCAGAGGAAAGGAAACATAAATTCTCCTGGATCTCAGTGAAGCTGCCATCTTTAACCGTCATGGAGTTTAAGAACTGCCCATATAGACACCCTCTTCCACTCTCTGTCCCTAGCTTTTTGTGGTCTGTGAAATGCTTTAAGAAGCTCCAACAATGATTCACAGACTTGGGGCATGGGGCACTTATGTGAGCCATGGTCTGTGGGAGAATTTAGAAGCTACCCGATAGACTCTCGGTACCACGTTGTTTGTGTGTTACTCTAGACTAACAGCCAATAGTGAGACCCCTATACCATCAGCATCTCATCTACAGATTTGAAAAATACCAACTGTAGATTGAAACTATTTGGGAAACACTTAAATATATATAGACTTTTTTCTTGTCATAACTCCTTAAACAACATAGCATAAAATTTACTTAGCCTGCTCATTGCATCAACATTATGAGTAATCTAGGGGTGATTTAAAGTGAATGAGAGACTATGTATAGGTTATATGTAAATGTTATGCAGATTTAGATAAGAGATTTGAATATCCTCAGATTTCAGTATCTACTGGGTCTGTGAAACAGCTCCCTAGATACTGAGGGGAGACTATTTGTAAATATCACATTTTGTGAGCTCTGAGAGACCCAACTACTGAGTTCTGTTCCAAACATGGATCTTATGGTTCACAGTACATAGTTAAGGTCAGTGAATACCATTAGCTGTGTATAAGATATTTCCAAGCGAGATCTACACACATAGAGATTGGAATATGTGTTAGTTAGTTTTGATGGTTGAACATTATAAACAAATTGAGTAATATGAAATATTACCTTAAACATAAACGTTAAGGTATAATAACTGGAAGATTAGCATTTATATAGCAAGCTTGCAGGGTTTCAGTGAATTTACATGTATGTTATCTACATGGCACTCACAGCAGCCAATCTGTGAAGGAAGTTCTGTCACCATACCTGACTTTCATAAGAGAAAGCTGATGAATAAGTAACTGAAAAACAATTCCAAGTTCACACTCCTAGTGAGGGGGAAGATCTAAATTTAAACCTGGCCATGTTTAAACTGTAAGAAACCTTGCCTTTAATCTTTATACCAAACTACTTCCTATATCTGGCCCCGGCAGGTTTTTGTTACTGTGGCAAAGTGCTTGATAGGAAAGATTCATTTTGACTTATTGTTTTGGAAGTTTCAGCCAATAACCAGTTTGCTCCTGTTTGGGGACCTTAACAAGGCAGCATAGCATAGACAGGACCCCCACAAATACCAAAATTATGGTGGCCAGAAAACAAAGACAGCATGAGGAAGTTGCCAGCATCCCACCATCCTTTTCAAGGGCATTCCCACGATGGTTCAGCTTCCTTCTATTTGTTCACCCTCCATAAATGTTCTACCACTTCCTTGTGTCACAGACTGACAACAAGGCTTTTAACATAGGCTATAGAGGCATTCTAGATCCATGTTGTAGATATTATTTAGGATTGAGACAGAACTTTTCCGTAAGCTAATAATTGAAAGATATTCCCAAGGTTTATGCTAAACAGTAGTAAGTCATCAAGTGGATGACAACATGTATCTTAAGCCAACTCTCTATTCATATTGACTGAATAGTCACCAAGTGTGAATGAAATGCTGAGCTCACAGTCAAAGAGGACAACTAGCAAAGAGGATGAGGGCATAGAAGATGGAGTAGAAGAGAAAGAAGTGACATGGAGTGAATATAATCAAAACACATTGCATTTTTAGGAAAACATCACAAAACACATTATTGTTTTTAACATTTACTATTTGCTAATTAAAATACCAAAGTTTTAAAGCACGAGCCATTCCCTCGGGAGGGCTGCCTTGGGACCCCTGGTCTCCAGTGGTGTACTGTGTTTCCTAGGCTTCCTGACTAAGATACATGTTTTAGAAAATATTTAATCTCAATTTGGGCCTTCTACCCCAAATTTGATCATTCAGTTCCAAGATAAAAGACCTACAACTTTTATTATTTACAGTAAGCCCCAACCAGCACTATCCTCTATGCTATTAAAATCTATTTTCCTATTGAAAACCCCGAGTTATTCCTTACTATATTTCATCTAGGCTGCTCTTAACTCCAAATGGCCATGCTTTCTTGACTTCTAACCCACAGCGTTTTTCTCCTTTGTCCACCTTCTTCTCTCTCTCCCTGTGGTCTCCTCCAACCCCAAGGCTGGGAACACCAAGCCTTGCCTATCTCAATTCTGCCAAGCTATAGAATGTATTTATTTATAGGCATCTTTATTCACCAATCAGAAATAACTTGGGACAAGGTCACATAACCTCATTTGAGTCTACTGGTGGATTCTCTCATCAGGGACAACCAGGTCTGGGCCCCCACCACTCCACCCTGCTCTTAGCATTGCAATACATAGCAACAGACCAAACCTCAACAGAACACCTGCTCAACCCATGTTTATGCTTGCTTGATGTGCCATGGAAATACCTACCCTCAAATTCTTTGCTACCATACAGTAAGTGATGCCTCAAATCACTAAAACCTTTGGCCAATGCTTTTTACTCATTCTGCCTGTGGGATTCCCCTTTGGCTGTACAGGAAGACCTCTATATAGGAACTTCCTTCCAACAGATTAGTTTATGGTCCTTCAAGGTTAAAAGTGAAACATGTGTTTGGGGAAAATGGAGATGCACATTAAGAAGAAACATTACTTTTTGATCCAGGCAGGAAGGCATATACAATCCCCTCTAGAGCCTGTGAAAGATGTCATTTTACACATTGAAATTGTGTGGAATTGCCAGACTATGGTTAACACAGTTTTTGAGAATAGCCATTCTCAGAACGAGCTGCTGGGTACCAGTTAGGGTCTCAGAGCACCAGAAAATAAATATAAGCAAATGTAATCTGCATAGCAATATAGAGAACAGACATACACTTGTGTTAGCACAGTGACTAGATGGGACCGGTCCTCAACACTGCAGTGGGATCTGTTGAGAATAGAGAAAGAAATTTGTTCTGAACACATGAAGAAAATATGGTACAAAGGAGCCTGTCTTGCTATAAAACATTTTAATAGCAAAGTGTATATTTGGTTGTTTTAAAGGACTTTTCTACTTTTCTGCATGTTATAAAACTTTTGTTTCAGAGTTTGGTATAAAAGTCTAGGTCTGACAAACTTGGGGAAGCAACTATGTTTTTCTAAGAAGTAAATTTTTAGCCATTTGCAAATTAGCCTAATCTTAAGATTTGACCAAAAGCACTATTTGGGGGCTGAATGGAGACCATGGGATTTATACTATATAAAGCACTGTCTAGCTTAACATGTCCTGGCTTTCAAACATAATAAATAAACCACATATAAAATTTAGAAGAAAGCCCTTTTGCATATATGGGGATTGTTGGTATCTTCTTATAGGTCATTTTACCCTTGTTACTAAATGACAGTGATCATTATAATGCCAAACATATCTTGACAGAATTCAGTTTATAAAATGTCAGCAAGTCTATGTTTTTTATTAGTTTGCTCCAAATCAATTTAGAAATTTCAATAGAATGCTTGTAAGTATTCCCCAAGCAATGTCCATTGCTGACTTTCTGCACAAAAAAAATTACAAATTAATCAGATTTTCAAATTTCTGTATAATGGCTTTGCACATTTATTGCTTAATCCTATTATAAAATGCTGTTATGATTGACACATCACTGTGGTGATAGAAGTCAATTGAATAATATGTAGCAGTCAATTTTATTTGTAGCTTAATGTGCTGAAGTATTTTTCCACATTTCCATTATTTATAAGCCTGTCCCTTAGGAGACTATATAGAAGAATTTGTTTTAAATGAGCCAATAATACCTTCTTTAAAATTTATAAGCATGACAGAATCATATCTTTTTTCATTGGTTGGCCACAGCATGCCAGTAAACAGAGTTTGAAATCTCTTCCACTTGCTATTTATAGGACAAACACCAGGAAAGTGGATCTTGTTCAGGTTTGCTAGGAACTTGATTTCAACCACTCCTTTAGAAAACTCCAAGAAAACAGAAGCTCTCAATAGGAACACTTCAGAAATGGCTCACAGTGTTGTTTATTTTTTAATTTAAGTATTTATGGCTCCTACCACTATCTTAACCACTGTGGTTTGTCCTGAAACAAAGCACAAAAGCAAGCAGACAATACCCAAGAGTTTAGAGATTTGCTGTCAGGGTGCTAGAAATCCAACAGGATATCAACTTAGGAATATGGTGTGTTCAGTGCTTACAGAGGTGGGTCTCTGAATTGATGGGGAGACTCTTTTATTCTGTACCCAGAAAATTTGCCTAAGAGAACCCATCCACCTTTTAGAATATTGTGGTGGGAGAGGGAGGCACTGAAAAGTGCCATGGTTTTAGAAAGGTTGTTCTTAAGAATCCACCCAAAGTCAACATGAAGAGACAGTCCAAGGGTACAAAGAGAGAAATTCCTATTAAGGAACAGTATGAGTGGACATGGTCATGCCTGAGATTATAATAAGGCTTTGGACAATTAGCTTATCTATTACTCACCTCTGCATAACAGACACAGTTTCACAAACATGCATGAATGCCTGTGTACATACACACACTGAACTGGAGTGTGCTATCCAAACTGATGTCTAATGTTAAGTCTTTTGAGACATATATATGTGTATGTGTGTTTGTGTGTGTGTGTGTTTTTGTATGTATGTGTATGACTTTAGTATATATACATATACACATACACACACACACACACACACACACACACACACACACACACACATATATATATGTATATGGCAGTATACCTTTTTCTACTGTCTGTTCTTTCTACCTCCTGTTAACTTTGGTCATCCTGAATGTACCATAGCATCATTTTTTGCCATTGTCAAGCAATTTGAAAACTATTGAAGAACTACTCTTTCACAAGCATCTATTCCTTAATGTCTGTCCTATGACATCACAGAAATATGTTGCTCCCATGCTGGACTTGATACTAAGAGAACTTTTCTCATTTAAATTCTAGGGGCCAGAGGAAACACAGTCCTACCAGATCCAGGAACTCCTGAACATCACCAGGCCAGTCAGACCCACCCCCCCTTTCCAGTTGGGCCACAGGTCAGTATCTCTCAGCTGTTTTGCATTAGGCTGCATTTAAGATGGTTTTACCATATAAATAACCAAATAAATAATAATGAGTTAAATCCAATTAACTCCAACAGAGCAAAGATGGTGATAAATTTTTGTATGGGAAGCTATATGACTACATTATTTATTAAGTACTCTCAAGAAAATATGTGTTTGCAAAAGTCTCTTCTTAAAGGAAAGGTTGGTTTTAATCATGTGGAAATGTTTGGTTTTTTTTTTTTCCCTTAAAACCGTCTATATATAGGTTGTGGGTTACCATGCAGCTTTCTTGAAAGTAAAACTTTAATGACTGGAGTGTGAAGAAAATTAAGTTATTTCAACCTTACTATAGCCATTTTTGAAATACAAGATGTGATTTAATATAAAAAAGTTAATGCAATTTTAATGCTAGTTCAGCTTATTGGGTTTGACAATACTGTACATCACACATAGCTCTTGCATTAATAAAGAAATACATTCATTATTTTTTAAAGTCCAATATTTGTTTTTGGCAGCCTGGCATGGATTATATGGAGATGTAGAACACAATTATAAAAGGCTGGGCTTTCTTTAACCTCTGCCATCTACTGTGAAACTTTCAGAGTTCATCTTGCTTTTATGGAGAGAAATATCTGGGCCTTTCCCTCCCGATTGCTGTCATTGCTGTTCCTGGATATTAACCACTTTCAGTACAAGGAGAACTTGCCCAAGTGTAAAGCTTAGGTCAGACTTGACACTCTTACTCTAGTCACCATAAAATCTTTCAATGGCCTCAGGTCCCATCATCCACCTCAGAGCCCAGACAACTTCATTTGATAGACATGAAGAATGGGCAGTATCTACTGGGAGACATAGACCTAGAGAGAGCTCATACAACATGAGCCATTGGCTTCTTTGTGTCACACCCTCATAATGTCATTCTTCTTATCTCACATGTTCATATGTTTTTGTGCTTCTGCCTATGTGTGTGCATGGATGTGCCTGGAAGCACAGGAGTTCAAAAATGTTGTAATATTCTAATTCTAATTAGATAACAGACTCAGGCAGTGAAGAAGCATGGCTCTGTGACAACCAGGAGTAGCCATACCCTATCTTAAGACCAAAATCCAATCTTAAAATTTTGCATGTCAAGCCTCCAAACCTGTGTATAATCTGAGAGCTACTACATATATTCCCTTGAAGCATCATATAAGCTGGCATTGTTTCATGTCCATATTTAAATACTTTTCCTATGTTCCATCAAAAGGAAAGTCAATTCTACATAAAGTTTCATTTTGAATCCTGTAGAGGAAAGATGTGAGATTATATTTTTATTCTCCAGCTTCTGTAAGAATGTAGAGGATGTTCTGGCTTAAGGACTCTAAGTTCAAATGACCTTTGCTGTCATGTAGCAATCCAGAACCAAAATCTTAGTATGTTCCTCCAGTGACGACCCTAGCCCAGCACTCAAACAAGCTTTGTGATCTACTGCTGCCTTTCAAACCAAACCACGACTATTCGATCAAGGATGGACATACACATGGGTTTCTATAATCGGGTAAAGAGTATGAAAGAATTAACAGAAAGGGACTTTTTAGTATTTGATCTTAAGTATAAATATTTAATTTCTATAACATTTTAGAACTTGACTTTATACATATATACATATAGAGAGCATGTATATAGATATTTATGACATTTTAATAGCAACCACTCATTTACTATCTTCTTTATTTTCATATCAGGAACATACATTTATTTATTTATTTATTTATTTATTTATTTATTTATTGTGTGTACACATTTATGTATTTTTCTGCATGTATATCTGCACAACAAAAGATGGCATCAGACACTTATGGGCTGTCATGTGGGTGCTGGAATTGAATTCAGGACCTTTGGAAAAGCAGTGAGTGCTCTTAACCACTGAGCGACCTCTCTAGCCCCCTGGAAAACAGTTCTTTAAACTTTCCTAAATTGGTACCCAAGTGATCCATATTGATGACTTTACAATATCTCATCATGATAGCACTTTAACATGAACTGCTTCAACATTTATGTGATTTAAAGTGTACTGCATAATTTCATCTCTCGTCTCCCTTTGAATCCTATCATGAAGTTACATCCTAGGAGTGTATTCTGAGTCAAATGGGATACATTATCATTCTTGATATGCATGTATTTCCAAATTGCTTTCCAAAAGGATTATGCTAGCACCCATGCCCTCCAGCCACAGAGGTATATAAAGACATCACTAAAGTCCTAGCATCAAGAAAACTTTTTATACTGTTTTTGTTAATGTAATACTTAAAAACAGTGAGTTGTTACCTTCTTTGAACCAAAAATATAATAAAAACCCTACCAATATTAATGACATCTTTCTGGGACAATGCAGAATGAATTAAGTGAGCACTTTAAATATATGAGAATCAGGATCAAATGAAACTTCAATTCAAATTTGTAATATATACAGGTACAGTATTTCTTCAAAAGGTATTTAAGCTCCACAGAGATTCTAAAAGAAATTGAAATTTTTCAAAGAAATAAGTGAAACATAATGTCAAAAATGTAATTTCTTCCTTACACTCCTCTTTATCACTTCTTCAGAAACTTTCTGGCCTGATATAATGGAGGGATTATACTCTGAAAGGCCATGTCTTGCTGTGATAGAAAGTGAGCCAGGTTTCTCTTGTTTTGCAGCCTCTTCTGACAGCACAGCAGTTAGCCTCTGCTGTGGCCGGGGTGATGCCAGGAGGCCCCCCAGCCCTCAATCAGCCTATCCTCATCCCCTTCAACATGGCAGGACAGCTAGGTGGTCAGCAAGGCCTGGTCCTCACACTGCCCACTGCGAATCTCACAAACATCCAAGGGCTGGTAGCAGCAGCTGCAGCTGGAGGCATTATGACTCTGCCATTGCAGAATCTACAAGGTAACCATCATGCCCAGATGTTGGGTGATGTTCTACTCATGGGCTGAGTTTTCTGAAATGGACAAAAAATGCATGCTGAGGGGGAATTGTGATTTGGGGTTGCTTCTACCATGAAGGACATGAAAGGTTTCTGCAGAAAGCTGCATTTCCAGTGGTTTATGAGTTTGCTCAAGCCAAGGTTTTATCAACCTGCATTTCCTCTCATAAACACCAAAGCCTTTCAGGTCCTCTGGAAGCACTTATTGAAGCACAATTATTGTGGGACATACCATCATTTAAACGTGAAATCACTGTGTTGTTATTTGAAGACATAGTTATAATCTGACAAGGTCTTCAATTTGCCCACAAGAAAGAAAAGGTTGGACATTATTTACATCTGTGTGAGTGGTTGGGACACTACAAATACAAAGTGTCATTTGATGATTAATATATTGATTATTTTGCCACTAAATAGGCTTTAGATATAAATGTTAAACAAAGTATATTATTTGAGCTTTTTGGTAGAAGGCAGACTGTAATTTTATTGGGAGAAGTTGTTCTCTAAATTTTGAAAAGTTTAACTTTTCTTTAAAAGTTTAATAATACTAACACTGGTTGATTTCCAAATTATTCATCAAAGAAAAAATAACTACAGTGAAAACCATTCTGAATAAGAATATTATGTCTACTCCCAAACCAAACCAAACAAACAAAAAGAAAAAAAAAAAAACCCAAAAAACAAAAAAACAACAACCAACGACAAAAAACCCAACTATCTACTCTGGGGTTACTTAAAACAGTTTGACTTCTTCATTTATGTAAATGTAAGCAGTTATTTTGTTTTACAGACTGAAGGTTTGTCTGACTAAGTCCTCAGAGTAATAATTCAAATTACTTTTAAATTGGTTAAGTGGTCAGTGTTTATTTGACTTATCAAATTGATTAGAGTGTCAATACACTACACTAAAGGACAACCAAGAACTAGTGATCCTTGGCCCGCCATGCACTCTATGTGTTCTGATATTCCGCCCATTGTTGCTACTTCTTAACTTTCATTTTAATGTTTAAAAAACGTCTCTCTTATACCATTAAATTGTGCCAAGTACCTTGCCATTCATAAATGATGCATGCTCAGGATACACTAATGCATGAACTTTGCTTGTTTCAAATTTGAGTGCCTGGGAAGCCAGGAACTTGAGATTAAGCAAATAAAGCAGGAATACACAAGGTGAAAGCAGAAGTAACAAAGTGTAGGGCCAGGCTTCTTAATGTAGGTGGATGATGAAATCTTAATGAAGAAACAGGCATTATCAAAATGCACCCTTCCATTTGGAACATGTGTGCTTATGGGAATATTGAATATTATAAATAAACATCAGCTTGTGGAGCGCCTGGGCTGTGAATTAATTCTGCTTGGTTAAGATGGACACCAAAGTCAGACTGAAGGAAAGAAGTCTTTTTATACTTTCATTGTAGGTCAGTGTTGTTGGGATTTTAGTGCCTGTTAGCCTAGGTTTTTAAAGTCAGTGCTGGTCTGTGGTGCAGCAAAGCCTTCTCCATTTTGTTTGGATGTCAGGTTTAAGTATGAGTTTAGGATTTAGATCCTGACTTCTTGGCTTGATTGTTTTCGTGTCAACCCTGCGTGTTGTGCGCTGGATAAGTCAATGGGGGCAATGGAAAATATTAGCTTCTTTTATCCTTTTGTCCCCTTGGCAAATCTTCCAACCAGTATCACTTTAAGAAGTATATTTGTGTTCTTAGACAAGCTCATGGCAGACACAGAATTGTGACCAAACACTTCTCCCTTTGAAGTCATCTTTAAGATCTCAGTGGTCTTGGAAGGGAGATGATGAACTCACTGATGTGGAACCTCCCAGCTACATGTCAGTTGACTTGGGGGAAGATTCCATTATTTGTCCTAATATCAAGCTGTAGTGATGAGTTTAGCTACCCTTCTGCAACTTCTTCTCCTTTAAGGTCCAAAGCAACACTAGATAAGGAAATTCTACTTTGGGTTTCTTTAGGCTTTTCTGATGCTAGTATATCCGTACACAATTTCTCAACACCCAGACCTCACTAACCAAAGACCGAACCCTCCTGGTTTGCTAGAAAATGAGACATTTCCCAAGACATAGTCTACCTTCAGTGTTAAAATAAGGAAGTTTCCAGGGAAAAGGGGAGAATTTAGTTACTATCCTGTTGAGAAGTCCGAGTGTGGTAAGGATAATTAGAAGAAAGTTTCTTATCTTCATAGTGACTTTGATCAATGGCCGTCATTGAACACTACATTAAGAGGAATGTCAGACACCACCTTGAAATCAGTTTATTAGCACCAAGCCCAAGACTGATCTTAGCACGATTAGGCAACATTCTATATCAGCTGTTCTCAACATATGGATCGCAACCCCTTTGGCAAACATCTCCAAAAATATTTACATTACAATTCATTAGCAGTAGCAAACTTAGTTATAAATTAGCAATGAAAATTATTTCATGATTGGGGGTCACCACAACATGAGGAACTATATTAAAGGGTCACAAATTAGGGGAAGTTGAGAACCACTGCTCTACAGTCTGTGGTGATCCTAGGCAATACTTGTGAGTGGGCAAGCTTCCTGAGTTCTACCACATTGCAGAAGCTACTGCCATGTGGGAGAGCAAACAGACGGCTGGAAGCAAACAAATCACCTTTAAAGGTTTGGTCAACTTTGAGATGAAGATGACAGTTCTATATGTCCTTACCTTGTAACTTTTCTCAAAAGTGGTAGTCTTGCCAATGAATACATTAGAATCAGTCTACACACACATTTCTATGGTCAAAAGCTAGTATAAAGGCTAGCTGTTCCCCTTGGAGAACCCCCTCCTCACACAGTAAACATGCTGACTTCAGCCCAAGGCTTTTAGTGTTTTTAAATGACTAATAAGCCTGTTCATCTATAACAGACACCCCTCTTTCCCAGTGAGATGAGGAGTGAGAATGTGAGTAAAGCTTTTAAGTGTAACACACCTAGTCCCAATGACGTTCCAATCTTATATGCCACACTGTTTCTGGGTAGTTCCCTTTCCCCTTGTAAAGTATTATGTTTTTAACTCATAAATTAACTTAATCAACAAGAACTTTCTCTGATACTTGTCTAGCTTTCTTATCCAACCCCCCCCCCCCCGCCTCTTCATTTAACTCAAAAGCTGTAGATTTGCTAAGAAGATGAAAACAAGTTGCCAGTATCAGTTTCTTAATGGCTTGGAACTCATGGATAAGTTTTCAAATATTTTCCTTTATACTGATGTAATTAAGAGTTTATTCTTTTACATCTCCTATCAAATAGCATAGCGTAGTTCTCAGAGGAGTACATAATGCACACATGCATTATGATGAGCTCTGGTGGGGAGATGCAACACTGAAAATGGCCTTCCTAAATTCAGACAGGAATCCCCTTCAGAAGGAAATACCAGATAGCAGCTGGGAATTTGAAAACTCAGAAAGTCAGACTTCAGTAGATCCCTGAATGGAATCTGCAGTTTTACAATTTCCCCTAGATGTTTTATTGTACACATTCAAATTTAAGAAATAAAAGAGATTAAGACACCTTTTTATCTCCAGTTGGCAACGTCTCACCTCACCCCAATCTTGGTCCATTTGGGCTGCTAAAACAAAAATACCATAGACTTGGTGATTAACAAATAGTAGAAATTTTTCTCACAGCTCTGTGGGCCTCGAAGACTAAGGTCAAAGAACCACATTTAGTTTTAACAGAGGCTCACCCCCTCATTCACTGATGCTTGTCTCCTGAGTCCTCACTGGCTCTGTGGGTTAAGGACACTGGAGTTCTGCTCTAACCACTTTCCAGAGGCCCTTATTTATACCAATCCTTGGGGGATTAGGTTTTACTACAAATGTGGGAGGAACACAAGCATTCAGGCCATAGCATCCCCTAACACAGCAAGAAGGCTCCTCTGACAAACTTTGAGCAACCTATGTGGCCAAATAGTGCCCTCATGAACTCTACTGTGTTTTTCCTCACGCCAGATCCCCAGGTGAGGTTATCAACCCAAGTTGTATTTGTTTATGTCAGTACATTTGTGTTCCAAAGGCCAAGGGAACCAATGTTCTTGTTTAATGAGAGTGTTACTAAACCGTCTACCCTAAGATTTTATCCAGGAAAATCTTAACATTGCCCATAAAGATAACTTGAGCCAGCAGGAAATGCATCTGCAAGGCCTACAGGTTTTGTTTTTCCTTCTTTCAGGTCTTTCCTCTCCAGAAAGAGATTCACACCCATCATATCACTGTTATTGTATTTATTGTAAAGAAGGTCATGAGAATGAGGAACATTATATAAGATCCCTGTAGGCTAATGAGGAGGCTAGCTGAACCAATATCATATACAGCAGGCAAATGTCTATCCTCCTTGCCCAGAACCCCTTTTCCATCTTTTCCTGCTCCCTTCAGGCCACTTCTCTATTGCAACTTAGGTTCATTTGTTGTCCACTTTCCAATTCAGGTATCTATGGGGAACTTTGTACCACTGTCAAGCTTCATGGTGCTTATAGCCTTTTCTTTGCATTTACTAAAATTTTAGATTACTAAGAGAGAAATTGCCTGTAAGGAAGGGATGATTTTATTCTGGATTACCTTATAGGCTCACTAGCCAAGTGGAAGATTAACTGGCTCCATGTTGAGGTGTTCATTCTTATTCAATGTGTATTAGAATGTGTGGTGGTTTGACTATGCTTGGTCCATAGAAAGTGGCATTATTGGGAGATGTGGCATTATTGGAGGAGCTGTGGCCTTATTAGAAAAAGTGTGTCACTGTGTAGGTAGGCTTTGAGTGCTCCTAGTGCTCAAGATCTATCCATTGTAGAAGAGTCAGTCTTTTCTTAGCTGCCTTCTGGTCAAGAAATCTTCGCTCCTTCTCCAGCACTGTGTCTTCCTGGATGCTGCCATGCTTCCTGTCATGATGATAATGGACTGAATCTCTGAAACTGTAATCTGGCCACACAGTTGAAAACACCCTCAGGAACACTGTCTTCCATGCTTCTACTAGTGTGGCTCGTGAAGCCCTACTCAAAGCATTTCACTGCTTTACAAAGTTCCAAAATCCACACCTCCTCCAACAATGCCACACCTCCTAACAATGCCACAGCCCATGGACCATTATAGCATGTTAGATGCTATTACCTGGTTATTGTTTTCATTTGGTCTTTTCATCTGAAATGAACTGCAATCTAGAAATGGAGGACACACCTGTGATCCAAATCTTTAGGCTAGAAGACACATGCTTTTGATCTGGATCTTCACAAGGAATAACAGACATTTAATCTGGATCTTGAGGCATAGTGGACATGAAGAGTTTAAGCCCAGGCATTGTGGTACATGCCTTTAATTGCATGAGAGAGAAGCAAGTAGATCTCTGAATTCAAGGCCAGCCCAGGACAGAGCAAATTACAAGTAGAGAAAAGCTTAGATTCAGGTGTGATGGTTCATGCTGTTGGTCCCAGAACTCATCAGTTTAAAGTCAGTCTACAGAGCATGTTCCAAGACAGCCAACCTTAGGCCGAAAAGAAATTGGAAAACAGAAAGCTGAAGATAATGTAATAGAACAAAGAGGGCATGTTCCAGCCCTAGCAAGCAGCAGAACTTGGCAGCTTTGGCCATGTGCCTCTGGCTTTAGAGTTGAGGATAGAGGAGTTACTGGGACAGTTGATGCTATTTAGCTGGAGCTGAGAAATTAAGAAGAAACCAGCATCACTGAGGTGATATCTTCTGGGAAGTGTTTTCTGAGAGCACAAAGAAAAGCTGTGTTCCAGAGATAGCTAAGGTTGTACTGTGTGCTGCAGCTGGGCTTGGTAATATGTAAGAGTCACTCAGGTGGTACTGGTTTTGAAGGCATGAAGAGGTCATGGAGAGCAGCTGAGGCCTAGCACTGTGAGAGAGCAGGAATAAATGGGTCATGCAACAAAATTGAGGCTTGGAACCATGAAGAGAGCCTATGAGAGACTATTAGTGAAGTCTAGTTGCAGCAGGAGACCCCAGTGGAGATGCCAGTAAGATGGAATGACCACAAAGAACAGCAGTAGCAGTGGGATGGAGTTAATCAGAGCCTAGAGTGCTACAGAGAGCAGAGCTGGAGAAGGAGCCAAGAGTTCTACATCTTGATACATCTTGATCTGAAGGCAGCCAGGAGAAGACTGACTCTTGTACACTGGGTGGACCTGGAGCACTGGGAGCCCTCACAGGCCACCTCCACAGTGACACACTTCCTCTAACAAAGCTATACCTCCTACAATAACGCCAAATCTCCTGATAGTGCCACTTCCCATGGACAAAGCATCTTCAAACCACCACAGACTGCATAGAATCTGAGCAAGCATGCTGAGAGAACATGCTAGATCTTTTGTGTGATGGTCATAGGACTTACATTCCATGGGGCTGTAATCAAACCCACAACTGTGAAATGTGACTGGTAATGACAATAAATCTGAAAGAAAGAAAATGACTAAGTGTGTTCTGTGCCACATGATTTTAAAACTCTTTTAACAGTCATCATCTTCCCTTTCACCAATTCCTTTGTGAAACAGATACTGTGCTAAAAATAGCATTGGGTTACTCAAGAAAGAATCAATTAGCTGAAATGGCAATGTGAAATCTCCTTCCTGGAACTCATACGAATGTGTTGAGTCTTTTATTTTGCCTAAACTCAGGCAAAAAAATGAGAACATAAGGTTAGACAGGGTGGACATCAATGACAGCTGCAACAAAGGTGTTAATGGGACAGCAGAGGGGGACTGTCAGGACAGATGAGTCAGGCTAGTGACTTGTTCTTACAGCACAGACCACGGTGACCCACTAATCACTGTAGGCAACACAAATGGAGAATATAAATGTGCCATGAAGGAGATTTATATCAAAGTGTGAACATTCCAGTTAAGTCAGGCAAAACATTTAAATTAATGACCAAAAAGACATTAGAGATTGCAGCTTAACATGAACACGAAAAGGCAATTAGGTTCAAGACAAGATTTAAAAAAAAAAAAAAAAAAAAAAAAAACAGGTCAAAGATGGTTTTCCTGTCCTTGGTTCTGACAGGAACCTTGCCCTGCTTTTCTCTCACTCCCTGAATTAGTCAGCTTTGTGTTGCTATAAGAGAATCACAGATGCTGGCTGCCTGATAAACAGGTTTCCTTTGCTCACAGTTGGGGAGATTTAAAGATTGAAATTTGGTGGTTTTGAAGGTTTGGTCTCAGGTGAAGGCCTTCTGGTTACATCACAACATGGAGAACTAGGAAAGGAATTGACCATGTGTAGAAAGGGAAGCATATGGAGTAATCCCACTAACAACCCATTCTTGTGAAAATTACACTACAGGATCTGCATTAGTTCTTTCTGATGATGACGCCCCCCTACATGATGGCCTTTTAACTCTGCCTTTTCATCTATTAACATTCACACCACTCCAAAACCACCATGTAGAGATCAAGCTCCCATCCAAGAATCTTTGGTGAACAAGCTATATCCCACATGTAATATTCCCCAAATTAATATCTGTACATGACAAAGAATTCAGGGATGCTTTTTGTGAGTTATATTGCATTTCATTTTTATTTATGGTGGCATTGTTTTTACTAGGCTATACTGCATGCAATAAAATACATGGCTCCGTTCAATGAGCTCTGATGATAGTATACAACTTGGAACAAACATCTACCAATAAATAAATAAAATATTCCATTATTCCGACCAAAAATCTCTTGTTACTCTTTTCAACCAATCCTTTCTGCCGAATCTGGCAGCCCTAGCTTTGGTGTAGATTAATGTTTTTTGTTACAGAACTACATGTAAACAGATTCATATTGTGTATTCTTTTAAACTCAGCATAATGTCTCTGATATTCATCTATTATATGTATGTGTGTGTCCCCTTTTGTGTAATTTCAAAGCAGCTTTCCAACATTATACTATACCACCTCTATTTTGCCACAGCCATTTCAACATCCCAGTATGCAGATACCATTGAAATCCCTTCCACTGGAACCAAGAGAAGATACTTGGTTGGAGTTATTTTAGTCAAGGTTCTTTGGAATAACAGAACCAATAGAGTATGTAAATACATACATTCATACATACACACACACACACACACACACACACACACAAATGAAAGATATAAACAGAGAATTCATTAGACTGTTTTATATGATAGGCTTACAAAGATCAACAAGGCCTATTCTCTGAAGAGGAAGAAATCCTGGTAGCTTCTCAGTCCAAGAAACTAGATGCTCAGGGGTCCCAGTTCAGTGCTGAAAGACTGTAAGTTCCCTAGAGAGCTACTGGTGTTGAGTCCACATTGGTAAACCGAGGAAGCTAGAGTCTGATGTCAGCAGAAGCTATAAATTCCCTTCAGAAAGAAGTCACAACGGCAGCAATTATCGGGGCTTTTTACCTTGAACCCCTTGTAAGATACCATTTAATGGAGGGCAGGTCTTCTGCAATAACTAATGATCTCTAGAAGTGTTCTGGTGGAATGCCCATTCTAATGGAATGTCTTCTAGGGGATGCTAAATCCACCCAAGTCGGCTATATCAACCACCACAAGGCCTTTCAGGGATGCATGCTTGGCACTACTTTCCTCAACTCATGGTCCAAGCTCTAGGTTCCTGCCCTGTCTGCCATCTGTCTTGACAACATCTGATCAAGATGTTTAAAGAGGATGTGAAAGCTATTTGTGTATGCCTCACAGAAGCTTTGGTGCTGAAGGATTGCCTCACAATTCCAAAGGTTAAAACAATTCTCTCAGAACAGACAATCTCCTGATCCATTTATTTCCACCAGCTCCATGTGCCAGTTTTTCCAAGACACAAATTTCAAGTCTAATATATTTTGTTTCTTTACCACCACACCCTTTTCTAACAGTTTAGCCAACCTCAGGGTGAGGAAATGCTGGACTCTTTGCCATTTTTAAAATATAGTCATCTCCCAAGACTCTGAACAGACTGTGGTCTTTGCCTGCAAATCTCTGTTCTTTTCAACTGCTCTCAGTGTGTCCATCCCCATTTCTGCTTTCTTTATTCCTTTACTCATCAAAACTTGCTCTCTATAAACCTCTAAATGGTTTTAATTTCTTCATCTTCAAGCAAAATAACTCACTAGGAGCAGTGGCAGCATCATTTGTGATCCTCAGGTTTGGAAAATATAAATATGCCTTGTTTGTATCTGACTCTGTCCCCAGAATGAAATTCCTATGAATATCACCAATATTTAGTTCAATGATGTGACCCAAGAATGGAGGACAGAACTGAACCACCTATCAGAGGTGTTCAAGGCTGGATGGGTGGGTAGGTGGATAGATGGAGGGCTAATAAATGGGTCAATAAATATTAAAGAATCACGAGGAGTTGGTCAAGTAGAGAGAAGCAAAAGTCCCTTAGTTTAGAGGAGGCATGAGAAGAACAGCATGTGTTATGTCTATGAAGATCTCTCTTATTCAAGTCAAGTTGTCAAAGACTTAGAATAAAGAGAAAAGAAAAGGGTAGTCATAGAAGACTTTATGTACTTCTCTTGAACATAAGAATGGGAATCATAGCTTTGATATGTTATAGGTGGACATATTTAACATCAATGCATTGTGTTACATTTTCAAAGATATGTATTTGCATTTGTAATAGTAATTCCAATAGTTTAATGTTTCTAATAATAATATAAGAATTATGACAAGACAAAACCCTTAGAAATAGAGAAATCCAGAGTAAAAGCCAGAGCAAACACTATATTAGATATATAGTTTGAATCATATAATAAAGAGTACTAGTTTGATGAGAAACAGATATAAAAAATCTGGTTTTGTTTTTCACTAACACAGGGCTTACTTGTTTATTTACAAAATGCTTTGTGAAATTTTAACGTCCAGTATGGCTTTGATGGTTTGAATGAAAATGGTCCCAATAGGATCAGATGCTTGAATACTTACTGCCTAATTAGTAGAACTGTTTGAGAAGGATTAGGGGAAGTGGCCTCCTTGGAGTAGTTTTGGCCACTTTGGAGGAGGTGCATCCCAGGGGTGAGCTTTGAGACTTGAGCCTCTTGTCAGTATCCACTCTGTCTCCTACCTGGAGATCAAGATGTGAGCTCTTATCTTCTTCTTACCATCATTTTTTGCTTTGCCACTATGGACTCTAACCATCTATAATTGTAAACCCAATTAAACATTGTATTTTATAAGTTTCCTTGGTCATGGTGTTTTGTCACAGTAATAGAAAAGTAAGACAGTGCTATGACCAAATACCTGAGAAGAAACAACCTACAAGAGTAAATATGTGTTCAGGCTTACAGTTTGAGGAGAGAGAGTCCACCACAGCAAAGAAGTCATAGTGGCAGGAACAATTTGAGGCAGGGAGACCTAGAACAGAAGGCATCTGGTTACCTCAGACTCAATGTCAGGAAACAGAAGAATTTGTGTCTTCAGGCTATAACCCTAAAGCCTTCTGTCTTCCACCCATACTCCTATTTTCTAGCAAACCAAGTTCTCTAGATAGAACATGTCTCCTAAAGGTTTTATAATCTCCCAAAATAGCTGAGGGCCAGATGTTCAACTATATGATCCTGTGGGGGACATTTCTCATTCAAAGTATAACACATGGTATAATAGATTTTGATCTAAACCTGGGGTATATTGATCACCATAAACAATCCTCTAAGGCACAGGAATGCACATATTTTCCATCTGGAGAATAAAGCAGGTGAAGTGAAACAGAGATAGAAGTGTAATGTATACTGTATAGGGTAATAGGTCATGGCCTCTACATTGCACAGAAAACATGAAGAGTTGTACAACTGGAAGAGAATGTCCCCAACAAAGTTCTAAGAGCTAAAAACAATTCCATGAATCTGGAACACAGAAACGTTGAACAACTTGAAGGACAGGATGTCAATATTGTTTAGCTTTCACTAAGCTATGCTAAATTAACAAACAAGAAAATCCTAGTGTCATCCAACAACCGACACGTATTTCTTTGTTCATTTCTGATTATGTGTTGTCTCCAGGTGAGCAGAAACTCGGCTATATAGCCTATCAGTTCAACTTTAGGGTTCAAACTGAAAAAGCAGCCCATCTCCCAAAAGTGCTATTCTCATTGATTAGGAAGGAACAGAGAATGACAGGACCTTGTGGCCCACTGAGCTTTGCCAGTGCTGTCCTGAACATCACTTCAACTCCTTTTGACCATGGAAGTCACTTGGTCAAGCATGCTGCCAGAGTAATGGTGGATGGAGAAGAAAAACCTAAAAGAGAGGAAGGGGAGCCTGTGGTTGTAAGCTGCATCACAGAGGGCTCCACCATTCTAACAGCTGTAATAACATTTGACTTGTGTGATTGTACTGGCTGATTTTGTGTGGTAACTTGACACAGCTGGAGTTATCACAGAGAAAGGAACCTCCCTTGAGGAAGTGCCTCCATGAGATCCAGCTATAAGGCATTTTCTCAATTAGTAATCAAGGGGGGAGAGCCTAGCCAATTGTGGGTGGTCCCATCCCTGGGCTAGTAGTCTTGGGTTCTATACAAAAGCAAGCTGAGCAAGCCAGGGGAAGCAAGCCAGTAAGCAGCATTCCTTCATGGCTTCTGCATTCACTCCTGCCTCCAAGTTCCTACCCTGTGTGAGTTCCTGTCCTGAGTTCCTTTGGTGAAGAACAGCAGTGTAGAAGTGTAAGCTTAATAAATCCTTTTCTCCCCATCTTGCTTCTTGGTCATGATGCTCTGTGCAGTAATACAAAAACCTGACTAAGACAATGATCTTAAAATTCGTGCAACATCTAATTCCATTAGATAGACACACAGGGCTGCATGTACCACATGGAGGCTCCATGGAACACGTACATCAATAACTACTTAAAGTTATAGAATTCAAACAATGAATATAAAATTGGATAATAATTACTCAAAACAATTAGAAAGTACTTAAAATACCGAGTTAGCATCTATGAAATTAGTATTCCCCTTTAAAATATTTATTTTATTTTTAATTAAAATGTAATTACATCATTTCCGCCCTCCCTTGCCTGCTTCTTACTCTTCTACGTCCCCACAATTCCAGATCCATCTAGAATTCATGTCCTCTTGTTCTTTAATTATGACTGCTACATATATACTGATAAACATGTACATGCAGCCTGCTTAGTCTGTTTAGTGTTGCTCGTATTTCTATCATTTTACGGCTAATCTCTTTGTATCAGATTTTAAAGTTAGGGAGTTCATCCCTGGAGAAGACTAATCTTGCTCTCTCAGCTATCCTTAGGTTCCTGTAGCTCTTCATCTATGAATGGTGATAGTGTCCCATCAACACTGACATGTCAGGCTAGTGTTATCATTGTTCAGTTCTTCTTTAGGCAGCCATATTGTTGAGACTGTGTTGTATATGTATCTCTGTCTGAAAGACATAGTCTTTCAGCAGACTTTCTTGTCTTCTAGCTCTTAAAATTTTTTCTATCCTTACTTCTGTGATATTCCCTGGGCCTTAGGTGTAGGGATTGTGCTTCAGATGTATCACAAGCACCCTGTGGTCAGTTGTTCCTGGCATTTTGGCCAGTTGTGAATATCTGTAATGGTCTCTATCTGCTACAAAAAGAAACTTCTTTCGTGAGGGGGTAAGAGTGATGCTTACCTATGGGTATAAATATCAATATTTAAAATGCATTTAAGAATTAGGCTCATTTAGGAAATTGGCAGTAGTAGATTCTCTTCTAAGATTCATGGCCTTGTTAAGACTTGGTAGTTGGCTAGATTTCTAGTACTATGATTTCTTCTGTGTTGAGTGTGTCACATCAGGACAGAACTATTATTTGTTTTTCCTCCTGTATCAATTTGTATAACACCCTCTGGTACTATGGAAGCTAATCCTCAAGGAAGAGGCTTTCTGGTCAGATACAACTTGAATCCTCTGAATCCTCTGTTTGAAGTGCATGTTTTTTCAGCAAGAGGGACTTACCTTAAATTTCCAGGATGCAATCAAAGATAACTGTCATGGTCTATATTGTCCTGGGAATCTCCTGAACCCTGCTAAGCAACAACTCAAAATAAAGAGATTTTTTTCTGGTATTGGAGCATTTATTAGATAGTCTATGGCTTTGGGGGGCATTATCACCCCAAACGGCATAAGTTCATTTAATTTTTCTACATATATAGACAAAGATTAGAGAGAGAAAGAGAGAGAGAGAGAGGGAGAGAGAGAGAGAAATAGATAGAGATATATTTACATGTTTAGTGCCCTCTCTATCCTCCCCGATTAAATCTCTCTTCAATTTTATCTTATTTTCCCTTTAATTATTTAATATTCAAGAAAAGAAAAATTGTAGAGACCAGAAGTAGACTGGTGGTTTCTGGGTATGGTGTGGCAGTCAATGATAAAGGAGACAAGGGAATCCAGAGGTTGACTCACCGTTCTCTTCTATCCATAATGGTGGTCACAAAACTATGTAGGACTTGAACATAAAGTGTTTTTTCAGTGTATACAAAATACACTTTAATTGTTCAAGTGAAAGTAAAAAGTAAGTGTATGTTTTATTAGTGAACTAATTTGGAAACCCTAAAGTCAGATGTTTGGGAACAAAATTGCTGATGGGGTTAAAGCCCGAAAAAGCTCATGGCAAACTCCCATTAAAAGCATTGTTGGTTCCATTTTGTGGATAGAGAAGATAACAATAAAACAATGGAAGTTTCAAATGCATACTTAAATGCAATTATGTAAAAGAAGCTCAAACACACACACACACACACACACACACCACCACCACCACCACCACCACCACCACCACCACCACCACCACCACCACTACCACCACCACAAAGAGGAAAAAATAAATAGTATGATATATTCACCTTTCAGTATCTCTGGGTCACTATTTCTGGGACCCCTAAGGAAGTTCCTTTCAGAAGCATCTACAGATGCTCAAGTGCTGTCCATAAGATGATGCAGTATTTACAAATTCCTAGGCACATCCTCCTGAATTTTTAATACATTTCCAAGTGACTTATAATACCTATAAATAGCATATAAAGAGTTGTTGTACTATATTGTTTAGGCAGCAATGACCAAAAATGCCATGTGTGCAACCAGGTGTTCCTCAAAGCTTAGTTGACCCTGAGGATATACAATGTGTAGATATGAAGGGTCAATTACATACAACAGTCTTATTAATAGAGTCTACATAGTCAGAGATGATAAATATTTGAATTTCTTCTGCTTTATCTGAATACAGTAAAATGTCTACATTAATGATTATTATCTTAAAATGAAAACACTTTGTATTGGTAAGGTGGAAGATCATACCCAAAAAATGTTATTGCCAGCATCACCAAGGTTAGGTACATTAATTTTCTATCTCATTTTCCAAAAACCAACTATTAACTCAAAGTTCATTAGTTCTTAAAATAAAAGCAATAAGAACATAAAAACATGTGCATTTACTCTGTATCAGCAGGATTTCACGTCAGTCACAATGTCTATAAGGGGCATGTCATAGTGGCTGACATTGGCATTGTTGGTGTCTGGATGGTGGGCATATGAACTGAATACCTCCATGCTCATCTTAAAAACAAGGAATTCCTAGGAGCTCCTTACTCCCAGGAGATACTTTTATGCTGTCCTGCTGATACACACACTCAGAAAGCTGCCCTCCACCAGTGATGCCATGAACATGAGAGCTACAGCAGAGATGAGACAGATTCTGGCTTTTAGTTTTAGTGATATGTGGCTTGTTGTTACCAAGTACAATATTAAAAATGCCTAGTGCATAAATTCATATTTGCACTGTGAGTCAGAAGAGTCCCACGTGACACATTGTACAATAATACCAAATCCACCATGAAGAAGTTGTGAAAGGTAGTTACAATGTGTCTTACTTTGGCAGTTTTCATACCTTTGTATCTCCAAGGCTTCAAACATTTTATTTAAAATACCCAGAGAGCCTGTTCTGCAGTACATTATCCTTGAAACAGGCATTGCTGAGGCACTGGGGCATGGATTAAACCAGAAGCACATGAATGAGGAGTTTGACTAGTATACTGCGTATTTAAGAGATACTGTCAATGGAATAAAGCATTGTCAAAGGATAATGGTTTCCAGCTGCCACATAAATGTCAAAGCAGAGCCAAAGCATTTACTTTCAAAGCAAAAGGCAGGAAAGTAATGTGATCCCCAGTTTGCACATAATAAGGCTGTAAATCCATCAGGAATTTCCACAGCATCTCACGATCTGTCTATACTAGGATGTGAAAACTGGATTCGATTCCAAGCTGGCCATCAGAATTGGCAAGAGAGAGAAACTCCTTCCCAAGATGGCTGCTGCTAGATGCCTGTCTGGAAAAGGACCAGACCATTATGAAAGATGAAAGACAGCTGGGATTACCAGCTTACCTTTTCCCAGATGAGGATTTCTGTATCTGGGAGAAGAGTGAGGCATAAAGAATGAAGAGATATTGAAAAACACCGAAATGGAAGAGGTTTCCTAGCTCCTTTCTCTCTGCAGTTTAGAGAATGGAGAGCTACCATTTCCCCAAGAAAACCATCTCTTATGTGTTTGATTCACATGGGGCACATTCCTAGCAAGAGAGCACAGCTATAGTATCTCAGCTGCCTCTAGGGAAATTCCCATTTCCTCCCCAAAATGGTGACCAAACATTGATGGATCTATTTCACAACCGTTTGATTAGCATCTTGCCAGGCACTGTGATAGGCTCCAGCCTAATTAAAAGGCTATTGCAATAAAACAGGGACAAAGCACTCATGGTAGCAACAAGAGCAGAGGGCAGCTTTAGAAGCCTTGGGGATAAAGGGTTAAAAAGGCCTAATGTTCCACGGAGAGTGAGAAGAAATGAAAGGAAGAACGGATCCATTGGTCAGCTCAGTAAAAGGAAGCTAACTACTTAAATGGAGACACCTGCACTACATAGACTCCTTGGATCCAGAATGTAGAATGGAATCTGTGTTGGAGATGCTGATTCACAAGCCATCAACACACATGACTGAAGCAGAGAGAGTGCGGGTTTGGAGCAAGGAGAGATCTGAAAAGCAACTTCATAATTCCAGGCCTGAGCATAGGTACAGGAAGACTCCCCAGCATGTTTGCTCAGTCTCCTCTGAGTTCTCGGGGACTCCTGCATTTATGCCAGCACTGGATTCTCTTTCCAAGGCAGAATGAACACATTATAGTGGAGTTCTTGTTGCTTACCCCTTACATAGCCAGAACGAACCAAGCAAGAAAGAAAGGGAAAAAAGAAAAAAAAACCCTCTGTCAGTTGTCTTTTTAATCTTCTAAGAACATGCCTAGTTTCCAAATATAAAACAGTTATCTTAAGAGCCTGTACATGAAAGCTTTGGCAGTGTTTTCTCTTTTGCTGAAAAGGTACTCCATTGATTTAGATCTATTATTTAAAGATGTAGTTGTAGCCCTAAAATCTCAAAATGAAAATGTTTGAATCCCTTTTATTCTTTCTTCTCCTTAGAGCACTTAGGTCACACCAATGATAGTTCTGTCAGTTGGAGGAAATGACACTTGGTGTACAGAATTACAGTGGCAATTTCTGTGCTCTGTAAAAACCATAATTTAAGAAACAGTTTCTTAGGTGACTTATATGGTAAACAAAAGTAATGTAAGCAAAATTAATTTTGAAAAAAATATTGGTCTAATGTTAGCCTTTTACTTTGGCTTAGCATCATCTTTACTCCAAAATATCATTTATGCTTACTAAGAATTCAGCCAAAATTTTGGAGGAAAAAAATCCCACATGGTATGTTTGCTGTTTATCACTGGAGTAAGCTTAGCATGCGTGCTGAGGGCCATTAGCATATCTTTTTATGCATTTCAGTCCCCCTGAGTATTGTTACACTTGAAATTCTTAGAGGAACGTATATATGTACTCAGCATTTGAGAAAATATAATTTGAGTTTTCTGTGTTTGGAAAATAACTCACATGGGAGAAAGTTATATTAAATAAATGAGGTAAAATTTATACTTCTATATATTTCAAAGCTAATGTCGATAACTTACAATGGGATGGTAACGTGAAGACACCGTGCTGTAATTTGATTGATTTGTTTTGACAGCAGCCAAATAATTGAGAGTGAAAGGTGTCAGCACAGATGAGATACTGTACAAGCCACAGTCAGCAGGCAGCCCCAGCAGCTACAGCCACCGGAGTTTTATTTCTTTTGATTCTGTGCTGTTCTTGACTCCTAGTTGATTAGGAAGCCATGAAAGGTACATAACTTCCCCAGCTCTGGAGACTTCCAGAGAGCACAGGCACATTTAGGAGTTTGTCAAGAAGTTGAAGAATGCAAGCTAACAGAGGCTCTGAGACAGCAATGGCGCACCAAGCTACACAGCATCTGTCCTCCCTTTCTTCTGCGAGTTGCTGCTACAGTACATTTTGGTCTCATTTTAAAGTGATTTGGAATCAGAGAAAATATTTGATCCCAGAGAAGGGGGTGTGCCTGGTGAGGTCTCTCTGCCATACTGAAATCGAAGTGCCTGGTCAGAATAAGATTTGAGAGGCTCAACTGATATAAAAGTTAAATGGTCAGGGAAGGGTTAATTAGGACAGCCTCTGCCTTAGGCAAATCTTGGGTGTGCGCGTTTATGGAGTGACGTGTGGGCCATACGACCAACTTTAATTCTAGCCATCCACTCACTGTCTGACTTCTGTGGCTATTTTTAAGGTTGTTTTAAAGATTAAATTTGATGCTAGGTGGCACGTGCTTAGCGCAAAGCCTAAGTGCACAATGATGAGAGCTACCTTTATGACTGAAAGACGTGAACTCTAACGTGGTAGCCATAAGCCACATGTGACCTTTAGGCAGTTAAAAGGTAGCTGTGGAAAGGTGAAATATGCTGTGAATGGAAAATGCGAGCTTTTCAGTTCAAAGTGGTGAAATCTATTAAGGATATGTTGCTTTATTTAGATATGATACATTTTTAATTGAAAATAGAGTCTTCGCTCATGTAATATATCCTAGCCACAGTTTCACCTCCCTCCCTCCAGGTTACCCCCCACCTGCCCTCTCCTCCAGATCCACTCCCTCCCTGTTTACTCTTCAGAAAAGAGCAAGCCTCCAAGAGACCACCAAACAAGACAAGATACAATAATACAAGGCAAAAGCCCTCACGTTGAGGCTGGACAAGGTAACCCAATAGGAGGAAAAGAGCCCCAAGATCAGGCAAAACAAGTCAGAGACCTAGATATGAAACATTATTAAATTAATTTACTTGGTTCATTTTTCACTTTTTAAAGTACAGACACTGGAGTTCTAAATCACATGTGTGTCTCACATTCTTTGCCTTGGTCACAGCCTGAAGGAATTGCTTGCACCTCAGGTACATACAGCACTGGTCACAGGCCATATTGGTTAAAAATAATTTAAATGCATACATTTCTGTGGTTTGGGAATGGTGGGCTTTGGGTGTGTAGAGAAAAGCAGAGGTGGACTCTAAGAAGCTTCCATTCATCAGAATCTAAAGTGATCTTTCTTTTTAGATTCTAAAAGGAAATTCTCTAAAAATTAGAGAATAGTCATATTTAAAATATAATAAATGCACACGTATTTGTATGCATGTCATTACATATGTGACATATACAAAAGTGACATCAAATTAACAAATGTCAACACTGGCTTCATTTGCTTACACTACATCTTAGCAGTGTTCAAGTTGTTGTACAAAGCTATGAGTCTCGTGCTGCAGTGCATGACATATGTCATTGCAGTTGTTCTTACTCGTCCAGTTTGCAATCTTAAGAAATTAAAGAAATCAGACAAGGCTGTGCATGTCCCTATATCAGTTATTTTGAATATCATTATACTCTGAAGCTCACTCAACTTTAGTCATACACAAAAAGTCCTTATTCTGTGTGTAGTGCATTCCTCCCTTCCAGAGCTTTCTCAATCTTTAATTAAGGTTTACAAGTGACAAATTTTTCATTTACTCTTCCTTTAGCTGCTTAACTGGGTTAGAATTCTAAGTTATTACTTTTAGAGATTGAGAAAATTATCATCCAGCCTTGATATTTTCTTGATGATAAGCACCATGTCAACTTATCATTCTTTCATAAATAAAATGTAGTCTTGATTTTTTTTTTAATTTTAAAATGTTCTCTTTAACTTAGAGGTTCTCCAATTTTACTGTGAAAACCCTTTGTGAATTGGTTTCTACTCCTCATTCTTGGTATTTGTGATTCTCTGACACACACAGTGGCATTGCAAGCTCTCTCTGGCATCTCCTGACTGTTCTCATGTGTTCCCTCTTCCTTGGGGCATGCTTCCCACTCTGTGATTTTCTCAGATCTACATCCAATTCACTTATTCTCTCTGCAGCTGTTTTCTGTTTAACCTTAAATTTTTTATTTTAAAGAATATAGTTGGGTTTTTGAGTTTTACTTGACTCTTCTTTCACTTTTTCTTAGTTCTCTTTAATTGTCTTAAATATGCTGTTTGTTTGTTTGTTTGCTGGTTTTTTTTTTCCCTCCCTGCATCCAACTGTCCTTCAGCTTAAGTATATGAACAGCTAACTAAAGTACTATCCTTGTAGTTGTCATAGTGAATAGTTTCTTTGCGGATAAATAATTTTATATTTTGGAATCATTTTAAGCAGAGATTGTTTTTTTGTTTTTTTTTCTAAGTAAACTTTCAACCTTTGGGTTTGTGTGAGTATTGCTAGTAATAAGGTTGGAGGGCCCAGCAGATTTCAATGAATAATCTATGTGCTTAGGCATATCTCTGTCATGCAGTATTTAAATAAACCTAGGTTCCAATTTCCCTTGGGTATGTTTTCCCTAAACAGAGCTCTTAACAGAACAAGCATCTCTGTCAATTCCCTTGGATAAGGAATAGTGGCATCTTTTTCACTATTGGGAAAACACTTTGAGAGCTCTGGATTTTCACATGGGCCTCAGTTCCAATGTCTTTACTGGGTTGAGCATAAGGCCACCGATCTCTGAGTTGGTGTACAAGTATCAATGTTAAAGGAACTAAGCCTGTATCAACATCTATTGTTATGAATCCAGGATGTCAAATGCCAGGCTTGCTATACAATTTTATGATGTATGACTGTTACCCTTTCTGCCTGTACACTAATTTTTACATTTTGATCCATGTTTTTACACAGTGGAAACAGGGAAGTTGTTCGTGTTAGATCAATGTATTCATGAAGGTTTTCTAGAGAAACATGAGTTGACAAAGACTGGAAAAGTTCACGATGGTCTGTCTGTAACCTGAGAAACTAATATTGTGGTTCAGTCCAAGTCTGGAAAATAAAGCTGCTATGGTATAAGTCACAGCCCAGGTTGAAGGTCTGAGAATTAGAGGAGTGAGCATGGTATAGACCATGGCACCTAGGGGTCTGTTGTCCAAGGGTAGGAGATCAAAAATATCCTAGTTCAGGAGACACAGCAGGATAATTCACATTTCTTTCGCCTCGTTATCCTATCTGAGTTCTAAAACAATTGGATGTTGTCCACATTCAGTGATGGTAGAGATCTTTCTTAGCATACTGACTTCAAAACCAACTTCTGTCATAAATCCACACACAGACATCCTCCTAAATAATTCTTTATGCGTTATCTGGGTATCCTTCACTCTATTCATTAGCAAACTTAACTAATAGCAAACTCAATAGTCAACATAGCATATTGCTATTTTCTGAATTTTTGTCTTGAGTTCTATTGTTTGTTTAATGGGTTGGTAGGTTTGGTTTGTTGGTTGGTTGATTTGTTGGTAACAGTCATCCTGGTGGATGCAAAGTTGACGTTTAGTGTGACTGAGGTGCATCTGGAGAGAACAATTTCCTAATGATTCATGTTGATGGAACTGGAGCATACTAAATGAGTAAGAATGTTTTTAAAAATGCCCAAGAGAATGTATACTTTGGAAGCTACTTTATACTCCATGCTCTTCCAATGTCAAATACTGTCCTTACAGTATTTATCAACTACTGTTGGACTTAAATTTTCAGGTCTACACAATCTTATACGACATACAGGCCAATCTTAGCAATTTTTTCCTTGAAAGAAATTATTGCTATGCAAATTCTGTTTATTGACTTCCAATATAATTCCAAAATAAATTTGACTGAACAAAATGTACATACGGATAAAAGAGAATTCGCTTGAACTTTTTCACATAATGCTTTGCTCAGGAGGGTGCAATGGTTCTTACCCTTCACAGAGATGTTCCTTTCCAACATCAAAATTACGCTTGCCTTTTGAGAAGTATGTCATTTCTTTTCTGAATCCTAACAATTGTGTTTAAGTTTCCTTCCCAGTTGCAAAAACAAAATATCTTCACAAAAACTACTTGGGGAGAAAGTAATTTTTTAGCTTACAGTTCAAAAATCCATCATTGTAGGGAATCAAGGCAGCAGGAACTTGATGTAGCTAGTCACCTCACAGTCAAGGGCAGAAAGATAATGAATGCATGCTTGCCAGTGCCCTGCTGGGTCTCGCCTTTGAATTCCAGGGCACAGCCCATGAATAGTGTTACCTACATTCAGGATGAATCTTCCCAACTCAATTAACTCAATTAAGAAATTGCTCACAGACATGCTTACAGGCCAATAAAATCCAGACATTTCCTCATCAGGACTACCTTCCAATGATTCTAAACTGTGTAGGATTGGCAATTAGAACTGATTATCACAGTACGTAAAAATATTTATATGCTACAACCAGCACCTCATTCGATTCTTTGACTACCTAGAATGTTTCTACCAAAGCTATGCTTCAGTCTATAGGAGAGTGCTTTCTGGTCAATTCAGAATATAATATTAACCTTTCTAGTAAATTCTTTGTTATACCAATTATAATAGGCCTAAATTTCTGTCATTGAGCCTTCAAGTATTATTAACAAAATCACATTGGTTTTTACATTAACGTTTTATATAATATAATATAAATTTAGGCATTCCCAGTGTATTGTTGATAATCTTCACATGCAATGAATTGGTATCATTCAGAAAAAAATATAATCTGCGATGAGTTAATGTGTGTGGCTAAATGTTTTTAGTATTCTTATAAATTATAATTAAAGTTTAATCACATCACTTTCCTTTTCCCCTTTTCTCCTTATAGTTCCTCCTAAATTTCCTCCCTTTAACTTCTTTCATGTTCTCCTAACTCTCAAACTAATATCTCTTTTTCTTTCATTATTATTGTTATGCATATGTGTATTTAAGTATACACAAATATCTAAGTGCCAGGAAGTCTGCTGTGAAACAGTCTCTTCTACAAAGGGCTGCATAATGAAGACCAGAACAATGACAATATCAATAGACATGCTAACACTGAAGTGGGAAAATCTCATGGGGGTCCGACCCCTTAGACAACTAACTTCAGGAAGGCAACTAATGTCTGCCCACAGAGGGAGAACTGGCCTCTCCCAGGGATGAGCCCCCTCACTAATTACACAATACAAAATGAGCAGCCCTGAAACCATTGACACACAAACAAACAAACAAAAACTTCTTTTGCTTAATTGCTGCTACCTGCCTCATGCACCAGCCCATAACAGAATAGAGGGTAAAGTAGCCAAGTCACCTCAAAAGTAAAGAGCTAGTGTGCAGAGACCCCTCAAGATCATAAAGTCATATGTGCTCATAAAATGATATTGTATCTTTTTCAGGAGATTAATGGGTGGATCATAAAATCACATTAATTTTTGGCTAACTTCCAGGAAGAACGTTTTGTTTCCTAGGTAGAGCTCTTCCAACCCACAAAGTCTTTCTCTGAGACTATTTGCTGTTCAAAATGCTAATGCCATTACATGTCTTTATTAAAAACAGACAAAAGAGGAAAAAAGTAGCTACCAACATCCCCAGCACAGCTAGCATGTCTGTGGAATCATTTCTGCAAAACTACTCAAACTTCTTGGGGAATGAAGTAGAATGCTCACGAGCCACTAGGATTCCAACATGCTCAGTAAATCTGACTCTGCAAGTCCAGGTCTTTGTGGAACCTAGGACGGTATTCCATGTTGGAACAGTTTTCTGGTTACAATCATTCGCAAACTGTATTCAAGAAATAAAACAACTGCTTCTCATCTGGGATACTTCAACGTTGCGTTCATAGGTAAATATCACTTACAAAATGTAAAGCACAAAACCTTAAGCCTCTTTGAATTCCTTTAATGTTGGAAAAGAACTCGAAACATTATCAGACATCAGTATCTGCTCAATGCAGAATACTATCAAAATTATATGTTTTAATTAAGGAGCAAAAATTTGAGTTCTATCACAAAAAACTTTGTTGCTTTGTAACTGCCCAACTTACCCCCAACTCAAATGCTTCAAATTCTCCTACAAAAGCTGAAGGTGACTTTAGTGCTGTAATCATTTTGAGAATTGGGGTTGACCTCCTGCCTTCATTACTGAGGAGAAATCTGAGTTTCAAGTGACTATCAAGAAAACATTTATATATTTACAGTATTCACATAATTATCAATGACAAAAGAGATGTTAACCCAAATTTTACTCATATTTTATTTTTTAAAAACTATACCACGTGTGTATAATAGACATGTGGAGTGTGCCAGGCATGTTCTTGGGTAAATAGGTTGTACTTTATGCTAGTGTAAAACATTGTTATTTTCATGGTAAATGTTTGGCCACAAGTGATTTCATGCCTAAAGATACATCAACCTTTTAAGGACAGCATAGGAAGCCTCAGTTCTCATGCCAGATTTTAACGTAGAATTAAATATCTCTCTCTCTCTCTCTCTCTTTCTCTCTCTCTCTCTCTTTTAAGATTTTTTTTTCTTTTTTTAGAAAAACAACATTTTTCTAATGTACATTAAGGACATTGGAGAGTTCACTGAAGCATATGCTCCAAGCTTTCAGGAGCAATCTGTAGTCAGGCATTTTAAATGAAAATTGATTTGTGATTTACATGGTCAGTGGGAAGAAAATTAACTTATGGAAGGTTGTAATGAAATATTAGACAAGTAAAAAGTAGATGGTGATCTAGTGGAACTAAAAGTCCCATCTGGAAGAATTCTGTGACATTTTTACATTTATCTGTGTTCTGCATGAGCTGTAATGTTAGTGGTAATTTTATGGGACTGAACAGAAATGAAAAGGGTGTTATCACAGATTGCCTACAATATAGGCTTGTGCTCAGTGGAGAGGCCTGGATCCTTTTCTCCATTTTCTTATAATATGACTCATTGCACTTTTTTCAGCTACTGTTGTTGAATGCATTCAGCCTTTTACTTGGGGTTATTAGAGAACATCAAAGGCTCACAAACACAACCCAACTGTACATTTTAGAGGCACGCCACCACTCCTCCTTAGTTCTGCATTGTTTAGGTAATGTCCAGGAAAGCCCTCAAATGCACACAAGAGAAACAAACCCAGTGAAAGTAAAGGTTTTATTTTAAACCACTTTCTTTTTTATCTCCAAAGTATGATTGTCACCTCATCAAAACCTAGAATGTGTTAGCAAAATAGTAAATGTATATCTTCCTACAAATGGATTGTTCAAAAGTCCATTTTTCTGCCTTTGTGTTCCAATTTTGTGAAATAATTGCAACTGTTTCTGTGACCAGAGAAGTACGTTCTAGGAGGGAAAGGGCAAGGCTGTCTCTTTCTGTTTGGTAGTACAGGGAGAGGGGGTGGGGGCGGGGCTCTTAAGAGGGAGCCAGGATGGGCTAGTCCACCCCTCATTCTTCTTACTACAGTGGCAGCTGCTCATGGCTTTTTCAAATATTTAACTTCTAAGTTATTATGCCTTAAATATCTGATGTATTTAAATTCTCTGATCCCAGTGGCAAAGCATAAGCCATGAAATTATTTGCCTTAGAATTTAAAAATCTATTATCTGCCTCTCTTCTTTCTTTTTGTTTCTTTCTCTATGAAGCAGAGCTGGTGATAGGTACAATTTCTTTAAAAAATAAAATAAATAAAATTCTAAAAACTAAGGCCTTTGGCTAAATTGATACTTGTACCGTATTTCAGTAATCCACTCAGTGTTGGAAATGGCTCTATTCAGATTGACAGTTTGGACTGCCTCTTTTATCGTCATAATTCTCATCAACTACACTTCATTTGTGAAGTTTAGTACTTTTGATTTTTCTATTTTTCCATAATAAGAAAATGACAAGTTCCTTTTAATGAGCTGGAGCTGTTGGTTTGCTGCAGGGGTGGGGCTCAGTCTAAGACATCACATGGAAGCCTTAGAAGCATGTTGACCTCCCCACCCTGTTACAGAGCTCTGACTTCATGGGCCCAGCATACCTCCTGACTCTGATACCATTAAAATCATCCTGCTGGAAGTCAGTGTGCAGCTACCGTTCGACAGCGGCTCCAGGAACCCTTGGTGAAATTATGCTGTTGTAGGTGGAGAGGTCAGGAGAAAGAGTTCAAGAGATGGGGATGAATTCATCTGCCTGACACGGGCCACACTTCTACCTCTTTCCCTCAGCTTTTATGTGCTGAGGCTATTTGACCCACAGCATTTATATTTGTGTATATGTTTAAAAAAAACAAATATACATATGTACAACCAGGTAGTGAGGGAAATATATATTGTACTTAATAATGTTACTACACATTAGCTATTTTTAAATATGTGTGTGAATTTGTGTGTATGTGTTTGAGTATTTGTGTGTGTGTGTGTGTGTGTGTGTGTGTGTGTGTGTGTGTGTGTGTGTATGTGTGTGTGTGCACACCAGTATGTGAGGGTATCTGGAGACCAGAGGTCAACATTGGGTGACTTGCTCTATTTCTCTCCACCTTACATTTTAGCAATTATTTTTACATTTTATTTAGAATTTAAGAAAAATATTTTTACTAAAATTTCATAATTTTCACACATTTCATTTTCTTTCCATGTTCCCTCACCCTACTTTTTCTCAAATTGTCACCTTCCTCTTTTTGGCTGTTGTTATTGTTGGTTGTGGTAGTGGTGGTGGTATACGTGGCGAGGGGAATGTGAGTGTGTGTGTGTGTGTGTGTGTGTGTGTGTGTGTGTGTGTGTGTGTGTGTGTGAAAATAAAACTTGCTAAGTCTATTTAGTGTTTCTTACAAGTGCATGATATCAGGGCTGAGTACCTGCATTAGATAACCAACTAGGGAGTTCCTTTCTCTGGGAAGACAACTCTGTTTCTCATCATCCCTTAATTGCCTGCAGTTCTTTGTCTAAGGGTAGGAGCCTATGAGATTTCTCCCTTCCACATTAGCTCCAGGTCTTGTTCAGGTAGCCATATTCCTAAGGTATCATGGGGAACACTTCCCTGACATTTCTAGGAGACACAATCTCATAGCAAACTTTCTGGTCCTCTAGCTTTTGTAATCATTCTGTCCTCTCTTCCTCAGTATTCCCTGAGTCTTAGGTGCAAGAACTGCTGGAGATATATCTACTGGTGCAGGGTACCCCAAGTTAAGTTGTTCTCTGAATTTTGACCAGTTCTGGTTTTCTGTAATGGTCCATGACTGTTACAAAGAGAAGCTTTTTTTGGTTTTGGTGAAGGTTGGGAGATACACTTATCTATGGGTATAAGAACAAATATTTAGAAGGTAGTTAAGAATTATATTGATTTAGTGAACTGATAGTTGTAGGTTCTCCTTTAAGATCCATGACCTCATTAGCCCTGTGCAGTTGGCTAGATTTCTGGTACTGGGTACAATCTCTTCCGTCAAGCATGTCTTAAGTCAAATTAGATGACTGTTGGTTACCACCAAGATTTAAGTGCCACTACTGTACCCTCAGTATCGTCTTGTCATACTGGTCATTTCTGTGGTTCATGGACTCCACTGCTGTGTAGGACTGTTGGTTGCTTCTGTCCCTTGGAAGCTTGCATGGCCACCTTTTGATACCATAAAAGTTAATCCTCAGAGAGGAGGTTTTCAGGTCAGAACCAGCTCAGGCCCACTGAGTCCTGAGTCTGAAGTGTATGATATCTTCAACAATAGGCACATACCTTTCAACTTTCTGAGGGCAACCAAGTCTATGTTGTTTTGGGAGTCTCTTGGACTTCCATGACAAACAACCTGAAAAGCTGTTTTTCATGCCTGGTATTAGGGATTTTGTTTGGAGGGAACATTGTCAGCATAAGTGGCTTAACTTCATTTAAACTATATATGATACGTATATGATACGTAAACACATATGCTTTTATGTATTGTATATAACTTGGGATACATTTTAAAAAGTAATCCATTACAGCTTTTTCAAATATTTTTAGTGTTATTTCCCCTTCCTCCCTCTCTCCCCTTCTGTACTGACCTCCCTTCTCCCTCCCCAGGTTTTGAGGCAAGATTCTTACTTCACTTGGAACTTTGCCACTTCAACTAGACTGGGCACACGTCCCTGAGCCCTACTGTCTCCCTCCACCCCAGTACTGCAGCTATCGATGCAGGCTGCTATGTCAGCTTTTACCTGGGTGCTGTGGATCTGAACTCAGGTCTTTATGCTTAATCAAAAAGTACTTTACCTAGCTCAGCCATTTTTTTTCTTAATGGTGGTGACTTAAATTGAGAGTGTTTTTCTAAATTTAAAATAAAACACATTAATGTTGCTTTTAACAGTGGGCTGGAGTATGCTATCTACCAAGGAGGACCTTTGCTTTCACCTTTTACCTTTCAGTTTGTTAGGTATTCTATACAAATGGAATGCAGTTAGCTCTCCCACCAAAATGCTCCACTTCAGAGCCAGAGATTGTCACTGCAGTGCTGTCAAAGCATTGAAAGAATCAAACTGACATCCATCCCTCAAGTCATTTCTGCATGTATTCAGTTCATAACATTTCTAGGGAAAAGGTCATGGGTCTGTCACCAGTAGTGTTTGTGGCACTCGGAAAATAAAACAGTGTGGTTAATGATAGCTGGGGCAGCCACATAATCACAGGATGCTGCCCAGGTCAATATCTAGTATTGGCTTCCCGTCCTGCCCATCTGAAACAATATACTGAAGTAAATGTAATCAGTAAGTGGCCACAAATGAATCTTTTAGAGACATCAGCATTACAGAAACAAGAGATTCCTGAAGAGATGGCTAAGTGGGATCTTTTGGTTGTAACTGCAGTCCTGGGAACAATTCCCTTAATTAATAGCTGCTGAGCCTGGGACCCTTGCTCCCTGGCTCATGGATGGGTCCACAATAGCTGTGCTGGGAGTGCCTTGTGGACTCTGCAGAATGTGGGATAAACATACCCTGGGGACCAGACTCAGACACTGAAAGCCTTCTGATCTCCATCTCTTTGCAACCACAAGTACATCCCCGCTAATCCATCAGTGACCGCCATGGACCACAGAGTGGTAAGCAGTGCTTACGAAAATGGGATGCAGGGATCCTTTTCAGCATCAAGTTCCTGTTTAGTAAAGAGAGTCTCTCTTGAGATATGCTGCTTCTGGTAGATTGATAGCTCCAGTTGGAAGATAGCAGCCCCCTTGACATTTACTTGCGAATACATAAAGGGCTTTTGTTTGTGTGTCTTCCAGCTGTATGTCAGGAGTCAGTCTTGAAGAGTTGGCAACCCTGTCCAAAAGGTCAGCCACAGAGAAAACTGAACAAGTTTCAGTCTTTCCAGAAGGGTATGGAAGCAAGCACTCAGGCCAAGCCTGTGCTAATGGACCAGGGCTTATCTTAGACAAAGCAATGCCTCCTCCATCTCTCATCCTCTTCCTGTGGCCTGACTGCCTAATATCTCCACTGATAAAGTGTTCACTACAGTGGCTCTGATGTCAACTGATTGGCTTAGCATTTAAGCTCATGTATTAAGAACCACCACTGATCAAAATTTTCATAGTAATTACATAAATATTATTTACACAAAACATGCCATTCACGTGGAAAATGTATATACCCAATATGAATTTCATAACAGGTGCTTTACCATGGATTTTACCATCTTTGGCCCGAACAATGTGTATGGTCTTGAACATTGTAAGATAGTGGGGGTTTCTAACAGAAATATCTACTTTTAATGCAGCCATATACTGCCTCAAACCTAGTTCACGTCAGCTGAGCATGTAGTAAATGCTGAACACCTGCAGAATTCATCCCAGTTAGTTCTCACACTGAGGGAAAAGGAAACAATTCCCACAAGCTCTGTGTAAGTGCAAGGTAGCAGGACTGGATAGCACAACCCTGGTACCAGGAGACAGTAACAGATCCCAGCAAAGCCTGAGGACCTGAGTGATTGACGAGGACAGCTTCCAGTCTCTGACTGTGGTGGGTTTTCTTTTCCCACAGCGAGGAAAGTGAGAACAGCACACAGGCTTCCACAGAAGTATCAGAACTGAATCAAATAGATTCAGCCACTCTTGAAATAAATAATAAGCAAAAACAGAATTCCGGGCATTATTTGTCATATGTCTGTTACAACCTCCACCCAAAATGGGTCTGTGTTAATGAAGTATAGAAATGCTAGGGAGAGAAAGGATTGGAGAGTGTAGCTAAGTGACAGAGAGATTGCCCGGCATGCACAAGGCCCTCAGTTCAATCTCCAATACAGAAAAATGATATCTAGCACAGAAATGCTCAGCTCGTAGTGATTCATCCCCAACACCGAGGGATATCAGGCACTTTTGTTGTTGTTGTTGTTCCTTTTGGAGGAGGTGATGCTGCTGGTGTCTACAGAGTAAGGCCCAGGGACAATTCTGAATGTGAGGAACAGGAAAGCCCTGCCACCAAAGCTATGCAGTCCAAAATGTCAAGTACACTGACCTTAGAGATGTTAGAGGAGAAGCAGGACGATGGGGAAGAAGGTCTGATTGGATTTACAATCACAGAGTGAAAGGTTTCCTGGCTAGAAATTGTGGTAAGGAAAGGATCTTAATGTTGTCAGCGTGACTGAAACGCTTTTGTATCCTTCATAGTTTTGTGCACTTTTGCTTCAGAAATTAGATAAAATTCCAAGAATATAGCATTTTGACCACTTATTAGATACCAGACACTAAATGCTTTGTAAACATTGTCTTTAGTCATCTATACTCGATGGAGTCCATACAGTTGGATCATTTTAAACAAGATGGAAGTTTGACTGAAAACAACTGGGTGACATGGCAGAGATGTTTCTGTAAGCAACCAAATACCCTTTTCTCTCTTTCACATGGACTCATAGACTGTATTTTCTATTCTGTCTAGCAGCTAATTAGGACTCTGTGACATCTCTGATGGAAGAATGTGGGGAAACTGGGTATCTTCTTCCAGAATTACCTTTAAAGCTGTGTGCTGTGAAACCCCACCCCCTCTCTCAGATGCAGAGGATCTATTGAACTTAGAGAAAGGTCTAGAGATTTCCTGATACCTGTGTAGAGCAGGCCCTTACCTGACAATTGTAAGAGGGAAAAAAAGCAAAAATCAACAACAAAAAAAGAGATTATGTTTAGCATTGTTTCGTCAGCCAGCAGTGTGCCCTGGTACATATAGCAACTTTAAAAGAGCTTCAATTTAAATCCATGTTTTTCTGATCCCAAATCCCCATTCACAAGTACTGCATTCTTATAAATGAGTATTAACCATTTTTAAACAAGTACAATTTATTTTTAAGAAGTGGATGTAAAATGTTGTGTATGATTCTTCTCTTTATTTAGGGTAGAAAAGTCAACAAACATAAAAATCATTGAAATTTCTCATTATGGTGATAAAAGCGGCTATAAATATATTTTCCTGAAACACATCAATAGTTTAAAATGTTACAAGCAGTTAAAAATATTATTTTATGATTACCATCTGAATATATACCAGTGTTGACATGCTTTTCGGATATTACCTAGGTGTTTATTCATTGTTTATCTTTCCAAACACAAACACCAGACAAATAGGCTACAATGATTTCAATAATAAAAAAGGAAAAATCATAATCAATGCATTTACTTGTTCCTCTTCTAGATCAAAATTAACTGCTATCTCTTGATGAGTGGCCAAGGTCACCAACTAGAATGATAGCCACTGCATTTATAATCTGAGAACATCTCATAAGACTATGGCTTGTAGGCACTAGATGGAGAATTCTTTAATTTAAAGGAAAAAGCATTCAATTTTATAAGAATACATGTCAGTTCCTCCAGCTAGAGTAGGTTTCCAATATTTACTGAATAAATTTGAATAGTATGTTGCTACAGAGCGGCAAGAACAGGGTAGAATGAGGAGCGCACGCTGCTCAGATCCTCCTTTGGCTTCTCAGTACCAGGGATTTCATTGAATCAACAGATGGAGCAAATATTATTGCTGTAGCAGTTGTTTCATGTTTCCACGACTTGCTAAGATCAGAAGCAGTTATGGCCCATGTCATTGGTCTGAAATAACGCACATGCTAAAGGCAAAGAATCTACTGGTGTGGGATCAATTTTCATGGCATTAAACTTAGGATTTGCCCATGAAATAAAGTTTTGTGCTCTCTCAAGGACATCTACAAAATTTCTTGACTCTGCCTGTAATATTTCTATTTTTCATGGAACTATTTTTCTTGGCTTTTAAGCTTATCATCAATAATATTTTAGATTCTTATAAAAACACTATAACTTGAATATTTAAGATATTTTCTTACAAAGTGTGAATTGTTAGCTAATGGTTAGCTAATTTGTTTGTTCCTTGGATGTTTTATTAACTAGAGATTTCATTGCTGTTCCCAGGATGCCAGTTAAAAGGCACTTTGACCTACATTCTCAATATTGCAATATTCCAACATGAGCAACAGAAAAATCATAGTTTACTGAAAAAGAACATAAAAGTAGGTTATTTTTAAAATGTTTCAATATTGTGGTATTTAGTCTGAATTCCACCATTTGTTTTTTTATCATATTAGCTGCCTTTCAAGTTACTTAAGTTCTCAGTAATTTTAAAACTTACAGACACTAGTCAGTGTGAAGCTTTTTGCTCTGTTATATTCTTGTTATCTGCAATTGGAAGGAACAGTTTGCCAAGGACCATGCCTTCCCCTCTTATTTACACAGAGGAGCCATTCTGTCCAGAGGCCTGTTGTGAGCTGAGTATAGAACGGTGTGCCTGAGAGCTTGGTCTTGGGACCTCTCCACATGGTCATACAAACTCCTGCTGGCAGCCAGTGTTCTGACAGGAACGTGAGCTTGGGAGTATCACCCCCACCACATGGTTACATTACAGCTCTTCCCAGTGACTCATTTTCCTGCACAGCAGTCTTTAAAAAAACATAAAACCTTATGACTTTAATTATATCAATCCATCTGCTCAATTGTCCCCCACTCGTATTTTCCAGGCTCCCAGTTGTGAAATCAGAGCATGTGGTTATTTCCTCTGAGATTTTTCATTAAATGGTATTCAGCACAGAGAAGAGCATTGTTGAATCTTTAATGTCCTGCTACCCATGGATATGTGGACCTCCTGTCCTGTTTGTTTTAGCATAAATTGTTTAGAAACTCCACCATTACTGTATGCTAAAGATAGTACCATATGAGCTCCATCCTATAGACAATAAGCCAAGACTATTGGAAATTTTCTAGTAGGAAAAACTGTGTGTTTCTGTTTTAATAATGAATTGGATTCCTTAAACATTGAATAAGAAGATACTCTCAGAAATTATTATAATTAAAATAAGATTGTGAACACGAATGGAAATATTCTCCGATAAACACATGGATGCTTTCAAACCTGCCCTATTGGGAAGTCTTCACGGGATGCTAAGAGAGAATGTATATGGACAGCATCCTCTGATATCACATAGTAGTTTGGCCCTATGTGCTCCTGAGCCTTAGCTGTGAAGATTAGTTTCCATCAATTGTTGGATTCTGTGATTTCTTTTTCAGGTGAAGATAAAACTGTAGCCTGTGTTCATCTCTAGAAAGGAGGCAGAATGGGAGGAGAGGAGGGTCTGCTGGGTGTGTTCACTGCCTTTCTTGGTGTCTCTGGCTAGCCTGCTTTGCAGAATACTGCCCCTGCCCCCTAGGTGTCAATGCATCTTTTGTTCCAATCATGCTTCTTATCTCTTCTTCACATAAGCAAAATGACTATTTAATGTAGACTTCTCAAACAAGCTTTGCTTTCTGCTAAGGTCAGTCTTCTTGCCGGGACAGTGAATTTTCCGTGCATCCCTAATGCCATTGTTTCTATTTCTATGACATGTAACATCTTTCTATACAAGGAAAACCATCCAGATCAGGGCACCATCTAACAAAATAACTTTGTTGCCAGACCTAACTGAGCATAAGCTGTCCTCTACAATTCTTTTTAGTCTTAACTTTCTCACTGTGCTCAGGAGCCTGTTTGGTCTGCCTTCCTACTTTTGGTTCACACATTTCTAATACTTTGCATGTCCCAACCTGCTGGGTAGTTTACCTAGAGTCTGTACCACCAGGATGGTGATTCAAGCTATCTCTTACAGTTTAGGATCAGCTACTTTTCCTATCCTAATTAGTATCTTCTCATCTTTTTCTTCCTCGCTATAAATAGGGTTTTCACTTTCCTGACTCATTTTAGAAGCCCATCTTTACTGGCCCAGATTCACAGGCATTCATTTCTAGAGCAGGAGGAGAAGAAACAAAAGCAATGTCACAGAGGTATTAGTGCATATCATAAAGAAAATCAGATGTCAAGCGCATGCTCAGGACGCTCCAGGTAGTACCCAGTCATTCACATGGTGACTTGGTAAAGCAGTTGTTACCACCTCCATTTCAGCTACTTAGGGTCACACAGATGTGGTGTCCACACTGCCCCTTTTCTTCAATGTCACTGAGTCTCAGTCTGTTTTCCTCCAAGGTCCTTGGTGTTGACAAGGTTCGTATACATCAGAATGCATTTATTCCTTTACTTCCTGGGCATTGTCTCTCCTGAGCTTTTTAACATACAGGAAACCCTTCTTTAGAATAGCTGTCACTGAGGTCTATTGTAATTTATACCTATTGACACTACCTGCAGGTAATTCACCCTTGCAGCTGTCACTTCACACTGTCACCAGAAGTAGCTAGCAAAGGGAAATGGGATGCCTGGTGCCTATCAACAGACCTTGGTGTCTCCTGATGTTAACATGTGTGGGGGACTTAGCTTGCACCTCCTGGATTGTACAGACACTTCTTGACAAGATCATTGTTCAGTGGCTTTGAAGGAAATCAAAGATGGCAAGAATAAGCTAAAAGGTATGATAATTATTGAAAGAAAATACTAACCAAGCACATTTGCATTTTCTGGCATATCCCTTGAGTAGATGCTGTAATTATTGGATTAAGCAGCAAAATGCAGTTGCAAGCTCCTCCTGAGAAACTGTTAATATAATATATATGGAAAACCCTCTACTCTGACCATTTCTTTTGGTGGTTTCAAAATAAAAATCAGAGAACCACAAAATTCTCTTTTTAAAGAGGATACTTTATGAGATTATTTGTCCTGCCTTGCATTTAACAACCAGAAAAATTCAAGTGTGGAAGTATTAAGAGACTTGTTCAAGGTTGAACATAATGAAGATTCCTCAGAAAATATAACAGAAACCTCTTTTTCAATTAATATCACAGCTGACATGCACAGCGTTGTGCCCTTTACTCTGCTTCTGTGGCATTGGTAATAACAGAAACTTATTCTTGCCTTCAGATAGTGTTTGCATCTTCTCCCTCACTCTCGTGGTTTGAAACAGCTAAGGCATCAGCTCCAACCAATATTCACTTGAATTTGAAATTTGCTGAACGATCTGGCTGCTTTTCATTTTTTACCATTTCACACCTTGTCCGCATCTTGAGCAAGCTTGTAAGTTTTCAGCGCATACATTTCTTGTGATGATATATTGTCCTGGTGGAAAATTTCATTTACTGGCTGTGCCCTTTGTTGAACCTGTTGCTAGTCAGGGAACATGATAAGCGTATAAGTAGCATGCTACTTCATTTATCATACATCGTTTTAGACACTCAAATATCTCATATACAATTCTGCATAGCATAGCAAAGATCAACCCAACTCAAGAAAAAAGATCTTTGAAAAAAATTGTCAGCTCATGATTTATAAATGTCTCCTCTTAATAAAAATTAATCATAGTTTATACTAAATCTGTAAGTACCCCCATTTCTTTATTTTCTTTATAACCCTGCTAACCACATGCCATCAAACACTAATAAAAGATATCTGGCTTTGTGATTTGGTGGATAAGAGGATTGGAAAATATAAAAGCACGCTCTGTTTACCATAATTGAATTACATTGTGAAATAAATCAGGGCATTGAGAATCTCAGCAGTGTCCCAAGGGTTGTCTAGTGCCATGTTTTTCATGCAGGGCAGCCTTTAGCAGCATTTTCCTCCCTGGTAAGTCCGAGCAATCACTTGCAGAAGCTTGGCTAGAGTGTACAGTGAGTGCACAGGCAGAAGCCCCAGCCCTCAGCAACTACCCAGAAAGTCTGGCTGTTCAGGGTTATTTCAGAGGCTGCTGCAGGAGGTCATGCCTACCTAATTTCACCAACTTTCTACGTATTGATTTCTGCTCTTCTCTGCCTGTCATTACAGTGTTTTACTAGCACCCATGTTTTATGTATAGCATTAAAAAAATCTACATTCTGTCAGAATGGGGCCATTGAAATTTTGAAAGTGCAACTTGATTTACATTAAACACTGCTTAGACTAATTAGGCCTTTCTCAAAGGAATTGCGAACATGAAATACAGCTAACAATAATGTGTTCACTGACTTGCTGTTCTTTTCAGTGTAGGAAGTACTTTGGAGTCATACAACCCATATAGAAGTACTTTGGCCATGGGCACTTATATAAAGATACAAATTTAGAGCTACGGATATTATTATTCATGTGGGATTATTGGCCCTCAGAAACAGCAGTGGTATCAAGTGCTTCAGCATCAAACTCATTTAGCCTACCTGTAAGTCTGCCATTGCTGGACCACACACCTTGTAAGCAAGACTCATACAAAATGGGAGATACCTCTCAGATGAAAAATCACTAATTTTTATAAGGAAGGATATCCCTTTCTGAAATTTATATTTGAATTCAAAATTTGGATGCATTACCTTTACTGGTTAGAAAAAACACCTTGGCTACATATGTAGCAACAAACTATTTGGCTTTTCCCATTTCTCATCTCTGTCTCTCTAGGTCTTTGTTCTTCCTGATCTGAGGATAAAAATATCTCTTAAATGTTAATTAACACTATAGTAAGTGTTACCAAAAATACATATGCTCCCAAAACATACGCATTTTGAATATAATTTCAGGGCGTATAAATACTCTGAGGCTTATTCATAGATGTACCAGAAAAGCACTGCATACAACCCACCAGTATACATGCTGTTAAGCATCTCCAAACTCAAGTTGGACATTTATATGAGCAAGAATAGTACTTGCTCAAGTGGTTCATAGCCAGCTCTCCATCACTACAACAAAATAACCTAGATAAGTTTCTTGTCACATTAAAAGGTTTTGTTCTTTTCTTTCACAGTTTTAGGGGTTCCAGTCCATGAACACTTAGTTCTATTAGTCTGGGATTCCATCATGGCACATCAAGAGCACATCATAGCACAGAGTGTGACAAATTAAACCTTCTACATCATAAACTTGAAAGCAGATACAGTGAAGAAAAGTCCTGGGTCTCACATTAAGGACCAGAGCCCCAGTGATTTAATGACTTCTCTAGCATTCACTGGAAAGGAAGTTTTACCATACTGTGTCTTACTGATCAAGTCTCACCACCTCCTGTTTCTCCAACTAAAGATGTGTTGGAGTGCACAGGTACAAACACATGATAGGTAGATCGATACAAATACATGATAGGTATTCTATTTTATCTTTCAGACTGGTTTACAAATTGTTTGTAGTGCTAACACACCACAGTGGCAGAGTCCATATTTGTGAGCCATGCAGCTCACAAGATCCAAGTCGTTTACCCTATGGCCCTTTACAGAAAAACTCTATCTTGAAAGACCCCTACATTAGAGCTATGAACAGAAGGCAAGGTCATTTGTGGACCAGCTGCCTTCATTCTGATTGGAGGAACTTGTTTGCTCTGTTGTGACAGCCAATGGAGGTTCAGCCTGAGCTAGACACTGAAAATTGATGCCAGTAAGAACCTCCTCTGAACTGGAACAACCTCACATGTCCATCAAGAGAAAAACGGCCAGCGGCCAATGATATACTTGCATAGCAAACATGCACACAACAGGAAAAAGAACAAAGTACACCTACTTCCAGGAGCATGGATGAGGCTACAAAAGGTGGATATAGAATGCTACATCCTATGTGGTCACCTTTATAAAGAGCCAGGACATACAAAGCCAACTCGTGGTGATACAAGTTCAGATAAGGTGGGAAGGGTGGTACCTGGAGAAGGGCACGAGGAGAAGTGCCTGGACTGCTCAGATCTCATACACCTTCATCAGTTAGGTCAAGATGGTGGGGATATCTATTGATTAGTTGGATGAAATTAAGTGCACTTTCTACATGTAGTAGATGTGTCTAATTTTAAACTGTGTGTGCAAGAGTATGTGTGCTTGTGTGCACCTGCATGTATATGTGTATGAGTGTATGCATGTATACATGTGTGTGTGCATGTGTGTGTGAGCAAGAGATAGAGGGAGACAGGGAGAGAGAAAGAGACATGCAGAAAGAGAATGCTCTGAGCTGAAGCTATCAAAGTATGCTTCCTGATTGTACCACCAATTAGTGAGAGAACTTGTGCCAGTTGTCCTAACAATGCTTCAATTTCTCATACTGTAAAACAGTCAAAGGCTGTAAGCCTATAAGTGTCTTTATCTACAATTCAAAAATTCTCAACAAAGCCAAGATGTTTGCAGTAATCCTTTAGTGGCAAAGTTATTCTTAACCTGTATCAGGATATATATAATTTTCATTTATCTTACTTCATGTAAAAAGAAAGCGGTGGGCTTTTTAAGATTTCATTTTTTGTGTGGGGGGGAGTGTGGGGGGGTGGGAGTGTGTGTGGGGGGGGATGGGGGGGTGTATGCATGCATATGAGCAAGCATACCCATATGCATGAAGGTACAGACAGAAGTCAAAGAGGGTGTGGATCCTCTGGAGCTGGCATTATAGATAGTCATAAGGCACCTAAAATGGGTGTTAAGAATCAAACTTTGGTCTTCTGGAAGAGCAGCAAGTGCTCTTCACCACTGAACCATAAGAAAGAGGTTTAATTGTCAGAATATTAGTATGCTTGACTTCCAAATGCTACCTAGACCATAGTAGGGCATCACGTAATAAATAACATTTGTAACTATCACGTATGTGTATATGTTTGCACTAAAGCATCTAGACTGAGGGCTTCAAGTAAAGGTTGTGTATTTATACTGTCCCCACAGAGCTTATGGGGATTGATGCCATGCCTGAGGGTATTAACGCACTGCCTGTCCCATCCATGCTCTTAACAGAGATCACATTATTATTGTGCTCTCTGTTCTCACTCCAAGGAAACCATGACAGTAATTTTTCTTAGGGCCAGTTGACATCAGTATGAAAACTATCCCATGTCAGGTTTCTAAGAATCATGGCCTATATATTTCCCTTTAAGCAAACTTTTGAAGAAAGGAGTAGAGAGGTTGTGAAGACTGTGGCCCCCTAGGGGGCGCCATGCACTAAATCAACACCTGAAGGAACTTCACCACAGGGTCTCTCCAGCTTTTAGATTGTATCTCCGAGTGACCTTAGACCAGAAAAGTGTGTTCTTGGATACAGTTTCTTGATGTTCCCTGAGGAACTAGAAGGGAGTTTTATTCAGTGTGGATTTTGTCTGAATTTAGAAAATCCATCACTTCCTGCATTAGATCTGGGCTAGACATACTTAAACAGCCTACTGAAGGGCTTCCCTGTAATTGGGGATTTTTCCTCTGGTACTAATCTATATGCTTACTTACTTGGTTACATGTCTGTCCAAGTCATCTAAGAATAAGTGAGTGAATAAGTCTGAAAACAAATAGCATCTAGATAAAAATTCAAATGAGTGACCCAAAGAAGTCACAGAAGAATTTTCTAGAGATATAACTAGACTGGAAAGAGGAGGTCACTGAGACAGTGACATGTGACTTAGACCTGAGTGACATCGACATGCATCAAGAACTGGGGAAGCATTCCATGTGTGAGATAGCTAGCCAAACAGGAAGAAGTCAAATAGCATACAGCAAGTCTTAGTGACAGAGGGATATTGGCTGAAGTCAGCAAAGGTCATTAGGGGGCAGCATCTAAGGACTCGTTTGAAAGGATAAATTCTATTGCTTAGTTAATTGACCTGTAGATCTGATATTAAGAAAGATTTTCTTAGATTTATAGATCTATATGGTCCATAATGTTATATGTATCTTTTAGTATTTAGTTCTGTAAGATCTGGAAGACACTACAATCCAGTGTAACTACTACTACAGTAAGATTGAGAGTTATCCCAAAACATCCTGTCAAGCTCCTTTTGAAATTAACCATCTATGGTCCTCAGCTCTTAGCTAATAATCTGTATTCTGTCTCAAAGGTCTGCCTTTTCCTGAAAGTCATAACCACATGTATTCCGGATCTACCTCCCTTCATTTCACATATATACCTGAAGCATACCTATTTTGTAGTGGTGGGTAACTTCCTTAGCATTGAACTTCATTGCATGACTGCAGTATGTAGTCTATTAATCCATTCACCAGCTTAAGAACATTTGGATAGTTTTCCATTTTTTTAACACCTATGAATAAAGGCATTATAATCATTTGTTTTTTCTGTAAATATACTTTTCATTTCCCTTAGGTAATACAAGATTGCTGTTAGATGTCCATTTTGCCAGCAGTTTTCCAAAGTGGATGTACGGTTTTATAATCTCATTAACACTGTCTAACTGGTCCTGTGACTTCATGTTATCGGTTTTAAATTTGCTTTCCCTTTCTTCTTATCCATTGTTTTTAGTTTAGTCATTCTGAGTGTGGGGTAATATCTCATTGAGACTTTAACTTCTCTGATGACTACTAATGGACATTTCTTATTGTCTCACTTGCTTTCTCTATATCCTCTTTGACAACTGTCTAAAAAAAGATTTACAAATTTTCTTCTCCTTGGATTGTCATATGGTAAAAATCAAAGCTATAGAAAGACAGATCTAGGCCTGGAATTTAAATAGGTATGAAATTAAAACCAAATAGATTACTACATAAAGCAAGCATGAATAGACTGGGTAGGTACCAGGTCTATAGCTACTGAGCAGCATATTTGCAGTGACAAATACTGAGTATGAAAAGCACTAAGTACAATGCCTGTCAGGATCTTGAAAATCATAAGTACCATTATTCATGCTGCCCCAGATGCATGCAGAAACATTAGTTTTCTTGTCACATGTTAACCCAGGCAATCATCACATGACCAACACTGAGGACCAGTTACTAGCCTTGTTTGTCATATGAGGAAACTGAATTCCTTGCTTTAGATCATAAAGCTAGGAAGTTCTGGCTGAGTAATCTGAACATTAGTAATATTCCCATAAACCACCAAATGATACTTCCTCTATAGAAACATATTCATTTATGTTTATCAAATTGAAATAATAAATGACAAGAATTCACTCCACACAAATATGTCCACTTATATGCACCAATAAAAATGAAAAGAATTCCTTAAAACTGAAATCACTAACTCTACCTATTTGGTGGTTCTGGTTCATAGACAAACACTGGTTTAACGGACATATTAGGCATAGCTACATACACAATGATTTGTATGTAGCACAGCTACCACATTGTTTGGACAAAATGGCAGCATACTTCCTTATTTGTCCAGTTGAATAAAAACTAATGGTCCTCAGACTTGGTAAACTTTTGGGTTCCTTATCAATTTTCTATGGCTCCTATTACAAGTGTATCCTCTAGGTGATGGAAAAGGACCACCATAGATGTCTTGCAGAGACTCCAGCCTGCACTCCATCTCCTGCAACAACTGCAAATCTGAGTCATTTCTTCAATTAGTTGTATGCAATCTTGATCTATTCTACATTCAAATAGAAGATCCCGTATCATACTTTATCATGATTGTGAACTTGATGGGATATAATGGAATATAAAATTACCACAGAGATGAACACATGGGCATGTCTGTGAAGGGTCATTTATTAGTTTAATTGAGCAGTACCATTTCATGGACTATCATCCTGAACTCAATACAACAGAGAAAGCTAAGCAGAAGCATTCATCTCTCTCTGTCTGCTTCTTAACTGTGGTTACAAGTGACTTGGAGTCTCGTGCTTCTGCCTCCATGCTCCCCCCTGCTATAGTAGACTCCCCTTTGAAATGTAAACCAAAATAAACCCTTCCTTCCTTGAGCTTGTATGGCCGAGTTTGTCAGAGCACTGGGACAAGTAACTAATGCACCCAGTGTCATTATTTGATCCCCTCAAGTCCACGGCAGTGCTCACCTCAGAAACCACTCCACAGAGCAAGAAGAACAAGAGCAAACAAACAAAAATGTCAAAAGGCCCTCTCTCCTTCCACAATTATTGGCTCAGCTGTAGGAAAGTCATTTTGTTGAGTTCCCCAAGAAGAGATAAGAAGTGATAAATGTAGCATCAATAATTTAGCCTAGGATCAAGGCAAATCTGTGCCACTAGATCAAAATGGACATATTTTTAGAGGTTTTATATTGTAACAGTGTGAAAAGCCCAGCTTTGTCAGAATAAGATGCTAATCTTCAGAAATGGAGTTCCCCAAATCCATTTGACTTGTCTTCAAGTCATCCAGGAATCTGAGAACTTCCTCTGCTTTCTTAACTACTGCCTTCTTTGAGGCAAGAATTTAATGTATTCTGCTCTAGCAGAACCCTTGAAAGGGCGTGGTCAGAAGTGATACCCAAGTGTTATACTGATTTTTGGAGCCAGGAAATGGACAGATTACTGAAAATTCAAGATCCACACCAGTCTTTAACTTTTAAAAATGAAATACACAGCAAGAGAGACCTGAGGAAACTTTTATCAAAATGGTCCAAATGATGGATAACTTTCTACTCATGTGTCTTTTTTCTAACGATGCCAAGGATGATATGAGAGGTGGGCTGTGGTAAGGGGAATGTTTCTATTTATCTCTAGATGAAATACAGCCAGAGTAGAAAACCAGAAACCCAATTAAAGTGCCATAAAACCCCAATTTTGAGATATTACAATAATCCTGGAGTTCATTCACTTTGACTGTGATGTGTCTTTTTTAGGCATTTGCAGGTTCTAAATGGCTCCTGAGGAGGAGCCAGCACTGTAGAAATCTCCAAGTCAGAAGGTTGTTTAGCTGTGGGAAGCAGTTTGCTTCTGCTGGAAGCTTGGGCTTTGGTCTTATTCTCTGCTCCTATTATCACTTCACATTTTCTTCTCTTTAATTGAGTTTCCTCATTTAAAAAATACACATGAGCATAGTTGTACTTGGTTATTCTGAGGATTAAATATGTTAATAAAATGAAAAATACCCAGAAGAAAGTTACTACTTATTCACTGATAGTTCCCTTTTTCTAAAATTATATTATTAAATCTAAGAAAATCACATATGAACTATTCATTCATTTCTATAAAGGTACACATGTATGTGAGCACATGTGCATGCATGTACACACACATACACACACAGAGAGAGACAGAGAGACAGAGACAGACAGACAGACAGACAGAGACAGAGAGAAGGGGGGATATGCTGGATAATGTTAATATGTGATAGATCAAAGCCTAAAGTTACCTGCCCTTTGAAGGCCCAGATTCTAAGTCAAGTTTTAAAATCATGAATTGTAGTTACACTTAAAAATATTTGGGGGGGAATGGGGCTAGAGAGATGGCTCCGTTGTTAAGAGCACTGACTGCTCATCCAGAAGACCTGAGTTCAATTCCCAGCAACCACATGGTAGCTCACAATAATCTGTAATGGTATGCAATCCTCTCTTCTGGTGTGTCTAAAGACAACTATAGTGTACTCATATTCATAAAATAAGTAAATAATTCTTTAAAAAAATATTTTGTGGAGAACAGAACATTGCAATCAAAGGTAGCCTAGACCTCACTAGGTAGTCTAGGATGGCCTTGGCTCTCAGAAGTCCTCCTTAGCCCCTAAGTGCTGAAGTTATAGATGTGAGCCACCTCAACTGGCTTCACCATCCATTCATTCTATTGACAGAGTCATCATCTCCTTCTGAGAGGATCTAAATTGCCATCATGTCTTCCTCAGCACCTGTATGCAGTCACCCTTTGCCCAAAATGATTCACTTTATAGGAGCTGTCCATCCTAGTGGGACAAAGACAGAAGCAATCAAAGCAGCCACATAGACTCCAAGCAGACTTTAATTTTCTGAATATCAGAATGCCCAATAAGAAAAGAGTGTCCTGGAGACATAGTATCTCTAGCATTATAGGTAATTCGTAGAAATAATGTGAGACTTAGGAATTGAGATACCAAAGTTAAAGGAATTGCCATCCAGCAAAACTGAAGTTCATTTTGTTCTGTAAATCATAGGAATTGGGGTTTTTTTCTGTTGTGTTTATTTGGCAGATTCTGTGGCAGAATATCTGCCGAGCCATTGTCCCAAGAGGCTGTCCCAGTAGCAATATATCTTATTCTCATATCAAGTCTTCCCTTATGGCTTGTATTTTTTATTGAATGCTCACCTTTCCCTCATACTTATTAGCAAAGACACCACTTTCTCTCCTTGTGTTTCTGTTTGTCTGGCAGGTTGGATTATACCTGAACACTAATGCAAGGCTCACTCTGTTGAGGAACAGCTTAATTTTTACACAAAATGTTATTATCATCTACAGTAATGGCCTCCCCTACTTTTATACCAAATTGGACAGAATTGCATTTAAGATTTTCAGTAGAGTACTCCAGTGGAGAAAGAAGTGATCTGTGAAACGCAGAACTCCAAAGCATTTAACCGTGTAAGCAATGCTGTGACACTTCTGTTGCCTTTACCACTGTTTCCAACCCTTCCATAAGCATGATAGAAGGGGCAAAATGTAGATAACATTGGGAGACCAAATAGAGGGAGAATCTGAAATATCATTCATGGCTTATTTCCTCTCTTCTCCCTGAACTACAGAGAGCTACAAACCCATGAGACTTAAGGTAACCTCTAAGATAAAGTATCAAGATTTCAGCCTCATAAAGGCCAAACCTAGCCTTCAAAATCCTCACTGGATCGGCCAGCTTTTAGACACACGGTCAGAGAACTCATTCCTCATCAAATATGTTCTAAGTCCCTCTTATGTAGCAGGCTCTGTCAGAGTGACTGGGAACTTCAGCAAGGACGACAAAGACTGAGTGGACTGGGAAGACAACCTACTTAGCCAAGCAGGTGCTCAAATGGCATGTAATTTAAAATTATGATAAGCACCATGCAGGAGGAAAGCCCAACATTAGGGCAGAGAAAATAGAAGACATATCATCTAGATTGAGAAAATTTAGGTCAACTCCCCTCTTGAAAGTGACAACTAAGGAATATTATTGGAAGGTCAATTGAACCAGGATTCTTGGTGTCATGTGTCAGTTTCAGCCTAGATGTTTGACCTTTGGCAAGTTACTTAAACTGCTTGGGCCTTAGTTCTCTTATGGAAAACTGGGATGACAGAACAACCTGCTTACCTCAAGGTATTGATTAGATGACTTTCTGAGAATTATCTCATCCCTGAAAATGCTTCCTCAGCAGCCACCATCGCTCCTCACGGACAAGGAGGCGGAAACAGAAGTACAAACGGAGATATGATGATTCTCATGATCAGGATTGTGTTTCCATTTTTTTCCCTCACCATGTTTCGAGAGTCAATTGTTGCATGAATGTCTCTAGCCCCAAAGAAAGATACAGAAGCTTTCTTCTCTGCTCAGTTCTGAGACTTATACTAGCTCAAAAGACTGTGGAACTTTTAGCCTATCATCACTCTGACAGAGGAACTAGAAAAAGGGGCAAAAATGTTTGCCATGCCCTTCTGATAGTCCACTGCCTGATTTGGGTGCAGCCCCATGAAACTCCACCATTTAATTCCTAACCATTGCTGGTAAGGGATGATGGTTGCCTTTGCCCTGTGCAGATGAAGAGGCAGAGGCTCACAGATGCTCAGTAAGATGACTTAGTCAAACAGCTAAGACAGGGAAAGATTCATAGGGAAGACTTAGGACTTTAAATCCAATGTCTTTCCTACTATAATCCAGTGACCTTGAGTCATCAGCCTAGCCAAAGAAAGGTCATGAGTTGCCAGCACCTGTTTAGTGAGTGATCTTGCTCTCCTGGGACCATGAAGGAATTCCATAATACACCCTCTTCTCCAGGCTAGCACTTCCTTCAGCCGAGACCCAGTGGTTCTATACGTTTAAGTGAGTGGTCACATGTGGCCTAATACCCCAGGACAGCTACCTGCTAGATCATATCAGAACTTAAGTATCTGCTGTTTTCTCAAGATCTCTAGAATATTTTTTTAAAATCTTCTGTGATTTCTGAGTCTTTCTTTCCTGATCTGAATGGATTCTTTACCTAAGAATTTGGAAGTACGTTTTATTCCTTAGTATGTATCTCATATGGAGGTCCAGTACTACAAATGGGACTTAGTACATTGGTTTCCATAAAACTCACAGCAACTATATTAATAAAAAAGCTCACTGACATTGCCACTGTGGGAGAAGCAGACATGTTGACTTATTAAATTTTGTTGGCTTCTCAAACGCTAGAAAGATACTTAACAAAAATGAGAGCAAAGTAGTATTTCTGGCCAATGAGCTTACTCTCAAATTAAATATCCACCCAGGAAGGCTTTCTAAAGTAGGATATTCTCAATTAAAAACCAAAGGACAAACAAAAAAAGCTGAGGAAAGAATCCTCAGCAGGGGAGATGGAAAGAGAAAGGTATTTCCAAATGAGTTACAGTCAGAGAATCAGAGGACCACCCATAGGCAGAGGATGTCCCCTGCTGCCTCCTGAGCTTTCTGTACTAATCCCATCCCAGCATGAAGACACTTCTAGTGTCCATCTGTCCATGCCTCTATGCAACAGTGGGGGATCCCAGTACACATGGAAATCTTTTCTGCCTTGAGTTTTTTTTAAACACCCAAACCTGACTTTCTTTTAAACTAATTTTCTTTATATATTTATTTACTTATTTTCAGCGATAAGGTCTTGCTATGCATAGCCTCAGACTCCTGGCTTCAAGCATTCCCCTGCCTGAGCCTAGTGAGTAACTAAGATTACAGATTCATACCCCCTTTTCTTGATGCATGTAGGGATGAGTCTCTTTGGTAGGTAATTTTTGAAATGCACGCATAGTACAAGACATATGCATTTAGTCCTTATACAGTAGCCACCGTGCTTCTAGCCATCTGAAGCAGTGCTGTTCTTTGTTTTGGGAATGCAAACTCAGAGCAGTCCTCTTGCCATGAACTTGGGAGGCCAAACTTACTTGCCCTGGGTGCTCATTGTTGCTCCATTTCACTGAGATAGCTCAGCTAGGTTGGCCATGGCACTAGTCACACCTCCAGGTCCTCTGAACTAACTGTCTGACTTGTTTCCTGGTTTGGGGGATTGGAACCACTAGAGTCTCCCACCTCCCTGGGGCAAGAATATACTCACGATCACTGAGCTTCCATACAGCTCCCATGGCCTCCAGGCCCTTAATACATGGGTTTGTTTAGCCTATTAATTTCCTTTTCTCTGGATACATATTTGTTCCTTGTGCTAGTCTCTGTGTCCCCACCCACGCGCACACACACACACACACACACACACACACACACACACACACACACTCCTTCTTTTGGTATCTGGGGCCCATCCAGCACAGCGGTAAAATCTTCCTTGCAACAGGGCTTAAAATCGAAGAAGAGACTTTTGTGTGTGTGTTGTTGTTGCTGGCTATCTTATGTGCTGTCACAATGTGTTGAAGTCTTTTCTGAATGAATTAATTTCAAGGATTGATTTTTACTTCATCAAAGCCCCCCTACCCCTCCACTTAACAGAGCTGTTAGGTCCTAGACACCTGCTCTCTCTCACATCTGAAGTAGCATCCTGATAGCTCCTAGACACCTGCTCTCTCTCCCATCTGAAGCAGCACCCTGAATGGCATTCTTCACACAGCCCCCACAAGCGTTACAATGTGTCTCTTTCAAAGTGTATGGAGCCCATTACAGCTCAGCTCTTTCTAAAATCACATCTGGGGAAACTGAGAAGCTCCGTTTGAAGGATTACATTATAGCTTTGATTTTTATTTATAAAACATAAAGGACTAATATATATCAGTTAGGACATTTTGCTTCCAAAGTGCATTGTAGCAAAATAATTGGAAGGCGGTTGCAGTGTGAAATATATGACAGCTTTACAGGACATAAAGAGCAGCTTTTTCTTTGTAATAGTGTAATTGCCTTAAACTCCACAATCATAATTGTTATCAAAAAATAATCCCAAGGAAAGGCTAATATAAGGTGAGCAGACTATTACAAGAGCCCTAATACACTCGATCCCTTGAACAGCAAATGCAACTCTCAATCTCCGGGTGCTTTTAGCGTCAGTCAGAGAGTACTCAGTCATTTCTGCGCATCAAGCCTGCAGTATTGATTTTTCCACTGACTGAAACAGCCATATAAGCATAAATTTTGCATGAGCCCTTTCACTTTGTAGACTCTCCTTTGGTCAGATGACACATGATGTGTACATGAAGACTGTGTAATAACAATGCATGGTCAACCGGCAGGCATTAAAGCATGGGCTTTCAGGACTCTGAAAGACAAAAGCAGGAAACAGAGTGTGGCACCTCGCCCGCGCCAGGAAAACAAATATCATTCCCATCTCAGCAGCCAGGGTGCAATTTTATTTTCTACTTCTTCCCCGTATGTTCACATCTCCTCTTCAGGAAACCCTGACACACACACACACACACACACACACACACACACACACACACACACACACTGTTTGAACTCAGCTTTTTGGAATAGCATCCAGCAATAATGCCTGCACGGCCCTCTGAGCCCTTTTCCTGCATAGCCTCTGATTTTCTTCATGTTGTTTTGTTACCCTTGCTGGTTGATGTCATTTCTTTTGTGTCACCCAAGAGACTAAATAGTATGTAACAACATTTGATAAGATCTGGTATCCTGCTGAGAAAGCCTTATCTAAAGATGTGGCTCATTGGTACGCAGGTATGAGGAAAACCAGCTGCCTTTTATATCCGCATGCCATCTAGCCCACGGTGGTCCCTTGAGATCTCCTTATTCATGAGCCTCTCTTTAGCTTATTGCTTGATGATACGAGTGTTCTATTTGACGTGCAATAATTCTGCTAGGAGATTCTGGCCATGGGGATGAATGAGAAGAGGAAAACTCTGCCCACAGATGGAGCTCACCTTAAGTCCAGGTCATGTCTTTGTTGCTCTGCTCCAGCACAGTAATGTTAGTCATTGCCTGTCATGACATCATAAATGGCATCACGCATTCTCCAGAGGAAGTTGAGTTGAGCTGATCTGGGAAGGATTATCTCTATGTCCTTCTTTTTCTCTCTTACCCTGACCCCATGCTACCTCAAGTGGTATGTGTGTGGTGTGTGGGTGTGTGGGTGGGTGGTGTGTGTGTGTGTGTGTGTGTGTGTGTGTGTATGTGTGTGTGTGTGTCTTTGTTGCACAGATAAGACCAACCAGAAGAGCACCATTTTCTTTCAAATAAAAATTATGGAGCCTACAGGACTTTGTTCCACTGAATAACTGCAAATACACTCAGATTTTTGTCTTTGTGTAACCATTTGGCATAGCAGTAATAACATGACGTTGAAGCTTGCTAACCTGGAAAAAGGGGTGTTAGATCCAGAACAAAGAAAGCACTTCAAATTTCTGCAGTTTCTAATTAAGGGTCCACACCTCACACTCTAGCACAAATTGTTTATGTTCTTCAACCACGGTTTGGTTAATTTTTAAAGAGAAGCAGGTCTGCTTTGTCTGGAGTGCCTCAATCATTCTGCACTGGAGATAGACTCTTGGCTTGGTGCTTTATTTTCTCTTGTGTTTCCTCTTTTCAGAGGAGATGCCCATTTTTTTTCTCTTTTGTCATCAATACTATTTTATGTTTACAAAGAGTTTCAAAGATTATTATTTTTATTTCCATCTGATGGCATCATGGGAGACATTTCTCCTTCAAACCCAGGTTATATCATGGGGAGCAGTGTTCTCTGAAATGACTTTCAGGCGAGGAGAATGGGCAAAATCACACTCGTAAGTGTAAGATTAGAAGAGCTCAGTCCCCTCGCTGAAGCACACAGGAAGAGCTCCTGGATCACTTGCAGTTCATGGGTAACTCCAAATGCAGTGAGCTTCGTTGTTAGCATTTGCTTTTTGCCTTCTTCTCACCAAAACTGGTTCAAATGCCATTCTGTCAGAATAAGATAGCAAAAGTGTGTACTGTGAAACAAAACTAAATAAAAAGTTGAATCCTCATCCCTGCTGATCTCCCACTCAAAACTTCTTTCCTCATAGACAGATTCGACTGAAGGGTCCTGAAACATCATGCACAAAAACCCCACATTTCTCTGGCACGTATTATGTTGGGACATACTAGAACCAGAGTTTGCCAGACTGACCACCAGCACAGGAGGGTGTGGGAAGAGACCTTTTCCTTTTTAGTTTTGTCTTTTTCTTCTTTTACCGTCCTCATCACTGCCCTGAAGTTAGATTGTAACCAGAGTCTGCAGTGTTTGCCATGTGCCTGGTGCCTTGACATTCCTCCCTAACATATGGCCTCTCTGAGGTGATGGTCAGCCTTACAACCTTCCTGATGAGGCCTATACTTGGCATTTCTCTCACTGTCCTCCTGTCTCAGCAGAGAGATGAGCATCTGACACTAAAGAAGTTAACAGGCAAACACCGGTCACTAACTCTTACAGGTCTTATTTCTCAGCAAATGCACCAACCTACTTCCATTTACCTACAACCTAGACCAGACATAGGTACACACAGACAGACACAGACAGATCCAGAGAGACAGCCACAGACAGCCACAGACAGATCCAGAGAGACAGACACAGCCACAGACAGGCAGAGAAGGATAGAGACAGAGATGCACAGAGAGATAGAGAATGAGTTCTGAGAAGCCATGGAACTTCCCCATCTTTTGAGGCACTTAGGAATAGGCATTACTGAATACTACCCCAATAGCTTCTCAGAGCTCTGCCCTCAGACCTGGGTGGAAGATCATGGCAGTTAGATCTTGCTTCTTAATTGTCAGGGTAGGGAAGCTGGGTATTTACAAAACAATGTAAGTGGCATTTTCATAGAAACTAAGATCTGAGGTTTGGAAGAAGCAAATGACTTGGCTAAGATGTCCGCTAATAAGTGGCATTATTAAGTACCTATATTTTGGTCTCTCCAACCTCAAACTTGCTTTCTATTCCATACTGCAGAAGCAGTCTCAGAGAAGAGTGTTAGCAATAGCTTAGGCAAAAATATGAGGACAGAAATCTTTCTGTGAAGTCTGGGCTGAGGCATGGGTGGTAGATTTGACACTAGCACTGGTATCAATATTGGAGACTCTGAGAAAAAAAATTCAGCTGAGACCTTGAACTGGATGTGTTACTAAGACTATAACGTAAAAAGCATTAACCCAAAGATGCCATAACTTACATCTTTCTCTTCCGTGGATACGATCCTTACATCAGGTCATTAATAAGCTTCCTGTTACAGAAATTGGACAGCTGTTTGGGGAAATACACCACATCTGCTTCTGTTCACATGTGCTCGGAGCTCTTGATTGCTGTTCCTTCTGTTGGAGTACTTTTCCCTCAGTTCCATTTAGCTATCTCTCAGGAGTCTACTCACAGCATATTATCAGCAAGAACTTGAAGCAACATACAGAAATCAGCAGTCCCAAGCTCCCACTCCAGTGGGCACCGTATGCTTACTCTCTGCTTAGATTCACCTGTAACTCTAAACACCAACAAGTTACTCATCTTCTGCTTCTCCTGTGGAGTGTAAGCTCTGTCAGGACAATGATGCAGTTCTTGCTGGCTTCCCAGCCTCCAAGTCATCAAGTTATAGCAGGCATTCTGTGACTATTTCATGCTCGAAGTGATATCACATGTCTATTTCCTCATCTGCTATACAGGAATGAACTCAAATAGATACAGAAATGTCCACTTAGTCCCCAAGATGGCCTTCTTAGAATATTTGAATTCAGCACAATGACTCCGTGGAGTTGCTTAAATGGACAGTTTGGAAACTAAAGATTTTTCTAGAAGATGATGGGTGGATCTTTGCCTTCTTGTATCATGCTGGAACCTTGACACATGACCCACTGACAGCAGGAAGCAAGCACAAGTTTGCTAATTAAGGTTCTGGATAGCACCTGGTTAACAGAGCCTCCATCCCATGCTTGTACACAGAGGCTTGTGAGCGACAAGCTTTATGAAATAACAGCAATAATAACCTTTATTTAATTTTAGGATTTCTATACTTTTTGTATGTTGCCTCTGGGAAGTTTGCAACTTTAATAAATAAACACACAGCTTCTAATGAGGGAATGAAATCACAGAATCACTACCAACCCCAGAACAACAGCCTGGACCACAATTGCACATAAATGGAAAACAGTAATATATGTCTCTGTATTGAGAGGCAGGGACTCCAGAGTTATGCAAAGTGAAGGGTGGGTAAAGAAGGCACAGGTGGTGGGGAAGAAATGTGGGCACCACAAAAAAACTCGTCTTTCTTTTCTTTCTTAAACAAATGGTGAGGTTATTTTACAGTTTCCTCTTCATTGCCACAACCACATCATCTTTTTCCCATGCAAGTTTACTCAATACCCCCAATCTGACTCTTTCTAACTGAGTTTGTCTTTGTTTAGTTATTAAACTTTACCTACTCTAGAATGTACATTGCAAACACCTGAAAGTAGACTATAAGGAATAGTTCCGTGTCCATTTAAACATCACAATGTGCTGTGGGTTGGGTCAGAACTCAGAACAAAGGATGTGCTCGCTGCTCTGTGTCTCCATCATTGGATATACTCCTCTATGCTCTGATTTTCTTACTCTATCTAGCATCCCCATCTTTCCCTCTCCAGGTCTCAGCATCTCCTGGGAAGCCACTGGCTTACTCTATCTGGGGAATCCCAGCCTCGATCTATTCATGCAACAAGGTTATATAAACATTTGCTGAAAATATGGAAGACTAAATAATTTGGAGGCCAATAGTACTGAAAGTTGCCTCACTCTTAATTTAGCTTGAACATTTTTGAGAGCCTAGCATCCATCAAGCCACCGCTGTGTCAACAAAGTGGGCACCTTTCACAGTCACAAAGGTTGCCACATAGGAGAATTAAAGTTTATATCTGAATCAACTGAATGGCCCCTATCTTTTATATGTCAATCATACTCTGGGTGAGAAGAGACCCACTCCTACAAAAGGAAATCCATTAAAGCTCTTAATGAGGACCTCCTACAAATCATATACAGGTCCTGCAGACAGTAGAGTTTTGGGGAATTGGCCTTGAAAAGCATCAAGACTCCATGTGTCTCCAATGGTCTGATACTCTTTAGCTAGTGTCTCTGCTTCTCTCTAACAGCCACACTTTCTCTCCCTTATCAAGCCATCAGACTCTAAGTACTCACAATATCTCCTACAATGTCAGCTTCAATGGCCATTTTCCCATCCTTTGTCTGAGTTCTGGCCCCTTATTGTATCTTCAGCCTCTGTGCCTATTGTCTATGGTCTCTTGCTACCAACTTTTACAGAGAATCTCATCAGACCTGCTCATTTGTTTGAGCCACCTCACACACATAAGACAGAAATGGAATACATCATGAAGCCAAGAAGGCTTCATGAAGAAAGTAGAATCATTTCAGAGCCAAGGCTAAGACAAAAAGGTCATAACAAAAATTGCTCACACTCTTATAAATCTTTTTTAATCTCTCTTTAGATACATAATATAAAACTTCTTGTAATTATATTTATAACTTTTTGTAACTGCCCTATCTTCTTAATATTCTAAGGCATCTATTATTTCACACCCAAACAAGTAAACAGATCAATCTACACAAAATCTAAGTGAAATATATTTATAAAATGTCTGAAGAACTTTGAGAGCATGAATATATATATATACAATATTTATCATATTGTATATAACTGAGTGTACAAACAAAAAATTGGTTAGAAATACACCTAAAAATAAACCTTCATTGTAAAGAAATAATTGAAACTTTTAGAAATGAATGTAGGTTGCTTTAAATCGAAATACAAACAGTATTTTCACTGTTGTAAAATTAACTGGGTCTCATACACTGGGAATCAAAAGAAAAAAAACCACGGTGATTAATGATTAAAGTAATGAAGTAGTAAAATAAAAGTAATGATTAAAGCACAAAACAAGCTAAATTATAAAACATACCTTCAGAGAGTGGATGAGAGTGTACCAGGGAAAGAAGATTGAGTGACAAACCTAACACATTAATGGTCAATAACTGCTTGAGGAATTAATAATAAATGACTCTGGTCTTAATATTTGGAGAAATGGAGCAGAATGTAAACTATATTGGGGAATATAAAAGTATGAACTCGTTATTTGAAAATTCAATTGGCTAAGTACCTGGTTCAGATCAACTAACAGCCAAATAAGTTCACTGTTAGCTGATAAATTACTTCAGAAGTGATAGTCCCAGGTAAGAAAAGAAATTGGTTCCTTCTGTATAAAGCTGAGGACAGTGTAGGAGATCTGAGAGCGCCTCAGTTGTGAGGTTATCTTTCAGTTGTAAGGTTCCTCCCCCAACAGATTTCAGCTGAGAGAAGCTGCAGGAGACAACTGTATCTTTCTACCTTTCCAGACTTCACAGGTCTTAATACACATTTGCTAAACAAATACATTGGTTCAAACTCCTACAAAATTCAAAATCACCAGGGGGAAAAGAAAGGGGTTATTTGGAAGGGACACCAAAGAGGCTTCTGTGGGCTAAGGAGATGGCTCAAAAGGTAAAAGCCTGTTTCGAAACCATGAGGACCTGGCTTCAGATACCCAGAACCCATGTAAAAGGGCTGATGTAGTGGTCTGATCTATTAGAACCTCATTTTGAAGGCAGTGAATGGTGAGGCCTCAGGGTAGTCCAGACAGTTAGCTAAACTAGTATCAGTGAGTTCTGGATTTGGTGAGAGATCTGGTCTCCAAACAAAGTGGACAGCAATAGAAAGGTTTTTCTGGGGTCCTGACAGAGAACTATTATTTGATCTAGAGGGTAGTTGCATACATGTGTGTCACTTTGTGACAATATACTGGACATATACTTAAGCTTTGTACATAAAGGCATGGTCATGTCACTCTTCAGTTAAAAACTTACTTTTAAAACCACATAGGAATACAGAAGTTCTTAGTGCACAGTTAACAATGGAATCACTTCAAGCAGGCAAAAGTACAAGAGTGACTTCTGCTGATCGTTGCTAAGGTTCCTTGGCTTCCCCTTTGATGCTTCTCCTGCCACAGTGAGATGATTGGCACTTTGTTCTTTTCAGAACACTCTCATATTGCTCTCTCTTACCTGTCATCAGTCTCACCTGATGTTTGTATAAATCTACGTCTACTTAATACAGTGCATTGCCTTGCACACAGTCAAACCTCAGTAAGTATGGCCCATGCCGTGCATAATGACATTTCAATAAAAATCAGATGTATATACTATGGTGGCCCTACAAGACTGTGTTGCCCAGTGATATCATAGATATCTTATGGTAGCCATATTAATTAGTGGATACATACTCTATGATGTTTGCAGTAAATTACCTAAGGATATGTTTCCCGGAAGGAATCATTATTATGTAGCATATGACTGTACCCAGCACAAGAAGAATGGAATCTGAGGGAACAAAAGAACATGTTCAAAGGGCAGAGAGCTAAAGAAGGCCTTGGCATCAAAACTCCCAAAGCAGGTGGCATGAGGCTAAGGGGAGGAAGCAGACAGGAAGTTACTAAACACTGGAGTGAAGGAGAAGAGTCTGAAAGATGAAATACCTATCATGTATGTGTTTGTATCTACCTACCTACCTATCTTGTCTGTAGCTATCTATATATCTACCTTCCTGTCATGTATCTATATCTACCTACCTACTATCTATCTATCTATCTATCTATCTATCTATCTATCTATCTATCTATCTATCTATCTATCATCTATCTATCATCTATCTATCTATGTCCTTACTTACCTATCATGTATCTATCTATCTCACTCTTCCTTCTCTGATAAGAGTTGTGCCTCTTACCTTAAAAAAAGAATCCACATCCTAATGTACAGAATTTGTGAATATATATTATGCTGTATAAAAATTGCATCTAGTAGCTACTGGTCTGAAAAGGGAGTATTCAGGAATATCGGGTGAAACCAATGTATCCATGGGGTTCTAAAGAACCAAAGAGGCAGCAGAAAAGAAACCAAAAGCAAGAGGAAGGATGATAGAAGCCAAAGCAAGGAGTCTCTGACTTTGAAGATGGGGGCAGAGCCACAGCAAGTGCAGAACCATGGGTCCCCTCTAGAAGCTGAAAGAAATATTACCTTAGAGTGTCCTAGAGGAAGCACAACCTGGTGAAGCCTTGATCTTAGCTCAATAAAGCCCATGTTAGACTGTTTATCTTCAAAACGGTAGACTAAGACATTTGAGTTGTTTGTATGGCTGTAGTGCTCTGGCCGCTCAGCTTGTGTGCAGCCCAGAACTTGGTGGCTCACTCAGGACGGGCTGCATCAGCCCCTCAGGTAAAGATGGTCCACATCTACTCATTTCCATAACCGAAAGCTAACCTCAACAGCCTCACACAATTTTGTATTTTGGGTAACAGCCTTGATAATGAAGAAACATGGGGACACAGGAGAAGACTATATGACCTCTGCTTTGAAGGGTTGTCATTTATATACTCCTTAATACTTTGGGGAAAATACATGTACCTGGAGTTATAATTAATGTAAATTATGGAAAAAGCAAACAAACAAGCAAAACAAAAACAAAAAAGCAATGTAATTTAGCCGTTGTAAGACCTGGTCACAATTTCAAATAATGTAACATGCCTTAGATTAAAATTTTCAGTTCTTTAAGAAGAAAAATGTTTTCCCAACACAGGGAAAATTTAAATTCCTATCCCTATTGATTTTGCTTTTTCTGAAAATCATTATGTATTATCTAGTAATAAAACCCATAATCACCCTCTCTGAAACTGCCTACATAGCATCTCCCTGTTGCTATACCCTTCCCTAACCTGCGCTGGATGCCTGTGAAGCCATGGCCTCATTTTCCATGTCCTTTCCCAGCTCAGGGAAAATGCCTATTTACAAACAAATACAAAATTAAAAAGGCTAAGGAATGGCCTCCAGATAACTCTCTTCCCTGTAACCTAAAGCCTTAAAATAAAAAGATAGTATTTATGCATTAACCAAAGCATCACAATTCCACTAAGAAAAATCCACATTAAGCCCCATGGAGGGAGCAAGAGCGTCAATGGGCCTGACCCTCCCCCTGGTCGTCCTCTAGTTCAGACCACTAACCAAAGAATACACATCTATTGACCCATGATTTGAACTACATATGAGGCAGAAGAATCACCTTGATGGCCACCAGGGAGAAAGGAGAGGACTTTGGGCCTGAGGGTGCTAGGGGCACCAGTAAAAGG
>CM052714.1:39283634-39301642 GCA_028551405.1 Uromys caudimaculatus
CATGCACACACACATGCACACACATACACACACACATGCACACACATGCACACACACATGCACACACACATGCACACACACATACACACACACATGCACACACACACATGCACACACACATGCACACACACATGCACACACACACACACACGCACACACATGCACACACACATGCACACACACATGCACACACACATACACACACACACATGCACACACACACATGCACACACACATACACACACACATGCACACACACATGCACACATACATACCACACTATTTCTCAATGAAAAATGGCATAATGGAACTGACAATACCTAAGACCCCCTTCATTTCTATAGCTCTGTGATTTGTCTCTTTTTATGTTATTTAAATAAAATAGTTTTCATTTTTGTCATGTTTGTGTAGATTGACTTAACCAGAAAATTTACTAGTACTTATGTCTTTAAGAAGTCAGAGAGATTGTGAAGGAAATGAGCCTACAAATCTAAAATACACTCAGTATTTTTTTCTTGTGGAGATGCTGGGGCTCCTGGGGCTCCAGGCTGTAGGGGTTGTGCTGTACTTTTTGAGTTGGCTTCTGTAGGAAACACTGCTGGGGTTGGAGGAAAGCTAGGAGCAGGTCCAGAATAAGAAGAGTCTGTAGAGTATGCCAGTCTGAGCAGATCTACAGTGGTCAAAATCTTTTGCCCACAGCTAGTTTATAGGCCAACCTGAGACTCAGGTGTTGAAAAACTAAGCTTATAAAATGATATGTGCCCCTGCTTTGTGGTAGGGAACAGACTTTATTTGAGGCTTCAGAAAGAGTTCCAACTGCCAACCACCACATTTGGGGGAAGGATGGCCTTTCTGGACAAGAATGAGTGACCCCAAACTGATGTTCATATCCCGTGTCTCTGGTCACAGCTGATGATGCTCCCAATGAGCGCGTGTCCCGTCGGAGGCTTTGGTGTTGGATTTATTTGCTTCCTCTTTTTGCCTGTGGGCCTCCATGCAATGGAAGTTCACTGGTAGAATCCTCATCTGACGGCTGTTCAGCTCTCATTCCAAGCAGACCCATTACCCAACAGCTGCCGTGTGTGAATGAGCAGCAGAATTGCACTCCTTTTTATAAAGAACAAAGAAACTTGTTTTTCATTTTTTAATACTTAAGAAATCACAATAATGCACTGGCCAATACCACACAAGGACAACTTTGATCAGCCTAGAAATATACAGAATTTTCATACAAACAGTAAACTACTTTAGGCTCTCATGGCAAGCACTTTATTTATAGTACAGCTGCAGTTGTTTTATGGGGTTTTTTTCCAAGCCTACATGAATCATGGTATTAGACTTTTTTTAATGTAAAATTCACTGGAACCTATAACATATACTTAACAAAATTACCCTGTGTGTTTCCTGTGAGTGGTACCCAACTCCCTTTTCTTCTGTCTGACAACAAGAGTGCTGTTGCTCAAAAAAAAAAAAAATCCCCATTTCTCTTCACTTTTATTTGACTGAAGGGAGACAAGTATCTAGGGTTTCCTGAGGTAGAGCGTTCAGCTCATCCAGTGTAAGATCACCTTAAAGATGATTGTGGCAATTTGTTTTGCTCGTGTTGTGAAACCACATGCTGTCCCCAGAAAATCAGCACACATTTTTAGGAGATGTCTTTTATGTTCCTTTTATTATTGCAAAGAGGCAGTCCATTTTAAAATTTAAAAATACAGAAAAGCATGAAAAAGTAAGCTAAAATTGTACCGGATTTGTCAAGAAATCAAGGAAAGATGGTGTCTTCCTTTTTTCTTTTCAGTATTATTAAAATAAGAAAATGTGTTTTGAATTGCCCATGATCTTAAAACTCAGTTAACTGTTAATAATATTCAATATGGTACCAAACCACACACAGTATGTCTTGTTTTAATTCTTTATCCACATACTGTATAGTATAGTGTTCTCTTTTAAGCATCTTATTATTCACGTGTTGCTTAAACTGACCCTTTAATTTTGAGCTTACGTAGGCTTTTAAAGATCAGAAGACTGTGTATTTGCTTATTCAAGGTACATGGCATTGCACTGCTTAACCTGGCTATCACCTGAATACAGATTATTCAATAAATAAAGGTGGCGCACGCCTTTAATCCCAGCACTTGGGAGGCAGAGGTAGGTGGATTTCTGAGTTCGAGGCCAGCCTGGTCTACAGAGTGAGTTCCAGGACAGCCAGGGCTACACAGAGAAACCCTGTCTCGAAAAAAACCTAAAAAAAAAAAAAAAAAGAAAGAAAACGGAAGAGATTCTGGTAAATTTTACAGTTTTCTTTGACTTGTGTAACCTCTTACAGATGATTCCCAACTTACTGTAGTTAGACTTAGGGTTTTCATATTTGTGGTGAAGTGAAAGCTATAAACAACCAGGAGAGATACTATTGTGAATACTGAAGTAGGATCTTCACCCACACTAACACTGTACAACACAATCCTCTCTGGGTGCTGGGTTAAGAAACCTCCAGGGTTTCTGCTTCAAGATTCCTGTTTGCGTTCCTGCCCTGACTTCCCTCAGTGAGAGCACATGACCTGAAAGTGTGAACCAAATAAACCCTAAATCGTTTCTAGTCATGTTTTACGATTTAATCACAATACAGAGACTAGAGTGGCCATATATGTATATACCAGTGTAATAAAAGAAATAATTTCTTGATATTCATAAGGGAATGGGTCTTGAATCCCCTTGAGAATATGAAAATCTGCAGATGCTCAATCCTTAAATAAACCAGCGCAGTATTTCCACATAAAAGGCCATATATTTCTATATTCCTCAGATCATACCTTGATTCATTATAATGCTCAATATAATATAAATGTTGTACATTTCCTTAGGGAGCTGTGACAAGAAAAGATGTCTATACATTTTCAGCACAGGTGTAAATGTTTTAAAACATCTTTAAAATACATTTAAATCTTCACTATGGGACCTTTGGACACAAAGGAGCAGCTGTGTTGTATTTGTGAATATACTGGTAACTAACACGTACTCCCTAAATATCACAAAGAATTGTTCCAAGGAACAACTCCGAGAAGGCATCCTAAATTGATTAGAAAAACCCTAAATGTCTCTGCAACATAAAAGTATTTGCTCTTATTGTCAGAGAAGGATTATTGGAAGAGGCCGTTAGGCCAAAGACTGAACTTTGAAGGAAAGGTAAAGTTTGTCCAGGCAGAGAAAAGCAGGCCTGCTGAAATAAACAGAAAGGTCAAATGCATACCTCAGGCACTTCTTGATTGCTGTTTACAAAAGGGGGGGGAGAAAGATAGAAAGGAAGGAAAGAAGAAAGGAAGAAAGGAAGGAAAGAAGGAAGGAAGGAAGGAAGGAAGGAAGGAAGGAAGGAAGGAAGGAAGGAAGGAAGGAAGGAAGGAAGAAGCCTTTTCCCCCACCCAACCACGAGCTTACTATAAATTATGAAAACTCATTCTAATCACCTTTGAAATCCAAAAGGTTCAAGCCAGTGGGGCTCCCAGGTTGAGGTCAGGGCATTTATTCCACTGATCACCTCCGGTGTCTCACTGCCCAGCTGACTCCACCACGGCTTTGGAGCAAGGACACTTAGGAGAAACTTAAGGTGGCGTAATTGCTTTTCTAGCCCTACTTCCTTTGGAGGAGAAACAGGATTTTCACATTTTATATCCACAGCTTCCCTTCAAATATCACCACATGATTGTTACTTGGGTCTGGCATATTGAAAGTAAAGTACATGTATTTACAATGTTTCCATGCACCTTTCTATAGGGGCAGGTAGCTTCTAGGCAGTCCGCCCCACTGCTGCAAGAAAATTGTTCCACAGTTTACATGCAACTATGAACATTAAAGCAAGGAGTGTTTCTAATAATTATTATTTCATCAGCAGTGTTTTTCATTCAACTTGGTACTTTTGCAGCTGAGCTGTATATAAGCCACCCTCCAAGGCTGGTGAGCACCGAGAACCCCTTCCATTCAGCATGGACTCTATTAAACTAAGCTTCTGTAAACAGACATCAATTACAACTATTTTTAAGAGGTTTAAAATGTAATCCAACAGTGCTGCTTAACTAAATGAATCCTGGGAAGTGATCTCCAGCGAATTAATAGAGCAGTGTGCGGACGAGTCGCTATGACTCTGAGCTAATGACTGGAGGAGATCAAATTAATTATAAGTGTCTCCAAGGAGTTTCCTGGAAGAATTCTCCCTTATCAGTGGAAGTGCATTTAACCCTTCATGTTCAAAAGCCCATACATTTTCTAATTGCTAACATATCAAATAATAACAGGAAGAAAAAGGTGTCTGCCTTCTCCTTGGAAGTGCAGGTTTCAGATGTATCAAAGCCTCTCTCCCTACTGGGAGGGAGAATTCCTGTGAAGACTCAGATTCACCAGTCCTTTATCAGAGGCTGGAATCCAGCTGAGTTTGTGTTTGACCCACCCTCTGAATTCCCTTGGCAAGGATCTGCAGGAGATTTTAAAGACAGTTTTATGGTTAAAATGTATCCAAGAAAGAACTTTAATTGGACTTGGAGAATAGCCATATGAACACGGTCAGGTATGAGTCCATACGGACCAGAATAAGGGGTTCAAAGTCATGATAAACATGACTGTATCCCAAAAGGATGTAATACAGGTTGAACATCCTAATCTAAGACTCCAAAATATGATTATTAACACAACTCTTTAAATGGAAAATTCAACAAACTGACATACTAAAAATACAATATAAAATTACCTTCTGGCTAAGTGTACAGGATAGATGTGAAACAAATTAATTTCATGTTTAAACCAGAGTCCCGTTCCAAGTGTCTCATTATAACAAAGAGACATTAGCAGAGAAACCCTTTTACCTTGGGATATGGGATAAGAGATGCACAAGATTCATCACAGAAGCTGCTGGAGGATCCAGCTGCCCCAGTCAACCACAGCAGGACCACACTCAGGCCATGCTTTCTGCTCCATCCATCAGGTTCTGCAATAATGACTCTTATTCCAGCCCTGGCTTTGGTCCTCTGCATTTCCCTGTAATGATTTTTAAGTGTTTTGTGAATAATCTGCCTTTAATTTTATTATCCTGATGTGATGCTGAAAAAAATAGTGTTTATCAATGATGGAGTGCCTGCTGAATAGCATGACAGGGGGTGGAGGGCCGCTGTAAGGTCAAAAGAAAAGGAAAAGAAAGCAAGAAAGCAAGCAATCAAGCACGCAAGAAAATCACGTTGGAATTAAAAGGCAAATGACAATGTGTGGAGCTGGGGGAATAAGACAGAACACACACAAAGTCACATTGTGGCAAAAATAAAGGGAATTTTGTTCCCAGATTCTTGGATCTTCAAACACAGCAGTGTCATTTTCTGAAAATTTCCAATTCTTAAGCACCTGTTCTTCATCCTTCTGTAGAATGATCTATGATAGCCACGCCTTTGATTTTGAATGTATGAGTTTATTAATATAGTAAGCCAATGCTAGTGGATAAATAGCAAGAGTTACATAAGTAGATAGACAGACAAACGGACTGGGAAGCCCTTTGAAGAAGCTAGAGGGAATGCCTGGTTGGGACAGTCTCCCAAGAGACTTTCAAGTAAAAGAATAAACAGCTGCAGATAGATAACACCATCGAACTGGACACCTACAGCACTCAGTGGACGTAAACTAGGAAAGCTAAGGCAGTCAGCTAGAGCACCTAGTTGAATCTTGAGAGAGAAGCTTCTGTTCCCAGAATTTTCAGCTGCTGTTCCCACTGAAGACACTTTATACCATGGAATAAACAACAGTAGCCTGTGTTAGAAATGGTTTACTTAACTCTAGCTAGTTTCAAGGATGTTTTCACGGTTGGGTCTGTTTGCTGCTCCCTTCCCCGCCTGTCACAGAGCTAGGGGGTAGTCCATCCCCTGAGAAGCATCCTTTAAGGAAACAAGCATCCAAATGGGGGCATGTGAAATCCTCCTTTCAGAACCAGCTTCTCAGGGAGCTTAAAGAGCAGGTGAGACTTTATGAACTTTTCATAATTGAATATTATGAACAAGGGGTATGAACATTACAGAGCCCTTGTGTTCAGGGCATGAGCTAATGCATGTGTCTTCAATGCATAGGGTACATATCGGGCCCTGGGAAGGCAGCAGGTGTCTCAGATGTGTGACTTGTCATTGCACATCCTGCAAAGGTTCATTTTCTACCCAGTCACTAAAATATTTGGAATTATGCAGTCTGAATAGGTACTCCTCTTCAATGCTATATGCCTAGCTGGTAAATAATAGCTGTTTTCTTTTTATTAAACTTCTACTTTAACTGAGTGCATACCACTAATCATAATTAACCAACATGATGGCACTATAATTCTCATGTCAGATTTTTTTAACACTTTATTCTCAATGCAAGGTTTGTCCTGCTCTGTCTCCTTGTCTCCCTGGAGCTTTAAATAAATAGACTGAGTCAGGCACAGCTTGTATGTATAGTCTGTATGGACATTAGGAACAGTGATCCACAAGGCACATCCCTTGCAAAGCTGAGTTTCTTTCCTTGGATTCTAGAATGAACTAGCTCTTGGAGACTTCCTCAGTTTCAGCCTCTGCAATAACATGCTGTGTTTTTATGTGTCTTCTGCATAGGGAGACGCGGCAGCAGAGTGTGAATGTCATGAAGTCACGTGCTAGAGCGGCTGATTTTGTTGCTGCTGTAAAGTCCATCAAAGATAATGGAAAGTAGATAAAATAAAATCACATGGCCCATTCCACACTCACCTGAGCTGGAATGGCAATGCACGACACTAATTGGAGCCAGTTCAGATCTGCCTGGTGTTACCTTTATGAGAACTCACACTTCGGAAGCGATCACACAAAGCCTGACAAGGTGGTATCTGACACCAGGGAAAGGACAGAAGTCTGGGAAGTACCCAGGCGAGAGAGCTTGATGACTTTCAGTGATTTTTTTTTTCAAGCAGAGAAATAGAACAGTTGTTAAGTTGCTCAAGCAGAAGGGTGTATAGGGCAGTGTTTAAAAGGCTCCTTTGTCACTTTGTGTTCCCTTAGAATACTACATGGGGGACAGCAAAAGCTAACACAGGGCCAGCCCTGCACAGTGAAGCACTGCCCTGACCCAGTGTGACTCTCAGATGTTCTGACAGACCTGGCATTCATGAAAACTCCTTTGATGATGGTCTCAGCTGTTAACCTTAAATCTACTTTACATAGAAATCCAAATAATGTTTTATACAGAGTTACACCCTGCATTTCCCAGGAATGTAACTCCCACCGGCATTGAGGGAAGGCTGATCTTTTTGTTGTTGTTGTTGTGGTTCATGTTTTCCACGGCTTTCAGAGTGTTGATTCCAGTGTTGCTGTGGGGTTTGAACTGTCATCTCCCTGCTCCTCAATCCCTCTCTTTCTCAAGTGTTTCTGCTAGAAGCATCCCCAGTCACTATAGTCATATCTGACCTTTCACAGATAGGAATGCACTGCTTTAATTTTTTTTTTAAAAAAATGCCTTTCTCTGATTTCTCCTTACAGTGATTGTTTTAATTAGGAAGTATGGAGGTAGGTAGGATATACTCTTTGACTAGTAAGAGAGTGTTATAAAATATGTTCCAGAGAAATCGTAGTTGATGCGATGTGGTTAAGAATTTCCCCCAAGGAAACAGAACAAAGGCCCAAGCTGTCAGTAGGCCCAGTACCAGCTACCCAGAGGGTAAGGCTATCCCATTTCAGTGCCATATTGATTTTCCCTGGATAGCTCATTATTTAGGAAGGTGCTGGTTTCTGGAGTCAGGAGGAAGGCCTTGATTCCATTGGGTTCTTTGAAGAAACTTCCTCAGCTCTGTGATAAGTTCCCCTGGATAATACACATGATCTTCTGGTTTGCAGGTCTATCTTGGCATCAACAAGTCAGGTGGATATGCACAAAGGACTCCTTTGTCCTGGGCAGTGGTCCTCCTTTCTTCAAGGACTCTTCTGTCTCAGACCCTCTAAAGGGGCTTCATCTTAGACTTGGGGACAAGACTTGGAGGCTTAGCACACCTTTTTCCAATAGTTCCTGTCACCTTGTGCCTGAAGCAAGCCTCCTTAAGCTTTAGTTGTCTGGAAGAAAGGAGGAACTTGCAATATGCTACTATGTATTCATTATAGGAGATAAATACAGCAGCAGAGGGTGGAGTCCTCTTCCTGGCCACGCTGCCTATATTTTTGTTGCTACTACAAAGTCTATCGGAAACAAAATAGCAAAGGTAAAATTATGTGACCCTAGTCTCCACTCAGAGGAGGAGGAATTTCAATACCAAGATGAAGTGAATATAAACAGTATCTTTCAAGGGGGCACAGGTTTTATCAGCATAGGTACTAAAGCAATAAACACTAAGAGTGCTCAATGTGTGGGAAAGCATGTCTCTTAGCCTGATATCACCCTTGTTTACTCCTCTCATCTTTCTTCCTATGGAAAACAGCTTGCCTTCGATTCCAGTGGTGGCACCGTGACTCGTCACTTCTCCAAGGCTTGATGTTCACATATGTGACACATGATTCACCATATCTGCCTAGGAAAGTCTTCACGAGGTTGTTGAGAGAGTGGAAAATGAATTGCCAGGCAGCTTTTGTGATTGAGGATGTACAATGGGGATAGCAGCTTTATACCTGCTAGGAAAGCATACTAACCATTGATCTCATCTAACCTTAACTCCCCGCATTTAACTTACTGTCTCGCTAAGTTGGCCACTGTAGCATGAATTTGAGAACTGCTTACTTCAGCTCCCACACATTTTAGATTTCAGGCCTGGGTCAACCCAACAGACCTGGATTTGTTTGTCTGCATGTTTGCCTCTTTGGGACAGGCTCTTCGTATGTAGCCTAGGCTGGCCTCAGTGGGATTGCACACCTGGGTCACCATATGGGGCCCACAAAGCACTATTGTAAGCTCCCCACATATATAAATTTACAATCCTTAAAGCAGTCCTACTTTATAGGTTAGCAAAAAGAGGCACGTACAGTTTAGAGAACCTGTCAAAACCCTGTAGGTAGAACACAGGAAAGTGGAGTTTTTAATCTATGGTCATTTTGAGGGAATCCACCTAGGAAACGGTAGCTATTATTGTCACTGTTCTTCATTCTTTCTTTCTCCTACTTAGTGGAGGGAAAGGAAAGGACACAGCCTCTGTGGTCAAGTTGAATGAGGGCTTTCATTCCATGTGCAGGCTGTGCCTGACTCTTGTCCTACCAGGCTACATACACCCTTGTTAGCTACTATGAGACTTAGAGGGTGATAGAATTCCCTTTATTTTCTTATTGATTGTCTTATTTCCCAAGTATGGAATAATAGAAGCTATTAAATCTCATATTCAAAACACTAGCTCTTTGTCTCAACTACTAACTTAAAGTTAACAAATTAAGTGGCAAAATTTCACAAGGTTGCTATATTTTAATATTCTCTGAGACCACTTCTTTCTTAATTATTCTGGGATTCTTTTTCAAAATCTCAAGTTATATAATTTACCATGGCACACCCCAGAGAACACAAAACGACCTCTTCTCTAGCTGTGAACCAGTAATGCCCAAGGCCACCTGGACAAAACATCCTTTGTATTTGTCTGAATCAAGTGTCTGACAACCAAGACTAGTAGGCTAGACCCAGTCCTCCACCTGATATGTCTACCTGCAAGCTAAGATTTCTTTCTTTTGTTACATTTTGAAACTTAAAAAGATCAAAAGAAAAAAGAGTCTTTCGTGATCCATGACAAGACAATAATTAGATTGATGTGCTTACATGTAGCTTTCCTGGGAGTGTGCCTTGGCCGTTCATTTACCCTTTCTCTATGGCTGCTTCTGCACCCCTGCTTGAGGTGAGCTGGCTCAATAGAGACTCTTCTTTGGTGTTTTACAGATGTTTGCTGTCTCTGGAAAGAGACAAAGAGGGGTTTTGTTGTTATTTATTTGTTTGTTTGTTTGTTTGTTTGCATGTTTTACAAAGAAATTCAGGTACTGTCCTGTCTTCAATCAGTGAAATAAATAGCCTCATGCCCAGGCAGTAGTCCCCACAGCCAAGAAATTATAGGATGCCCAGTGCCTGGGATTGTGCCTCAAAAGAGGGTTGGCAGCTGTGTGTGCCATAGGGAGCAGCAGATAATCACAGAAATGCAGGCTTCACATAACTCACCTCTCATGGCTCAGGAAATCTACTACATATGCCACCACTTTCAATCAGTAACGTGCCCAGATGTTCATTTTCAAATATTAGCTCTGCCAAGAAGAGAATTCACTGTAATGTAGGGGAGGGGCAACCAGGAGCAGTTCAACCAGTCCTTGATTGATTTTTTTTTTCTCTTTTTAACTAAAAAGTCCTGGAAATGGAAATGTTTTCAGCAAAATCAAATTTGAGAGAAAGAGAAGAAACAGAAGATTTGATTATTTTTGACCAAGTCAGGGGCTGGGTTCATCAGATCCATAAGGTTATGAAGAGGAGGAGGAACCAGGAGTATGTATGTGTGTGTGCATGCATATGTGTGCGAGTGTGTATATTGTTAGATTAAATTGGGAAAAATTATGAAAAAGTGCTCCTGAATAATACCTAGACTTATAGGTTTATTTAACTGTGTGGTGGCTACATAGAGAAGTAAGGGGAAGTCTAGAGACCCTACAGTGACAAGGAAGAGGCTGTTCTATACTTCTGTTATGGTTTTCTTGATGTTTTTAAGGAAAATCTATTATTTACAGTGACAGAGAGATGGACCATAAAAACCATAGAAATTTACTAAAATGAGGTCCATTCATAAACTGGGCAATCAGAGAGGTGGGAAGTCTAGGCTGACCTCATCTTCCTAACCATTCAGCCAAGCTGGGGGAATCATGCCTGTCAGCTTCATCCTGTCTTCTCCTTGTGGCCCAAGAGATCCTCTCATCTTCTTTCCCTATCAGACTGGAAACCTGCAGAAAATAAGGTCATATTTTATTTATAGTAAATTCAAGCACTAAAGGCAAAATCAGTATAGCTATCCAATAACTAAATTTTACTTAAGAAAATCAAATACCTAGTGAGCTCTGCTTTGGAAGTAAAGAGGCACTTTCCACTGAGTTTAAAACTCTCTGGAAATAAACATGCTAAGCAACTAAAGAGGGTCCTAAATATGGCAGTAGGTAGATGTCTTTGTAACTGAAGTCTCAAGATAAAGTTTCTCAAACATTTGTTAATTCATATCAACAAAGTAAGTGGATTTATTGTGCTAAACTATGGCATCTATAATTCCATGCTTTTTAGGAGGACTATTCTTATGAAGAAAAGACAACCCTAAAGCGAAGGGAGTTACTCAGCAATAATGTCTCTCTTTTCACAAATTCATCCCTCCTATAAAAAGTAGGAGAAGACTTAACACCAGGCTTGTATTTGTAGAGGAAGAAGTAAGTCAGCTCTAGTGAAATTGCAAATACAAGTCAGAGTTTCTGATCTGCTAGAATTACCTGATACTGATATGACCTTAAAAAGACTATAATCATCTTGGCAAATGAAAACTTAAGGAAACAGTGGCAGAATGTATGGGAAGATGATATTTTGCAGGAAATTGAGAAACAAATTCCAGAATCAACTTAAGCCAGTCAGAGACAAGAGGGTCAAAAGGAGTTCCAAGTCTTCCTTAAAAAATTCAAAATCACTCCTCTACCCCTAGGAGGTGGACTCCAGTTCTTCTTCATCACTCTTACCTCTGGGATAGGTTACAGTTAGTGATTTGTTCCCAAAGGACAGAGTGGAGAAAGAAAATGCTGGACAGTGATCAAGCCAGGAAGGCTAATGCCGTGAGCAGTGAGCTCATAGTTCCTGCTATGACATGGTGAAAGTGCTTTAGTCTCTACAGCTTTCTTTCTCTTAAACTTATTGAATCAAGACAAAAAGATGAGGTAAACGAAGATTGAGGACATTCTACAGAATTCATGGCCAATGTTTCCCTGAACTTATGGAAAGACTAAGAAATTAGTCCAGAACTTGGAGACTAGACAGCTAACTACAGAATGGAAACCTACATTGGCTCCGCAGAGCAGAGAGAATCTATGAAGAACTTACTTTAAAAAGGAAAGAACATCATCAGAGAAGTAAATAGAAACTAGTTCCTAGCAAATTGTTAACTACTTTCTCAGTGAAATGATTTCATTATAGAATCACCAAGTCTTCAGTGGCAAGAAAATTATAGTGCTAAAGCAAAAAAAAGTAAAAGTTTGTATACTTAAAATATCGTTGGAACATAAATTATATGGGATATAAGGAACAATAACTTTGTATGTTTACCACTAACAAATGTGACTTAAATAGCCATATTAAAGGATTTGGTGACCTCCTCATTTCAACTTCACACTTCTCTCCATTAGATTTTTTTCTGCCTGCATTTAATGTGAGCTAGCCATATATAAAATTCTCTTTCAACACCTAGCTAGCTAGCTAAGAGCCAAAGTACATGTCATCACTAGAGTATGACCAGAAACTATAAATAGGCTGTTCTGGAAGATACAGGTATTGGAGGCACAGAGCAGTGGTATCAGCCCTAACAGTGGTCACTTGGTGCATGGTCTGGGGTGAGGGAACTTTGCTTACCTGGTTTTGCTTACCTCCAGAGTGGTAAGACAAGCTACCTGGTCAAGGTTAGAGTATGCTCTTTCTCCACTACTTACTTCATGAAGAACCCACACTCTAATGCTGTACACAGGAGGGTACAGTAAGTAAAGGGTATTCATTGGGTTCTCATAGACTGCGGTCAAGCCATGAATATACAAGAGAACATGAACATGCGTGTCTGCATGTATGCTTGTCCCGGCTACTGCATTATCCCCTACACCCTGTCTTTGTCTGTTTGATGTGGTAAACAAATGTCTTCCTGATAGATTTTGAGAACATTAGGAAGCCTAACAGCAAAAAGTCAGACTCTGCTGAGACTTCTTGCTGCATCATTTATGGCAGAAGATGGGAGGTGAGAGAGAGGAGAGAGGCAAGGAACTAAGTTCCCAATCTCAGGATCTCTAAAATCAACTTTAATACATTCATAGCAGCAGCCCCTCATACCCAAATACCCGCTATTATGCCCCATTGCACAAGACTGGTGAGTCAGAGATTACGCTTCCAACATGGGCAAAACATTCAAACCACAAGAGGGCTTTTCTTTACAATTGATGGTTGTTCTTTTATTACTAGGAAACCCATTCATCTAGAGGTTCTATGTCTATGCTCTTACTTCATGCTAGTATTTAGGAGATACCCAGTGTTAAAATATGCCTGTTGCTTTATGTGCATACATCTGTGTTCAGAAGATTTTTATGTGCATTTCATCATGCATATTTACTTTTCCAGTCAAGACATCACTACCCACAGGTCCCTTGAACTAGAGAGCAGAGACTCCATCCTTTTCCTCTCTCATCACCAGTCACTTTCAACCCTGGGAATGAACAATTCTAGATACTCCACCTCTGAAATAGTCACCTCTTGCCCCTTTATCCAACTCTTAGACTTTTTGGCTTTTATTGGTCAAGACAGGACTTCGATATATAGCCCAGACTGTCCTCAAACTCAAGATCTTTTACCTCTACACCCCAAGTAATGGAACTACATGTGTGACATTACTAGGATTAAGGATGCTCAGCCTCCCAGTTGCCCCCATTGGTAAGAGTCTCTCGAAACTGCCTGCCATGGCGTGCATACCCAGGGTTAACTCCAACCACTGTTCTGACAACCCTGTTCTCCTCTCCCTGCCATGTCTCCCTTCTGCAGTCACCCAATTTCTCACCTGCAGAGTCATCTGCCTTCATGTCACCCTGCAATACTCTCCTTTAGTCATGTAGCAAGCATCTACATACATTCTGAGACTAAAGCAGATGCCAGCATCCAGCATTCCCAAACCAGCATTTTAAGAGACCCCAGCCCAGAGGTTGCATGACATTTATGTTACCTTTGCTTCAGTCACTACTTTTGTGAGTCTTACTTTCCATACCATAAAACAAGAAAAAAATAACCATGTCTCCCCACTTCAAATGACTACAAAAATAAAACTGAATAACATTTTCATTCCCTGGCGGTTTCCAGAAAACAAGTACCATAAACTGGGAAATAGGTGGCCTAAAACATCTGAATTCATTGTTTCATGGAGGCTTGGCGTAAAAAAAATGAAGGTATAGACAGGACCATAATCTTCCTATCTTTTGCTTGCTTTTAAAAAATACTTATCCAGCAACCTTCAGCATTCCTTAACTTGTAGATGTGTCAATCTAAGCCTCCATGTTCATGTAGCCATCTTTCCTCGGTATGTCCAAATATTCTCTTTATCAAGGCACTTGTATGCATTATATTGGAGCCCTCATATTTTGAAGTCAATGCTTCAATACATCTTCTTGAGAGAATTTAACTCAACCTACAACAAATAAAAGATGTGAAGTTTTGCTATACAGTGAGCACTTAGTCCCACAGTGTGCGCCAACAGTTTGTCCACTCAATTCTCAGGTACAACTGAGAATCCAATCATCAATATGTGTGTTAGAATATTGGAGTAATTTCCTTTTCCAAACTCTTCCATTAGTGTTTACATCTAATACTGGGGTTCAGAGGAACCCCAAAATCAGAAATAATCAAAATAAATCCTTACTTTTAAAGATGTGCCTTTACTTGGGTAATCAAGTTAAAATGCAGGACTCTTATTCAGTGTATGCTAGTGCCCTGATAAAGTGAAAGTGATCTGGACAGTCTCACTAGATGGGATACACATCCAAGCACAGGGATTCATGCAGGACATCTTTCCTTTGCAGTTAAGTATGAAAATTGCTGATGAAGCACCTGCAGCTGTGTGTTGGTAATGCATGTAATTATGACTATTTCTAAACCATTGTATGTGTTAAGGCAGCAGTGGATTGGGTGTGTAGTTCCTTCACTAAATGTTCACAAGAGATGATTAGCTAGAATCATGGAGAAAGAAAACAAGACAACTAAGACAGTAGATACAATAATGCACCCAAGAGAGAAGAAGTTAACATAGGAATGCTTTAGAACTTCACCAGATTCTTTCAACTGAAGCCACAAGAAAGAGTTGTGTGAGTGTGTCTGATTACACACTGGTCACCCAACATCATTTCTTCAAGATCCTATGGTGTGCAGAGTCTTATGAGTTGCTGGGCACTAGTGAATTTCCAACCATTCATGATCTTGCTAGAATCCTGCTCTCTTGGCACAAAATTTCCTCAGATGGCACTAAAGGACGCTTTGCAAGAGAAATGCATCTTTCAAGAATTTGTTTATTTGCTAACAGAAAATATGGAGAAATAAGCAGAGAAGACAAGTCATACGAATGCAAATCTACTTAAAAATCATGACTTTTATTTATAGAGCTCTTTTTTTTTTTATCATGGTAACATATACATAATTGCTACCATTTTAACCACATTCAAGGACATATTTCAGGAGTTAAGTGCATTCACATTAGTAAGGAACTGTCATTTCTACTCTCTGCAGAACTTTTCCATCATCCCAAACTGAACTCTATTCATTAAGCAAGAATTCCCTACTCTTCCTGTACCCAGCATCTGACAACCACCATTCTACTCTCTGACTCTGTGATTTACTACTCTGGGCAACTGATATAAATGGAATTATACAGAATGAGTCCTTCAGTAACTGGATTCCTTTATTAGCCTAGTGTTTTCAACTTCTATCCATGTTATATTATCAGACACATGTCCTTATTGAGGCTATTATTTAACATTATGCTGTACACTTCATTCTGTTATCCAGCCATGTATTAATAGACACTGTGTTATTTCCATCTTTGAGGTATTGAGAAAATCATGGCTGTAACTCATTCCCAAGACTGACAGATTTTGTCAACTGAACACAGAAAAGCAATATTGCATCTGCATAGCTCAGCCCAAAGTCATGAAATCCATGTTCCTTCCTAACTCTTAAAAACTCAGTGCAAAAGCACTCTTTAAATGTGACACATGCACTATTATTTCAAAAGAAGACACACAAGTTGAGACTATAGAAGTGACTTGCCTATGCACACATCTAATAAATGTGAACAGTGCTGGAAATAACATCTACCTGCCTTCTAGCCCAAGTTTCTACCTTGAACCACCACCCAAGCCTTCACTAGTTAATCAAGAGTCTACAATTTCAAAAAGCAAGAGATATTTTTGCTAGCAGACTTCACAGCGACATAAATAGTACACATGAGCTGCGTTGGTACATGTGCTTTAGATCTGGTTGATTTCATTGAACACGTCCTAGACTGGGCCAGTGTAACCATAGGTATAAATACAGAGTTGTAGCCTAAAGTCTTCACAGTAGGAAGTAAATTCACAAGGAAGAAACACAATAAACTCCTGTGATCTCTAGGCTTTCCGTGGGTTTTACAGGCACAGTAGCAGCTGCACACAAGATAAAGGAATCTGGTGGGGTTTGCAAAGGCTGGCAGGCTCGCCTGTGTTTTTTCCAATGAATATACTGTAGGAAATTTCTCCTGACAGGTTATTATGATTGCCTTAATGTACGTATGACCAGCTGTCTGGAAAATGTGTCAAATTATGAATTGTTCATAAATATACGCTCATACTTGGTTACAGCATGAAGTAGCTCTGAACATTTAATTTGATCTTTGTTCTTTAAAAATAGTGATATTGCCTTAAGAATGGGAGTGAACTACCATATCTTTTGGAGAAACACACATCACTTTTTTCTGAGTTCTGGCTTTCAAATACCTCCTGGTTTGGATTTTAATATATTTGACATTAATATCATAACAGGTTTAGGTTTCTCCCTGCCATTTAAGGAATAAGGAATGGCTTTTATTTTTCCTAAGTAAAATTCAAACAAGATGATAAGGATATGGTTTTAGCAGTTCTAGAAACTGTCTCCCCTACTCTAAATATGTGACCCCAGGAAAGCAGGGACTGGGGTTAGACAGTCATTGTGTCTCAAAGGCTAGGCTTTTGCATCTACTAGAAGTCTATAAACTTCACTTTTCTGCCATGTTCAGCTGTGAATATCTCCACAAAACTCTCAAGCTAATTGTACTCAGTTTTCACGGATGGGTAACAATCATTTCACTGAGAAAGAAATAGAGGCTGCTAATGGTGGCTTATCTGGCCTAAAGAGAGGAGAGAGAAGAGAGGAGAGAGGTTGTCTGTCACACTTAGATCTTTGGATCCAAATCAACATTGTGTGTGTGTGTGTGTGTGCGCGCGCGCACACACACACACACACACACATATATGTTGGTAGTAGGTATTTGTTGGATTTTTGTTACTGTAAGGATTATAAATGCTACCTTCTAGCCTCCTCACTACAGATACTTCCTATTGGGAACTTTTAGTCATACGTATGATGAAGAGATTAACAAAGGGACAGAACATTTTTCAACATAGTTTCCAGAAATGAAGGAGTCATAGCCACTAGCTATATCCATTCTAACTGGGCCATTGTGCAGCAATAGTTTTACTACCTATTGATCAACTAACCACATAGGCCTTCTGATGTGTGGTTTGTTTATACAACCACTAGCAATGAACTGGCATTCCTACTTAGGAATACAGGCAGTGCTGCCAATTTATTTTGAGAACTGCTATCAGTGTAGAACCCTACTGAGTGTTTCCACATTTGGATCTCAACATGTTTCAAAAGTAGAATGCCTCCTATAAAGGAGCTAGGACCTTGTTTTTTTGTTTATTTTTTAATGATGTGAGATAAACATTGAAAGAAATAAAAACAGCCATAAAGGGAAGAAAACCCCTGAAACTATATGAAGTACTGTGATAGAAGTGGCCTTGCCCACTATATGCGATGCTGAAGTTCTGTATTACACCCCAGTGTATCCATGTGTACTCCTTCATGTTGTCTTCTCAGCATCCTTCCCTTCCCCAGTCCTTTCTCCACATAGTTAGGCATGAAACTACTTTCAGCAATGAAAATTTTCTTAGGTCTGAGACCAGAAAGGAGGAAATTTAAATCTCTCTTCACTGCCCAGGGCACATGCTGATTCTGCATCAGAGTTGGCTGATGAAGTAAATTAT
>CM052714.1:39302142-39321359 GCA_028551405.1 Uromys caudimaculatus
GAATGAGTTAGGGAAAAGACACCAGTAACTTCCCTGCCCATCAGCACTGATACCTGAAGTCATCTCTCCTGTTGGCTGTTTGGCTTTTTGCTTGGTGAGGGGTTGTAAGCCTCAGAGAGTTATTGAGAGAGCTGCATATGAGGAGATGGGGGGAAGAAAACTGAAATCAAGGACTGTAGAATACACAGCTATTCTGAATATTCCAGAAACTTCATGCCCAGGCCAAGGGTCACAAAAGTATTTGTGTATCAGGGTAGCACATATACATATATAAACCATGTGGCACACATGGTTTATAAAGAGAAAACACCTCATCCTGGCTCAGTAATTTTTCCTTTACAGTAATTATTGACAGCATTTAAAATAATATCATTTCTTTAAAAACGTTTTCATTCATTCTCTGAGAATTTCATGCAATATATTTTGAACCCACTCCAGCTCTTCCCTGTAACACCTCTCAGATCTACCCATATGTCCCCAACTTTGTCTTCTGTTTTAAATAAACCACTGAGTATATTTTATGCTGCTCATATATTCCTGGGTATGGGGCCATTCACAGGAGTGTGGATGACCTACCAGAGACTATACCCATAAAGAAAGATGTCTCTTCCTCCCTAATAAGCCATCAACTGTCAATAGCTCCTCAGTAAGGGGTGGGGCCTTGTGAAGCCTTACCCCTCCATTGCCATAATGTTGTCCGGCTTGATCCTGGGCAGGTCTTGTAGAACACCATTTTTTTTTTTAATTTTTTGATACTTTATTTACATTTCCAATGTTTTCCCCTTTCCAGATCTCCTCTTTAGAAAGCCCCTTTCCCCTCCCCCCTCTCCCACCTCTATGAGGATATTCCCCCTCCCACCCACCCGCCCACTCACTCCTGTATTCCCACCTTGACATTCCCCTTTACTGGGGCCTCTAACACCCTCAGGCCCAAGGGCTTCTCTTCCCCCTGATGGCCAACAAGGCCCTCTTCTGCCACATGTGTGGTCTGAGCCATGGGTCCCTCCATGTGTATTCTTTGGTTGGTAGTCCAGCCTCCAGGAGCACCGGGGGTGGGGGGGTGTCAGGCCAGTTGACACTGTTGCTCCCTCCATGGGGCTGAAGACTCCCTCAGCTCCTTCAGTCCCTTCTCCAACTCCTCCATCTGGGACCTCACTCTCACTCCAGAGGTTACTGTAAAGTGAAACTTGGGTATTCCGAAATTTTTGGGCTAATATCCACTTATAAGTGAGTACATACCATAGAACACCATTTATTAAAGTCACTATTTTGGTTCAATAGCGCACATTAATATACTGCTAAATTAAAGGGGAAAATTAACAGGGCCATGCAAAATGCAAGTGTTATTATATAGCAACTACATATCTGGTAAAATGACACAGGCTTCTAGATAGATATGCTCATCTTGGCTTCCCTTTGAACAGTCTGGTGATGGGGAGGTTATCATTTTGAACAGGTCACAGAATTAGAATACTTTGAAACCTGCTTCTCTGAAACTTTCACTCTGTGGTTGTAATTCATCTGCTGACATCAGCATTTTCCAAAAAACACAAGCCCTGAGAGTGCCAGTTTTATGAATGTTGAGAAGCAACTGTTAAAGGGAGACAGGGAGTTGATTATCAAGTAGAATGGAATTCTTACCTTGAATATAAGTCTGCCTGCTAGCCCAGAGACTTCTCTAAGCCTTTAGGAGTCTACTGGATGCTGTGGCTCTCCAAGTGGGATGAGCTAATGCATTCTTGTGCTCACCTCATCCCTGTTTTCCTAAAAAGCATTTCTCAAGATTAATAGTCCATCTAACTGACGATGCTTATAGAAATCATAAAAATAAACACAACATAAATATACTTTTCTTTGTAGAATGGCTCTTCAAATAGTCAAAAAAAAAAATAAATAAAGCAAATAAGTTCCAAATGAAGGCTAAATCACTGAGTTTTCCTAGAGGCTGAGCCTGTAGTGGGTCTCGAGGCTTCAGCAGCCTCCTAGCTCCTTTCCCAGGGCTGTCTTGGTGCTTTCTCCCGACAGCTGAGTGTCAGATTTGTAGTTTCCACTGACTGTGTCCCTTCCCTGTGACTTATATTCTGCATCTTAAAGGTAGGGAAAGTCATGGTTTACCAATATCACTGTCATTTTGGAATCAATGTAATATATTTAAAGTACTATTAAGTGTTACTGGCTGTGGGCTGTTTTGGTCTCTTGGGCTCTTTCCCTAAGTCTTGCCTTCACACTCAGATTCCAGAACACTCACATGCACACATCTGCACCTCTCTCTCTCTCTCTCTCAATCTGTGTGTGTGTGTGTGTGTGTGTGTGTGTGTGAGAGAGAGAGAGAGAGAGAGAGAGAGAGAGAGAGAGAGAGAGAGGAGGGTTCTTGAACCCATCATCTGAGTTTCTGAATTTTATCTGTCTGTTGTCCTACTTTGGTTCACAGGAGCCCTGCTGCTCCAGGATCATCTTGGAGCAGATTGGAAATGGAGAATCTCAAAGCTTAGATCTATTTGTTTGGAACCTTCTTTTTCTCAAAATTCCCAGATGAACTGTGGGCACAAGATCTGAGACATGAAGAGCTCAGGGTTCTGTATATAGCAGGGGATCATTAGAGCTCTCTTTCACCAGTGAGTATTAGTTAAACCTGCATAAACCTGTTAGCAGGGAGATGGACAATTAGAAAACCTGGAGTCAATGTCCTGCAAAGAGTAGAAGGAACAGGACTTACTCAGAGCAGCCTCCATAATTTATCTAAATAAGAGAAAAATCAGACACATTTTAAATAGTGATTAAAGATCTAGATTAGCTTCAAAATATTTCTTCTTTTTAATTGTTTTAATTATTTAATCTTTCAGCTGCAATCAATGCTTTAAATTGTGTGAGAGAGTGTTGACAATTAACTAGACTATTTATACTCAGAGACCATAAGATGTAATGTCATGACCTCACCTTAGTATTCAGATAGACAGTCAGATAGCTCAGTTCTGCCTCTGACTCTATGATATCAGGCGAATCATTTCAGCCTTCTGAGCGTTTAAGTCCTCCCTATAATAATAATAATAATATAATAATAATAATAATAATAATAATAATAATAATAATAATAAAAGAATAATGATGGTGATGATAAACACGGAACAGAGTGACTCACACGTAGCAGGCAAATATTGGTTTGCGCCTTCTTCACTATTTACTGACTTAAAAACCGTGATACATATCTGCACATGCCCATACTCCCAGCACCTGGGAAGCCAGTATGGTGACCAAAACCAGCATGTGAACTCTTAAATACACACACTGTAGCAGATATATAGCTGCATGGTTCAATGCAGCACAATCCCATAACTGAGGCAGAGGTCATAAACTCTACACCCAACACGTCCTGCAATGACTGTGGTTAGCAAATCAACAAGCTTTTAGCCCGTTCTCTAATTACCAGTATGATGAAAAAGGAACTGAAAGCCGGACAGTGGTGGCACACGCCTTTAATCCCAACACTCCGGAGGCAAAGGCAGGCGATTTCTGAGTTTGGGGCCAGCCTGGTCTACAGAGTGAGTTCCAGGACAGCCAGGGCTACACAGAGAAACACTGTCTCGAAAAACCAAAAAAAAAAAAAAAAAAAAAAAAGGAAAAGAAAAAGGAACTGAATCCTGTTCATGTCAACAGATGCTTCAAGTTATGGTTCTTGGTACAAAAAGATGTTCTGTCAGTGTTGGTGTTTTGCTTTTCTTAAGGAGAATTAAAAAGTCTCTTCATGCCACATACAGTACTAACTAGTGGTGAAAGAAACAATTCTGAGTCTAGCTTCCTGAATGAATGAGATTATTGGGCTTGCTTACAGGAGTATGTGTGATCCAAAAGCAACTCATCGAAGACAAGTACGAGACTAGCATGCACAACGATTCACTAAAGCTGCATTGTTGGAACCCACTTTCAGTTAGCCATCTACTTCCTGTATGCATTAGCACTTCCCCACAAGACCATGTACAGCTGGGAGATGGGAGGAAGTAATGGCTAGAATCTCAGGTGAGAGTCCAAAGCCCAGGCCCATCTGTGCTCTTGGGAGTAATAGCAGCTCCCTTACATAGATATAGCCACCACTCTATTGTTTAGCTTATTCTCATTGCCAGTCACTCTCTAGAGAACCACAGAGGCTCTGTCCCATGATGGTGATGGTCCTGTGATGCCTATGACCAGAGGAAATCATTTTTTCCCACAGGTAGTCAACAAGCCCATGTTATGCTAGCAGTCTAAGAGGCCATCTTGTGCAAGCCCCCATCTGATTTGGCTCCTTCTGTTTACTCAGTCTCCACCTGTTCAGCCCTGTACAAGGTGCCCAGTGACTCCCAGGACAGCACTTTCCCTCTTTATCCTTTTAAAGCCCAAATCCTGACTTCTTCCAGCTTCCAAATACTGTTCCAGATATCATAAGTTAAAGCTATCCTTGGGTAATCTTCACTTATTTGAGGCCAGCAGCATTGCTATTTCCAAGGGAGTGGGGAGCACATGTCCACCTGTGGCCAGTGTTTGGATTTCAGGTATAGTAAGATCTGTGGCAAAGCAGAACTTCCAGTGATACCAATCAGAGAGCTGACTGAGGGCTGCAGCCACAGTGGAAGGAAGGGGTCTGCAGGCTGTAGTGACCATCTTGGTGTTCTTAAATGATTGTCAGCCACAGTAGAATGGAAGTTTTGGAGGCTGGAGATAAGAGGGCTTCAGGTTCAAAAGTTGCCAACTGCCAGGAGATGAGTCGTTGATTAATATATCTGTGGAAAAATTGCAGTTAACAATTTTCAGAAAATAAGTTCTACTTGTAGATAAACAAAACATGACAAAACAGGATTATAGATCTATAAAATCTGAAAAACTTGGATTAATGCCGGTACATATGCCACAAGAAAAATATTTCTGCTGATTATAAACTGACAAGTTGACGTGGTGCCAAGATAGTGAGATGATTTTCAGCTAGAACAGAGTCCGCTTAAGAGTACAGCAGCTCTTCTAGTCTACTTTCCATACTGGCAACTAAAGACATCTTTTCAAATGAGAATGTATGCAGTCAGTATTTCACAGCTCTTGTTGGGAATCTGGATTTACACTTCAAACCTGGTTTCCAGGGTCCATCGGAACAAATAAACTTTGCCTCACAGAATGGAATCCAGGTTACCTAGAGTGATAGATGGTTCCTTCCACTCTTACCTATGGTTGAAACAATCCCCATGAGGCTTGTTAGTCATCTCTCTGGACACTTCCTTTTCTATTTGCTAACAGCAGTGTGAGCAGTGGTTCTGGTCACCATACAGGTTTGAACTTGGGCCCATGCCCCATCCCCAGGATGTCCCAGTGGTGCTTATAAAGACTAGGCATAAAACTCAGAGCAACAGTATGTAAAGCCATTGCTTCTTATCAGAAATTATGAAATAAAATAAAATTGCAAGTCAGAAAAAATACAACTTGAAAAGTATATCTTTTAAATATTTTTAATTATTTATTGTTTGAAAGCTTTATACATTTATACAATTAAACTTTGGTCATATCCATCTATCACTACCTCCTCCCAACCCTCCCTAGTGCCCCCACCAGATCTCCCAACTTCATGTCCTTCTTTCTTGTAGTTGTTAATAATCTTGAGTCTACTCACACCATCCATATGTGCTTGGGTGTGTGGCCAACCTCTTGAGACATGACCAGTACCCATGTCCCAAAAGGAGAGTAACTCTCCCCCTCAATACCTATTAAGTGTCAATAGCTCCTCCACTAGGGGTGGGGCCTTGAGCCTCCTTCCCCATCTATGCTGAAATTTTGACTGACTTGTGCAGGGAAGCACAGCTGCTATGCGTTGATGTGTACAACAGCCATGCCACGTCCAGAAGTCAGCATCTCACAGCTCTGCTTGACACCTGTCCACTCTTACATTCTTTCTAACCCCTCTTCCAAGATGTTCCCTGAGTCTTGGTCAGGCTGATGTAAATAATTCATCCACAGCTGGGAATTTGTGGTTAGTAAAGTATTCTTAGTATAATTCTTCAAAAAGTTCAACACATCTCTTCTTTGCCTTACACGGGTTTTCAGCACTTCAAATCCTCTTCATGTTCACTGGGTCATCCTCTTTGTTCATAGATGTCTGCCTCCTCACTGGAGAACCACCCATATTCCTCTTCACAATGCATGTCCCCAGGGCGACCCTTCCACCCTCAGAATCCAACTCTCTTCCCTAAGATTCAGGTAACTCCCTATCAGCTCTTACCTGGAGTAGCTAGCTCCCTGACAAACTTAAAAGCTTCAGGCTTCTGGGGTAAGTGTGCACAAGAAACCAGTCTCTGTGAGAAACTGTCCTCTGGGCTTCTGACCCTTGTATTCCACAGTCTCAGTAGGGTTATATCATGTCTCCTTTACTCAAAGACCTCAAGGTGAGCCTTGTTAATATTTGAATGTGTGGTATTTTGTTTTGTTTTGTTTTGTTTTGTTTTGTTTTGTTTTGTTTTGTTTTCTTGAGACAGTGTTTCTCTGTGTAGCCCTGGCTACCCTGGAACTTACTATGGTGAAGATACTGGCCTCAAAGTCACAGAGACCCACCTGCCTCTGCCTCCCAACTGCTGGGATTAAAGATGTGGACCACTATGCTGGGTTGGATGTATGGTTTGTTTGTTTTTTTAAAGACAAACTGCGCTACAAAATCAAGTCATGTTACACTCAAACCTAATTATCAATTCTTGGTAAGTTGAAATAACCTCTAATTTTATGAACGGATTTTGCTTCTTATATCATTATTTCTTTCATAGAAGGAATTTATAAGTTGATTTTACAAATCACTGCAGCTCAGACTCTCTGCAGTCTAGGACATACTCTCCTTTAATGACTATAGATTGTGTTCACTGGCTCTTACAGACTTTAGCACATCATATAGTTGCCAAGAAGAAGAAGAAGAGATGGTCTGATGAAAACCCCAAATACATAGGAGGATTACATGATTCATCCAAGTAATGTCACCAATGATACAGACTTATGAATCTGCTTTGGGTTATTTCTCTGTTCTAACAATATTTAGAGAAATAGGATAGAGAAGAAAACAGCACAGGGCTATAAAATAAGAAACTGATCATTCTTGTTTAAAATCTTGGTGCTCTCTAGCTCTAGATTTTATGTGTCGCCCCTGTTTGTTTGTAACTTAGAGCACTTGGCAGATCTATAATCAAAAAAGTCAGAAACTAATTAGCACATAATTATAATTCTCTTTCACTGTAAAATAATGAATTATAAGCCAAGCCTAGTAGTATTTGACTTTAATTCCAGTATTCAGGAGGTAGAAGCAATCAGATCTCTGTGAGTTCAAAGCCAACCTGGTCTACATAGTGAGATCTAGGACATCTAAGGTTACATAGAAAGACCCTATCTCAAACAAACAAATGACCGATAAATTAAAAACAAAACCAAGGTTAATATAATAAAATATGAGCTAATTAAGTGATGCTTTTAGAGGTGAAATTATTTGATAGTGTTGACCTATATTTGACCTGCCATGAGTGTCATGTTGATACCCAACAAGACCAATACTTTGTTTTAGGTTTTGCTTTGTGTTGTTGTGATCCACTGTAATTACAGAGTGGATTTTTTTTCTTTATGACATACTATTTTCAGTGGCTTCCAGATATTATTATATACCTCATTCTGTGTTTCCTTTATGAGATGCATAGATATTACCACTATCCAATTATACTGGCAAGCGAGCTTTACACCTGCTGTGACTTAATTGCATTTTTGCTCATCCAAAACGTTTATACCTCGTGTACGTTTTCAAATCATCCTCACTGTAGTGGCAATTTTCCAGTGTGGCTGCGGGAGAAAATGGCCTTTGAAATGGCGCTTTCTCTGTGGTGCTCAGGAAAGAAAGGCAGTACATGAAGGAGAACCTCAGAAGATGAGGGCCAGGCTTGAAGCACGGTTTCATTAATACTGGATGGCAGAAAAGGAGCCAAGTCCCAGATAATGAGGAAGGAGTTGCAATTTTTTTAAAGCTATCTGGTGACAGGGAAAACAAAAATGACATTCAGCTGACGAATGAGTGGAGTTTGACCTAGCCTTTTGACCCTTGACAATCAATCTTACCTGCTACTTCATAAAGAATTATGGGGCTGCCACTCACATTTGACTCTGTATTTTTACTATTCCCTTTACCTTTTTTTTTTTTTTTTGAATACATGGTCCAAGAAGATAAATGTTTATGTTGGATATAGCAGAGGGGAGGAAATATGGGGTACTCAGAAGGGGGAAAAAGGCTGAAAGAAGAGAGAGCAGCAAGAGGACCAACAGTCATAAAATGGTTTATACATGCAATTCAGGATTGTCAGGGATATTTTTTATGTAGCCGACCAAAATAGCAACTGGAAATAACTGATGACCCTCCACATACCTTCTACCGGTGCTGGGCTCAGTGAAACCCAGAAAAGCGAAGGTGAGCGCTGAGCCCACCTACTCACCTGCCTCCCACCTCCACATGCCCCAAAATGCATCCAATGAATTTTGATGAATCCATTGCCTGCCTGTTCACGAGCTCTGATTACAGCGTACACTGTGAAAAGGTTTCCTAGCCATCATTACAAGAAAGGGAGTGCAGGCCATGAGCCGTTTTCATTATCTGTTCAAGGAATGTACTAAAGAGCTTGTGCTTGGCCCACCTTTATGTCCACTGAGAAAGTGTAAATCTCCAGGAGTGGAAAGCAGCTGGCTGGGGAGCAAGAGGAAACACCTTAGGAATGAGAGATAAGGTCTCCTTGGCATTCTGGATGCTTTGTTTCTATATGTAATTTGATGCAGTTTGTCTTGAGACACTAAAACACGAGCTAGTCAGCAAGTGCAACTTTATGGAGCTTGTCTTGTGCATAAGTTGACCATGGGGAGTTTTTCTTGGCTTTATAGAGTCAAGATTCTTTTTCATGGCTATACTGGAGACCACAGCAAAAACTCAGGGTCAGAAATGGAAGGCAATTTCTGACCATTCAATCCATATCAGAACACTGAGACTATAAGGCTATTTTCTTCATCTAGCCTAAACCAAGAGAGTCAGATTTGCATATTAGGGATGTATGGAGCTTTGTGGTAGCTCTCATAAATACATACATACATACATACATACATACATACATACATACATAATACATACCTCAATGTGGGCTATACACAAATTAACTGCTTTTGTAGAATATTTGCAAACTTAATCATATGATCTGGTGGCTTCTGTCTTCCTATGGAAAGAAGCATCCAGGCAAATAAAAAGAACCCTGACCACTATGTGCAAAGCAAGCATCCTCTGCCGTCTTTCTCAGTGAGCAGCTTCACTTGGCTTTGAACCATGTCACAAGCCTAGGAGTTGTGACTGCCTCTGCTCACGTGTTCTTGTGCCAGGGCTTCTCAGTCTTAGCCTTCATTGGTCAGCTATCTTTGAAGGTGTTGCCTTCCTTCTGCTTGGCATGAAGTTCATTCCTCCCAGAATTACAAGGCTGACAAGCTGTTTATGTTCCTGGGCTCTGTGTTCATAAAGAATCTCACCTCAAAATAGGGCAAGCTTGTTAATGGAGGAAGTGAGGTCAGTGTGCTTTTCTGACAAGCATAACAAGATCACAGAATTTATGAAGCACTGTGGTACAAAGATGTAGTTATCTGCAGTCTATTCATATAATAAGGCCACCTGGGGCCTGTTGGCTACGTCCCTTGAATTTGGTTTCTTTCTGCACTCCTTTTTGTTGTCCAGCATTTTCTTTAACTTCCCTTTCTTCTTCTGCCTCCCCTTCTGGGTTTCAGGGTTCTGCCCACTGCCCTTAGCTGAAGTAAATGGGCCCTCTTCCATTGAAGGCCCAGTGGGCCATGGATGTGATCATGGTAACGAGGGAGAGCTGAGTGGGCCAAGTCTTGGGTTAGTTATTTATAAAAATCAGAATGTGGGGTTATATCTGAAGCATCTCAAGAATGAATTAACATTTCCAACTGAAAACCAGATATTTGTTACAGTTTCTTCTTAAATCCTGGTGATTTTTCTCTACAACAAATGGCTCTGTGGCCCTTTCACCACAATTCTATGGAGTAGGAAGAATTGTACTGCCCCTGGGAAAACCTGAGAATCAGGAAGGCAGAGACCACAGCCTGAGTGAGAAGGAAAGACGAAAAAGGAACCATCAGCTTGGCCTGTAAAAATATGGAACAAAGGATTTGAAAAGAAAAGGGAGAAGTGTAAACAAATGATAAGCTAAATAGGGGTATTGAAACTAGGAGACGTTTGCTAATAGAACTTACTGAATATGTGAAACTAGCACGGGCTAAGTAGATGGGTAACAGGAATAACACAGTGCATGTGTTTAGACAGGAATCAATGACCATGCCATTGGAAAAACCAAATGTCCCTCTGGAAACCCATAATCACAAAGCCATTATCTGTCTTGAATTTTACTCTGAACCAATATTGCTAGCGAAATTGATGAAAGTAGGCTTTTCAAGCCAAATTGTTAACAAGATACACTGAATATAATTTCTCCTAATAATTAGCAAAGTTGCCCCTTAGTAAATGGCAAAACCCATGGGTCCATGTAAAATTTTACATCTGTCCATACCCCATGTAAAATGATGTAGTATTTGTACATTTCTTATGCATACACTCACACACAAATTTAAACTATTTCTCGGGGACTGCTGCTGTCTAACTCATGTATGTGAAGTTGTTGTACTGTGCTGTTTAAGAAATAATGACAAGAAAAAAATATGTGAACAATACAGATACATGAAGAAGTGTGTGACCCAGGCTGGGGTGGTGCACACCTTTAATCCTAGCACTTGGGGGGTTGAAGCAGGTGGATCTCTAAGTCCTGGACCTACCTGGTCTAGAGAGCAAGTTCCAGGGCAACCAGAACTACATAGAGAAACCCTGTCTTGGGGGATGCGGGAAAGTATATGTTTGAGATTGATTGGTTGAATCTCCAAATTTCGAGTCTGAATATGAGGGGTAAGTGTGCTTGGTAAACATGTATTAAAAAGAAATTACATTAAATAGAGTTAGCTCAGATAAGGAAGGGAAAGTGAAACCACATTACTTTTCCCTCTTCTGTCCTGATTCCTTCCACACTTTGGGGAAAACCAGCCATTCTTGTCTATGTGAAATGGGTGGAAATGTGGAGCTTTGTGAGTCCAGCTTGTTTCACTTAACGTTATGATCTCCAGTCCCACCCATTTTACTTCAAGTAACACAATTTCTTTTTATTTACTACAGAATGAAACTCTGTTGTCTCAGGAAATGCATGAGAAAACTGAATTCTCTTTACAGTGGTCTCTAAAGCCTCCATGCTAAGTTATCTAAAATACATCCACCAAACATTTCTTTGTAACACACGATTAAACATATTTTTCAAAACATAGCAACTTGTGTGAAGGAACTAAATTTCACTCTCTATCAACAATGCTTTTGGGCACTGGAATGCATTAGAGGTTATAAGAAGGGATCCTGGTCCCTGCCTTACAGAATTGCACCTTATTTTCATTAGCCCTTCACATTTTATTGGGACTAACTAGAAGATGACAACCCGTTACTAATATAACTTAATGAAAACAAGACAACACATGCTTAAGGAAGTTGAAAATTGTGCTTACAATTTTCTCTTTAGTAATGAAGACCAGTTTTACCACATAAATTAAGGCTGTTCATTTAACCTTTAATATTCATGGAGCACAAGAAAAACGTAAAGCTCTTTGATCTTCATGAATTATGAGAACTCTGAAATTAATAAATATATCCTATGTTTTAACTGATAACAGCTTTTGAAGTGTTCCTTGAAAGCAAAATACCATGCCTTAGTCATAAATGTATTCATAAGACACATTTTCCACTTACAGCATTTAAATAAACCACCATCTTCTCTTGTCTTCCTCTCCCCCAATACAATCTATTCCTTAAAATGCTTATATAGTTGTTGTCTTAAAATGAATATTCTGATCCTCCAGCTCCAGTCCATGTGCAGCCCTCTAGGCCTCTTCCACAGCTTCCCAGAAGTTCCCACTGCAGGATGTTTGCAAACCCTGTTCCTCCTGTTTGGAGTCTATATCCTCCTCACCACAGAGTCTCACTCCAAAGCCAGGGCCACGCCAGACACATCAAGTCTGCATGGATGACTATGGAGCTCATATTTTTTTCCTCCCCATCTACTCAGAGCTCTAGGATAAGATGTTCTATGCCTGCTTTTGTTCACTGTTATTTCTTCATTGTCTGCTCCATCTCTGCCAAAAAACTGAATAAGGTAATCAATGACTAAATGAATGAATGAACTAGTGAATTAATTAATTAACTTAACTACTTAACAAAAGCTTACCTGATTGATCTTATTGAAGGCCACAGGAAATTTAACCCTAACATGCTCTGAAATCTAAGAGTACCAGAACAATAATTACAGCCTCAGAATAATTACAGCCTTGATTATAAAATATATTTGAAAGAAAACCTAGGTCTGTTTTTGCCAAAGAAAGAGTTAAACTGAATATAAATTAACAAGAAATGTTCGTAATTAGCATAAAATCTATGATAGAAGTCTTATTTAAAGTGTATTCTTTAGTATTGGTGCTTAATTATATTTTCATAGTAGATTCTCAGGCACACCCGTGTACACACACACACACACACACACACACTCACAAACACACAAAAATCCACTTTTCCTGACTGACTCCAGCATACTTCAAGAAAGGCAGACTTACTTTGTCAAGTAAGCCCTCAGCCATCACTAAGGAGACCACATCCAACATGGTGGTTTGAATGAGAATAGACCCCATATGCTCATGTATTTGAATACTTGTTCTGCAGTTGATGAAACTGTTTAGTATAGCTGTAATGGAGGAGGCATGTCACTCAGAGGTGGGCTTTGAGATTTCAAAACCCCACACCATTCCCAGGTAGCTCCTTCTCTGCCTCCTGCTTGTGAATCAGAAGTAAGCTCTTAGCTACTGCTGCAGAGCCATGCCTATCTTCCTAATACCAGATTCTCCAACATTATAGTCATAGACTCTAGAACCATGAGCCACCAACTATGTTTCCCTGGTCATGATATCTCTTCACAGCAATAGCAAAGTGACTAATCCATCCATGTAAACTAAAATATCCATCCAACTAAACCATCCATCACCAGTGAGATACCACAGCCATCACTAGAGACCACAGCCAATCCCGTCCAGACATGCTAGGCAGGTAGAGGTAGCCTCAGCTCCGTGGCCGTTATGCACTCACAACAGTGACCATCCTACTCTTTGCAGCTGCTGCACAGCCAACTTGTGCTTTGAGTAAGTTGGGTGGATGAAATGGAGTTTTGAAAACATTTATTTTTAACTTACAGCGGACTTAGGGGATGGGTCCTGCGTAGTCAAGAAACACCTGTGTGGCTTTGATTTAAACTGAGCCACTATCTCATTGTTATTCAGATCCGAAAGTAAGAAAACCAGTTGTTACTGGAACACAGTCACAGACTAGCCTAAAGGCAAGGGTGCCACTCACATCTCCCTTGTTAAGTCCAGACTTATCCATGCTAACAGAGATTTCTGGTAAGTGCTTTAGATCTGAGGCAGTCCTCCTGTGAAGCTTCTTGGCTGTGTGAGAGAGAGATCCTGCACAGTCTTCCGGCTTTTCTGGGATGCCCTGCCAGGAGGTGATACTTTCATCTTCAACGTTAATTTCACATATTTCTCCATCTCCTTAAATAACTAGCACACCTTGTCAACTAATCCTTTGATAGAGATCCATTTGGATCCACCTAGAGAGAGAACAAAAGAATTAATAGACACCAGTCCCTGAATTGTGTCCACAGCGTTTGATACCACATGAAGACTCTGAAACATGCAAACAACAAGTAGGAATATGTTAGTTTCCCAGCTGGGGCCCAGCAGAGAACTATCACTAAATAGATAATGAGGGGCTAGAACTTTTCGAGTTTGGTATGGGCTTCATGCATCACTGAAAACTGAACTCTAAAAGTCTTGGGAATCGACTGCACAAGCTGGCAGTTGCAGAAAGCCAAGCTGTGCTGAGGTTCCATTGTCCTGAGTTTGCACAATACCTGTCTGCAGGTCCTCCCTCAGCTCCTCTGCTGTTCTCCAGGCCACTGTGGCAGGGATAGCTTAGAAAATTCTCAGCAAGGGAGACAGGGCAGCAAGCTTGATTAATTTAGCAGGATCGCACTTGCTGGAGGCAGCTTCCTTCTGGGCATACTTTTTGCTGCCAGACAGCTGAGGCCTTTTATCCTGCCAGCCAGGAGACAAACCCTCCCCAGCAACCAAGGCCTGCCTTTGCAGCCGTCCTTCAAAGCTGGCCTGCTTCTGACTATGTAGCCAAGTCTAGCATCCCTGCCCAAAGGCCAACCACACTGGCAAGAACCAGACCTGCAACTGCCCAGTAATAAGCAGCACAGGCACTAATAATATTCTTAAAGGCCAGTGTGCAATGCTATCCTTCATCAAAATGTCATAAGAAACACAGGCTATAAAACTTTAAAGTGTCTCTATGGCACAACTAAACAGTGAATTAAACAACGACAAATAACACAGAGACCAGAATTCAGTTAAATGTACAAAGGAAACATGCCAACTAATAAGGAATATACCAACATGGCCAAAGATTAGGGAGGTAATAGAATGCTGGAGAGGAGAACCAGGGATTTTGGAAGGTGTCTCCAAATGCTAAGCATCTCTTAGTGAAATCACGATGTTGGGAGAACTAACAACCAAGGCCCTGTACCCATGGAAGAATGCTAGGTCTGGGAACAGCCATCATGCTCTGCCCTCACTTCACCTCTGAATAAGTTGACTAGGACAGCTGTACCAAAGCATTCAGACTGGGTGTCTAAAACCAGAGAAATTATTCTCCCACAGAGTGGAAGGCAAAATGCAAGGGCAAGGTGTTAGTAGAGTTGGTTCTGAGTGACCGTGAAAGAAGAATGTGTTCCAGGCTTCTTTCTGGGTTGTGGGTTACCACTTTCCTGCCTTGTCTGTCCATATTTTATTCTCTTATGAGACCACCAAACTGTTGGGTTACGGCCACCTAATGGCCTCATATTTATTCACGGTCTTCTTGAAAGGCCCCAGAAGACTTATGCCACCAAAGATCATTTTTTTATTTGAGATTTTCTGTTTGTTTGTTTGGTTGGTTGGTTAGTTAGTTGGTTTACATTTTAGTTTGGGTATTTTTGTTTTGTTTTGTTTTTAAGGTTTTGCTTGTTGGGGGGTTTGCTGTTATATTTAATTGTTTTTGTTTTGTTTTGTTTAAGACAAGGTGTCAGTCACTATGTAGCTCTGGCTGTCCTGAAACTCAATATGTGGACCAGGCTGACCTTGAACTTCCTAAGATATGCCTGCCTCTGCCTCCTGGGTGCTGAGATAGAAGGTGTACAGCACAACACCTATTTGTAGTACTGCCTTTAATTCCATGGGGAAACTGTGCCCCATTTGTATTTTGATAAAATGCTGTAGAGAGTAGTTTTGCTTTTCTGATTCCCAGCCCTCCACAATTGTCTCTTCTGCAATGTCAGTCATACCAGAGACCAACCCAATATCCAATGCTATTTTCAGTGTCCACTTAATAATCTGAGGACTCATTCTCTACCTATCCTGTGAAATTAGGATTGATACCATTGTAGGTATGTTAGTTTCAATCATTTCAGGGTCATCTGGCATCATGAATAAGTGATGGAATTCTGTGCACTGTCCCTAGTAAATCATGTCATCCAGAACTGAACACAATATCCCCCAGAGGATCTGTCTGCCCTGCATAAACTACCTTTGTTTGAGGCTGTTTTTTTTATTGATTGCATTAAGTTAGACCAACCCCATCATATTGTTGACTCACTGTTGCTCACTGTCATCAGAATCTGTAAGGCATTATACTGTGTGTCCTGTTGTTATCCTGCTGCCCGTGGATCCTTATTTTGAACCAGAAGGCACTGTGCGGTGTGAAGGCATCCTGCTGTTACCCTTATTCTAAGAGTTCTATAGAGGCACGTATGAATGTGTGTGCATGTGCATGTGTATGCACGCGTGTGCCTGTGCCTCGGTGTGAGTTTGAAAATCAATTGCTAACTATTCTTCATTACATGTTATCTTCTCCAGCTTATTCTATCCCTCACAGGTCATCATGAACTTGTTGCGTCCTCAATCTGTCAGTCATTGTCTTGGTAATCATTCCCTCTCTGCCCTTCCTCCAGTCACTAATGAAAATGTTCAATAAGACAGGGATAAGGACAAGTCTTAGAGGCAGTGCCTGGGAGAGCTACCTCTGCTCTCCATGCAGGCACTCTATTCAGATGTCCCCTGGATCTGTTCCCTCAATTCCAGGATTTTGTGAAGCCACCAGAGCCTACATTTTCAACCCCATCTTAAGACATGTGTGAGAGATGGCAGCGATTCTCCTCAAATCCAAAGAAGAATTGTAATTTATTCATATCTTCCCCTAAATTTACAAAGCTAGTTAAGAATTAGAAAGTAAGGAGTTCCTCCTATGGATTTGTTCCTACTTAGCATCATCACAACTTTGTCCATTTCTAAACAGCTAGAACCACTCATTTATACATAAGCCGTAAATATTACATGAGCATACAGTTAATTTCTCCAGAATTTTCAGAAACTATCTTTTTCCATGTTCTAAAATTTTCACATTTTCTGGATTGCAGACCCCATGATCTAGAGTAACCAAAGACTATCACAAACTCCATAGCATAGGTCTTCTGAGAGCGAGCGGCAAAGACCAAAACAGGGAGAGTAGACTAGAATATGGATCCTTCCAGTGGCATTTATTTTCCACATCTTTGTGCCTTTGTAGATTTTGTCCCAAAACCAAAATGCTTGAGCAACACTGTCACTGGAATATTAGAAGACTGGAAAAAAAGATACCCTGAATAACCCATATTTGTAATGAATTTAATACAAACCATTCCTGATTTACAATGGTTTGAATTATGATATTTGATTTTTATAATGGTACAAAAGCAGCACATATTCAGAAGCCAGGCTTCAGATTTTGAATTTTAACATTTTCCCCAAGCTGTCAACCATAATATCATACCCTCTTTCAATGCTGGATATCAGCAGAGAGTTTCAGCAACCAGCCAGCCACAGATTGTGGAAGGTGAAGGGTTTTCAATAACTTACGTGAACTATTTAATGCTTCATTACTAAATATCCTCTGTGTTCAATGATCTTGCCCAACAGTAAGCTAATGTAAATCTTTAGAGATTGTGGAAGCTAGGCCAGGCTGAGTTGTGCTTTTCAGTAATTTAGATCTGTTTCCTTTTTTACATAACAGAGGGTTTATCTGGATATACCTTTATCATAAATGTCATCTTTACTTAGTTATAGATAGATAGATAGATAGATAGATCTCACATTTGTGTGCATGTGTGCATGTGTGCATATATAGATCTACATCTGTGTGCATCTCATGTTGACACAACTTCTTTCTTGATTGTTTGCTGATTCTCAGTGGAATTATAAGCTCCTTGATGATAAATAGAATGTTGAATCACTCTTTGGGAGTGCCACAGTGATTGCTATGGCACAAGACACACAGACTTCCCATAAGTACCAGATGTTTTAATGTGAAAGAAACAATGAGAATAAATAACCTAGAGTCAAATATGAATGACATTTTCCATAAGGGACGTGAGTCCCTGTGTCCTTTCTTCTTTTTTAGCTTGAGCATTTGTCAGAGCCTTTTTAGCCAGACTGCATTAAGTAATTGCAGAACTGCATACCTAAGAGACATGCAATAACTATAAGGTAATGACTAACTGAAACCTAGAGGACTACATGTGAGTTCTATCTGGCTACATGCTCTGTCTAGCAAAACTTGAGCTGGAATCACTAGGATGGTGCATTAATATGTTGATTTCTGAGGCCCATTCAGAGTTTTCTAGTAGTTGGTCCAATATGAAGGGTGTCTCATAAGTTCCTAAATAAACCTGTAGTTGCTGGGTTGGTCACATAAAAGAACCACTGCTCTTGCACCCTACTCAAAAGACTAGTGGGTGGTACTACAGAGACATAGCTTCCAACAATCAGCTTTCTATTGCCATTTTCCACCGGCTAATGTATGAGAGTAGATAGAAACACCCATCATTCACAGGTTACTACTGTTCTGTCCTGTATCTTTTTATAATACCCCATTCCTGCAACTGCTGAAAGGTGCGAAGGGAATGATCTTATGGGTTTAACAAGGTGGAATGATGTCTTGGAGATTAGATTGACTCTCCTTCCTTGGTCAGCATGGGAGCAAACCCCCATGACTGACTGTGACATGCAAGATATCACAAAACACACATAGCATGACTTGGTCTCTTCAAACTGTAAATCTAGAAATGGACATGGGATCTATTTGTAAGAAAGGAAGAGAGAAGCTAAATTAATTCTGAAGAAGTACTTCTCCAATACTTCCCAGAAAAAAGAACTTAAGAAATATAACTCACATAGCACCTGGTTCAGGTCTTATTTTTCTGAACCAAGAAAATCATAAACAAGGCTGAGATCAAAGCAAAAGCAGTTTAACTCAGGTAGAAAAGCAATCTGCAAATCAGGGAAATGCAGGTTCACCTGGAGGCTGAGTGAGCATTCTGCCCACAAGGGGGCTAGGCATTTATCACAGTTGGAGGGACGCAGCCCAGCAGCTTGGAGGGTGAGTAGGGCTGACACAGGACAAAGGTTGGAAACTGATAGAAATAAAGCTGGGCATATATTTTGTTAAATCCACTGGGTGTCTAGGTAGGAAGGCAAGCTGGTTCCTTGAGTATTTCTCTGACCTTGCAAGGTATTGTTAAATTCCAGGAAATTGTTCCCTCCAGCACACCCAGCTCCCAACAAGATGTCTGCATGGAAATCTGTCTCCTGTCAGCAAACCTTTAATGCCAAAGAGGAATTTTGTTCTCTTTTGAACACAATGAAGCTATTCAACTTTTTTTTAATTGCTAAAATTGTTGTATTCAATCCTATTCTTCTGTTTCAATTCACTTTATCCCAAATAAGGAATTAGATTAATTTATGCAACTCACTCTTTATGTCATGCCCCTATACAAACCTCTTTAGTGATATTTATCTAATCTCAAATGTAACTAATCATTTCAAAAACTAAAAGCAAAGAGAATAAGTCCATGTTGCAAATCTTCAATGGTTAACCTGTTTTATCTCATGGAGACTCTGACTCAGAGCTTCAAAATCTGGGGGGGGGG
>CM052714.1:39321459-39364792 GCA_028551405.1 Uromys caudimaculatus
GGTGCAACAACTAAAATCCTAATCTTGTAAACCTTAATAAATCCTCTGGAGGTGAATCCCAATGGATCCGCCATTGAAACTGGGAGACACTAGTATCTACATCTTGTCCTCACTCTGTCCTTGTCCAAAAAGGATCCTCTCTCTCACCTCCTCCCTTCTTTCCCTACCCAACCTGGAAGTCCCTCCTACTCGAACAGTGATTGGCTCCTTTATTCATTAGGGGATTGTTTCACAAGAAGTCACCTGAGTACTGACTCACTCTTTGTCCGCAGCCCCTCCCAGGAGAGTGGAATTAGCATCAAAATACAAACAGCACCAGGCCCATCCATAACAGGGTTAGAATTAAATACTTTCTCCAACAAATAATAAAAAGATCATTGCATCATAAGAAAAGGAGAAATTTACAGCTACCAAAAGAGCACTGGGTATGCTGGCACATGCCTATAATCTCAGAACTTAGGAGCTGAAGCAGAAAAATAAGGAGTTACATAGTTCAAGGCCAGCATGGGGCACATAAGCTCCTGTCTCAAAAATAAACAATAACAATAAAGATAAAACTCATAGGAATACCCTTCTGAGAGTTTGTTTAAATCAACATCTTTTGTGTCAACATTTGTTGGGTGTCTTGGACATCTGAACAATCAAGGGTCCTCAGACACCTCAGAACCAGTTCCTACCTAGCCTTTGTATACTAGGACCTACATCTTAAGTGTGTACATCCTGAGATCTCTCCAAGGTTTAGAACTAGATGATTTTTCATAACAAAGTAAATTAAAAACAAGGAAAAGAAACCAAGAAACAATCTTCAACCAACTCAGATTGCAAACAGGGCCTCGGGCATATTAAGTAAAATCATCATCCTTGGTGTAGACAGAAACTCCTCATGAAAAGAGGAGCATACAAGTGACCCTATGTAAAATAGAAAAACACAGTTAACACACCACTGTATTTAGAAAAGACCGCCCTAGTTTTACTATTCTACAAGCATTTCCAACTTACTAGTCATATGGAATTTAGTCAGACACTTTGGTTTGATAGTGATCCCAAAAGTGATTATAATCCCTAGACTAAAAGTCCCCAAGGAAATTGTTATAGGACTCCAGAATATAATAGTAAATTCTACAATGTGGAATCACGTGAATATTTATAAACAAAAAAAGAAATGAGCTAAATATGCTCTTAGAAATCTTCCAAAGATTTCTTTTGGAATAGAACAGTAAATTCATTAACCATCCTAGAAGGATGGACCTAATTTCCATTCTGTAGAGAATAACCCTAATTACTATCTTTCTTTACTTATGAATTCAGTCCATTAAATCTTATATATGTGAAGGATATTTGAAATCCTCATGTTTCTAACAAACAGAAACCAGGTTCAGAAATCAAGAGTACCCAGCATATTAAATGAACCAGAACTTCCAGTTAGTAAGTAACTACTTAGCATTGTTGAAAATAAAGTCTTGCTTGCATATAAAAGCACCTATTACTGATGAGTCTAAGTACTACCTTAGAATAGTAGTAGTAGCATAAACCCATGAAGGAGATAATCCTATCATTCCTTGGGGATCTACCATTATTTAATAATGTATCCAGAGCCTGATTCCTATTCTTCCTAGTACCCTTGCAGGTAGATACCATTTAGCTTGTTTATGAATGAGGAAACTGAGTAACTGTTAAAGGACATAAACCTAGGTCTCCATAACCCACATTCCCTCCCCTTATATCTCCCTACTAACATTATCACAGTGCTAAGGAACCAATTGAGAGTCTCCAATTCTTCTTTCTGAAACTTATCATTACGTTCTACTGTATAATCAGTGCTCTTGGCTATTTAACTCTAGTCATGTTTTTGGTGACAAGAACGGCTAAGAGAGCACATGTTGAACCACTAGTACAGAGAGTGAACTGGGAACTGCTTAATCTTTGAACGCTCAAAGCATTCTCCTAGTGGCATAATTCAACCACAAGGCCACACTTCTTATATCCACCCAGACAGTGCCACCAGTTGGAAACCAAGTATTCAGACATCTGAGCCTATGGGCAACATCTCATTCAATCTCTTTCAAACCATCACATTTCACTTTCTAACCAAAACCCTGTGTGTTTATGGCCATATCATAACACAAAATAAATGTAATCCAACTCAAAAAGTCCCCACAGTCTTTCAGTCTCAACATTATTTAAAATCCAAATGCTCTTTTGAGACTCAAAGCAATTTCTTAATAGCAACCCACTGTGAAATAAAAAATCAAATTACAGACTAAAGAGATGGTTCCACTCTTAAAGGCTGGGCTCACAACCAAGAAGAAAGAAAGAGAGAAAGAAAGAAAGAAAGAAAGAAAGAAAGAAAGAAAGAAAGAAAGAAAGAAAGAAAGAAAGAAAGAAATACTTCTAACATATAATAGCTCAGAAATGTAAAAGTATCTTTTATTTTCCTTGTATAATTATCGTCTCTGAGACTTATTGTCTCTACTGCAAACCTAGGCCAAGTCCAGAAAGCTTCTAGAATCCATACAATCTAATCTAGTCCTAGAATGTTTTCAGTCTCTGAGACTTACTGCTAAATAAGTGTACCCTGTCTGGTTCTTTCTGAGCTCAGACTGGCTGGTTCAACTCTACTGGTTCAAACTCCTCTCCAAGCTGACTGGTTTACTATGGCTTCTCACTCTTGGCCTCTCCTGAATTGCTCTGGTTGGCCTCATACTAACTCTGGCAGTATGTTCTAATCTTCTCACTCCTTCTCGTTCTCTGCTTTGTTCTGTCTTCACCTGTGTCTAGCTTATTCCCTCTTCAACCTGTCTCTGTAAAACTGTCCCAGTAAAACTGTTCCCCTTGTCTCTCTCTGCCTGTCTCTACGCTGATCTCTTAAGTAGCTCACATTTCTTCCCTGTTCTTGTGAAAGTTGAGCATATCCTATTTTGTCAAATCTTTCTCTGATGCCTCACTTTGTCTGCCACTCAATTAGACATCATTTTCAAACATGGGTGTTTTCTTCTACAAACTTACTTTACCTTCATTGTTTGGGAGTAAAGGTATGCACATATCTGTATTCTCTGTGTTGTGTGATTACTAATAATATCACATCAGAGTCAATATTAGTTTGTCTTGAAATCTCTTCCACCAAAGAAAGTAGTCCATTGCTTAAGTTTAGCCTCAGGCAAGTTCTTAGGACAAAAGCAGAAAGCAGCCACATTCTTTGCCAAAACATCACAAGAAAGGTCCCTAGCTTAGTTGCTTCTCTCTGAAATTTTTTGAGCTAAAGCTTCACAGTACAAGTTGCCATCAGCACTGTCTTCCTAGATCCTTCTAAGAGGATGTATTAAACTCCAACATTCAATTGCTTTTCATCCAAAGTTCCAAAGTCTGCCACACTCCTCAAAATAACAGCATGGTCAGTTCTGTCATAGCAACAGGTCACTCCCTGGTACCATCTTCAGTATTAGTTACCTTTCTATTGCTGTGACAAAACACCATGACCATGGCAATTTATCAAATAAAGAGTTCATTTGGGGTTGTGGTTACAGAGGGATAAGAGTCTACGATAGAAGGGAATTATGGCAACAGGAATAGCTGAAAGCTCACATCTCAATTTATAACAGAAAGACATGCTATTAGCATTTATGAAGCTTCATTTTCCATATTGATTATTGAACTTGGGAACTTCTATTAAACTGAAGTTGATAGCTTCTAGTTTCCATGCTATGTGACCCTTATTTATTTGCTATTTCCATTCGAGTTGACTTAAGTTATCTTTCTTTATTTCCTTTTTCAATATTAATTGTCTTATACAGTTTTGATTACTGTTTTGAGGCATTTTGAAGGGATCTGTTAGAAGCAAGTTAGAAAAATGACTCATTAATAAGATATTTGAGGATGTTCCGATGTCCAGTAGATTGACTAATTGATGACCCACGGATATCAGTTGGAGTTGTAAAATGGGCTCAGAAGAACTGATTTCTGCAGTTCCTAAAATTCACTTAATGTATTTAAAAGCTCTTCCACAGGAGGAACAGTACTGTCACCACAGTACTGCTACAATGTTGGCAGTGATTCCTGAGAAAAGCAAGTCACATCCATAAGCAACAGACAAAAGTCATTGTTATTGGTACCATTAGAGTTGCAGGCAGAAGGTGTCAAGAAAAGGGACCACTGACCTCACCTAGAAGGTTGGAGAGCTCGATAAGGATGAATTGGAACATGTCATCACCATTATGCAGAATCCACGCTGGTACAAGATCCCAGATCATTTCCTAAAAAGACAAAAGGATGGAAAAACAGAGTCAAGTTCTCAAAAACTATTTGGAAAACAAGCTCCTAGAGATCTGAAATAACTGAAGATTAGAGTGCAAATTGGGCTTGCCCTCTCTATGACTTTTGTGTTAAGCAAGACCATTGGCTGTACAGTTGGTGTACTCAAGAAGAAATAAGTGTGTAAACCTTTTCTGTTACTAGCTCATACATAAAAAGATAAGTAGTAGTTGATCACCTTTAAAAATATCTTTTTGTTAAATAAATTATTTTGTTTAATTAAGTAAATTACAGCCTTTCTGTATGAGCAGGTTTAGAGTTACAGTAATGAAAGTTTCTATTCCTTAGGGATCTATCAAGATTAGGTATTATGTATTTGTAGAGTTAAGGAAAATTATAGCAAAACAGAAGTTTAAAAGTTGAAAGAGCTAGGAACATCACAAAATCCACCAACATAATCTCCCATACTCTTCGATATTACTTGTAGTTTTGGTTACTACCTTTCCAATGCCTCTTCAGATAAAAAAAAAAAAAATTATGTAATATCAGTGTTTATAGAAATTTTTGAACGATCCTTCTATGATGATTAATCTGCTTCTTAATCCCTAGTATCATGCTAGGGTCTAGAATTGTAAGCCATAGAATAACTTTATACACATTAGTTTCTGGGCTTGCATATTTCAAGTGCTGCCTCGGTTATCCACCATCCTCCAGTGAAAGTACCACCTTGGAAATTCTTGTACACATCACAAAGATGTGTAGTAGGAATATTTCACAATGCTTTTCTTTACCAAGATATCCAGCACCAACTTAAAGGTATCCCATTAAACCAGAACTAAATACATCCCCAGTGTTCTCACAAATGCCCATAGCCACTTCCACTGTTGCCTCACCAAAAAGAAGAGTTGGAGGTCGGGATAGGAATAGGAACCAGAACAAACACAGACAACTGTAAATAAGTTACCAGATGGATATTTGGGGATAGAGCATATCTCTCAGAGGCGCTGAAGGGCTCTGTACCTACTAACTCACTGCCTGTTGAAGGTTTTCTGAGAGGATGTTATTGCAACACAACCAGTCATTAAAAGGCACGTTCTACATCAACCCTGCATTACGGTGTTTCTCTTATGTAGACAAAAATAAGCATGTCTTGCTTAAAGGTAAGGGCAAAGGAAAAGTGGCAGGGCACAGAGTACAGAGAGAAATATAAAGACAGCTATATTTGAGGAAAATCAGGAGTTCAATGAAGGTGATCCAATGAAGCTTCTCCAAGGAGAAATCTGGAATCTTTGGTGGATAAAGAGATGCCACAAGAGATTCCTCTTGCCAGTTGGGTGTTAGAAGGGCCAGCCTTCTCTATCATTCTTTCCATCAAACAAATCACCCTGTAGCATGGGACATGGTCTACCCTGGGAGAAAAGTTAATGGAAAAAAAGAAGGAATACAGATACTGAAGGAAATCTCAAACAGAAGCTAATGCCACTGTCTGGGATAGCCAAGTCCCAATGACTACTCATAAATCTGTCACAGACAGGAAAGAGAGTGTATCACCGTAGATATTTCACATATGCCAGGAAAAAAAAAAAAAAAGTTCCTCAGGTTTGCAAACTGAAGGACATATAAAGAAAACTGAAGAGCTAGTATAATGTCAAGGTTAACATTTTAATTGCATAAAACATGGAGAAAGCCTACATTTGTCATTTCACAAGGTTACCTTTCCTGTACAATGTAGGCTTTTATCCATCAACACTGTGAGTTAGTGACATGACACCGGATGTGACTTCCATAATAGGAGAGCCTTCTTCTTTCTTCTGTATAGCTCCTTCAGAAGCCACCATCAGGTAGCTAAGCTGTGGCCTTTTAAGCCTTTCCTAGCAGCTAATAAATGCATATGTGTGTGTCAGTTTGTAGTTGTGAATGCATGGAGTCCAATTCTCCTACCTTGTGCCTGGCCCCTTGGTGCTCAGAGCCCCATTGATTTCAAAGAGGGTTTTGTAGGTAGAGTGACAGCTTGGCGGTGCAGAATTTAGCTCCTCTGTTGTGTGATATGATCACACAACAAAAGGCTGCTGTAACCCTTCGAGGAGGCAAAGTTAAGGTTACTGTTGGACCTTCATTCTGAATTGCGAGAATCTAGGGCAATCCAGAGTCTGCAGCCCCACCATGCAAAACTTCACAGTTTTTTACAGTGAGTAGAAAAAGAAAAAAATTCATAAGGAATGGAAGCCTTTCAGATCTGTGCATTGGGTCAAAATCTTAAGAAGAAAAAACCCTGCACATTCCAGGGTTGAAAAGTAGTCGAAGTAAGTTTTAAAACATTGCAAACACTTAGGAAAGTGCCTACTGTGTCATAGAAACAAGCTGGTTTATGCACAGATGTCTACACTTTTGTTTCATAACACGTTAACACAAAGGAAGTGATCGTCCGTAAGCATAGACTTGATCATAAGACTCATATTTCACTCCCTTCCATACCAAAATGAGGATCAGCCCTCTTAAACCGGGCAGTGTTCAAAATGAGGAAAGTGTTATCTATTAGTTTGTTCTTTGTGATGCCAATGAAGAGCAATGCTAAGTGCCATATGCACAGCACCAAGTTCTGCCCTCCCACTTAGAAGGAAAGCAGGAGGGTTGTGATCTCACAGAACCACACAAATTCAAATGTAAGTCTGCAGTCACTGAGTCACCGCCATGTCAGAAACTCCTTCCCCTCAGAATCTTTCATCAGCACCCTGCCTTTCCCCATCCTTTATATAAGCGTGTAGAGAGCTCCTTATAACCTAACTTAATCCATTTTGTTGTTGTTCCCACCACAAAATATCTGTAAAGGAAAGATGACTTATTAACATTATTGGAGGCTAAAAAGACAAGATACAGTGGCCTGATCCATTTGGTCTCTGATGAAGACCTCATGGAGAGGATGCCACAATGGCAACTCTGCATACATATGGCAGTGATCATGGGGCAAGATAAGTAAGATATGAAGGAGTTTGTCATAACCCTCCTTCAAAGAAACTTGCTACGGTCTCAAAAGAATTCAATGAGTCTCTTCCAAGGTAGCATCCAAGGACATAAGCACTTCACACTAAGCCCTACCCATTCCCTATAAGTTCCATTGTCTATTAACACAATGACAAGGACCAAGCTTATAGCACATGAAGAGTGGGATAATCCACTCAAACCATATCTAAAGTGTACCAGGGAGGGTGAAGAAATGCAGAGCAATGAGGGCTTGGCAGGCCAAGGTCACAGCTAACCCCTTTCTCAACCTCATTGCTCAAAATACAGGATACCCCAACCTTCATCTGAACCTCTGAGGGCCATGTGATCTTGAAGAGAAAGAGAGAGAGAGAGAGAGAGAGAGAGAGAGAGAGAGAGAGAGAGAGAGAGAGCGCCCTGGAGAACTTGCAAAGAAGAGTGGCCACCTAACACTATAACAGTGTTGTAGATATGAAAAGTAACCATGGTTCTCCTATACAAAAATGTATCTAACTTTACCTTTTACCTTCACTTTTTTTTAATGCTCCATGGTAACCTGATCACCTGGCCTTACCACACATTTTGCCATATTACATAGTGAGTCTGCATACATTTACTTCCTGTCTCTTTCCATTACAGTAGAAACTCTACAGAGATGAAAATTTTAACCTGGTACTTACTAGATGCCCAATAAATTAGCTGTTGAACTATTTTGATGACTAATGGATGGATACATATTATTACAGCATTAGACATAATACAATTAGCTGGCTACAGGTGTGTAGCTAAGGATGGGGGCAGAGTCACAAATTATTATACTTACAGATACAGCCACAAATAAGTGTAAGTGTAAGTAAGACTGTAGAAGGCTAGTTATCACATGAAGGAACCAAGAATGAAAAGTACAGTTAAGATTCTATTCTGAAAGAAAGAAAATCTAAAGGAGAGATTAACTTTCTAAAGAGAATAAAAGAGGGCACAAAATCAGCGAAAACTACCTCGAAGATGTGATCACAATGGGTGATATTTAAAAAAGAAAGAAAGAAATCCAGGACCTACAAAACTACATTATAGGTAATAATGATGACATTTTAAAAAGATTAATAGGAAAAATAATTAATAAATTAGAAATGTCAATAAGAGAATACACACTGCCAGAAACAGAATTAACTTCACCACACATCTCACTGCAAGAAAACCAGAGCAAGCCCCATAAATACCAGCAGCTAGAAAGCAGCTTGGAACATAGAGATTGCTGGTCCTGCATAAACGTAACAGATTTTCAGAAGAGAACAGAAGAGAATAGAAAAATATCTGGCATTGAAAAAATGGCTGAATCAGCTTTAAAACATATGTTATGGGGAAAAATACTGAATGCTTGAAAGGCAGGTCCCTGAACTTAAATGTTGTCTCTCCTAGCAGATAGGTATCAGAAACAAGTTATTTAGAATGGACAGGTAATGAGTTTGTCTTCAGCTTCTCCACAGAAACAACTCCAGAGCAAATGGAGCAAACTCCACAGAGTTCTGAAAGGCAGAACAACTCAAGGGTTTTACACTAGGTGAGATGACACATAGGCACTAAAGTGACAGGCAAAGAATGTGTTGTTTCTCGTCTGTCCTCATCATTTATATTTTAAGTTTCTTAGGGCTGCAAGTTGCTGTTTGTGTTGTCTAGATGGAACATAGCAAACGTTGCAACATTTACTGACTGTATAAATAAGTCAGAGTCTAGCACTGTCCCTTCCAGTCAGCTCTTTGACGATGTTGACTGAGAATGCAGGCCAAATAAAGGACTATTTTATCATGAGCCTGAATACCAGATCTTGTTAGGATAAGCTGATGAATCCTCCACCTTTATGTGAATTGATCCTAACTTTTATAAGAAAACATAAAGGGCATTTTCCAGTAGTGTGGCAGAAACAGAACTGGAACATTAAGAGAGACTTGATTTCTAGTTTTCCAAGAAAACCTTCTCACATTCAGAGTAAATGATGATATCAGCATCCCATGAACAGAGGACACTTCCTGTAAAGACTGAAGAGGATACATGAACCATCTGAAAGAAATCCTCACCATGTGTGAGAGTCTACACCAGTCATCCCCAAGCAAAGTATTGCATATATACATATACCACCAGCAACACGAGGGTTGCAGACATGTCCATGCTCTTGCAGCCAGGCCCCTAGCTTCGAGCCTCAGTTTATGAGTGGCAGCACCTCTAATGGGCAGGAGCCTGCACCAATGATTGACTGGGTCTGAAAAGATTTACAGTAGCTCCAACAGGATCATCCGCTAACTATAATTGACTAAGCACATCATCTCTTATGTCTTTTGAAAATTACATTAATTATTAGTATGTTTGCCAGGACCCATCTTTATACACAGCCTTTGGTTGAAATAAGACTCTATTTCCCCAGAGGAAAGTAAAAAGGTCTATGAGAAGGAGCAAAGTCTCTAAAGTTGTTTATTTTCTGGACATTTTGGTGAGAGGTCACAGTTTTCCTGGGATGTTATAAGAAAGACTACTGTCAATGGTTAGGGCTGTTTGGTTGTTTGGTTTGGTTTTTGTTCAGTGTGTGTGTGTGTGTGTGTGTGTGTGTGTGTGTGTGTGTGTGTGTGTGTGTGTGTTAAGATTCTGGGGATCACCAGCCAGGCAGTGGTGGCACATGCCTTTAATCTTAGCACCTGGGAGGCAGAAGCAGACAGATCTGAGTTCAAGAGGCCAGCCAGGTCTACAGAGTGAATTCCAGGACAGCCAAGACTACACAGAGAATCAATCTCTCTCTCTCTCTCTCTCTCTCTCTCTCTCTCTCTCTCTCTTTCTCTCTCTCTTTCTCTCTCTCTCAAAAAAAAAAAAAAAAAAAAAAAAAAAAAAAAAAAAGATTCCAGGGATTGAACATAAGTCCTTTAGAATACAGAACACACAGATTTCCCAAGTTTCCCAGGATGGCCTTGAACCCACTGTGTAGCCATGCAGTCTTTGAACTTGTGATCCTCCATGCTCCAGGTAGTTGAGTCTAGTTGAGAAGATATTATATTTACATTAACATTCAATATAACAGTCAACATGTAAAACACATAGTCATTAGATTTCAAAAGTAATTATTTGGCTATAAAAGGTGGAACCTAAGTTAATCAATGTTTTTGATTTTCAGGACTTATGACCTAACTTTTAGCAAAGATATTAGAGAGAACTGAATCTACAAAAAAGAAAAAGAATTCCCTTTCTCATCTTCTTATGAAGGAATTACAGATAGCTTCCTGATTCTCTAAAGGATCCAGTTCTAAAAAAACACCTCTTGGATGTGCCTAATCCTACAGAGATTTGATGCACCAGGGTGGAGGATACTGGGCGCAGGGAGAGGGGTATGGCTACCCTCTCAGAGTTGAACGGGAGGGAGGCTGAGGGGAGGAACTCTGGGAGACAGGACCAGGACTTGGGTTATGTAGGGAGAGGTGTTGTTTCCCTAATTGGTTCTTGATTTGGTCAATAAAGAAGGCAAAAGCCAATTGTTGGTGAAGGGAAAGGTGGGACTTCCAGGTTCCAGGAGGAAGACAAGAGACAGACAAAAAAAGAGAGGGGTTTTTCGCCCAGGCTTTGGAATGAGCAGCACGAACAACCATGTAAGTCCTCGGGGCACTTAGGGCATGTCGTCTCCGGGGCCGAGGAGGTTGTCCAGCTGATATGATTAGGGCAGGAGATTCTTCGACCAACAATTGTGTTATCTGGCTGGTTTTAAAATAATGAAGCAGTCTAATGTTTTTCTTCTTCGGAGCTAAGGTAGGCAGGAGAAAGAGAGAAGATGGAAAGATTGATGGTGGCTTGGCAAAGAGAGCTGGGAGGAAGAGGTCGCTCTTAGAGCTCTGACAGCAGCTCCCAGCTTTCCCTGGGCGGTAGCTGGTGGAGTTGAGCTGAAGGAAAGGGCAAATCAGAAATGAAGCAGCGGATCTCTGAGCTAAACTGAGAGCCTGGGCTGCAGTCCCAGGCAACGGAGCCAGCATCGTGCAACAGGTGGGCAGCATTTAGGATGTTATTTATTATTTATTTGTTTGTTGTTAAAAATTTTAAAAATACGTCTTCGCCATAGTACCAGGTAGTGATGTCCTTCCCAAAGAAAGCGTGGGTCAAGGCTTCTCAGACTTTTCCCACTCACTTATGATCCCTTTTCACACAGAAATTTTTTTTTGCTGCAACCCCAGAATTATAAGCATAAAAGCAGATATACGAATCAAGCATTACTGATAATAAATGCTGAGGAAATTTATTTTGAAACAGTTCCTTGGATTATAATTTTACCTTTTATTAAAGATGAAAGCAAATTTGTATACTAATAATATAAATGTGCTTATTTTTGCATTAATAATTAAATTTTAGCTATTTGACATTATAAGATATAGATTATTTTCAAGGCCTTCATACTTGACCTGTATTTTTATTTTATAATTACAAGTACTAAGAATATCATTTTGCATAAATGTGAAATTTTTAAAAAATGGCAGATGTATGTTTATGGCTACTTCATAAATTATTAAAATTCTATCCTAATCCCAAGAAAAATTCACTTAACAAATATTCACAAACTTCAATTCAGAATTCAAATAATTTTTAAAATCGAATATTCTAACACAATATACTCCAGAGAAATACTAACTTGATATTTATGTGCTGAGGAAAATATTAAAAGTCCTAGTTTTCCAATATAAAACTTCATGTTTCCAGAAAAGCCAGAAACATTGTATGTAAAATAGAAACACTACAGTTCATCACAGACATCAGTCTGGATTCTGAACTAGTGTGTTTGGAGCGGGCATTCATTGGTGGTTTGTAACATGATGTCATTCACAGTCCAGTGTGTTCAGAAGTCACATGATGCAGCAAGGGTGAGCATGGCCACAAATTTGGACTCATTATGTGTTTGTTGTACATTCAGAAAAAATTTACTATTAGCATCTTTTTTTGCAAACCCCACATCCACATTTTACACAACCCCACATGTTTAAAACGTAGAACTAGATAAAGTTTCCAGTGGTCACAATTAAAATACAGCAATATCCCCAAACCTATGTGGTGCTGAATTCAACCCTACACTGTTTCTAAGTATATCCATGATAGGTCCCTAATTCCCAGATTTATAAAGAAGGGCTGGATGCCTGTCCTTCACTGAGTGGCTGAGCTATGCATAGTTTTGGGATTCTAAGGGAGGTCTGTTACTCTAATTGTATAAATTGTCTGCAATAATCTTTGTTCTTGCAACTACTTCCTTAGCATTCACAGTGTTAATTCTTCCAAGGGAGCATCACTCTGCCTAGTTTGTCATTTCTCATTGGTCCATAGTGTAGGATGGGAAGAGGCTACATGTGACATACAGTAAGAACTCTATAAAAGGACAACTGGGGTTTTGACTATGGTCATTTATGTTTGTGGGCTGATGACTCTAAAGCTTTAGACAAAGAACTGCCTAGTTATCTATGGACACTTCCTGTCCTCCGTCATCTGGACAGGAAGCTTCCTGTGCTCAAGGCCACTCATCATGACTCTGCAGCCGGGTGATCCAAAGAACCATTTCCTTCATTTCTCTTAACCCATCCTCTTTCTTCTTTCCTCTTCAACCCCTCCACCTATGCCATACATGTCCTGTCAGGGAGAGTCTAGACTCCCCAGCAGCAGGAATACTGACAGGTTAGGAGACCCAAAGGGAAAGAAGTGAGAACTTCTTTTATGCCTTGCTAAAGGTTGAGTGACCTAGGGCTTCACATACTCTTGTTCTCATTAGCTCTACAACACCCACATGCAGCTATTAATCTTTCCAATGTTATAAGCAAGACATTAGCAATTTGACAATACAACTTAGGCTTATTTTAACCTTTTGTTATTCTTGTGAAAATTCCTTCCAGTCAAAGAGAAAGGAGTTGATTGAGATCAATTCAAGAGTCAAGAATTCAAGCTCTCTGCAACACTCTGCTGGAAACGTAAACACCAGAAGTAACAGCAGTTAGAACTGTCAAGGCAAGAAGTTAAAAAATAGCATGCTTTATTCCACTAGCAGGGTCCATGTTTATCTGGTTTTCTTTTCAATCTTTCTGTTTTAAATACCTATCCAGTACCAGTCATGTCACCGGGCTTATAGGTTTGAGGTGATCAAAATGCTGGTGATTTTATGAACACTAGTGGAGACTTATCATTTGATATCTTTTCTTTTTTAACTGCAAGTGCTAAGAAAATATAATCATGGTCTTATACATGCACTTGAGACTCCTACTAGATCTAAGACTCAAATGAGGAAGCAGGTCACTTAAGCTAGGATCCAGGAACATAACAGGCATGTGGTGAATGCATACTGTCTAAACAAATGAAGATATATATATAGAGAGATAGATATATATATGAATTTCTGTACCAATGACATTTTTCAGTTTTAATAATTTATAGTCAAAAGCTACAACATAATAAATTATGATCGCTTGCTTGCATTATTTTCAATAAAATAGCTCTTGAGAAAGAAAATTTCACAGGTTTTAAAATTATTTCACTCATTTAAACATATATTGTATTTATAATGATTTTAACATTTGATGCAGAACAGTTTCTAGAATTCTAAGCCAGTAGGAGTCTGCTCTTGGGATAAGTGTTTATTGGCTTGAGATATATCCAACTATAGAGGTAAACAGTCCTACCTTCCTCTCTGAGCAAGGCAGTTCAGGGCTCTGGTTCTCATTTTCCTTATCAAGAGTGAGGTTGGGTTTGATGTGTTCCAAGAACTCTATCATCTCTGGTTCTTACACAGTCACAGTCTGTCAGCAAGCATAGTCTCCTTCTTAAGGGTGGGTGGGACTCTTGATGACTATTATTCTCAAGAAATCTTCTCTCTCCCACCCTCCCTCCCCCGTTCCCCCACCCCCGTGTGGTGTGTGTGTGCATATGTGTGTAGGTATGTATGTATCCCTACCTTTCCCCACCCCACTCCTGCTTCCTGACACTAGCTCTATTACCTCCTTATGTTTGTAATACCACCAAATAAAGAAATTTGTGCTCACATATGTCAGTGATTTACTGACTATCTGACTATGTGCATAAACCGTTGTGTTTTTAAGGGTAAAAAAAAAATGCATGGATTTTTGTGGCAGCCTAGGCACCAATCTCAGTGCCTAGAACTCTAAGATAGTACTTCAAGCATGGATTGAAGACCTGTGCACCAAAATATTGCTTAAGGGAAGCCTTTTATCACTCCCCTGGAGAGCTGGGTAATAAAGCCTATGGGAGCAGAGCCCATTAACCGGTCTTTCTATAAGCACCCTAGGTGATTGTTCTGCCCCCTGAGGCTTGATAGACTCTGAGATATATGATCAATAAATATGTGTTGCATGCTGAATTAATGTTTATAAATAAGGGAAAACTTACCCCTCTCTTCATAAAAGGATTTGGGCTCAGACATGGGCAAAATGGGAAGAAGAAGATAGCAACCTTTAGTCATCATCTCTTAAGGTCTGCTGCAAAGGGAAAAGCATGCTCCCTGAGGAAGAACAAATCAAGGCTTAGCTCCTCCAAGCTTATGTGTCCAGATACTGACATCATTTTAAATTGATTCAGTTGGGCTATCCTTTCTCCTGCGTCCATGGGTGTCCACGAACTTCCTGTGACACTTTTCCTACAAACACTTCTTCAGGTTGGTAGGTGGGATGTACATGTGCAAGCAGTCACCAGTATTCTACCTTGATGTAGAGAGGAGGTTTAGTTCCCTTGGTTCCTACTCCTTCCACGTCCTCCTGTTGTAGGGAAAGGTTCTGACCACTTTCCTTCCTGTTCCCAACCTAAATTCCAGTTCTTCCTCTCTCACCACTTGTACCCAGCCGTTTTAGGAGAGAAAAGTGAGTGTCTACCATTGGCTGCCTGCATGCTCACTGGCCTTAAGGGTCATTGTTTCTGAAAGATGCTTTCATGGGGGGTATCCTGAAACCTGTCAATCATGACCTCTCAGACATAGAGCCCCTGGGGCCATTGATACACTAGCTCTGAGATCTCACTGTTTAGATCTGTTCCCTCCTGTCTCCAGGGGACTCTCTAGTGCACATTCTGAGATGGTCCACGCTATTATTTTACCTATATGGCCCACATCTGATCTGGTGGAAACTGAAAACTTCAATGCTCCCATAACCAGGCTTTGCATTTACTGTATGCTATGTGGGATAGAAAAGGAGCATAGAAAGATTAGGTAAGTTGTAAGACATAGAAATGAACCCAACTTGCCTTCATTTTAATTTTTAACGTGACAATAGTATAAAAGCAATGTACATTCAATAGAACCACTCCTTAAGTTCTGAATTTGTATCTTTGCCCTGGGCTAGCAACATGCAATGCAATCCTTGACATGCTGAGCAGATTTAGCCACATGTGTGGTCACAGCAGAAGCCCACTACCAGAGATATTCACAATTGGACAAAATATAGGCCTATAGGTGTCCTGAGAATACTTAACATAGACAAGGCAGCTTGGCGGTATTAGATGCCTTTTTGACAAGGTGCTTTTAATTTACAATGGATTTACTGGGAAAGAACTCCATTATAAATCTAATAGCATCCGTGTAGGATTATGACCAATGAAGAAAGCTGGAGATACGCAGTAGAGTGACAGTGTTGGGGAGACCATCTCCGAAGCTGAAGGGAATCATGAGTAAGTCAAGCATGGTGCACAGTGGTGCAGTGCCATAATCCCAAGGTTTAGGAGGCAGGGACAGGCTGGTAAAAACTGGAGGCTGACTGAGCTTAACAAGACACCATTTCAACATGTGCACATGAAGCCATGTGCAGTAGCTCAACTGAAATGGGAGACTGGAGTGAGGCTTTGAAGGACAGAAATACAGACTTTTGGAGAAGTGGAGGAAGAATGAAAATCATGATCTAAGAAGACACAGTATGAACACATCGCATGGTATTATAATTGGCATTTGTATCTGTTTTCCCAACTAGAATGTGAATGTAGTACACACTAGCAGAATCAAAGTTTAACCCACATTTATGTTTGCTTTGCTGTAGATTTCCTGGCAAGTGGCCTAACTTGTTCCTTTTATTATTTGACATTTTATACATGCAATACTGAGTTTTGAGCATTTACTCTCATATTTTCTTGTCCCCTCTTCCACCAAAATCCGTTCCAATGATCCCCTCCTACTTTGAGTCTTCTTCTCTTTTGAACCATAAACCCTCAGTGAGGTATAGGGCATCACTAGCCCTTCCCCGAAGTGTGATAACCACGGCTGCAGTGAATTCACCACTGTCATATCCAGAAGACACTGTTTCACGATATCCCCCCCCCAAACTCTGGCTCTCGAATTGTTTCCACTCCATCTTCCCCATGTTCCCTGAGCCTTAAAGGAGGTGATACAGATTCAGGACTGAGCACCCCATGGTCATTTGCTCACAACACTTTGACCTGTCGTGAATGTCCATATTAACTACCAACAACTACAAAGGGAAGCTTCTGGGATGAGAGTGAGAGCGACACTAACTTATTTCTGTAGTAAACGGTGGGTGTGGGCGTATAGGAGGGACATAGTGCAATGGAGGAGGGGTGGAGGAAGAAAAGGAAGTGAAAAGGAAGGTCAGGGATGAAGAGTTGGGAGGGAAGGGGGCTATTATCTCATCCAGGCAAGCAAGGGTGAGATGCCCCATGGAGTAACTGGAACAACGTTCCTCTCACCAGCTTCTGGATGGTAGTTACTGATTTAATTCACTACTGAAAGAGAAGCTCTGCGGCTTTCCAGGCACTGTCTGTGACGACATGCTCATCTGTCCTCTGCCTCCACCAAGTTTCACTTATGAACAGAACACTCATTGGTAATGGTGAGGTGTGGAACATGGTCATGAATGGGAGAAAGAACTGAACTGTGGGACCCCACATTCACAAGTAACTCTGCGCCTTTACCAGGGCTCACTCAGTAGAGCAGTACATTTGTTATGTCTGGTTGGCATCCACATACTGGAAGCCTGAACATAATAAAAACTCAACCTTCAATACAAACATTTTTAGTTTATATGCTCTATTATACACCTCCTCAGATTGGATAGAATTCTGGTGATCATGGTTAGAATGATATTTTTTATTTTTCTATGGTTATAATTTGTTCCATACATCTGAAACACCATTCTGTCTAACCAGATAAACTTTAGGGGCTTTCAAATCTTTTTGTTTCTTCTTGAATGTATATTTTTTCAATACTTCTATTAGTCCCTTGAGAATTTCATATACTATACTTTGATCAGATTTACACTCCTTCCTCCAACTTCTCCTCCATCTCTCCCCTTCCATTCATACCCAACTTTGTGTCTTCCCCGCACATATCAGGGCCAAGTTGTGCTGCCCAAATATTCTTGGATGCGTGGCCTTTCACTAAAGTGTGATCCACTTATCAGGGGCACTTGTCTTAGAGAAAGCTGGCCCTCCCTCTTCCAGGAGCTCACAATTGTCAACAGTATTTTATATACCTCTTTTAAGTTCCCTTAGCCTACTGTCAAATCCTCACTAACTTCCTTGAGTAACTTCCTACTTAGAAATATAATTATCCTACTGAATTTTTAGGACAAGGCTTCAGATTTATTGTGGACACTGCCTTAGCTCACCTAGTTATTTTAAAAAGAAGTGAACTTGACCTTGTATATAGAAACAAATCTGCAATATTTTGTAAAGCAGTGGTTCTCAACCTAGTGCAATGACACTTTAATACAGTTCCTTATGTTGTGGTAACCCCCAACCATAAAATTATTTTGTTGCTACTTCAAACTGTAAATTTTCTACTGTTATGAATTATAATGTAAATATCTGATATGCAAACCCCCCAAGGGGTGGAAACCCACAGGTTGAGAACCTCTAACCTAGAGTCAGTTGCCATTCCTTGCATGATGGGCATTTTATCTCCTACAAAACTGAGCAGTGTCTCATTAATCCATTCCCATGATATATTTCCTTTGTGAACAAAACCAAAGAAAGCATGTGATCCACATTAGGCAAGAAGAACAAACTAAAGCTAACAGGTGGCCGGCCATACTGCAGCTTTCAACAATGATCATATGCCATGGTTTAGTGAACATGTACAATATTAAGATGGTGAAGCAGAGAAGGCAGCAAACAGTCAGAGAAGCACGCGTTATTATAATGCAAAATACACTTGGTTTTCCCTCATGAGAGTCAGAGAGGAGCATTCACCAAAGGTGTCAGTTGCCACTCAGTTCTAGTTCCCCACAAGGTGGGAGTACCAGACATTCTGTGTGGTTTTAAAGAATCTAGACAATGCATATATTATGGTGGCTTTCCTGATTTTATTTTTAAGAACTGTCAACAGATTCAAACTGTTTCAGAGTCTTGTTTTCATACTATGAGATTGGGGTTTCCCTGCTTACTGGCTGTTCACAACCAAGCACCACTAGGTGCTACCTCTGAATTAAAAGTGAAGGTTCTCATAATGGCTAGTGTCTAAACGTGGAGGCAGGAAGCAGGATGCTTCCTAGGGTTCCTTTTCTAATGACGTTTTTTCTACCAGGTGACTACTATCAGTGTATTTCACTAAAACTGAGTTGCTATCTAACTTATTATAAATAAAAACGTTTAAAATTATTTGAACTGAGAGTTTAATAAATAACTTCAAAATAAGAAAATTATAAATGCATTATCTTCATCAGCCCACTAAAGAACTCGAATGCAGAGGTGGAAAGAAAAAATAAGACAATAACATTTATGACATAATCTGAGTAACTTTTGATATTATTGTGCTTAACCAGCATTTCACCATTCATGGTCATTCTTGCAACAAGTTTCTTTTTCAAAATCTAGACGAGTTTGGCAAGGGTGCATTTTAGGGTCTTATATCTCAAAATATAAGAATAGATTCAACTCCAGGGAGGAATTATTGTCTATTGTGAAGTCATATAGTGTTAGTTAGGCTATCCATGGCCCTAGATTCTGGTCTTAGATTGTTTTTTCACCTGTGAGAGGAAGTATGTCCTGCATAGTCTTTGAAAAACAACAAAAGCATGACTCCAGTGCAGTTGGATCTGAACGCTTTTGGCAAACCTAACGTTGTGAAGGCACAAAACTGAACTGGCTGTGTAGGATGTTTCAGCTCAGCCTAGAGAAGGCTCACTGCTGCTGATTCAAAGGGAATTACAAAGAGAACATAGTCAGATTCTTGGGAAGTAATCTCCTACTGTACACTGGAGCTTCCAGAACCTTCTAAGAGAATCAGTCACCGCACCATTGTCACTTAACATTTTTTAAATCTGAACTGACAGATCACTGGAGAATAACTGTAGGGAATAAGCCCCATACTGGCAGAGGGGATGGATTAAATCAACCATGAGAATAAGCACTGGCCCATGTGTCTTTAGCCTAAAAGAAATGTGAGTAAGCAGAGTACTGTGTTTAAACCAGGCGCAATAGCCATTGAATTGCTTGTAATATTTTCTCTTGCAAATCTCCATTTGAAATGAAAAGTGAATCTTCATGCTTTAAAGTCAGGGTTCAGCTTGTGCTGCCTTCTTCTTCATTTAAAGACTCATGCAACTGTTTGATTAGCACAGAAACACAGCATGTTTCTTCCTTTTCCTTTTATCTTTAATCTCATTTAACAAATAAGGATTCTCTTGTACCTTAATAAAGGAAGTGCAGATTTTTCCCTAGAAAATTCATGTTCAATAAGTATTAGCTGCAATTTAAATTTTTTTAATTGCTAGCAAGAAGCAAATTAGCTTTCTAAGAAGAGACAGCCAGAAATATAGACATATGTTCTTCACATTTTCAAAATGATAAGCTTGTGTTACATGAACTTCCCAATACATGAAAATGTACTCTCTGTACTAAACTCACACAGTATTGAGAGAGTGGGGGCATAGACACAGCAGTGCTTGGTGAATCTCAGTCCTATTAATCAAACAACTTGATTCTATGTGAGCAGTCACCCTCAGGGACACTCCCAGTGCCCCTCTAGGATTCTTCAAACTACTGCAAACTGCAAGACAAGGATCTCAGACACTGGATTAAAATTCTCAGGTGGGTAAACTTGGCCTCATCTTTAGGGCACATGGACTTCACATCAATAATCAACTTTCCATACACAGTCCCTACAGGGTTATGCAAACATGGGTCAAGCAAATCAAGAAACACATAGGAGCTGTCCAGGGGAACTCAATTTCCAATGCCTGTTAGAGCCTTAGGGTTCTGGTGGGATATTACATTTACACTACAAGAGGACTTAAAAATCTGACTGAGATCAGCAGGAAAGAAGTTTTTAGACATTTGTTTTCTTAAGGAAGATCTTTCGTGTATTAATAGAACTACATTTCCTCACCTTAATCATTTATTTTACCTATAGGCTCATGGAGAAGACATTAAATATAAGTTCCTCATAGGTGCTACTCTATAGCAGTGTTGCTGTGTCAGAGTCCAGGGACGAACTGGCAAGACTACAGCTGGTTCTGACTGCTCATGGAGACTGACATCCTACCTTTGTATCCTCAGCCCCTTTTGGTGTCTCTGTCTCCATTTTCTATCAGACTATCTGAAGCACTTTGCTTTCAAGGAAGCTGCATTTATTAAGAAGTGCACATGCATTCACTCCCTTATAAGCTAAGTTTGTCAATCAAAGGTGTTTATAGCATTCAAGACTCCAAGTATGAACTTATCATCGTCGTCCCACTGGCTAAGCCAGATAGGTGGATTAATCCAGGCAAGCTTCTTAGGAGAAAATAACAGTTTCATAGATCTGCACTTAATTTTCATTGGGAAAAGCTCATCACTTAAATGTAAGTTTAAGTTCTAAACCAGGCCTTAGTTTGCCCTTACTTTTGAGAGTTTAGCAATAGAGCTCCTTACAGAAGGGAAGTTCTCTCAGAACTTTGAAGGCATTGCCCCTCTGCTTTCATTCACAGAGTGTCATTAATAAAAGGCAGCTACATGGTAATGATGCCAGATTCCTAGCTCTTGATTAGTGGCCAGTTTTCTTTGCAAAATCCTTTCAGATTTAAAAAATCTATTTCTTTTTGGTGTTCTTCAATTCCATGAGGAGATTATTCAGGTAGGCCTTGTTTCTTTAATACTGGTTGGCACTCAGTAAGAATATGAGTGGAAATCCCAAGGACTGGGGAGAATAGGGGAAGAGCTCCATATTGCAGAGAAATTGTAGATTAATAGACTTGTTTAGGTAAGTGTACGGAAAGAATCTTACGTTGGGGTGCTCATATACACATTAAAAATCTTGATTCTTTTCCAGGTGGCTTTTACAATTTCTTTAGAGCAGAGTCTTTACATTATTTTTCTAATATTTTTAGGTCTAGCTTTGATCCATTCTACCAGACAAGGTAGTGAGGAGGTCAGCTGTTCTATGTATGAAGAGACCTCAGAACAGGCCTCTGATTCAGGGGCTCTCGTTCCATTTGTGTCTTCAGCTTCTCTGACATCACTGGCCAGGTGCTGCCCCTTCCTTCTGCTTTTCCCAAAGCTCAGCTCTCCTCTTTCACCTTCTCTGTGTAGTGATCAATCTGATATGTCTCCTAATTTGTTCTTCTTAAATGTTCTCCAACAACCATGTGTCCCAAAATCTCAATAAAGACAGGGGAGATTAGTGAATTATCATACAAGAGGAGAGGGAGAAAAAGTCCACTAAAGAACACCTGACTTCCAGGAGTCTGTTTTCTTCTCTACCCAACCCATCTCATTTTTTTCCTCCAGAGCAAGTTGTTTAAATGAAATATTCTTAAAGTTTCTGGGGAGATGAATAAGGAAGTAGCCACTATTGAAGGTCAAGGGAAGAGCACACCCATATACTTCTTGTAAGCTGCTAAGAGCCCCAGGGACAATGTTTCCTGATCCTCTGGGAATGTTGATTTTGTGCCACTCTGGAACCTCTTTCCTAACAAGCTCCCTTGATAATTCTGGTCCATAGCCAAAAGTGAGAGATGGTGGAAGCCATCAAGCTGAGATAGGCCTGGCCTATCCATTCATTCTACTGATGGAAATATGCATAGATGTTTTCAGGGAATGATTGTTCTCTTTACCCTAGACATCTCAAGTAATATGTAGATCTCTGTCTTAAATGCATAGGGGAGAAAAAAGGGTAAGGGCCTATACAGCCACATTTTGAAATTAATCCCAGATGGAGACAGATGTTCATCATCTCTAAGCATCGAGGTGTCTTGTTTCTGACTTGGCCAAGAATAAAAGTGGATTTCTCATCAAGTCTTCACCTTCTGTGAATTTTCAAAATCCTGTCCCTAACATCTATATTTTTGCATCTAATTTGCAAAATTTTTTGTCTACTAGAGTAAGCTATACTTGTCCTCAGTGGGGACCAGAAATGGTTGCTTCCTTGCATCCTTGGTCCAGCTTGACTTGAGGTTATTGCCTGTGGGGTGTGAGCACAGATTTACTAAGAATTTACTAAGTCAAATTCTTCTTCTTAAGTCATACTGGATGCCATATTTTGTTCTTCTGGAGAGTTTGTGCCATCAAGGTGACTATACTGAGGCCCCTCTCCTCTCCTCCACTCAAACATCTTACTTGCCCCTTCCTGTCACCCCTGCTCTTTATGAAACCCTAAGGTTCATACTCAGATTGGCATTCTATCCTCAGCAGATTTTTAAAAGGTGGTTTGTCTACAGAAGGGCTGATATTATGTGTGAAGAAACCACCTCAAGAAATAAATGACATCATTGAACAGATACTATTAAATGTAGCTCTGTGGCTAAGTATTTATATCCCCATCTCAAGAGGGCATTTATCTACAAATGAGTGTTTGCTTTTATGAAAACCCTTACGGGGAATGGTTTACCCCATCTATAAATGCAATTGTGTTGTGTTCATGGGATTTAGAAAGTTGACACCTTATTACAGAGTTACTAGGAGCATTGGTAAGCTGTGTGTGCTTGGGAAGGTTATGGAACCATTCTGGGCCTGCACTGTGTAGCACAACATAGCATTGATAGCATCTGCCCATGAAGTTGTCTTGAAAGCCACTTCATGATATCAGTGGCAGCCCTTTCTACACTACAAGACACTGTTACTTTTAGCCCACACTGTGTTCCACTTGTGTCCAGAGCAGCCAAGACTTCCCAGAATTTCTAGGATTCATTGCTCTGATGAGTTACATGACTTAGAAATGACCCTGTTGTCAGGTCCAATAGACATCGCCCCACAAAGGGCAGGCCAACACACTCAAAATTGAGTATAGACCTAGCTCAAGATGGACTATAGGAGAATTTCCAGCAGGTAGGTAGCAACCAGCACTCCTCAGGAACTAGGGAAGCTGGTTCTTGTCTGCCAAAAAGAGTTATTTGCTTTACCTCTGACAAGAAAAAAAGACTCATGGCTCTCCAATTTACATATACCTGTGCTGCCTATCTGCATATCAAGGTCCGTTCCACTCTAGCACCTTAGCCCTTTTCACTTCCTACTCTTCCCTAAACTCCCTCCAGCTCCCAGGCTTCCTTTCCCTCAGCTACTCACCCTTCTTACAACCTAGCTACTATGCTATCTCTATTCTCTATCCCCTGCCCTTCTCCCCTCTGTCACTAAATATCTATCTATCTATCTATCTATCTATCTATCTATCTATCTATCTATCTATCTCTCCTCTCTCCCTCTCTGTCTTATCTGGACTCTTCCAGATGCCTCTGTCCTCACTCTCATATCTCAAAAAAAAAAAAAAAAAAAAACCCTTCCCATAACTTCATGTCAGAAATCACTCATATGCACCTGTATGTAAACTTTCTATTGTTGTAATAAACATCATAACCAGAAGCACTTGAGGACGAAGGGGGTTATCATGAAGGGGAGTTGGGGCAAGAATTCAAGGCAGGAACCTAGCAGAAACTGAAGCAGAGACCATGGAGGAATGTTGCTTACTGGCTTGCTCTTCATGGCTTCCTCAGCCTGCTTTAAGCTCTCCAGGACCACCTTTGTAGAGAGGCACCAACCCTCCTAAGCTGGGCCCTCCTGCATTGATCATTACACAAGAAAATGCTCTACAGGCTTGCCCACAGATCAGTCTGAAGGAAGCATTTTCTCAACTGATGTTCTTCACAGATAACACTAACTTATGTCATGTTGACCAAATCTGACAGAACATCATGATACCTCTTTTCTTTTCAGAGCCTATGCCTCTCCAATGGGCACAGTGTGTTCCTCTCTAAGTAGGTTGACCTCTCAGTGCTCTCAAGGAACAGACTAAAGAAGTTCACCAGTAAGACTTGAAGTCAAGCAAATAAAAGCAAATAATCCTGAGCTCAGTCCTTTCCCAGGGACAACGCTATGGACTCCAGACCTTAAAGCCATGAGGAGGGGATTAGGACGCAAGCTGTGTTGGCTGGGCCTCAGCATGTGAACACAAAGCTAAAGATATCTTTTTCTAAACAGAGCGAAGTATATAAAATTAGCTATTTTATTGACTTTAAGCATATAGCTCAGGAGCCTTGAGCACCTTATCAATACTGTCCAGCCTTTATCATTATCTAGATCTAGAATATTTTCAGTGTCTCCAACTGAAATTCCACAGCCATTAGCAGTGGAATTAGCACTCCTCCTACTCCAGACCCTAGCATCTACCCTCTGCTTCCTATTTGTATTCGCCTCTTCCGCCTGTTTATTATTAGTGGATTCACACTGTGATGGCTCCCTTCAGATGCCACATTTTCATGGTTGTTCATTTTTATTTTCTCAGCACTATTTCTCTTCCTACAACTAGGTATGTCCAGGAAATTAGAATAAGAGTGGGTTTGAAAAATCATTACTCACCATGCTTTTGGTGGGATTCTTAGTCAGTTTTTAAAAGATCCACCAGATTTCTCTCTTCTGAGCATGGATGGTCTCCCTCTGTTTTGGGTATTCTTCCTCTGTGTACATTATTTTTAATAGAAAAGTATTTATAATATGAATAAATTTCTCAAATCAGAAGCCAATAATTAATTGTACACATTAGCATAGCACAATGTCTGGTGTCTGTTCTATTAGTACATGTATGCTATTCCGGACACTAAATAATGTCACTATCACTTCTGCACAAACCTATCACACTGCTTGTCCCCTGAGAGCAGGATGTGGTTGCCCTTGCTTGGCACTGTCTCCTCCATTAAACAATAACCAGCACATAATAAGGACTCAGTAAATACTTTTTGAGTAAGTGAATGCATGTAATGATGCAAAAATAGAGAAACAACAGTAAGTCATGAGGTGTACTACAGCAGGGTTCCTGCCCTGCAGTCCTCTAACAATACACAGAGGGCTGAGTAATGACCCTCCATGGCCTCTGATTTCAACATTGTTCTTAACAGCAGAGACTAACTGATAACAAGCAACAGCTTGCTATCCAACATGCATGTCCAGCTATTGCACATTTTCTTTGTTTTGTCTGCTTGTTTGAAAGAGAACAACAGAGACAGAAACAGAGAGAGACAGGCAGACAGAGAAAGGGAGAGACAGAGACAGAGAGAGAGAGAGAGAGAGAGAGAGAAAGAGAGAGAGAGAGAGAGAGAGAGAGAAATTTAGTATGGACACCTAAACCTACACAAATAGCCAAGAGTTTAAGCTGAAAGATAAGGGGAAACAGAGAACTCACAGATTATAGCCAGAGGTCAGTGGAATAGTCGGAAACAAGAACGTGGAACAAACCAGATAGAACTTGGGAATACCTTGTGTATTTTGGGGGGTTCTCTAGAGACACAGAACCCATAGGATGAATTTATATTTTTCTTTAGATTGCCTTACACAATGTAGTCTGGGTAATTCACAGTGCTGTCTTTGTCCTGAGAGTCAGTAGCTGTTCCAGCTATAAGGCTAGATGCTTCAGAACCTCAGTCTGATGGCCTGGAGAATTCCTGGAGAATTGCTGGTCTTCAGTCTATGTTGAAGGCAAAAGAATTGAGTTCTGATGTCAGCAAAAGAATGTGCTGCCAACACTGGTGGCAGCAGTGGCAACAGGACCGAAAATATAGACAAACTTGGGAACCAGGTAGATAGGCTCACCATCAAGACTCAAAGACAAACAGGCAAAAACTCCCCCACCCCTAAGGGAAGTTCCCTATGGGACTACATTCAAGGTAGGTCTTCTCACAAGTAATGTAACCAAGAAAATTCCTCAGAGGCTAATCTAATGGAGATAATCCTTCACAAGTGTTTGATGAGGCTTATCCTAGATTGTGTCAAGTAGACAATATTAACCTTCCACCTTGTTGTTGGAGAGTTTCTAGCCCTTTCATTTCTCTGGTCCATCATGCATTTGCTGACTTTGTTTTTAACTGAGGATATCCTCTTTTCTATATTCAGGTATTACTCATCCGAGTATCTTGGTTCTACCAGGCTCTTACAGTCAGGTCCTGTCTGGTCCTCAGACCCATCATTAGCAGGCATGTCTAATGTGCAGCCCAGGAAGCTGAGAATACAGCCCAACAGAAAATCATAACCTTAGTTTTCTATATGTGATTTCTTCTTTTTCTCTTCCTTCTCCTCTTTCTTTTTCTTCTTCTATAACTGGGTTGAGTAGATTTTCAAATGTGGACTTTGTAGATAATTCTACAGTGTCAGAAAGTTTGACATACCTGGGATTGAGTTGTGGAGAGCACAGGGTTAGCTCTGGGGCACAGATGGAAACCTGAAGGATCCTGTCCCTGGCTGCTCCGTGGTTCCTGTGTCCTGTGTGCTCCAGGAGAGTCCCACTTGGGCCAGGTATTGGAGCAGTAGTGGTGATCTCACCTGTGATCTTAGGTATATCAGCACTCCTGGGAGACCAGCTCTCTCCGGGTGGGATTGGATTGTGGAGAGCTGTGGCACAGGGTTTGCTCTGGGGCACAGATGGAAACCAGAAGGATCCTGTCCTCAGCTGCTCTCAAGGTAACTCTTATAAGGTGAAACATTTAACTGGGACTGGCTTATGGTTTCAGAAGTTCAGTCCATTATTGTCATGGCAGGAGGCATGGTAGAATCCAGGCAGGCAGGGTGCTGGAATAAAAGATGAGAGTTCTACATCTTGACCCAAAGGCAGCCAGGAGGTGGTTCTCTACACTGGGCGGAGCTTGAGCATTGGAGTCCTCAAAGCCCACCTACCCAATGACACACTTCCTCCAACAAGGCCACTCCTCCTAATAGTGCCATTTCCTGTGGGTCAAGCGTATTCAAACCATAACACACCCTAAGGAATCTGTACCCAACTACACAGACACTTCTACTTCCATGTTCATCATAGTCCTATTCATAATAGCTAGAAAATGGAACCAGCTCAGATTTCCATCAACTGACAAGCAGATAATGAAAATGTACAAATACACAATGACATTTTATACAGTTACAAGAAAAAAAATAAAGTATGAATGTTGTAGGAAAAAATGAATAAAACTTAAAATAAATATACTGATCTAAGTAAACCCACTCGGAAAGAGAAATGCAGCCTATTTTCTCTGATATGTGGATCCTAGCTCTGACTCTTTAATTGTATGCCTCTTCCTCAGAGGATCTTGGGAACCAAAGAAACCAAAACAGGGACAGTTGAGGAGGCTTGCTTTAAGGCAAGAAAGACCATACCACATAGGTTAAATGATGGTGATATTCAGCATAGGGCATGTTTTCATTTCTCTGGGATCTCATGGATTATTTAAGGTGCAGGAACAATCAGCCTGTGTCCTAAATCTGAAGATTCAATGAACTATTGATCAAAAGTACTTTTAACTCTATCTGCAATAAATGTGCATAGATTTCTCCATTATTTTGATTCTCTAGACAAAACAGTGTAACAAATAGCAATACAGTAATCATACCATGCTATTATAACTAATATTGAGGCCTTTTAATGTATATGGGAGGACTTGCATAGGTTATATATAGTTGTCGTAAGTAGGAGATGTGAGCTCCTGTGAATTTGGATATCCACTGAAGTCCTGGAAACTAAATCAACCCCAAGAACATGAAGGACAACTGTGGACTCTTTCACTTGCTACTCTGGGCTTTCGGAACTGATATCACACAGATCTCACCATATGCAATGCTGCTGATCACTCAGGCTGTGTGGACCTATTTAAGTGTAAGGTTCACTATGGAAACCTTAACATTCAAAATGAGGAATTGTTTTTAATACATAGTTGAATTATAGAAACTGAACAAATAGCAAACTGCAGGATTCCTGGCTACTCCTTGGTCATATTAAATATTTATTTTGAAAGTTTCAAGTCATTTTTCCACAGCCCTTTCTTCTCTAGGAAGTTGTAAGTTTGAGAGAATTTTGTTTTCCTTCTCCTTTTCAAAATCTTATGATATGGTTTTATATGTGTGTTCTTTCATAGTCTAAATTTCATATTTACTATTAGCCCTATCCAGTGTATTGTAACCAGATATAAAAAAAAAAAAAATAAGTACCAGAAGATAGTAAAATCTTGGATGTTACATGTCTGGGGTCAGTTTTGTCCCCCAGTGCACCGTATTATCTGTGAACATCATTTGCATAGTTCATCTGTGTCCTTAACCTTTCTCAGTTTTCTTATTCTTTACTTTCTATGTCCATATTTCACTTTGCTTTATAATATGAGATATCGTGTCTCTGTAGCTCATATCATTAGGTAGTTGATTTTGACATTTATTAGACCAAGGTTACATACACTCTTTCTTCCTACTTTCTTTATATTCATATATGACCACATCTGACTTCCCATTACTGTTTGCTTCAGATACAAATCATATGCAATGAGGTTTGCTTAAATTTATGCCTTTGCAGTCAAGCTGCTAATAGAGCAAATATCTGAGTAATGTGAGCACATGAACACAAAGCATTGAAGACACATCTGGGACCCTGTCTCGTTAGTAGGTTAGGGTCTGTTGCACTTGTCTGCCAATACCTATCTGCCAATATTCCAAAGTCTTTACAGTTTCTAAATGGTGATTTAGATTAATGCTTTTCTAATCCAAATGAAACCATGTGGTCTTGAATGCAGCCATGAGAATAAGCACTATTTTATGCCACACTTGAAAGAAGCCTAGATACACCTGGTTTGAATAGGGCAGAAAATGAGATGCAATCAGATTCCACTGGTTACAGACAGTAACCAGTACACAAAAAGACAGTAACTGTACCACAAAAAATGCCAAACCCCACTTTTCCAGGAATCCCAGAATGCAAGAGATCTTGAGGGTCAGAATTGATTTGGGATTCTTGATTTTCAATACAATGTGATTTTGTATGATTAAAAAGAGTGAGAGAAAATAGCAAAATAGGCTTTCAACATTCTACAATGAGGACAGAGTCATTGATGAGTCACATACAAGGCCTGGGGCACGGAGGATGCTGCTAACACACCTGTGCAGCTGCACCCCCCTTGAGAAAACAAGAATTGTTATCTGAAATCTAACATATGCCAAGGCTGATTGTGACGATCATCTTCATGTCTCAGAAGTTTAGGTGACTCAGAACTTCCTCAACTCTTAGTTTCAGCCAGTCAGTCTCAAAATTGTCCCCATAATTGTCACTCAAGTCATGATTTCTGGGTGTGTCTCCAGCTAGATGTCCCCTCTCTTCACTTTCTTCTCTGGAACCTTCTTTCTATAGTCCCATGTAGTTAGGGGTTCGCCTCCCCAACACCAGCTCAGAAAGGACTAGGTGAAGTCTAGAACCAGTGGGGTCCAGTCTGCCTCTTCCCTCCAGAGGGTCAGATGCCACTATGTTTACGTGCCATATAGGACCACATCCACCATGGTGCTTGCCCTCACCCCTCAGGCTGATCTAGCTCTCTTTTGTCAGGTTTACACCATCTATCATTTAATTAATTAACAATTATGAATCTGGTTTATACTTCTGCTGGGATTCTATAATAATTACCTCCAAATGGTATATTTTTATGAATTAATATTATGTCCTTAAAGACACTGTAAGCTTCTAGAAGGTAAAACTCTGTCTCCTTAAATCCTACATCCTGTCTGGTACCCTACCGTTACCCATGTGGCATTCAATGTCTCTTAAAAAATGATTCTTTACAAAAGCAGACATTAGTTAATGTCTCTGCTGGTTGCAATCAATGTGCATGCATTTTCAGATATAACTGTTGTATGAAGGCATGTATAGTATATAATAGTTCATATTAGGTATTTTTCTAGATTTAAAAACTGAGATTGCCTTAGCTAATGAACATCTGAGAAGCAATGCTGCTTGTTCAGTGCTGAGATAGCTTTCCACAGACACACAACTCAAGAAAGCCTTAAAGGGATAGTTTATTCTCTTAGCTCCTTGAGATGCTAAAGCACTTAAACCAATTCACAACCACCAGCCATAATCCTTTCAGTTTAAGAACTTTGTCTGGTTGGTGGTTCAGTCTCTGGGAGCCCCTAAGGGTCCAGATTAGTTGACTCCGTTGGTCTTCCTGTGGAATCCTGTCTCCTCCAGGTCCCTCAATCCTTTCCCTGACGTTTCCACAGGACTCCCTGAGTTCCATTTAATATTTAGCTATGGGTCTCTGCATATATTTCTGCCAGCTGCTGGGTGGAACCTCACAGAAGACAGTTATGCTAGGCTACTGTCTGCAAGCATTACAGAGTATCATTAATAGTCTCATGTTGGGCCAGTCATTGGCCATTCTGTTAGTTTCTGATCCATTTTTGTCCTTTGGGGCTGTCAGAGACTGAACCCCCACCAATCAAAGAGCATACAAAGACTGGACCTAGCCAACCTACACACACACACACACACACACACACACACACACACACACACACACACGTAAATATAGCAGATGTGCTACTTATCTTCGTGTGGGTCTCCCAACAGAGGGGCAAACTTACCCATACTCTGTTGCCTGCTTGTGAATCCTGTTCCCCTAACTGGGCTGCCTTGTCTGGCCTCAGTAGGAGAGGCTGTGACTAGTCCTAAGGTGACTGGAGGTGCCAGGGAGGGTTAGTACTGGGGGAACCTCCCCTTTCTCAGAGGTGAAGTGAAGGGAGGGATAAAGGGAGGCTATGTCAAGATATAAAGTAAATAAATTAATTAATTGATGGGGAAAATGTTTGTGATCCGTAAACAAAAAATAATTTCAATCATGCAGAGTTCTTTTACTCTGAAAAAAAACCTGAGAAGTCTGTACTCGCTTTAAGGCAGAAATCATTAAACCAGGATGTCTGAGCAAATGGGTGGAGGTCTGAAGTAACAGTGAAAGTGATGCCACTAATGGCACTGATGGTGGATGGAAAGAAGATTGCTAACAATTTAGTGTTCTGTTCCTAACTCCAGTCAAGCATTTACCGAAAGAATTAAACGGGTTGAACTTTGGAAATCTAAATCAAATCTTGAAAGCATGAGTATATTTTGCAGATGGAAATGAAGAGAAAGCGGGAGAAAGTGCTCCATCCTTGGTGTATCTCTTTAATGCAGTGCTTTTAAGCAACGCTCAGAGCTTTGAGAATATCTGCTGTGTTACACGCTGGTCTGAAGTTGTAAAAATTTTCACAAGAAATGATTTTGTTTCTCCCAGAGTCCCACAGCCATGCCAAGGAGCTTCAAGGAGAGAGGGCAACACTCTGTAAGGTGGACCTTTGTCAGTGTGCACAGGACACATCGTAACTGCTCTGTTTCATGCCATCCTTCCTTCCTGTCTTCCTGCAGCTACCTCATCCCTGAACTCCCAGCTGCAACAGCTCCAGCAGCTCCAGCTCCAGCAGCAGCAGCAGCAGCAGCAGCAGCAGCAGCAGCAGCAACAGCAGCAGCAGCAGCAACCACCCCCTCCACCAACCAGCCAGCACCCACAGCCAACCTCACAGGCGCCCCCACAGTCTCAGCAGCCGCAGTCCCAGCCCACCCCGCCTCACCAGCCACCACCTGCCTCACAGCAGTTGCCGGCTCCCCCAGCTCAGCTGCAGCAGGCTACTCAGCCTCAACAGCATCAACCTCACTCCCACCCCCAGAACCAGAACCAGCCATCTCCAACCCAGCAGAGCTCAAGCCCCCCTCAGAAACCCAGCCCATCTCCAGGACATAGCCTTCCATCACCGCTCACACCGCCTAACCCTCTCCAGGTACGCTTGCTTCCCATACTCCTCGAGAGTGTGGACTTTCCCATGGTGTTGTACAGTCCCCACGGGCAGAAGGCCAGCAAGACATAGCATCCCGTTCTGCAGTGTCCAATTCAAATTGATCTCCTACACTTAGAGAAGAGGAGGTAAATGGCAGGCAGCTGGGGATGCATGTAAACGAAACAAATAGAAGCCCATTGATGCTGCCCTCCGAAGGATAAATGTTATGTCTTTCTTTCGGTGAGAGGACAGCACTGTAAGTGCACTTGTAGCCTGTAATAACTCCATTTTATGATACTTTTTGAAGGCAGCAAAGATAGCATCCAATTAAAATTATTACTAGCACAGTTTTGTAGCCCCGTGGAGAACTGCATCTACTGTCCACGAGGCTTGGTGGTTATTTCTCTATATTATGAATACAACAGTGTCTTACCTTCAGTACTTTCTGCTCTTTTGTTTTTATTTTTCTAAAAACTCCCTGGGGTTAAGAAGGCAAAGAAATTTAGCCCCAGTCTTGTGTCCCAGATTCCATCCATTACTCCACAGACTAACAAGTATTCTAAATTCATGGGTGAGCCTCAAAAAATATGCATTTGATACAAGATAAAGCAGCCATATATTTATTTTATTACCGTGAGACTTAAGAAATAAAAAACAGGTACTTCAGGCTAATAATGAAAGCTTCTCTTTAGTCTACTATCATTGAGAGGATAAAGAGAAACATTCAGAAATATATAACTTTAACTTCCTAATGACATCCTTTAGAACAGATTGGCTTCACACAGAATGACTGGGTGCCAGCACAGGACATATAGAGCCTCTTGTTTTTCTAATCACATGAGACACTTTTCTCAGTGAGACTGAAAATGGCTCAGTGTATCCCTAGGCACCATGACAACCACCTAAACAGTTTATGCACTCACTTCAAATACTGATCAGCCCACCCAGCTTCCTTACACATGAGCCTTGATCCAGGCTCCCCAACACAATGATGACACTAGTGACGGCATTTGTGGCTGCTAAACAGGAAAAGACACAAGATCAAACGAATGAGTACACAGATAAAAAGCACGTAGGTTAGGAACTTACCATCTTAGAACCTACTCTATGTCATGGCCGTTGCTTTGTCTCCATGAACTTGCTTTCTAAAAGTGATCCAAAGGTTTTATGTGCCAACATTTGATTCCTGGACACGTGGTTCAAGGTAACTTTCACCTGGAGCACATGCCTAAGGCAGAGCTACAAAGTAGTTTTTTATATATATATATAAATCTTACAAGGACAAGACAACCTAACAATTTTGACATGATACCAAAGTGAACACAAGCTACAAAATGTCTTTCTTGGACACATGATATCTGATAGGAAAGTAAATATAAGCAAATACACCGTTCAAGCAGCCCCAGCATTGTCAATATCTAAAATGCATCCCTGTCATTCCAGAGAGAGATTAATGCTCTCCAAGAAGAGATAAAGTAGATGTGCCTGTATACCAAGTGAATCGGTGACTTTCATTAGGTTTCTCTCTAAGCACACAGTGTCTGAGAGAAACAGCTTGCTTTATTTTGACTCACAGTTTTGGAGAGTTGCAGTCCATCATAGCAGAGAGGGCATCAGGGAGTGAATTGGTTTATAACAACAGTGTGAGGCAGAACCTGTTCACAGTAGTGAAATAAGAAACAGAAACCGAAGCAGGAACAAGAGATTGACCTTAAAAGGCCTATCCTCGCGATGAATTTCTGCCAGCCAGGCAGAACGTTCTACATGTTCTACATCCTCCTCAGACAGCCCCACCAACTGGGAAGTAAGCTTCACACAGCCTTGGGAGATGGTTCAGACCCAAACCATGTGGTTAAATGTTTCTACACTGCCCCCTCCAAGACACCAAAATAGGTTAAATTACAAAAAAAAAAAAAAAGGTTCACCCTCCTTGACAGACAGCATGACTTGCATCTGTCCAAGTTGTTGATTATAATCTGGAGTTGTTTTCTAGTTAGCGAAAGCGAGCTTGGAACTATGCAGACATCAGTCTTCAGTGAACACTAACAGCATCTAAAGACTTCTGAGCTCCTCCCAGCAACTACTACAGAAATCCCAAGCTGTTTCATTTTGTCTCATTTTTTTTCAGCAAAGAAATACTCAAAGCCAGACTTTGTTTCTTTAGAGTCCTTTATAATAAAATATTATAATTTTTCAACGTCGGGAGTTTTGCTTCTAAACTTAATATATTTGTGGTATTTGCATAGAGAGTACCAATAACACTGATACCCAAGGATATGAATGGGTGACCACCAAAGGTGTGCCTTGTTCAAAGCTTAAAAACATTTTTGAATGGATGCAGAATTAAACTCGAGTAAGTCTATGTCAACGAGCAGAAAGCAGAAAGCACTCTTCACTTACATGTAAAGGAAAGGACAATTTCACGGTCTCAACTTTTTCCAAAGCCCCAACACTCGCTGCAGGGCTTTTGAGCTTGTGGAACATGAAAGGGTTGAACTTTTTAAAAAGAAACCCATTTAAAAACACTACACAGACATTTAATTCTCGGAGGTAATGATCTTTATGAGGCAGAATGAAGTGTTTTGTCTGAAAATTATTCAGGGAATAAAGATCAACTAAATTTGTATGTGAGAACTTAAATTTCATTTTTATGATTCTCCATTTTCATGTGGGCTTTATCTTTTTATATCATTCAGAGACAGCATTTTAGAACTGCAACATAGATTTTTAGGGAAAGCCAGCACATTGGAATCCTTTTTTTGTTTTATATTTGGCTCAAAAAATTTTTGAGGATAATTATTTATAATGCTGTATAGATGTATTAAGAAAAAGTCCCAAATGAAAGCAGGTTGTGAAGGTATATTTGGGTGACATCATTTCTCAAAGATGAAGAAAACCATGAGTAGTGCTGGCAGGTAGCAACACCTAGACAAAAAGTCTCCAAATAGCTCCTGTCAGATGTTTCTCTAAAATTGCAGCATAATTTTATTTCACGTTTTTACTCAATTCCATGAAATGGATTGCATTTACAAAACCAGATTGTTGTTTCAAGGCAGAGAAGACTCTAAAGTGTTACCCCTTTAGAACAGTTTAGGTGAGAGAGGAACTTTGTTCATTAATTTTGATCACTTGGGGCCAGGGAAGGGCGGCGGGTCCAGAGTGGATAGCAGAAGCTGAACCCTGCCGAGCTCTGTTTAGATTCTCCTCTGAGACTCAAAACCTACCTACCCACTCACAACTTCCTTCAGTCCCTGGAGGCTGAGGAGAGAAGTTCTACACAGAAGAAGGAAGTACACAGGTCCTCAGGAGCCAGGCAGTCAAGGCACACAGACAGGTGCAGGTGAATGTGCAAAATGAATTTCTGTAAAGAATGCATGGGACAGAAAAGCACATCAGGGAGCTGACGCTAGTCCTTGGGTTCAAGGATGGTCTTCAGTCCTTGCACCTTCACTTGCTGTAACCCATCTGCAACAAAATAAGCAAGGATCTGAAACAATAAGTAGAAGTAACCTTTTAGGTTGGGAGGACTTAGTAATTATTCCTGGAAGAAAAAAAACCTCAAAATTTTAGTTCAATGTTAGTCTACTCTGGCAGAGATCCTGTGACGTGAGAATGATGAGGTTCTTCCTTTCCAGCTCTTTGCAATTGCTTTTCCTGAGGGCGCTCATCAGAATTTTACATGCACTGGAGGCATCACAGGCATTTTGCCCATGTCCTACTGAGCCGCCCCTAAAGGGTCTGACAGCACCTGGCCGGAGCTCAATTGTGTTGTACCAGAAGGCGAACAGCTTCATTCTTATCCCAGCCCCACCTCCAACTCACACCTGGCTTTTGACAAGCTACTGTAACCCTCTGGATGTTGGTTTTTCTCACCTGGCATTTCTAAGAACCTTCTCAGTCCTGTTCATGTGTGTTCCAAATGTTGGTAGAAGTCTGGGATTTTACTGGCTGCTGAAAACCTTATTTTCAGATTTTGAGTATTCTTCAAGGTCAGGTGAATTTCTTCCCACTCAGCTGGATGGCAGAGTGGAAAGCGAGCGGAAGACAAACAGAAGTGGGATAATGATAGCAGAAGAAGGTTTTATCTTCGCCAGAGAGCCCAAATTAAAGTCAAGTTTTCATCTGCAGAGAGTCGCCGCTGTAGGCTCTCATCCCCGATTGTCTTGCCACACCTGTGCATTAGAGAAGCTTAAGGAACCAAACACTGCACTTAACCTCGGCCTTCTGAACGCCGCCATCTTGCTCGGCAGGAAGCAGGATAATCTTTGCCTTTTCTTGTTGTACTGCACGCACATTTTAATAAGCAACAGTGGCACTGAGAAAGGGGAAGGACAGAGGAAGGGAGAGAGGGTGGGAGAAAGAAAACCATAGAAACAGGAGCAAGGAAACTATGTGTGCTTGTATACGGAATGAGGGGCCTGAAAGATGGAGTAGGATGCGTTTTCACCTGGGAGCATTTGCTGACCTATAGGCCTAGTAGCAGCTCAGAAATGAAACTGGATTAGAATCCCACCTCTGTTACACCAGGGCAAGGCCTTTTGACCTTTTGGACAATAGTTTCCCATTGGCACACTCAGTTCTGTGTCCAGTGTAGATATGCAATAGGTAAGTGGTGTCATACCCCTTTTTGAAACATAAAGTCCAAATCTTGAGAAGTAGTAACTTCCATTATTTTTAAAGCAAATGTTCTCCAACCATGAGTCCTTCCCACTGTAAAAGGAGCCTGGGGGTATTGAAGCCACACTCCCTCTCCCTTCAGCAATTGATCAGTTTAGCACAAGGCTCCTGGTTGTAGGATTTTTTCATTCATAAACTTTAATCCCTCTGAGGCCCTTTCAGTTCCTTTTGAGTTTTACCTTAGAAATCAGTACCACTGTGTGAGATCAGTAGCCCACACGTGTGTACTTACGTACAGCCTCTTTTGGCCATTATCAATTCTGATAAAACAGAGACATCTCTGCATTCACACAGGGCTGAGTCACTTGCAGAAGTAAGACTAAGCTAAAATTATGTGTTTTGTATTTCAGAACTTAAAAGCACCTTCCCCAAAACACAGTAATTGAAAAAAAGATAATATTCTAATACAGTGTTTTGAAAATTCAAATGGCAAAAACAATCATCAATAAAATTTCAGGTATTAAGCTCTAAGGCCAGGTTGAGTTATAATCAATTCTAAAACTCAAGGAATACTGACATACTGGCCTAAACCCTAAACTTTTGTTTTCATGGTTAAAATGTTGTATTCAGTTGTTCTATGGCTTGACCCTCAGTGGGGTACATATGCTCAGTGCTTTCTCATTCATTTCTCCTGTACCTCTTGCACTCAGACGAGTTAATGATGTAGTTAGCAAGCATCCTCCCCAGCCAGTAGCATCCCATCTATTGTAAGTGTTGGTATGTCTTACATCCTACTTTCTACATGTGCTGGAAAATGCACCACGTTTTTCACAGCAGGAAAGCAAGTGCATGTTGGCTAATGGATTACAGAAGGATAGAGGCTTGCGAATCTATATTCCTTATTACAAATGACTAATAAACCCATCTTTTTTAATTGGAGTATTATGACAATCAGATAACTCTTTTGGATGACTGATTTATGATTTGCTGAAATCAAGTAAAATTTGTAAAACAATGATAGTATTGTCACCATGCAGAGAATGTGCTCTCATAGCAACCCAGCCATGAGGACATCCGTAAAACAGGAGCTGGCATGGACTGGGAAATGTTTCCTCTTGGTCTAAAGAGCCAAAGAAAACTTGATTATCATGGATGAGAAATCCAGTCGAATTCAGAGATTTACTGTGAAGATTAGATGTAACACACTAATAGAGATGTTGTGTATGCTATCAATTTGTTGAATGGGTCTTCATTAGCCTAAAGTTGTGAAAGAGTAAGGCTTTAATTCTGCTCACACCACCATCCAGAAGACTGAGGACTTTATTTGTGATTCACCCATTCAGCAAGAGGCCTGGCAGGAAATGGGAATCCCTTTACCCATCTGTATTAAGCACTGAATAAAATAAGCAAAATATATTTACTCATATACTCTGTAAAGGACAATTTTTCCTTTTATGAAAGAAAGAAAATCTCCCTTAACAAAACCCTCAGTTCAACATTCCTGACATTTCAAAGAATTTATTACAAGCATTTGAGATCCAGGAGGAACAACGAAGTTTATATTGCTTTGAGAGTGGCAGGGGAAGAAATTAGTTTACCAAGAATATACTTATACACTGCAGTGATTCTTTGTCATTGTTTGGGTTTACCATTCCAGTGTACTGCTCTGCTGATTAGTCAGATGGTGTGGAAGGGGCTTAGCAAAGGAGGCAGCATGTCCTCACCTGACTACGGAAACTCACATCAAATAGTGATAGATGGAAGGGTGCTCAAAGTAGAGTGGGGGTGGGAAACAAGTGCAGCATTTGAGCTAAGTTCTAAGATGTCACATAAAACAGAACCATTGTGATCATGTCATTGGTGTAGATCCATGAGCACAGCACAGAGCCTGGTACTACACATACTTCTAGTCCCAGCACAGTCTACTAGACAGTAGCTGGGGAACCAGTCCTAAAATATGATGCAGAGTGCTTCGGAAACCCTTTTAGCTTCACGTTCATAAATGTATCATTCCACTAACACTTTGCTCTGAACAAGCAAAACTTAGCATTTATGTGAACTCAATAGAATATTCCAGTACTTTAACACTGTGTTATTCTTTATGTTTTAGCTTCATTTCCCACAAGTTTGAAGTAAATTTTCCATGGGCTTTTAAATTGACTTCCAAATCATAGATTCGAAAGTGAATATTCTCTAGGTTGTAAAAAATAAAGTACTCTGCAAACATTTGGTAAGCACAAATGCTGTACATTGCAACCTTGGAAAGGAGCTACAGATCAGACTAGATGGGACCTTAGAGAGAAAGTGTCTTTTAGCAGACATTGCTAGATCAAATGCGCCCTCTGATCAACACTTGCATCAAGACAGCACATCTTTGAGGCCTCGGTTTCCTCTATAATTGGTGGATGGGGGAGGGGATTAAATGAAATGGCTTTTATGACAGCAACTAATGATTCCAGAGACTAGAACTAAGGCTCAGTGGAGATCTTCCTTCATTGACTGTAGCTATTCTAATCTAAGGAAGAATATGAGACAAGCAGATGCATTTGAACAAAAGCAAATAATTAATCATGGGCTATAACCAAGCATACATACACGATAATTATACCTGTGCTTTATCTGGTGAAACTGAGTCAGAAAGGTGAAGATACTCTTTGAAGGGGACCTTTGACAAGGGCTGTTGAAAATCTCCAAAGGATGTAAGCTAGGAAGAAAGCAGATGCACGCACTTAATCCTAATGTTGATTAACCCTCTCATTTTAAAGACTTAAACCCACAGAATTTCATTTTACCATTGATATTCTTAAGAACCCAAATAAGTTTATCTACCATGTTAATCCTGAGAGAAAAAGAAATTCCATCATTTTGGGCCAAATATGAAACAAGATTTATTAAAGATTAAATAATGACCAAGAGATGAACTTTGGTCAGGACCAATCCCTGGGATATCCCAGCTGAGTGACTCAAAGACATGTGTTGCTTTTATGGAAAAAAACTTATAGGCCACCATACTTTCCCATGAAGTTTTATTTTCCAAGAACTACAGTGCCCAGCCATCTGTGAAGTTACCTGGTCCTTGGGCAGAGTGGGGCTTACAGGTTATTTTTGGGCATTACACTGGTTTACCAATGTGATTTCTATCATGTATGCAAAGGGGGAAACTTTTTAAAAATTATTACACTTATTTGCTTATTAAGTGTGTGTGTGCATGTGTGTCTGTGTACAATTCACATATGTAAACTAGAGGACAATTTTGAGGAGTTGGTTCTTTCCTTCTATCATGTGGGACCTGGGGATTGAACTCAGGTTGTCGTGTCCATTTGCAAATGTCTTCACTGGCTGAGCCATCTTACCAACTCAAAGAATCTTGATAATGTCAGTTCTTCTGCTAGCGTTAGGACCTTGGACAGGCTACCTAATCTCTTTGGACTTGGCTGCTGTGCATTTCATAAAAAGTTTATTTGGGATGATGTTTTAAGCCTTTCCAGATCCACGTTCCATTCATAAAATAAATAACATGGTTTAATGACAAGAAAACAAAACACACATATATACCATAATTTGTAAAATATATGCAATATTCAGGAAATGCTTCTTATATTGGGCTAATATTTATAGAGTGCTTAGAAATTTTCAATGCGTATTTTTATATTCATTAGTTTACTTATTCATGGCCTCATGTTCCAGTGCTCTAACAATTTATTAAATAACATTTCTGTATATCTTAGAGAATTAATTTTATTCTCACATTTTCTACGCAACCCAAAAGAAACCAAAATTACCTCCAGATGCAAAAAAAAGTTGAGTCTCGAAAAAGCTGAACAATCTTCCTAAGCATCATTAATAATAACTGATTTTGTACTCCAGAGCAGGTCTGATTTCAGATTGACATCATTCATATTTTTCTGCCTCTGCAATGTCTATTTTGGTTCTGGGTTCACTGTATATCTGCATGTTTTCCTCTTCCTTCATCCTCCACTGTGGAGACCTAAATGTTGGGCCTAAGAGTACAAAAGCGAGGACAAGGAGGGTATCATACTGGGAATACCATCTTCAGAGTATCTGTGACCTCGCACAGCAAAGACCAAGTTGCCTCTGAGTGGCTGTCTAGTGGAAAGGACAATTCTCCTACCCTTGGCTAGTCAGTGGAGCTCTCTGTGAGGCTGTGGAAGAATGTACACTGGAGGGAGTAGTGCCATTTGTCTGCTACTGGCTCTGTTGGGTCTCAGAACTAGTGTCTATGTCTGAAAGCCCAGTTGGGTTCCGATCAATGCAACATTCCTAGCTCAGCACATTTTGTCTGAACTACAGTTTGACAATGATTTGCCCAGAACTACTTAGCTTTCTGTAACAGGAGATGCTTAACTGTCAAAGAAAGGAAGTAAAGTTAGGAGTCCCTTTGTTTTCTCAGCTGGACTCCTCTCTGGAGTTGAGCCTCTGTCCTCGCATTGTCTGATAGCAGTATAGAGCACTCAGAGCTTTGAAAGAGAATAAAAGAGTTTAAGAGTTTCAGATTAGAGAATGTTGGGGGAAAAAAATCCCTCTTGCCTCTCCCAGGAAAGCTCTCCAGGCCATGGTCTGTAAGACTTAAAGGGTTAAATCTTTTTAATTAGAAATATCTTTTTTTTTTTTTTTTTTGGTTTTTGGTTTTTTGTTTTTCAAGGCAGGGTTTCTCTGAAGGTGATACTTCTTGCAAACTGCGACTTGCAGTAGTATACAACCAAAAGGACTTGTCAACCTAAGGGTAAAACCAAGTGATCCTAGGAACCAACCTGAACGGGCAGAAAGTCAATGAAAGTAGAGACCAACAACAGTGTTTTTTAAGTTGCTAACATTGTTAAGAATTACATGGGACCCATCTGAAATGTCTTCAAAGTACAATATACACACCATCCTTACTTCCAGCTAGCCTCCTTCCAGGAGTTTCTTCTTGCCAGAAAGGAAGACCGACCTATGATCAAATATGTTCTAAGCCAGGACCTTGCCAGCCTGACTACTATTATCCTCTCAACTTGTGTAACTCAGGCTACACAGACCCATAATCCTATACTTTGTCCCCAGTTCTTTTTTTTTTTTTTTTTTTTTTTAAGGAAATTGCAAATCTCATTGGCCAGTTTTCAACATTTTCTGTACATTAGGAGCAGGGAGTTTTTTGAATACTGGTATATAAGATCCACCTAGAGCAGTGTTTCTCAACCTCTGGGTCAAGACCCTGGGGGTTGCATATCGGGTATCCTTCAAGTCAGATATTTACCTTACAACAGTCACAAAATTATACTTATGATGTTGCAATGACATAATTTTAGGTTGGGTGTCACTATAACATAAGGAACTGTACAAAAGGGTCACAGCATTCAAAAGGTTGAGAGCCACTGACCTACAGGTTCTAAGTGAAGCTGAGTATCAACAACTCTTACATTCTCAAGAAGCTTCTAAAATGAGGCTAAAGTAAACAACAATCTATGGTCTTAATAACAGAGTCCAAATTATCCAGTTCCAAAAGAGTGATCAAAATGCTTTTTCTCAAAATATTGGCTACATGGGTTGAGCCTTACTGCTTTTAAGATAGAGAGATCTTGATTTCCATAAAGAATGAACCAGTGTTAGTTCCACTATCTACCTCCCCAGATCACACGGCACCTGAGAATCTCTGCTTTATCATCTACTCAAGCCTGTCCCAAACTCTGCATGCCTAATATCCCTGTCTCTAGGGAGAAAGAATCTTAGTGATGTATATCTGCCACCTAAAATATTATAAAGAAAATAAAGAATCCTTTTGCACTCTTCAGCACACTCTCAAAAGAACTGAGAGTATAAGGTATCCATCTGTTGCTAAATGCTGTCCCCTTCTATCTGAGGGCTTTTTAAACTTTTCAGCTTGAAATCCTCTTTTTACCTGAGAAATTTTTATATAATCCTGGGTATGCATAAAATATTTAGTGATAATAAATCATAAAGAAATTTCTTTTTAAAGAAATTTGATACACATATGATTTTGCACCTTAAAAAGGACAAAAAAAAAAAAATGTAGTACGAATGATAGATGTGCATGACCACTTCTTTTGTTTGGTTGGTTGGTTGTTGTTGTTGTTGTTGTTGTTTAAGGTGAGGTTTTTCTGTGTGTCCCTGGCTGTCCCAGGACTCTCTCTATAGACCAGACTGGCCTTGAAAGCAGAGATCCACCTGCCTCTGTTTCTCGAGTTCTGGGATTAAAGTGGGTGCCTGGTCAAACTAAACGCAAAATCCAGCAGAAGTAAATATTGTCTGACATCTGGGTCTCATCTTAGCCTTCTGAGCTCCAAAAGACTTGGGTGGTCCTGCTTCTCTAGGCCTGCCAGCTAGAGCACACACAGCTTGTCTTGTAGGTTTAGACAGGTTCCACTTCACACCTGCCGCTATCCTTGATGGTTATCCCACAGTCTGACACCTCTAATATCCTGGAGTTTCCACTGCAGCTGGAGCTCCACCTTCACCA
>CM052714.1:39365292-39486410 GCA_028551405.1 Uromys caudimaculatus
TGGTGAAGGTGGAGCTCCAGCTGCAGTGGAAACTCCAGGATATTAGAGGTGTCAGACTGTGGGATAACCATCAAGGATAGCGGCAGGTGTGAAGTGGAACCTGTCTAAACCTACAAGACAAGCTGTGTGTGCTCTAGCTGTCAAGACTAGAGAAGCAAGACCACCCAAGTCTTTTGGAGCTCAGAAGGCTAAAATGAGACCCAGATTTCAGACAATATTTACTTCTGCTGGATTTTCCTTTTAGGTTGACACTATTGTTTTTATGCCCTTGACCTTCCCTTTTGAAATAAGAAGTATGTAACTTGTTTGTTTATTTTTTTTTATTTTATAGGAGCCCACAAATAAGAGACTGGAGATTTTAATGAGACACTGAACCTTTAAGTCACAGAAATTTTAAAGTCTGTAAGACTTTAAAATTCTACTATATTTTATATTCTGATATTAGCATGTGATGCTGGGAACAAAAGAGAAAGAAAAGGTTATGCTTTTAAAATGATGTGTTTGTACGTCAAGTTGACAGGAATAGACTTAAGATAGCTAATTTTAGTTGTCCCCTTGACGCACCTTGGATAAAGGAACCTTAATTGAATTTTTTTTTTTTTTTTTGGCATCAGATTATCCTATGGGCATATCTGTGGAGCATTTTCCTGATTGATAGTTGATGTTGAAGTACCCAGGCTACTAGGAACAGTGCCAACCTGGGTGGGTGGTCCTAGACTGTATAAGAGAGTTGGCTGAGCATAAGTAGGAGACAGCAAACCAGGAAGAAACATTGCTCCGTGGTTTCTGCTTCGAGCTTCTGCCTTGTATTCTGCATTACTTCCATCAATGATGGATTGGAGCCTCGAAGTGTAAAATGAAATAAATCTTTTCCTCCTTTGTCGGTGTTTGTTACTGCAACAAAGAAAGCAAACTAAGACTAATATTTTTATGAATTTTTAACAATTAAAATCTCTCTCGTGCTTTTGTGTGTGTGTGTGTTGGGGGGGGATGTCATGGGCATTGTATGTGATATAACACATTGTGTGTATGGATCCATACTGGCATTGATGGAGATCAAAGGAAAATATTAGATATCTTCTTCTACCCTTCTCTGTCGTCTATTGGTCTCTACCCTACTCCCTTGAGATAGGGTTTTTCACTGGACCAGAAGCTAGCTGGTTCTGCTATGTTGTATTGCCAACAATAGCACTCATTGTAGTTTTTCCCCTCAGGCCCATGATCTATCTAGGCATAGGTTTTTGACCACGCTGACAGTCTCAGGAATGTGTTTTCCTTTCTGGAATGGGACCTCAATCCAAGCAAAAAGTGATTATTTTTCCCCTAACATTGATGTCATTATTGCACCAGTGGCCATATCCTGCCAGGCAGGCCATTGTTGTACTTCACAGGGTATTTAACTGGGAGAGATTGATGCTAACTCTTCTTCCCTAGTACCATCTAGGTGTTTCTCCATGTTCTATGACTCAAGTATGTTGTGTCCTTAGCAATAGAGTCTTACTCTCAAATTCTGGAGGGTAAATAATAGCATTGATTACAGATAATAGTCTGTAATGTTTGGGCAGCATGGAACCTCATTAGCCAACAAATCAAAAAGAGGTAAGCCATTTTGAATATTATGGTTTGTACTTGGGATTGTGTTTTCTCCCATTATAGCATAGCTCCATTTAAAATCTTTTTCTGTGTGCATACGTATGTGATGCATATGTATATTTTATGAAGCTTCTACATTAGGTTTCAAAGGATATTTCATGTTACTTAGACCTTCCTTCCCATAGTCCCTCTTCTACCCCTTTTCTCCCAATTCCTATCCCATTTGATCCTTCCTCTATAACTGTAAAGGGCTTTCTATGCCCACCGCAGCTGTGAATAAAGGCAGTGACATATTTATTATAAATGCTTAAGACCATTGCTAACTCTTCTTCCCAACTAGCTCTTATAATATAATTAACACATTTATTTTTATATAAGTTCTGCCACATGGCTTATTAGTTACCTCTCCTTCAGTCCTGGCCTGCTTCTTCCTACAGTCTGGCTGGCTAACTTCCTTACCCTTGACTCTTCTCTCCCAGAGTTCTATTTCTACCCAGAAGTCCCACCTATCCTCTCGTGCTTCTTCAATATAGGCCATTAGCTTTTTATTAAAACTAATCAGAAGGTGAGAAGAGGGTGTTTACAAAATACCCAGGCTGGAGATGATCCAATAAAAGTAACAAGACAAAAATCTGGTCTGCACTCAACTCTGTGGAGCACAGAAATCAGTATTTAAATAATACAAAAGCAATAATATTACCCAACATTCCTCTTCTATTTCTCCCCATCCCAGCTTTATAACACTATATTCTATTTCCCCTTCCTGGAAAGACCCCTCCCTTCCCTCCAAGGAGTTATCTAGCTCTGTAGTTGTTCCAAATGAAATGCACATATGTAAAGCTTAGAAGCAGCATCCACATGTGAGAGATAATCGGCAATGTTTGTTTTTCTCAGTCTGTGCTACTTGACTAAGGATAATTGTTTTCAGTTCCATCCATTTGCCCACAAATTTCAGAACTTCATTTTTAACAGCTAAGGATTTGTGTAAATGTTGACATCATTCATCAGTGAGTAGATATCTAAGCTGTTTTCATTTCCTGGCTACAAAGAACTCAGCTGAGCAGTATCTGCACCACAGTGTAGAGTCTGTTGGATGTATACTATGGAATGTTACATCTGGATCTTGTGGTAGATGTATTTTCATCTTTTAGGGGAAAGTCCAACATATTTGCCTGCTGCATACACCAGTTTGAACTCCCACAAGCAATGAATAAGTGTTCTATCTCCCTCCACATCCTTGCCAGTATATGTTGTAATTTTTGTTTGTTTGATTTTTTTATCTTGGCCATTCTGACTCAGGTAAGATGAAATCTCAAAGTAGTTGCAATTTTTATTGACCTGATGGCTAACAATGTTAAACATTTTTAAGTGTTTCTCAGGCATTTGTGTTTCATCTTTTGAGAACCGTTTAGTTCCGTGCTCCATTTTTAAATTGGCTCATTTGTTTTCTTAATGTTTAACTTTATTTCTTTGTATATTCTAGATACTAACTCTCTGTCATATATACAGCTGGTAACATTTTTTTTTTCATTCTGTAGCATGCTTCTTTGAGTGATGGTGTCCTTTGCTGAACTGGAGCTTTCCAGTTTCACCCAGACCCCTTCATCAGTTGTTGAACTCAATGGATGGATGGGCTATCAGGGTCTTGTTCAAAAAGTCTCTTCCTCTATCTGTAAGCTTAAGCATATCTCTTAAGTTCTCAAGGTATCTAGTTTTACGAAATCCTTGATGACTTTGGAGTTGAGTTTTGTGCAAGGTGAAGAATGTCAATAGAGTCTCATTGTTCTACATCCAGTTTGACAAGCATCATTTGTTGAAGATGCTCTCTTTTCTCCAGTATGCATTTTTCTTTGTCTTATTAAAAAAAAATAAGCTTGTGGACTAAAGTCTGGGTCCTCAGTTCCCTTCCATTGATCGGCATGTCTATTTTTATGCCTGTACCATGCTGTTACTACTAAAGCTCTGTCATGTTCCTTGATGTCATGAATGGTGATAACGCCAGTTCTTTTACTGTTCAAGGTTGCTGTAGTTATCCTAGTTTTCTTGTGTTTATATATAAAGTTTAAGATCTTTTTTTCAATTTCTGTAAAGAATTATGTTGGCACTTTGATGGAGACTGCATTGATTCTGTAGATTGCTTTTACTAGGATGGCTATTTTATGGTGTCAATCCTACCAGTCCATGAACATGGAAGGTCTGGCACCTCCTTTTTCTTTTCTTTTTTTCTTTCTTTCTTTTCTTTCTTTTTTTTTTTTTTGAATGCAAAATCTGAAGCTTTATTATAATATTATTCTATCCTTGTTTTTTCTTTTTTATTAAACTAATAAAATTTATTTTAAAATATACAACTCAGTATTGACATTTTTAAGTCATCAAAATAATTTATAATAGTTAAATACACCTTAAATATATATGATATCTTCTGAAGCTAAAAGTAAAATGCACTCAACAAGTTCTTAAAATATATTTGGAACATTAAACATGATAGAGATAGAAAAATATCTCTTAAAAAGTCCTCTATGAAAAGAAATTGTAACAAGTTCCTGAATAGACAGAAACTGTTCCATCTGCAAGGGAGAATACGTAGCATAACTGTGGCTTTATAGAATGAATTGGATAGTGTTCCTTCTGTTTCTATTTTGTGGAATAGTTTGAGGAGTATTGGTATAAGGACTTCTTTGAAGGTCTGACAGAATTCTGCACTACACCCGTTTGGTCCTGGGCTTTTTTTGATTGGGAGACTTTTAGTGACTGCTTCTATTTCTTTAGGGGTTATGGGACTGTTTAGATGGTTTATCTGATCCTGATATAACTTTGACATTTGATATCTGTCTAGAAAATTGGACATTTCATCTATATTTCTCAGTTTTGTTGAATATAGGCTTTTGTAGTAGGATCTAATGATTTTTTTAAATTTCCTCAGTTTCTGTTATTTTCATTTCTGATTTTGTTAATTTGGATACTGTCTCTGTGCCCTCTGGTTAGTCTGGTTAAAGGGTTATATATCTTGATTTTCTCAAAGAACCAGCTCCTGGTTTTGTTGATTCTTTGTATAGTTCTTTTTGTTTTACTTGGTTGATTTCAGCCCTGAGTTTGATTATTTCCTGCAGTCTACTCTTCTTGGGTATATTTGCTTCTTTTTGTTCTAGAGCTTTCAGGTGTGCTGTTCAGCTGAAGTTTCTTTTTGGAGGCACTCAGAGCTATGAGTTTTCCTCTTAGCACTGCTTTCATTGTGATCCTACAAGTTTGAGTACATTTTGCCTTCATTTTCATTCAAGTCTAAAGTCTTCAATTTCTTTATTTCTTCCTTGACCAAGTTATCATTGAGTAGGGCATTTTTCAGCTTCCATGTGTATGTGGGCTTTCTGTTGTTTTTGTTGCTATTGAAGACCAGCCTTAGTTCATGCTGATCTGATAGGATGCATACGATGATTTCAATCTTCTTGTATCTGTTGAGGCCTGTTTTGTGACTGATTATATAGTCAATTTTGGAGAAGGTACCATGAGGTTCTGAGGAGGAGGTATCTTCTTTTGTTTTAGGATGAAATGTTCCATAAATATCTGTTAAATCCATTTGATCCATAATTTCTATTGGTTTCAATGTATCTCTGTTTAGTTTGTGATTCCACGATCTGTCCACTGATGATAATGGGGTGTTGAAGACTCCCACTATTATTGTATGAGGTTCAATGTGTGCTTTGTGTTTCAGTAAAGTTTCTTCTATGAATGTGGGTGCCCTTGCATTTGGAGCATAGATGTTCAGAATTGAGAGTTGTTCTTGGTAGATTTTTCCTTTGATGAGTATGAAGTGTCCTTCCTTATCCTTTTTGATAACTTGATTGAAAGTCGATTTTATCTGATATTACAATGGCTACTCCAGCTTGTTCCTTGGGACCATTTGCTTGGAAAATTGTTTTCCAGCCCTTTTCTCTGAGGTAGAGTTTATCTTTGACACTGAGGTGTGTTTCCTGTATGCAGCAAAATGTTTATGGATCCAGTCTGTTATTCTATGTCTTTTTATTGGGGAATTGAGTCCATTGATATTAAGAGATATTAAAAAAATAGTGATTATTCCTTCCTGTCATTTTTGATGCTATTTTTATGTTTGTGTGGATATCTTCTTTTGGGTTTGTTGAAAAAAGATTACTTTCTTGCTTTTTCTAGGGTGTAGTTTCCCTTCTTGTGTTGGCGTTTTTCATCTATTGTCCTTTGTAGGGCTGGATTTGTGGAAAGATAATGTATAAATTTGGTTTTGTCATGGAATATCTTGGTTTCTCCATCTATGATAATTGAGAGGTTTGCTAAGTATAGTAGCTTGGGCTGGCATTTGTGTTCTCTTGAGATCTGTATGACATCTGCCCAGGATCTTCTAGCTTTCATAGTCTCTGGTGAGAAGTCTGGTGTAAATCTGATAGGTCTGCCTTTATATGTTACTTGACCTTTTTCCCTTACTGCTTTTAATATTCTTTGTTTTGAACATTTGGTGTTTTGACTATTAAAATTTCTTTTCAGGTTCAATCTATTTAGAGTTCTGTAGTCTTCTTGTATATTTATCAGCATCTTTCTTTAGGTTAGGGAGGTTTTCTTCTATAATTTTGTTGAAGATATTTACTGACCCTTGAAGTTGGGAATCTTCATTCTCTTCTATACCTATTATACTTAGGTTTGGTCTTCTCATGTTGTCCTGGATTTCCTGGATGTTTTGGGTTAGGAGCTTTTTGCATTTTGCATTTTCTTTGACTTTTGTGTCAATGTTTTCTATGGTATCTTCTGCACCCAACATTCTCTATCTCTTGTATTCTGTTGGTGATGTTTGCATCTATGACTCCTGATCTCTTTCCTAGGTTTTCTATCTCCAAGGTTGTCTTGCTTTGTGATTTATTGTTTCTGTTTTCATTTTTAGATCCTGGATGGTTTTGTTCAATTCCTTCACCTGTTTGGTTGTGTTTTCCTGTAATTCTTTAAGGGATTTTTGTGTTTCCTCTTTAAGGGCTTCTAGGTGTTTACCTATGTTCTCCTATATTTCTTTAAGGGAGTTATTTATGTTATTAATGTCCTCTATCATCATCATGAGATGTGATTTTAAATCAGAGTCTTGCTTTTCTGGTGTGTTGGGGTATCCAGGACTCACTGTGGTGGGAGAACTGGATTCTGATGATGCCAAGTAGCCTTGGTTTCTGTTGCTTATGTTCTTGCCCTTGCCTCTCGCCATCTGGTTATCTCTGGTGTTAGCTGGTCTTGCTGTCTCTGACTGTGGTTTGTCCCTCCTGCAAGCCTGTGTGTCAGTACTCCTGGGATACCAGTTCTCTCCAGAAGGAGTTTGAGTATGGAGAGCTGTGGCATAGGGTCAGGTCCAGGGTGCAGACAAAAACCAGAAGGATCCTGTCCCTGGCTCTTCCTTGGTTCCTGTGTCCTGACGGCTCTGGGCAGGTCCCTCTTGAGCCAGGAATTTGAGCAGAAGTGGTGGTCTTACTTATGCTCATAGGTGTGTCTGCACTCCAGGGAGACCAGCTCTCTCCTGATGGTATTTGAGTATGGAGCGCTGTAGCACAGGATCAGCTCCAGTCACAGATGGAAACTGGAAGGCTCTTGGTATCTTTTTCAATTTCTTTCTTCAATGTCTTAAAGTATGCATAATTTAACTCAACTCTTTCACTTTCTTAGATTTACTCTAAAAAAATTTTGAAGATATTGTGAATGATATTATTTCTTATTTCTAGGTAGGTTTACCATTTGTATCTGAAGTCATATCATCTGCAAATAAAGATACTACTTTGAGTTCTTCCTTTCCTAGTTGTATCCTCTTTATCTCCTTCACTTGTCTTATTTCTCTAGGTAAGACTCCGTAAACTTTATCGAACAACTGTGGAGAAGTGTACATCCTTTGTCTTATCCCTGATCTTAATAGAAAGGATTTGAATTACTCTCATTTTAGAATGATGCTGACTGTGGGTTTGTTGTAAATTCCTTTATTGTGTTGAGGTATGTTTACTGTATTCCCAGTTTCCCCATGACTAGTAAGACCAAAACTATCAAAATAAAATAAAACAAACAAACAAAAAAAAGTCCCCACCACCACCACACACACATACATACAACAGATGTTTGTTTTGGCCAACTACTTCTGGGCATCGAGCCTATAGTGGAGTGTGTTTGATCACTCAGTGACATCCATTAGGGAAAAAATTTCCCTTTGTCAACAGGTATTAATTGTAAATAGCTACTTAGTTTGGGTGGGACTTTATGTTCACTTCCCTTTTTCAATGCTGGAATTTTGTCTTGTTTGTACCTATGCAGGTCTTATGCCGGCTACCACAGTCTCTGTGAGTTCAAATGTGCAACAGTCCTGTTGTTTTTGGAAGACAGTTTGCTCAGATTTATCTACCACCTCTGGCTCTTACAATCTTTTATATTCTTCCACATAGATCTCCAAGCCTTGAACAAGGATTAGGGGTAAAGACACTCCAAAGGGCCGAGTGCTCCAAAGTCTCTTACTCTCTGCACATTGTCCAGATGTGTGTCTCTGTGTTAATCCCCATCTACTGCAAGAAGAATTGTCTCTGATGAGGGCTCAGCTATGTACATGCAGAGTCTTTCCAGCACCATGAACACTAATCAGTAGTGGTGAAGCTTGTAGTTCGGCACCACTTTGATTTTTCCATTTTCAATGACATAAATGCTGTCTTCAGCAAAAGACCCATGCCATCCACTTGTGGGGAATAACCAATAGCCTGGTCAAAAGACTATAGTGCTTAGAGGGATTCTATAGGATCCCTTTGGCCAACAACTCAACAAAACATAACCTGTTCCTGGTACTGGAGGGTTTTACTTGCTGTCATGTCTACTTGGACCATTGTATCCCCCATTATATGGTGACTTTTTAAATTTCTTTCATAAATTATATATATAAAATGATGCTTTTACAGTAGTAGCTTTCCATGTGGTTTTTCAAAAAGCTTTCAGTGTTGGTTGTCCCTCCCCACATTTCTTCCTTGACCCTGTTTTCCCATTTCCTTCCCTATGCAATCCTCCTATTTCAGTTTCCCCTTTATCTCTTTATAACACTACATTCTATTTCCCCTTCTTTGGAAGATCTCCTCCTTGCTAATGGTCCCTTACTACAAACCTACCCTATGTGGTTATGCATAGTGTAGCACACATATTGAAAGCTTAAAAGCAACATCCACATACAAAACATTCAATACTTGCCCTTTGAATCAGCATTACCTCACTCAGAATGTCATTTGTTTTATAGATTTGTAAATTGCGTAGGATGGCCATCTTGACAATATTAAGCCTATGGGTTCATGTTCATGTGAGATCTTTATAACTTATAATGTCTTTTTCAGTTTCTTCAATGTCCAGTGGTTACAATGGTGTATTGAAGTCACCCCACTATCATTGTGTGAGGCTTAGTGTGTGATTTTATTTTTTTAGCTTTATTGGTGCTTCCTTTATGAACTTGCATGCCATTATGTTTGGTGCAGAAATGTTTTGAATTGTAAAATCCACTTGGCATATTTTCCTTTAATGAGTATGTAGTGTCCTTCCCTATCTCTTCTGATACATTTTGGGTTGAAGTATATTTTTTGAGATATCAAAATATAGCTAGGCTCACTTGCTTCTTGGAACCATTATCAGCGATCTTTTGGACAATAATAAGGGTCTTCTTGACATTTCTCTGTTGAATTCTTATATAAATATCATCTGCAGTGCCAGCAAGAAACAGATCATCACCCTTTCTTGCATCAGCAAAGGGGTCAAAAAAGTGGAGGTTCTGGATAAAGAAGATACGATACAATTCCTTTGCCTTGGTGGAAATGCCCTGCTGAAGGCAACCATTTCTTATACCTTGTCTTCAAGACCTGATATTCTCTCTTTCACTCCATCTAAATTTTTGGTGATACTTTATGTTGAGCTTTTTGTTTGAATACATGAGTTTTTCATTCCAAGTTTGATTTTAGTTTGGCTCCCTCCCCAGTCCCTCTTTATTAAATTCTATTTTATTATCTTGAATTTATATTATATCATTCAACTGTGTTTTCATAATCTTCATTTATGCATTAATTCATATCCTCTTTAAACAAGTTCATAATTGCCATTTTAAAGTTCTCGTATATCAGCTAAGTTTCTTTTCTCAGGGTATATTAGGTTCAGGGTCCTAGTTTCTGGAATATACATATATTGTTCTGGCTGTTCATGTTTTTGTGGATTAGGGATGGGATCTAGGCAAAATGAGTTTGATGGTTTCCGGTATTTTCTTGGCATGGATATTTGATCTTGCCTTTGGATAGTGGTCGCTTAGATTTTTGTTTGCTTTTCTGTTACTTCAACTTGTGAAGTTGTGAGGCAACTGAATAGTGCTTGATTTTCAGGCTTCGGGCATCTCTGGAGTTCTTAGTGTGATTCTCTGCAGTTCCATGATGGTGAGGTAGGTGAAGTGCTTATAAGCAGGCATCAGGTGGGGGACTGGCTATGAGGGTCTCTAACTAGGGCTCTGGGTTGGGATCCAAGTGATCCTCGGGCCTAGGCATGGGTAGGGTAGCTGACTTAGGTCTCGGGTCAGTGGGTGAGCTTGGTCCTGGTAGCTCACCAGCTGTTGGTGGTAAATGTTGAGGATGCTCCACCCTCATTCTAACTTATGCATCTCTGCTGAGAGAACACTCCTGTCCTCCTAGCCCCTTTTCTCAGGTGGGAAGGTCTTGTGAAGCCTTAAAGAAGCACTTTGTATGTGGGATCTGTCATCAGAACCTCATCCACTCACCTCCTCACAAACTTTTGTTTCTGTTTTAATTTTGGAATTTTCATCTTTAGAAAGAGACCTCACTAGAAACACAGCATTTCATTCCTTAGAGATGAGGAGGGTGGTAAACAGCTCTGTTGGAAAGAACATTTTTCATTTTCCTACCTGGTTGGTCTTCTCAGTTTGAGTCTTTCTCCTGAATTAAAAGTTGACATCACTGCTCAAATGTCAGTTTCTCTGAAGTTAAAGAGGAGGACAAGTCCATGCATCCTTTTCTTTCTTTACTAAGTACCCTGGCTTGCTGAAGTTATTTCTACTGAGTTGAAATACAAGTACAGAGAGACTATTGTGGTCTGTGGCCAGTAATTAAATCAGATCTAAGAGAGACAACAGGATCCCTATGGGAGGTCACGTGCTGAATTTTAGACCTGAGCTGCCTTGTTCTATAGATGTCATGACCACATGCATCGACATTTAGACCGTCTTTCACGTACCAATGAGATAGCATTATATGCCTCATTGAAAGCCAGAATCTTCTCTTACACCATTGTATCGACACTTGGGAGAAGCAAAACAAGATACATGCAAAACAGTAACAAACCATCCTCAAAGCCCCAGAGGCCGTGTGCAGCCAGAATGCCCTCCTCTGCACTGAATTTCTGGTCATACATCAGTTATTAGGAAACATGCTTAATGCTTAAAGTCTATTAAGATAATAGACTGGGTGGGAGGATGCACTGGCTATAGTATGACATGCAACTTAAGTTTCTGGTCTCCAGACAGTGTACAATTTCATTATAGTTATGCCTGTCAAAATAGGGAATTCATCTCATAATAACCATCATGGTAGTGCCAACATGCTAGAACAATGTGTTTACATCCAGTGAAGGAAAGTCTTCAAAAAACGCCTGCCCTTTTGAAGTTCTGGGCTTGTCTTTTTTGTTGTTGTTGTTGTTTCCTGCAAGGAGGCATATAAGCCCAATAATCTGGAGAAATTCTTGACACCTACTCAATGTCAGCCTCCACCAGATCAGACAGGCAGGTCCTTCAGAATAAATGGCCGGGGAAAGACATTTCATTAACACTTTCACTTTCTAGGAACAGAAACTTAACAGAACTTGTACAAATAGCAGCCTTGGGATGAATAGATGAATGCCTTTGATGACCTAACCAAAAAGAAAAAGAAAAAAAAGAAGAAATAAACACTTAAAATTGTCCAGCCCAAATCCAACATATGTATGTCTACGTACATTCAAGGGTTAGACTATACATGTATAAATGTGTGAGTGTGTGTATTGTCCATCTTCATAGTTATGTGTATTACACACAGTTATGTGTAAATATGAGTATTCGATAACTGTGTGTATATATTCGCATGCAGATGCTTATCTAGAATCATTTTTTGAAACACCAGCTCAGGGACTGCAACCTCTTAAGGTGCCATCCTCATAGTACTGCAAATCAGTGGAGGGTAAGCAAGGGGTAAGGATGACATTGTCTGTTTTATTTTTTCTCCCCTTTCTGCCTGGATGTCTTGAGAGAATGACTAAGCAGTGCTGGAGATTACGAATTTGCTTAAGTGTAAATGGTTGATTGCGAGCAAGAGGCCGGCCCTCCCTGAAGGTGATTGACTGGGCCTGCAGGTCTTCACACTTGATGCCTGGATTTGACTCGGAAAGTCTGCCAAGTCTTTTACTGGGAAATTTATCTTAATTAGATCTGAAAGACCCGCCACAGCAGAATAGTCACACCGATTAAAATGAAAAACAGGAGAAATTACTGATCAAATTAATCATAATGTCGGGTTACAGCTGTAGGTCTGATGTAATTTGCCACTCCAGTGAGTTACATCGGCCTGGGCCCTGGAAAGGAAGCTGGCTTTACCCTGATCCGTAACACTCGCGCGCTCCAGGCGTCCAGCAGGAGGCTGCTTCATTCATTTTCTTGGCTTACTCTGACCTCCCTGCTGCAACTAGAAACAAATCAGGCACCAAACAATCAGGGTGGGGAAAGCCGGTATGCAAGAAACATTCCCTGCCCACCGAGTGTGCCAGGGTGCTGTGTCAAAATGGTGAGCAGTCCCAGGCCCGCTGAGCCGGTGCTTTTAAGTTCTCCACTTAACCTCCTTTTAGTGTATCTGGGACTGACCCAACGCGGATTAGATGCGGAATGGGAATCAAAGGGTCAGAGGCCCAAACCTCTGGATCTAAGCAAAGGGTGGGGTCGGTGGGGGAGGAGTACTTTAAGAAAAATCTTTCTCTTGTTTGACAACTGGAACACATGGATTGAAATAATCTAAGATGTCATGGCAGAATGAGAACCTTAGGCAGTTGAGTCAGATTTCTTCGATGTGGATGTGGTGCTGAGATTCTGATTTTACAATAAATATTCCTTGATACTGTGCCAGAGGCGAGGTGGAAAAAAATATATATATATATATTCCAAAAATTATCCCCTGTTAAGAGGAACAGAAAGGAGGCACAGACTAGAGGTTCTGTGAGAAACTCCCAGAATTTAAGATTCTGCAGGACTTTATCTGCTTCTGTTTCATGGGGAACTGTTTCATGGGGAACTAGGTAAAGAAAGCAGGTTGTTGGAAAGGATCATGAAGGGGTATCCTGCCCTTTGCAGCAGTAGTCAGATGCCTTTCCTGTATCCGTAGGGGGCAGCCCCTCCCAACCCTGCATGCCATCCTTCTCATTCCTAACGATGCATTTTATAACCATGAAGGAAGATGAGAATGAATCTCTCACTCTAAGTGTCCACCACTAGATCCTTGGGACTCTCATGTTTGAAGGCTCTAGCTACCCCAATCCTGTTGTGAGAGCCTATGAACAGAAGATCTTCTCGGACAAAAATAATGATCCTATTTCAAAAATAGACACAGCAGAAACACTGGCATTTAACACGTGCCAGGTGCCTTATGTTTGCATTCCTTGCAGTTGCCAGTAGAGTAAGGAAACCAAGACCCTAAGAAACTGGTAACTCAAGAACCTCCAAAATCTTTGAGAGGTGGAGCTAGGCTTTAACCTGACTCTCGGGGTCCTCCCCAAAGGCCTTCACGTGTTCTTTGCACCAGGACAGCCACTATGCCATCTGTCATCCCTGTACTCAGTAACTCTCCGGGCAATCCTCAGAAGAATCCTACAGAGAGACTGCTCAGCATACCACTCCCACCATGTCACCAAATTGCCTCCTCCTGACTTCAGGCCACTCAACCCCAAAAGGCTAGGTTTAGGTCACTTTTTAACTTAGCACTAACGTGGGTATGGTAATTCCTATAAACATACTGTGTTATTCTTAGAGCCAAAATTGCAGTGTTGATGGGTTTTGTAATGGGAAAAAAAGGAAAAACAAAATGTTTATAAACAAAGGTAGGGCCCTAAACTGCTGACCGGCAGGAGACCCCCTTGGATGCTTCAAAGGATTGAGCAAATGTAGAAATCACAAGTGGGGATTTCATCAATAAGTGAATTCTGAGAGAACCCATGAGTAAGGGAATTAGAGCTGTAGTCAAAGTCAACACAACTGCTTTTCTTGTGGGCCCCACTGAGGTTACAGTTCAAGCATACTGTCAAGAGCAATGAGTACTGCACTTGAGAGAGACTTGGGAACATGGCAGTAGCTGAATAACTGGTGATACCAAAGAACTCCTCAAGTGATTTTCATGTAGTAGTGTATGCAGGCTTTATGGCTTTGTTTGGGTAATGTTTGAAGATACATACTGAAACACAATGAAATGATATTTTATCTGGAACTTGTTCTGAAATGATATAAAAGGGAATAAAGAATAATATGGATGAGATTAATTGATGAGGATGGATGAAAGAATATTGTCCATAAATTTGAATATTACTAAAGATGTATAATGAGCACAGAAGAGTTACTTTTTCCCTTCTTTGCTTTGTATTTAAACATTTATATAGAGAAAAATACAAAATAAAAAGTTTTATCACTTAGGAATTCTTTAATAATATAGATTTTTATCCTCCAATCCAGAAATATAAAATTAGACTCTAGAATAAAGTCAGATATTTGGATGCTCAGCAGGACTTAAGAACAACACTTACATGGGCTAGAGAGATGGTTCAGTGATTAAGAGCACTACCTGTTCTTCCACAGGACAGGGTTCAATTTTGAGCACCTGTATAGTGGGTATGTCTGTAACTCCAGTCCCTGGGATCCAATGCCCTCTTATGGCCTTTGAGGGAACTGTATAAATGTGGTTCACATACATGCAGGGATAACATCCATAGACACAAAATAATAAAATAATTTTAAAAATTAAATGAATAACTTTTATGTAAATGTAAATTGATTAGATCAAGGCTGGAGCAATATACAAAAACAATGACTAATGGGTTTAGAAAGAGTATGTTAAGAACAGTTTTTAACCAAAAATTAAATAACTGAAGATGACCATTAATAGCTGAGAAATTGTGAAGAATAAGAAAGGTACTAGAAAACTAAAAACAATAAAAATCCTTCCAGTTTTTAAAAAATAAAGGACTGCTTACTAAGTCTGATAAATTGAATATATGCATCTATTTCTCCCTTCTCCTAAACCCCACTAAAATGATCTTGAAAAAAATGTTTCAGTGGTTTTGAATCCTGAACAATAAATGTAGATTGAGAAAAGACAATAGTGAATGAGCTGTGAGGGTGAAAAACTAAGGCTTGAGGGAAGGACAGAATGTGGTGGTAACTCTGGAGAAGCCAAAGCTGTGCCTTTGGAGGTAGCACATGGTAGAAAGAGGGGGACAAGGTGGCTTGGTACTGAAAACAGGAAGATATTTAAAAGACTGAGGCATGAATAGTTAGACCTTTAGCCACCTCCTCAGCCAAAGAGATAGCAGCAATCTCTCCAACAGCTTTATGTATGAGAAAAAGAATGGAAGACCCTCCAGACCTGAAGACACAGCTATGTCATCTCTGGGGAGACTCTTTACTGTCCCCCAGAGGATCCAGAGAAAGTCTGCATCCTAAAGGATGAGACTGGCCTCACTGAGCTACCAGAGCTCGATGTGGGTGTTCACATGCAGGCTCTCACCACCTTCTGCTGCTTACTGTCACTCTTTAGGAAATGGTCAGATGTTCTGACAGAGAAATCCCCTCTGACTGAAGAGGACAGGCCGGTTTATGCATATCTGGGGTCCCCCAAACAAGAAGCTCATGCTTTTGTTCCATGGTCACATGTGTGAAGACAATAAAGAATGAGTCAGGACTTGAGAAACAGCTTTGTCTAAAATCCGAAATTAAAGCTAGAAAAGGGGGTTAGAGGAAGTAGAGGCAAGGAAGGAAAAGGCCATAAAAGCATAAGGTGAATGTCCTTCTGCAGATGGGAGAAGGCTAGACATCCACAAAACTCACCCCAGGGCTTCTGTGGAGGAGACATCTGCAGAAGGACAGAACGATAAGTTCAGACAAACAGATTGAAGGATGTGGTCCTGCTGTAAGTTTCACTGCATGTACTTGAAGAGATTATAAAATGAAAAATAGCCCATCTCAGACACATCATTAACATAATTATAAACACTTTCAAGGAAAAAGAAAAATAGATAAAACACTAAAAACCAGAAATCACAATAGCATTTTTTTCAAAAGCAACACCTGAAGCTTCAAAGTCACACTAGGTTTTGTGTACTGCACAGCTCTTCAGCAAAATGGAAAATATGCTAAGGATGTGGCTGCCAGGTCTCTGAAAATGTATCTCCCTATGTCTGCCTAGCATCCTTCAGCAGATCTAGTAGAGGAAGTGTCCCAAACAAGCCGTAGAGTAAGCCAAGAGAGTAGAAGATTGGAGGTTTAAAACAGGAGCTGGCCAAAAATGTTTCTGGACTGGTCACACAGCAGGCCAGAAGACAGTCCATCTCAGAGCAATGTGGGCGAGGAGAAAAGACTGCAGAGGACTAAGCTTCCAGAAAGTCTGTGTGACTAACTTTATAGAATGCTGTACTCACAGACAGCTTGCTATCCCTCCCTTTGATGAATTTGAGGGAAATAGGGATATAAACAAACAAATAAACAAGACTGAATAATCAAACACACCAGAAATGAAAAGATTAATTTTGTAAGAATGAAAACCTATGCTAAAAGGTTCAGCACTAAACAGTACTTTCCTTGATCACAAAAAGAACTGCTGATTAAATAAGCAATTGTTGAGAGGAGAATGAGATTGTTCAGCTGTCTGTCAAAAGACAGGTCAGTAGTGTCCAAAGTTGGGGAAATTTTACAAGTATTATTTAGAATAGTGGAGGTAATACAAAAAGAAATAACTAAAAAGTTTAGAGAGAAATTTAGGGGCAAAGAGGTAGAAGATCTTTGCATACATGCAAGTGTGGATTCCAGGTGTCAACTCTGTGGATTTATAGACTCCAGGCCGTGGCTATACTCCAGTTTCTGCTGCCTGAATACTTTCAGATATCTAGCTAGGCTTAAATTTTGTCTGATCAGTAGGCACCATCTCACTACCATGTATTTCAAAAATATACATGGTTCCTCTCTCTTTGGATGACTTGGTGCTACCTAACATGTCACCTGTACCACACACATAATAGATTATCAGCTTTGCCATTTTCTTCTTACAGCTAGAATGTATGTTTTATAATCACTGGGAATTTGTCTTCTTGATTGATATATGGCAACCATGATAAGAGTGTGGACAACAGGACTTGGGCCTGCAGTGGCCGCCCTAGGACACAGAGTCTCTTAGGTCTATGTGGAGTAGGGTGTGCTGAATTTTAGAGCAAAGAATGGAAGAAAATAAAGATGTCTTCTTGGCAAAAGCTTAAGCACATATGTTGTAAGGTTCCTGTCTGTCTAACTCAGCTCTGTGTCCTTTGTGCTAACACAAAACTAGAACACACATTTAACATGGCATATACTCAGTGTGCATGTGTGTGTGTGTATGTGTGTAATATTTACATGTGTGTAATATTTATATACATATGTGTGTATATAATATATACATATATACATGTATATAATATACATATGTGTATATGTGTGTTTGTGTTCATATATGTATGTATATACATACATATATATATTCACCTTATGAGATGATGCTCATAAGGAAGTGCTGTTTTTCTGGGTTTGGTGTGAGGAGAGAACACCAAAACAGTGTTAGTATCCAGTATGCCAGCCAGCATAAAGAAGACGTTCAGCAGCCATGCTGTTTGTTTTGAAAAGGAAGGGCTGCATCTGAACTTTTAAATATTCTGTAAGCTTATTATAGAAACATTTTTATTATAAAAGTTTGCTGTTTGCATTTCTCTACTGGTATAAATAAACTTTTCATTTAAAATATTGCGTAAAACATATTCTTATCCCTAACTTCTAGAAACAGGGAAATTGGTACATATAGGCTTTAACTGACTCAATGATCACATTCACAAACTAGAGATACAAGCAGAAACAGAGGAAATAAACTCTGGTTTTATCTACCCAACACTTAGGACTTCCTGGGAGTAGGGGGAGGGGAGCCGTCAAATGTACTGAGGAGCAGCTTCCCAAAGTTAATTTTTCTCAAAATACAATAACTAAATTTGCTTCAACACTTGAAAAGGCCCATCCATACTAAAAAGAGTCAGTTGCTTAATCCTAAAATTAAAGGTTATTGCATGCAAGAGAAAATAATTACGTGCTCAAAGTATGGAAAAAAGAAAACTTTTTTTTAATATGTAGGTATTTGTATAATTAAAGACTAATCAAGCATGAAGGGCTGCTGACTAAACCAGAAAATGAGATTGTTGGCAAGCAATATTGTAATGTAAATGCCATTTTTGTTTAACTACTAAGAAGCTGGAAAAATGATATCCTGAACAGATTAAAAGCAAACAGCATTGATAATAAATATTTATCAGATTTCAAATGCAACACAGAAAATTTTATATTTTACATGCGAGATTTGTTTGCAGTGAGGTGTTCAGGCACTTTTCAAAATGGTAGCTAACAACCTTACTTAGAATGGCGCGTTCAGTTGCTCCGGTCCTACTGCTGATGTGCTGGTGAGATATGACCCAAGGGAAAGTATGTATTTTGAGGTTTCTTGCTCACAATGCTATTAGTTAGGATTTTAAACATTAGTATTTGCTATTTAGTATTAGGTAAACTTTCAAATTTATAGTGATAATCTAGAAGCCATAAATGGTTATTAAAGAAAATAGAAAATAACACAAACAAAAATAAACAGATTACAACAAGCTGAAAAGATTCTGCAGAGCAGAAAGAAATCACAATATATAGATTAGAAGAGACAATTTGTAAGCTATAACCAATAAAGGATAAATACCCAGCATACATAAGAAGCACAAGAAACCAATAGCCAAAATAAAACAAAAGTAATTAATGGGCAAGGAGACTCAGTAGGCATTTCTCCATCATGATCTATAGGCTATTAGCAGACTTTTTAAAAGTTCTTATTAGAGAAATGATCATAAATGAGATATCACCTCACACCTGTCAGAATGGTATTATCAACAAGACCAAAGACATGTGTGAAAAGGATACAGAGAAAAGGGAATCCCCGTATAGTACTGACAGGAATGTGAATTGGTATGCCTGTTCTGGACGAGTGTATGAAAATGCATAAAAAGCAAAGGACAGATTACTGTCTTGTCCAGCAATCTTACTTCCAAGTATCTACCAAAAGACCTGAAAATCAGATTGTTAGAGAGACTTCCATACTCGGCGCTACAGTACATATTCATAATGGTCAAATAACAGAACCAACCTAAGATTCCATCAACTGTCCAGTGAGTAAAATAAGCATGCTGAAATGATACAAAATACTAATTAGCCCTTAGAAAAAGGAATCCTGTCATCAAAACAATGAAACTGGAGAACACCTTGCTAAGTGAAATAAGCCAGGTACAAAGGGGCAAATTATGCTTGTTTTTACTTTACATGGAATAGAAAGCAGTCAAATGCTTTGAAACGGAGAATAGAAGGATTGTTACACAGTGTATAATAGGAATCATGGGGAGATGATAGCCAAAAGGTAAAAATCTCAGTTATAGAATGGCAAATATAGCTAATAATAGTATCAGTAGAAATTTTCTACCAATAAATTTCAAATGTTCTTATCACAAAAAATTGAACATTTGATATTATGGTTATGTTACCTAATTTAATTAAACTATTTCATATTGCACCCCATAAATATATAGAATTAAAAATTCAGTTTATAGGTACAAATAAGTTACAATAAAGGAAAGTAGAAACATTTATGGTAAAAACTTTCAGTAAGCTGCAGGCACATGACAATATAGAAAGTAGAACTTTTGAGGTCCCATAAGCATTCTTAGACTTCCTAGGGTCTGTCCTGAAGACTAAACAGTTACATAAGACACCTGCCAGGACCAAGGCTATGCAGCCAGTGAAGCTCAGGTTACTTCCATTCCTTCCTCTTCTCTACCGAGCTAAGTCAATCTGACCATGCACAGCCCTTCCTAATGGACACCTTTATCCCATACTAGGGACCTTCAAGCGTCATCTTGACCATATCAGGCCATCAACACCTTTGGTATTCTGAGAGGCAGGTAGAGTCCATGTTCTCATTTTTCCCTAGAAAAATTAGAATCTCAACAAGCCAAAGTGGGGAAGGGCATCTGAGAAACCAGCAAAAGCTGTTGATGAATGATGCCTTCACCCACAACTAAGAAACTGCATCCCTCCGTTCGCATTTGCGTGTGGTAGTTTCCCTGTACTCACCAGTACTAATTTACCTCATAAATCAAGATTTGTTGCATAATTGTGTGTAAGAGCTCTAAAACCCAGACTTCTTCTCACATGGATGACAGTAGGAATGAAAGAAGCAATCGTATTTAAAACTCAATTGTTGGGCTGGAGAGATGGCTCAGCGGTTAAGAGCATTGACTGCTCTTCCAGAGGTCCTGAATTCAATTCCCAGCAATCACATGGTGGCTCAAAACCATCTGTAGTGGGATCTGATGCCCTCTTCTGAGGACATAACAGTGTACTCATATACTTAAATTAAATAAAATCTTTTTAAAAAGAATAAAAATAAAACTCAATTGTAAACAAATGGGCCTTCTTCTTCTTCTTCTTCTTCTTCTTCTTCTTCTTCTTCTTCTTCTTCTTCTTCTTCTTCTTTCTTCATTTCAAAATCATAACTGTAGATACTTTCAGAATAGGCAAAGTTATCACTTTTTTCCATTCAGAAACAATGATTCATTTTTCAGCTTCCAAATTAGAATCCATCAGTCCGACTACCTTTGCCTCCTTGAGGTACGGTGTACACAGTACGTACTGAACACAATCCTGAAGGCTGAAAGCTTGCAAACCTACTACAATGCACTTGGGGAATTTTCATAGGCTTATCACTGAGTGCCAGTGTGATAGCCTTCAGACCTGCTGCTGGGAATCTCTATTTAGCTTATTCTCTCCCTAATGTGGCAATATGGCCGTACCATGTACCTATTTTCTGAAGATTACTGAACACATCATCAAATGACAGTTCAAACAATGTTTTAAAATTTATTCTTTTCCTCTGTAGACAACTTATTTTGTAAGTCAGAAAATAACACTAAACACTGTGTCTCTCACTGATTCTGCCAACACTTGCTGTTCTAAGGCATCACGGTGAAACTCTAAGTTCTCCAGTCTGAATATAGGGTACTTACCTCTGCCTGCGCTCTGATTCCACACAAAAGCTGAGGTTATTGCTGAAATGAGTGGATCAGACAAGTGAAGGTGGCCCACAAAAAGTGCCAGTCACAGAGAGAGCTCTCCCACACACATGGACAATGTTGGCTCTCTGGAGCTTTCTGAACCTATAAAATATTGCTTTGCTTCTTCTACCTACATTGTCACCATGTATAGAGACAGAGGGTGTAAGTTTCAGTGAATCTGAACAAAATTAGTCAAATTTTGAAAACAAAACAAAATACAAAATACAAACAAACAAACAAAAAAAAACACCTTCCACTAAAATTCCTCTGACATTTCTAGTTCTGACCAAAATTCAGACAGCAAGCCATTTGGCGTCTTTTTATTTACAAGTTCTAATAGCATCAGAGAGTGAAAGAGAAGATAGGGGGATATCTTCTTAGAGGAATTTCTTAGAAGAAGGGAAAAGCCAGATAACTGGTGACATTACAGTTTAGTGCTGATGACCTGATGACCTCCAAAGCCAGCCATGGTGGAGCTGCGAGAACACAGAACAGGAAAGGGAAGGGCTTTCTAGAGGGATTCAAGGAGTCTGGGGATAGTTTCCACTCTCAAAAACAGAGTTGAAAACTAGGAAAGGAGCAATATATATATATATATATTTGGTTTTTCGAGACAGGGTTTCTCTGTGTAGCCCTGGCTGTCCTGGAACTCCCTCTGTAGACCAGACTGGCCTCGAACTCAGAAATCCACCTGCCCCTGCCTCCCAAGTGCTGGGATTAAAGGCATGCACCACCACTGCCCAGCTAGGAGCAATATTTTAATAAACATAAAACATAAAAATAAATAAACAAAAGGTTCAGGAGGCCTTTGAACACTGTTCACTCATAACCAATACAACAGTGTTTACTAAGAATACAATGTCATTGATAAAAAAAAGTTTACAGAAGTCCACAACTAGTCAAAACTCAGAGAACAGACCATGCGTTGCCCAACTCCAGTCAATGTAACCAACACACCTAAGACTCAGGGAACATCATGGAGTAGAGGAAGATTATAAAAGCCAGAGGACCCAGGATGTTTGATGCAAGATAGTGTCTTCTATATAGGAAAGAGAAGCTGCACTCATGAAATCTCAACAATATGGTTCCTTAAGATCTGAATAATGACATGAATTAACATGCCATGCTTAGATGAAGAGATACAGTCGATTAGTGGCTTCTAAGAGGAGGAGAATCAGTCTTCTTTAGAGAGGAGCCCTCTCCTCCACCAAATACATTATCCAATCCTGAGTAGTCAGCCCTAAGCACAAATACATATTCACAATACTAAATGAGCTCAGAAAGTTTATATATGTGATATATAAATATATGTGTGTGTTATAACATATTATACGTTATATATGTGTGTTATAACATGCTATATATATAGAGAGAGCTCAATTATTTAAAATGGAGGAAAAAGAAAGGAGTTTGAGTGGAAAATAGAAGCATAGAAATGATATAAATACAATACTCATGTATAAAATTCTCCAATAAAAGTAATCAAAATGTATTGATTATTTGATTATCAGTTAATGTAATCATCACCAGTAATAATAGTTTAGACGTATTTGCTTTTCTCTTATTATAAATTTCAAATATATTTATTATTAACTGTTCAAATAGAGAGTGAACCTAGAAATCCAGTTGTCTTATCAACCACCATACATGAAAATAAATATAATTTTAAAATCAGAAGAGGCACTCACTGTACATTTGAGAAAACACAGCATGGAGGCATATCAGAATAACCAAGAAAAGTCTTGGCTGTCTGTCACTCTACACAAGTTCCTTTCCATAGCCAAGTTTTCTCAGAAGACATAAGGGTTAAACCCTTTAATGCCAGCACTATAAAACTTGTAAAAACTTGTAAAACATAACTCTTTTAAAAGCATCTTACACCCACCCCTTGCCTTATATATTGTAGTAATAAAAATCTTCTATTTGTATTATACCTTGTGGTTTACAAAGTACTTTCACAAACATTATCTCAGATTATCCTTCAACATCCTGGTAAAGTAGGTCTTTAGCAGATTTGACAGGTTGGAAAGACTGGCCATAATGCAGTATGAAAGACCCAACCCAGATGAAAGGAAGGCCAGTGCTCTTGATAGAGCATATAAGGTCGTTTCCTGGGAGAGATGGCCAGCTTACCACATGAGAACATAATCATCCATTGACCAGTGTAGACAGGCAGCAGGTGGCCTCAGAAACTAGGAGAGAAGACTGCTCAGGACTGCGAGTGTCTAAGAGGATTGGAGGGGAGATCAACCCAGGACTTGAGTTCTAGTCAAGTTTAGAAGGTAAGGAATGCTAGAAATCAAACATCCTACGCTCATAGATGTCTAAGTCAGTAAAAGTAATTATTGGTCAAATATTTCCCTTGCTACAGGTGTATCCCAAACGGGTAGTCAACTGTTCCCTCCTCCACCTAACCTAAAGTACTCTTTGTGATAATGATTTTTACACATCAGTTTGAGCCATGATACCAAAGATTTGGTCAAGCATTGCTATAAGCAATTCTGGGCAGACATTTTCCAATGAGTTGGACATTTATATTGGTGGACAATGAGTAAAGCCTTGCCCTGTTAGTCTTAAATTTAACCAGAGCTTATCCTCTCCTAATCAAGAACAAGTTCTGTAGCAGAAAGTCTTTGAATTTGAATTTCAATATTGCCTCTTCTCTGGGATTCCAGACTGTCAGGCTCCGCTGAAGATCTGGTTCTTGCCAACCTCTGTAGTTATGTGAGCAGATCCCTTGAATTAAGTGTTTTCTAAGTATGGGTGTGGATAAGGAGGGAGAAAGGAGGTGGATATCACACACACACACACACACACACACACACCATTGGTTATAACTGTACATATCTATTTTTGTCAGAGAGAGAGAGAGAAATAGAGAGATAGAAAAGCAGGGAGGGAGAGAGAGAATGAGAGAGAAAAAAGCAAGGAGGGAGAGAGAGAATGAGAGAGAGAGAGAGAAAAGCAGGGAGGGAGAGGATGAGAGAGAGAGAGAGAGAGAGAGAGAGAGAGAGAGAGAGAGAGAGAGATTGATTCTTGGGATTGATATTGGAGACTGTCAAGTCTGAAATCCGAGGAAGGCATATATCAGTTCAAGCCATAAATTGGCAGGTCTCTCTACTACCGCAGGGAGCCTGTTGTGCTATTCATGGCTTCCACAGAGTGTGTGAATCCTACTCCCACAGCAAAGGCCAATCTCCCAATTCAGTCTATGGACTCAAATAAGACCATCATGAAAATATCCAGAAAATAAAATGAAAATATCTGAGCACTTCATAGTTCAGCCAAGTGACAAAGGAAATTAGCCAATACAGAGGGATGGCATTCATTGGAACTGCACTAAATGCAGTTCGTGCTTGGTGCTTGTCATCATCAAATCAATGCCAATGTTTGTCTGTGAACACTGTGCTTAGCTTGCTGAGCTGCCCAAACATATTCTATAGACCTGAATTGACTGTGAGCAGCAGTTGGCTGGCTCTTACCATAGAATAATAGTAATAATGGTAATAAGAAAACATAATAATTGTCCTAAAATAAAGGTAATGACATCCAGTCTGAAGTGTGCTTTAAAAAGGAGACTGAAGTTCCATTGCTTGGGTTTGAACTCTGACTTCCTCCTTTACTGACTGAAAAATCTTCTGTTACTCAATTTCTTTCTTGTGGAAACAGGTATAGATATAACCTTACAGATTTCCTCAGAGGATTAACTGGAAGTATTTTCAAAGTTCTTAGAGCAATGCTGGTGCTTAGTGAGCGTGAGCACTATGGGATTGATACATAATGGATGTGGTAGTGACCCTGGGAAAGATGAGAGGCACATGAAGGACATAGAAATAAGTGCTCTTGATGCCCAGACCATGTATGGATTCTATATGCTTCAAGCACAGCTAGAGGTTGATTTATCAACCTCTGAAGAGAGCTAGCCCTATTAGGAGCTCAAACATGAACCTGCTCTTGCCTTCTAGGAACCAATCATTATAGACTTGCATTGTGTCCAACAATCAAAGTTACTAATATTGATTATATTCTGAAGGCAGGATAACCTAGGAGGAGAGTGGGCTTGGAGGCAAAGCATAGAGGAATCCGACACCCACATTTAGAAGTAGCATACACTCTAATACACAGGGAAAGAAGAACTGTCTACTTAGTCATAGCTAACTGGGAGTTTGCTGGAGAAGCAAGGGTCTTACCAAGAGGCTGGGAACTGGTATCTTGAGTAAAGAATGAGTTACCAGATTTACATGCACTGATTTTGATTCCATCTCTGTTTAGCACATTGAATTTCTTCTTGCTATCCAAACTTTCAAGCCATTCATAAGCAAATGTGTCTACATCCTTTGTGAATTTGGTAACCTTTTTTATAGATCTTAACTCTTAATTGTAGTTACTCCAAAGAGATTTAAAAAAAAAAAAAAAGAAAGAAATGATGGATTCTAAAAACTAAAAAGATCTGGCCTTATTGCTTTGATGAAGATTTGCTGTCCGTGACCCTTTAAATATTGAACCTGGACTGTAAAAATATCATTTCTTATTGATCACATGGTTATTAAAGTCAGTCAAAGGCTGAATTTATATGTCAAATACTTGTAATATTTCTGTAAATATTAGGGCAGAGAGAGAAGATGATAATGCCACTGTGAATCGCATTAGATCTGCCCAACTTTACGTAACTGAAAAATAATAAAACTGTCAGCAAGAATTTCATTGTATATGCCCAGTACTTGTCAAAAACCATTATGCATCATTTATCCATGTATATGTGTTTGTGCATGAGCCCGGAAAACATGCACATATCTTGGAAGACAAGGACAAAGAATCTGTGCATCTGTGTACCTCGCTGGGCCCCCACGGCACAGTACCTCACCGCCGGGACCACACTGCAATCCTATGTGAGCACATTCGGTTTTTTCTATTTCTTAAACTCTCAGCCTGCTACAAGATGCCTACTAACTCTCTGAGTCTAGAGAAAAGCCTGGGAGCTTGCTATCTGAGCAAACACTAATCAAGCATTGAAGGAGCTTCTCAAAATTCCCTTTTGTCAATATTCAAACCTTGTCTGGGGTCACTCAGCAGAGAGCCTTAGATGCCCTGTTTTCCCCCTAGACACCTTTCCATATAGGCAAATGCTTTCCAGCTAGTAACTGAAAAGGGCCATCCATCAACCACCAGGGAGTCTCCCTGCATGGGGGTGGGGCAGGGAAGGCCCATGACGAGAAGGGGGAAGGCATTTCTAATGGCATTTTGATGTACATGCACAAAATTGATGTCGGAAGGATCATTGTAAAGCCCCAGACAGTGGAGTAGTGAGGACATTTTCAGGTGGCTGGCAGATTCTGGCTGGGTGAGCCCAGTATATTTTCTCATGTCACAGTTGATTAGGTTCACAGGGAAGTGGAAAGAGTAAAAAATTCTCTTATTATTGCAGCCGTGCCGTCTCAGCCTCTTTTCCCTTTGAATGCAACATTAGTTTTTTGTCCAGAAGTCTAACTGCTTTCTACAGTTTGGGGAATTGTAAAGCAGAAACAATTTCCCAGCCAGGCTGACCTTCACAGTAATGAGAAATGACTGGAATTTCTCTCTATTTCTCTAACATTTGGGGAGGTTGGGAAGGGGTGGGGGATGGGGGAATGTGCTTGTTTTACCTGATATTATGTTGTGGGTGTCCATTTGGCACTTGGAGCCTAATTTTTTTCTGCTCACCAGATTACATGGACTGTTGCACCATATGACCTGCAAGCCAGCCCACACGTGTATTGAGGACGACAGTAATACACTTTAAACCTTCTGTTAGCACAACAGATGTGGCATTTTGTCTCAGCCATTAAATAAATAAATACTTTTCTCTAGGGTTGCCATTTTCATTTACTCTCCAGCCCAGGCTCAGGTGATGAGCACTGCGCAGGGACATCCCTCTTTCATTTAAGCCAGTGCTCCTCTTCCAGGCAGTCTCCCTGCCTGCCTGAGAGCAGCAGGGATTTGTTGTGTTGTTTTGTTTTGTTTTTTCTTCTGTTTTCTCCCAGACTTCATGGTCACCTTTCCCTTTCAATCAAGGATGAGTATGCTAAATTCAAATCTAGCTCTTTTACACACAAGAGGTGTGAGACTTTGAGCAAACTACTTGAATTTTCCAGACCTCAGTTTTCTCTCCTGAAAATGGGACTTATAACACCATTTGCCTAATTCACAAGACTGTTTTAATTTGAATGGGGGAAAAACATATAGCATCATTCCATCTGTCCTACATAAAGGGTCTTAATAAACTGTAAGATACTGTTACTTAAACTCTGCCCATTTTAAATACATTGTAATTTAGCGATTAATCAGTCAGTTGGTCTCAAGCAAGAATCCACAAATAATCCACACACTGCTATATGATGTAGAAAGGTAGTGTCCCAAGTGAAGACAGCTATGACTTGTACCTAAATCTCTCCTCTCTCCTTCTCCCCTTCTCTCCCTCCTCTCTCTCTCCTCTCTCTCTGTTCCCCCTCCCTCTTCCTCTTCTTCATTCTCCTATCTCTCCTCTCCCTCTCTCCCTGAAACTTACAACTAGGTGTGAAAACAAAGAAACAAGTGTTGAACTGAGTAGTTGGTCCAGAGGGGCCCTGGGAGGATCTGTAGAGGCCCTTCAGTGCTAGCATAGGCCAGGTACCTGGGTGACATTCTTGGGTCTCTCTTGTTCAGCAGGAGAAACCCAGACTCAGAGTGGTTGACAAATGCCCCTGCGGCCATGCCCACCCAGGTGTAGGTGAGTTTAGGTCTCTTCCAGATCTCACCTGTCAGAGCTCAGAGATACTAATGTATCATTAGCTATGATAGACAATGCTTCTATTATTATTTAGTAATATTTTATTTTGATGCTATTTAAGTCTATTTTATTGTCAACATAGTGTAATGTTTACTTAGTAAACTTATATATAGATGCTAAATATTTACAAAGCATTCTCCATATATATTTATATAAACGTTTAATGATATAGATATTCACAGCATGTATAAATGTGTATTTAATTATATATTAAATATATAGTACAGAGTAAATGAATAAATTAAATTTTGTAATTTATACCATTGGCCTTTCCTGTCCATGGTTGCACATCTGCAGATTAGCCATCCTCAGAGTTGAAGCATGCTAGTGTACAGTCGGACAAACTCTACTGCTTGTATACACCAAGCCAATTTCAGAGTGTGCGTCAGGTCTAGCTCATAGTGCATACCATGCTGTTGTATACCTGAACCATCTCAGAGCATGTTCCATTCCATAATACCAACCCTACAGTGACTGAATCTGTCCTAACAGTGAATAGACATTCTGTCTTTTCATTTGTCCATAATCAACACACTGCAGCAACTGCTTACCTAACATTTACAATATATCAAGTATTACAAGTTTTCTAGAAAATGTTTAAGATATCTAGGAGGCTGCATATTGGTTAAATACATATACTACATCATTTTGTATAAGGGATTTGAGCACCAGTAAATTTTATTATCCATGAGAACTGGTAACCAACCTCCTACAGATACCAAGTGATCACCTTATTGTGTGGGCAAGATGACTTAGCAAGTCCATTTGCTGAGCAAGCCCAACAACATAAGTTCCAGCGCTGGGTTCCACAGTAGGAAAGACCAGTTCCACACAGTCGACCTTTAACTTCCACACGCACACAATGGCATGTTCACATCCACATTTGCACACACCATAGACATGCACAGCACACACAGTTTAAAAAGTAAATGACCATATACATGCATCTAAATGATATAAAAAGTTAATGAAATATTAAATATGTGTACTTACCCTTCAATTATGTAAGAATGTGCTACTTTATTAGAAAGTAACAATGTTTCGCCCCCTGTGGAGAACAACTGCTGGACTCTTCCCTGCCTCCCCTATCCGATTCACAAGAGCACGAAGGTGTTGGTGGCTTTACAGGAAGAACATCCAGGCCTTCATTTAGTTGTCACCTGTCAGGGACCAGCTTTCTAATCCCCATGCTGTGTCAGTTCTGAAGGAAGAGAATTTCAGTATATTTGTTTGCATGTATCCAAATATATCAAAGACCCAATGAATGTGGTAAAATGCTGGTGACACCCTAAACAACTAGAAGTGGATTTGGGACAGGAGCTTAGTATAATTGTGAAAAGTTGTAAATAAATTCATTAAGCAAAGTCACAGGATCTTTTTTTTTCAGCCTTCTCCTAACTCCTCCATTGGGGTCCCCATGCTGATGACTGGCTGCGTGCATCCACATCTGTATTGGTTCTGGCAGAGCCTCTCAAAAGAGTTATATCAGGCTCCTATCAGCAAGCCCTTCTTGGCATCAGAAATAGTGTGTAGGTTTGGTGGCCGTATATGGGATGGATCCCCAGATTGGGCAGTCTCTGGATGGCCTTTCCTTCACTCTCTGCACCACTATTTGCCCCTGTATTTCCTTTAGACAGGAGCAATTCTGGGTTAAAATTTTTGAGATGGGTGGTGGACCCATCCCTCAACCGGGGGCCCTGCCTAACCACTGAATATGGTCTCTACAGGTTCTCTTTCCCCTTTGTTGAGTATTTCGACTAAGACACAGGATCTTATTGACTTATAAGATGAGCTTTAAAAAATAACCTGTCCAAAGGCCATAAAAGGCAGACACCTCTAAGAAACTAGCTTACTTAGGAAAAGTGTTGTCCTAGGTTTTACCTAGAGCCGGCCTCCAAGTTCCCACCAGGAGCACAACACTTGAGGAATGAGTTTTCAACAATTATCTGTGCCACAAGTTACCCCAATAGCACAGATTACCTAGCTTGTTTTCTGACATGGGTTTTTCTGGCATCTTATACGTGTCTTAGGAGCACAGTCTTTGAAGGAAGCCCAGCCTTTGTGATAAGAATGTGTTTCATGGACCAGTTTTGTCGTAACAATACCTTTGACTGAAAACAAGTTTAGAGTCCAGAATCACATTCTGTCTCTCCGATTCCTTCCTATCTTTCTGTCAGCCATCTTGTGTTACACTTAGGTTTTAATAATACTTCCTCAGGCTCCAGCACGATAACCTTCTTCCCAGTATCCCAGCTCCATACTTCCCCACATCCCTTCCCAGACCCTGCTGCCAACCATGTCACTTTCCTGGCACATTGTTGACACTTGTCAGTGACATAGTATGATATGCTATTATGTGATGTGGACAATCATGAACCCAGAAATCTAGAACTCAGAATTCCAGCAAGTCTTAACTCCACCTGGTCCTAAAAATCTGTCACCATTTCTTAGACACCTTTGCTACTTCCAAACATGAGCTTAGATCTTCAGACAGACTATCATACGACAGGAGCCGACACACCGTGCACTTTCATTCTTACAGCCTGGCCCTTTCAAAGAGTCGCCAAATTGCTCAAACCCTACAAATGCCAATATAAAATTTAAGAATTATCTTCAAATGGCCCAAATGTGAAGAAATGAAGAATTTAGTTAGGCCAAGAGTAGTACATAGGAGGTAAAATAATAGGGAATTCTTCAAAGCAACAATGGGACTGATGGGATCTTTGAAATGAGGGAAGAGAGGAGCAGGCATGCAGGACACAGGCCCTGAGAGGGGGGGTGGGGAACAGTGCTGGGGGAAAGTGGTTCTTCCGTGTTGTTCATGGCAATGCCCCAAAGTCTCTTGGGATTATCCTTCAGGTAGGCAAAGATAGAAGAGCTAAACTAGTACCATGAACTTAGTATGGAACCCTTATGCATTAAAATCTCTCCTGGTGGAAGAATGGTTTTGCTACTCTTTGTCCATTAACCAACCCCTGCCTTCAGACTCTTGGTCTTCCAGTCAGTATTGCATTTTGAATATCTATGTACTTACTTAGCTGGCCCCTTTTTCTATCACCAACTGCCTACCACTCCTCTCTACCCTATACCCACTTCCTTATGGTATACCTTTATATTCTTTTGTTGTTTTATTTTATTTTAGACAAGACCTTTCTATGTAGCCCTAGCTGGACTAGAACTTCTATGTAGACCATGCTAGCCTTGAACTTGTCAGTCTTCCTGTCTCTGTCTCCTAGGTGCTAGGGTAACTCATGTTCACCAACATGCCCAGATCATCCCTTACATTTCCCTTTTCTCTGTGCAGGAGTTGATGCAACAGTTCCTTTTCTCTTCTCGTATGACCTGGTACTAAATGGTCTCCTGGTGGGACTTCGCTCTGTTCCTGCAACCCTGCAGGGTAGCCAGACACTCTGCTGTTTTCCTGCCATCACCATTAGCTTTGCATTCGCTTTTTAAATGTTTAAACACAAAGATATGGGGCCAATTTCTCAACTTGGTTCTCCCAACCTAGTCCCTGAACATCACCAACAGCAACTCCTCTGACCTCCAGACAGAGCTGTTCACTTGGGTCATGAGTGAACAGATGCTCCTTCTCCAAATGACAGCCCTTGTCATCTGAGGTAAAACGCCCTTCCGGCAGCGGTGTAACTTTCTGAAAGAGGGCATTTATAGAACCTCACATAGATGAATCGTTTTCTTTCAAGCAGGAAAATGTATTTTACTCTTCTTGCTTCAACTGGGATTGAGCCCATTCATTTCATTTTTTTATGCTCTCCTGTTTTATTTAGAAATGATCTATTCATCCCAATGCAATTGAAGAAATACATATAACTCAGAAAAAAATTGCTGTACTATTCACATGAGAAGTATAGATGCTCTTGCTGAATATTTTCATAGCCCCATTTATTTTGAGCTATATAAACCTGGCCTACAATTTTTTCTTTTATTTATTATACTCTAAGCAAGCAGTATAATCCCTGGGGGAGACCTAGATTCTAATTGCAGCTGCTCTTGTGCCCCTCAGACTAGGTATTTGACCTCAATTTCTTCACCTGAAAATGAGGATAACAGGATCTATTTCTCAATGTCTTGTAGGATTGAATAAGATAATATATATTAAGCACCCTTTCATATGTGTATATAATACTGTTTCATGTTAAAATGCTATTTTGGAGGACTGTGAATCTTTAACATCATGGCTGTACACCATTCTGTATAACATACACTTTAACATATATGGCTGGACAAACACACACTCCTTTGCCTCTTTTCTTTGCAACCTGACATTGCTTATATTGTCAAGAATAGGGGATTTTTTAAAAAGCTATCATAAGGATACTATAAATGAGAATGATGATGCTGACAAAAATTGTATTATTATAATTGAAACATTTACCTATTTTACTGTTATGTTAGCATGTACCCACTTCTGTGAAGAATGTCTGTACAGAAGCAAAACCACTAAAAGTTGATCCAGTACAGTTTCCTGTCTTTTACATCCTAGAAGTTGTCCTCTTCAGAGCAAGCTTCACTGTGGCATTTAGTAATGTTTTGTTGAATGGGTTTCAGAACAGAAGTCCAAATCCTGCTTGGGTGTGCTTTCAATAGGTAGCTTTGCTTTGATAATCAGTCATACTTCTCCCCAGCAATCCCAGAAGTGCTATGTGGCATGGAAGGGAAGAGGAGGCCATCGCCTTGTCATGATCCCACTTGCCAGAGAAGAATTCCCCCCATGCAGTCATAGGATGACATCACATAGAAAAGCTCCAGATGGCCAGCCTTCCTACCTGCTCCCACTTTTAAGTCACATCACCTTGAATCACCCCTCATGGGTGCAATCATCCTAATTTCAAAGAGTGCCCTAAAAACGTTTTAGCTGTGGGCTAAGGAAGACTGATTTGTATGGATACATAGTTCTCCTCAAGATATTTGCATGATTGCAAGAGACGGTGCTCTGCTCCAACTGAAGCAGCCAAAAAGAATGGCCTAATTATTAAATAGATTCCTATAATCAGTTGATTAGAGTCCTGATTTTCATTTAGTAACCTAGTTTATACCTTTAATAAAGATATACAACTTTTCTAGAATGTATATTTATATATATTTCTATAAATATAAAACCTATGTATATATTTCTAGAAATATATATATATATACACATATATATATACATATATATATATTCAGAATTTGGAGATAATAAATATGTAATTTCATGATACAATATAAGAGAAATGCTATTTTCACTCATGACCAGGATAATAGCTCTCAGATTGGAAACACCATAGTTCAGCAGCTCATTTCTTTAACCAATTGAGAAGAAAAAGACACAGAGACAGAGAGAGACACTAATTAGGTGTTTATCAGATACCCATGCTTTGATCCAATCATACTAGCTTTCTAGTTGCAAAAGCCACTAAAGATTAATAGCAAGAAATAATAAAATGGCAAAGTGACTTCATGATCAGGGCCTGAAGCACTAAGAAGGAGGATGCTGCCTATTGAGATTGGGCCATTTAGGAACAGATCAGCTTCATGAAGAGGAAGAAAGCAAACTGTCCAATATCATAGAGGGCACCCTCAGGTTGTGGGCATACAAGCCACTGGCAAGTGGGTGGAATTCGGCAGGCAACAGGAGTCCATGCATCCCAGCATCTGGGGAAAGCATTGAGTGTGGGGATTCTTGCACAAGCTCATATACCTTGGAAAAGGGAGACTTTAAGGCAGAGTCGCATGCCCGGGGGAATCTGCAAAGCCTAAAGTAGATGCAGACTGGGAGAAACTGTGCCCTTAAGGTTTGTAGGGAAAGAACTTAAGCAAGAGAAAAACACGATCATGATTTTGTCACAAGAACTTGGATGCTATCCAGAACCTTGACTTATGGTATGCTGAGTCAGAGAGGGTATAAGTTATTCAGAGAGCATAAAGATTCTCAAATTTAGATTCAAAGACACATCACAAAGACAAGACAAAGGGCAGAGTGCCATGCAGTACACACATGGTCACAGATTTTCATTATACTCCAAAGTTATCAAGAAAACTAGGCATTCCTTTAAGCTTAGGAAAGCATGAGCTGTTTTATTGGTATGAGAAGATATGAATTATGCATGATGTAGTTTTAAAAAGAAGACTGTTTCTCCTCAGAGTATCCAGGGCTGTGTTCCCACCATTGTTTATATATACATCAAGTACAAACCTGATAGAGTAGAAAGTAAAATGCTATCAGGTTTGTATTTTGTGTGTAGATGTGTGTTGATGCATCATTTGCACACTCAGTGCCTGCAGAGGCTGGAAGAGGGAGTCAAATCCCCTGTAACTGGAATTACAGATGGCTGTGAGCTGCTATGTGGGTGCTGGGAACCAAACTTGAGACCTCTGCAAAGGCAGCAAGTGCTCTTAACCACTGAGACATTTATCCAGCTACAATTGAGGTAGTTTTAATTTGCATATTTTTAAATGTATATGGAGGAGTTTGTCTCCATTTCATGGTTTTCTACAACAAGCACACATTTCATGTACAGTAAATGTGACGTAAAAAAAGAAGGTAGCAAAGATATCAATAGGCTTTCTAATATTGTGTTATATAATAGTAAAACCTCAAACAACATTCAGAGTCCAAAGATCCTAGAGACATGAGTCATACTTCAGCTGAGATTTTCCAAACGGGAACCTTAGGCTAAGCATATCCCAACAACGTTCTACCTCTGTTTCCTGACATCATTTGGCTTACTCTTAGAAGGAAATGATCGTTTTCTTTGATATTCTTATTAAACTGACCCAATGGTACAAGCTCTTCAGCACAAAGAACCAGATTCTGTCTTCCTCTGCCATCACCAATAATATGAGGAAGTCAGGAGTGAGGATGGAAGTCGGAAGAGATACAGTGTCCATGGGCAAATACCAGAAGGAATGTGTTCATGTATTCAGGTCACACAGCAAACCAGTGCTTCGGGTGTTTGTCAGACCACTGTTAACTAATCTCCTTAGATCTAGGAAGACTGTGGTCACTGCCGAGAGTCCTGTGGGAAAGCTGCTCCTGCCCCAGGTTATGAGGACAACTTCCCCAGCTTCTGTCTGTTCTCGAGTCATTCCTCTCTCAGTTTTCCCACCATAGAGTGTCACAGAAAAGAGGCTTCAGGCTTACCTGTTCTCTCTCACCCCTTCCTGCCAAAGCGAAATGAGTCAGTTCTACCACCCTTCCCCCAAATGCTCAATTTAAATATGAGAAGTGAGACATCTCAGAAGGGTCTTAAAACAAGTGTAAATTATGAATCATTCAACATAAGAAACTCAAAGACCTTTGCTCTAAAGGCCAATTCAATAATCCAAAGCACTGCCCACTTAGAGGTCTCAAAGAAGATAAATCCAACTATCCCCAGTGGTTCTCATTTGTTCCACCAAAGTTAGGAGGAGGAATTTTATTGGCTATGTCTCATAAAATAATAGGCACTACATCCTTAGAAGTACTTGCATTTGATTCAGATCAAATGCTCCAGGGTTTGGACCAGACACCATGGCAAGGCTGTTTCCTTTTTACAGTAGCAATGATAGATAGCCATGTTGAAATCTGGGCAAAGTTTCTTAAAGTTTTTAAAAAATACATTGAAACTCAAAAGTATGTCCACATTGGTGATCACATCTGAAGCCTGGAGAACTGTGAGGCAGTCAGGAGCTGCAGCTATTTTGATTCTTTAACAAGATTGCTCTGCTGTATATATTGATTACAATTTAAGTTAAACACTTACTTATAAATTATTTTCCAGACTTGTGGCTTATAAACAGCCTTGCCTGCTCCTGCCTCAGGACCTTGACACATCTTGTCCTCTCTCTGCCTAGCTATATGTCATATTTCTATGAGTGGCTCCCTCTCATCATTAAACTGTCTTTATCACCTTCTCAGAGAGATGTCTCCTGTTCCCAGGGTCTAACATTCCAATTCTCTCTCCTTTCACCAATTCCTCTTCCACACTCTCCTGTGTTATTTTCTTCCCAGCATTTCCCACTGCTCCAAATTACCCACTGTTTGCTCACTGCCTGCCTATCTTCATCTGCAAAAATGCAACAGCAAGCACCCGGTCCCATGTGGGTCTCGCTCCTGACTCTTCCAGTAGTCACTACAACAGTGAAGGCATGTGACATTCATCCACTAAAAAAAAAGGGTAGGTGGGTGGGTGGGTGGATGGACAGGTGGACAGATGAACAAACAGATGGGTGGATAATTGCACTTACTGTTGCTTTTGGTTTAGTATCTTATTTTTCTTTTTGTGGACCATATTTTAGGTATTATACTGTTTTTTAATAACTTCCTATAAACATCCAATTGAAACAAAAATATAATGGATCAAGTTGATGTTGATTCTACACACATTTGGAAGCTTTGTATTCTGGAAATGAAATCTTATAATGAATTATGTTTAGATAGTAATCCTTAAATGTTTTTTTGAAAACCAGAACATGGATGATGTTATTTGCATACATAGAATTTATAACCTGCCTTCATCCAAAAGGGATCCAAGAAGGATTATGATAAAAAATATATATAACAGCCATAAGCAAAGCCAATAAAACAAACACCAAAATCAATGCAGAGTGAAGGGAAAATAAGAGACCAAATGACTAGGCTAATACCATGTCTATAATTGTTCATTAAACTTAACTCTGGACTTCCCAGGGGTGAAGTTAGGAATAATAGGTTCTGTAAATCTCAAATTCTTGTAATAGGAAAAATAGCAGTATGTGACAAATGACCAACCTTTCCCTTTTGTGTGTTTATTCAGTCAACAAACTTCCATTGCTTGCCCAGTAAAGCACAGTGATCAGTACCAGCAGTAGTACAAGGAAGTAAGAAGTTAAGACGTACTCTCTGCTCTTCAGTTGCTTTCAGTTCTAGGATGTGAGAGGGGAAATTAGGTGTGGATATGATCTATTTTAACGAAACACATTAATTAGAATCACATGCAAATTACTTAGAAGTAACAGAGAAGAGTAGTTTCAACAGGAGAATTTTGTGTTGGCTCTGGGTTGGGAAGGAACTCACCAGTGAAAAGAAGCCTCTAGACCATGCCTCTGCATTGGAAGGAGCATGCTGGGTTCCAGGAAGAACAATGTTCTATGACCACCAGGTGGTGGTGGTGGTGGTTTACAACTTTAATCTCAGCACTTGGGAGGCAGAGGCAGGAAGATCTCTGAGCTCAAGGCCAGCCTGGTCTACAGAAAAAGTTCCAGGACAGTCAAAGCTACACAGAGAGACCCTGTCTGAAAACAAACAAGCAAACAAAGCTGTAATCATCCTATAATAGCAAGACCTATGTGAGCATTTGCTGGGTATCTGAACACAACTTAGTATAAATGCACTGAAGCCAGTGCCTTCACTATTCCCCATTGACACAGTAAGAAATGAAGGCTCAGAGAAGGCAAACATAGATGCCCCTTCAGCTCCTCTTCAATGGATGGCATGCTGGTCCAGCTACTAAAGTGCTCTATGTCAGTAGCTCCTCCGAGGTGACTTTAGCTGCAGAAAGGCCCTCCTTCAAGGCTACACACTGACTTGGGTGACCCACATCTGACAACCTATTCATGTGACACCTTAAAGCCCAGCTCCGGCCCTTGAGCGTCTTCATGCCTCACACATTCTGCTGCTCTTCTACAGTGTAGTCTGACCTATCAATTAGCTTTTAATAAAGTATTCTTGCTACTTTAAAATAAGTAAATACATCAAGAAACCCCAGCTTGGCCCATTTTTATGGACTGTTGTAGCTCTAAAGTTTTCTTGTGCGCTTGGAAGGCATCCATGCAGATCTGTATCAAACCCAAATTCTCCTCTGCTCACTCCTTCTACTCACTCCTGTCCTTGGGGACCAATTCCAAAGACTTTCCTTCCATAACACCCTACGACCTGTAGCAGTGGTTCTCAACCTGTGGGTTGTGGTCGTATATCAGATATTTATATTACAATTCATAACAGTAGAAAATTACAATTATGAAGCAGCGATGAAATTTTATGGCCAGGGTCACCACAACATGAGGAACTGTATTAAATGGCCTTGACATTAGGAAAGTTGAGAACCACTGTTCTACAGAGTCTGCTTCCAGGTGAATCTGTAAAAGTAAAGAAGATGGAAAAGCATCATTTAGAACCCACACAACAAGACTCGAACTTAGTCCTACTCCCTGACTCTGATGCAGACACAGAGACAAACCTCTGAATTGTATGTTTGGTGCAAGCTGTGACTGCCCTTGTGTGCATCCTCAGGATATGGCCTTTCAAGAAAAAAGAAAGATGTCTTTTTGTCTTTGCATAACAGCAAATGAGTGTATCTAGAGTACGCTCTTTTAAAATTGTTATTCTTTGAGAAGCTAACACATGAACACTGTGTTTACATGATCTATCTCTATTCTCCCTCCAACTCCTCCCCAGTTCTCCACACCCTCTTAAATTCGTGGTCTCTTGTTTACTATTGACCTACTGAGTCCATTTAATGTGGTTGTATGTACATGTGCTTAGAGCTTATCTCTTAATGTTACATCTATTTCAACAATTAGAAAATGGAGAGGCATGCCACAGCACGTGTGGAACACAGAAAATACCTTGTAGGAGTTAGCTTTTGCCCTCTCCCATGTATGTACTAGGGATCAAACTTGAATATTTAGGCTTGGTAGCAAGTGTAGAGAAAATATCTTTTTAAGGCCAGTGTTTCACAGGGGACATATGTAATTGTCAGAATGATTGTGCATGGTTATAAGAGTTTTACCAACTGTTTAAAGCACCTTTAAACAGTTTAAAGCACAGTTTAAACACCTTAAAGCACAGCAAAACTTGATGCATAGCCCTGCTCTCATACATCCACAGCTTCCCTTATTGTCAGCACCCCACAAACCTCCAGATGGTGCAATTGTTATCATTAGTGAACCCACAATGACCCAGCATTTTCACCCAAAGCCCCAGTCTACATGAGAGCTCCCTCTTGGCTTGCTCATCGTTTGTGTTCGGACATGTGCATAAGGGTATTCATCTCCATTCCTCCCCATGCTTCTTTTGCCCATCACTGTGCACTGCTTTTTCCAAAGCATCACAGTTGGAGTCACACAGTGTGTACCCTTTCCATGGTGCCTTCATTCACTTACTGATGAGGAGCTCCGGTACACCTGTTAGAATAACCCAAGTTCAGAACACATGCATCGGGGAAGACTCAGTGTGATGGAAACTGGTGGAGGCAGGAAACAGAAGCCACTGTGAAGACAGTTCCACAGTGTCTTACAAGCATGAACATACACTTGCCACACAGTCCACCCATTATTGGGCTCCTTCATATTTACCCAAAGAAGCCGAAAACTAGTGTCCACACAAATGCCTGTTCTTGGATGTATAGACTTTATTCAAAATTGCCCAAACTTGGCAGCAATTAATATATCCTTCAGCGAGTGTATAAATAAATAAAATGAGGTACATTGGGATACATTGCGAATATTCAATGTATTAAAACTGAGTATTTGCCACTAAGAAGAAATGAATTAGCAAGCTATGAAAGGCACAGAAAAAATTAAATGCACATTACTAAGTGAAAGAAGCCAGTCAAAATGATTTGGAAGGAAGATGTTGCTGTGCACTGACTCCTATAATGTCTGGGTGAATTTCCCAGATTCTCTCTTCCAAGGAAAACAAAATGAGAATGGACAAAAAGTGCTAATTTTACTGCCAAGTTCATATTCCGCTTATTCAGTTAAATTAATGGCTGGCACACAAAGCCCATTTTATATCTGAAACCATTTCTACTTGAAATAACATATTTTATAATGTATTGCCTGATTGCTACTTAAATAGTAGATGACAAAGTTCATGAAAGAGAAATGCATTAAAAATGTTTAGAAAATTACAGGATTGTTTTGAAATGTTTCTAAAATGGAATGCCATTTTCAGTTTGTTTCTTGTGCTTATTTACCATAATTTTATTGTTTTGCCTTGGACAATTTCCAGACATCTTTATACATCAGTTTATTGACTCCTCCTCCCTATGTTTGAGAGATGTTCAACACTGAGAAGCAGATTTCTATTGGCTGTAAGGCTCTTAGCCATGGCCATGGAAGGCACAGTTACTTGGTCAGAGATTCAGAAGCTTCTGCTTCACATTACCTTCTGCTCAGGTAGGTGAAAGTTAAGGGCAAAGATGGCACCTCATAGTTTTCAAAACATGCTATCTGCCAGCACTACAGGTGCAGAACAAATTTATCTCCAGAAATAATAGTGCTTCTTAGTCCAGCTGTAACACACTTTGAAATGAATGTTCAGGGCCAAGTTTCAGAGCGTAAGACTAGCTTTTTAAATTCACAACATGAAATCAGGTTTTGCATTGTAAGATTTAGTTGTAATTTATAATGACTCCCTTTTATGTTAAAGAAATATTTTTTCAAAACTTTACATATAATCTAACCAACTTCTTTAACTTTTCTTGCTCGCAACTATGAAATAAAGAATTAATTCAGAACTCACAGATGCAAATAAAATTATCCACTTGTATTCCTAGGACTTTAAGAGGTCATGCCTATAGAAACTAGAGAAAATAGCATATTAAATGTAAGTTTGCTCCCTAATATGAGAAAATTTAACTTCGGTATGCAATAGATGTGACATACATGCTTCTTGGCTTTATTTATCAGCAAATAACACTTTAAATTGAGTTTTATAAAGAAAATGAAAATGTTAGTGATCATGTTTCATTTATCTCCAAAGCTACACATGCTCAAAAAGAGTAAAGAGTCTTATCTTGATTACTCAGCAGCCACAGATACACTTAATATACACCACAGATATATAGATATAGACTACCACCACCACCACCACCACCACCACCCCCAGTGGTAATCTGTGAGCACACATGGCCATCTTGAGCTCTGTCCTCAGAGAACCATCATCCAAGCCATTCTCCCTGAGAGTTCCCCCTAATACATGGGCCTGCTTTCCATCTTGCCCACACCTCTTCTCTTTGTGGGATGTAAAATACACTGCTCCAGGTGTTGAGAGGGAGGACAGGTAAACACCGTTGGGCTCATGACTGGTTCTATTCCACTTCGTAGAAATGCAAAATATGACCTCCACTGCTATGCAATGGTAAACATCTATGTTTATGGATTCCCAAGCCTGTAGTCCCCATGATACATGATACATGATATTGAAATTGATAAATCTTATCTTAACCAATTTGTATGAATCACAACTAAAGTGTCAGCAGGAACATTTTCCAGATGCAGGTGGTTTATGGAGCACCCAGGTTTGAAGAGACCATTGAGATGTAGGTGATGGGACTAGATAATGTGCATACAAGCATATTCCTTTAGTATGCTTGTTAAATTTGTGGATAATAGAGTGATATATCAGCAAACTTTTCTCAGGGCATACAACATAGCATAGGTCACAGTTCAGAAGGGTCTTACGTGTGGCACAATATGTAAAGGAGCTATTGTGATTGAATAATGTTGGATGCAATGGTTATACATGCTGAGAAAGTTTCCTTTAAGGGTGGACCATGTCCAGAGCCGTTAACACACTAAGATCATTCTAAATCAGCAGAAGGCCTATGTATGCATCGCAGTCTTTATCAAACCTATTTGACTTCCAAACGTTGTACTCCAGCACAAATCCTGGGATTACAGTCCCAAATCACAGACTTCAGTGTCACTGCCTGCATATCTACAACCTAGAAATGCATTGTTTTAAAGATATGATAAACTTCCATCTCTATCCCAACAAATTCTTTAAATTATATTTCTCACTGGTTAAAAACTAAGCTGATTAACTTGGTCAATCTACCCACATTTTTGAAATGGAAATTTTTAAAAAGTAAACATCTGCTTAGCACTTCCATATCTCCATTTCTGTGTTTTATTTTTGATGTTTTCCATAAAAAATTAATCACTTTCTGAAGTTTCATATTTTCCTATATTTTAGTGTATCTGGGTATATGTGTGGGTGAGTGTGTGAATATGTGTGAGCATATATATAAGTGTGTGTGGTGTGGGTGTTTAGGGTGTGGTGGTGTGGTGTGGGTGTTTATATAAGCATATGTGAGTATGTATGTGTATATACAGGAGTGTCAGTATGTATATAAGGGATTAGGTGTGTGTGTATGAGTTAGTGTGTATGTGATTTGTGTGAGTGCATGTATGTGTATGTATAAGTGTGTGTGTGTGTGTATGTAAGAGAGAGAGAGAGAGAGAGAGTTTATGTACGGAGTGATATGTGAATTGTATTGTGTAAGTGTATGTGTTTATGTGGGCGGTAGTGACTGTGAGTGACATGTGACTCTGTGAGTGGGTGTGTGTTTACCTGTATGTACATGAGTGTGTCCGTATATAAGAGACTGTGTAAGTGCATATGTATGTGGCTGTGTATGAGAGAGATTGTAAGAGACACACAGACTGTGTGTATGTGAGTGTGCCTCGTGTGAAGGTACGTCAGCGTGTGTGTATGAGACTGTGTGCATGCTGTGTACATACAAGTACGTTTGAGTGTGTGTGGACCGAGTCTTCCTCCGTGCACTTGAGAGGCACAGGGGCTTTTGGTTTTCAAACATGGTACACAAAGGAAAAAGCAATCTGAAAATTCAAAACAATATTAATTGGGCTTTCTACCATCCAGACACATGAATATGACCTCCCCAAGACCAATATATTCTGGAACTAATATTAAAGATGTCCATGTCTCCCTCCACCCAGATAATCCCCAGGCTCCTGCAGTGGCCTGTTCAGCACTGAGATATTACAATCCTTGGTCTGGAGTCTTTGAAAGCCTTTGTTTGGTTGACTTGCAGTTGTTTTTTTATTAAAATTTATTGTAGATTTAGCACTCTATCGTTCCCTGCACTAAAGCAGGGTTTTATCATATGGGAAAGGTTTCAGGTCATCTTATCTTGAGGGAAGGTGGAGGGGGGGGCAGTTGCAAGCCAACTTTGCCAAGTCAAGGTTGCTGGAGCCACCACTGAAGTCAAGGAACTGCACATGATAGAACCTTGCCATAAGCCTGATTCACTAAATGCTTACTTCCAGCCGCATGTTTCTATTTAAGTGACTTACCTTTAATCCTAGCACTTGGGAGTCTGAAGAAAAAGGAACAACATTGTCAGAAGTTTGAGGCCAGCCTCGGCTATAGAGTAAGACCCTTTCTCAAACACACACACACACACACACACACACACACACACACAAACTTGAAAAGCTGAGGAGAGGGAAAAAGAAAGACAAAGAAGGGATATCGAAAGAATAACATCCAATTAATATATTTATTTAATTATTCTTGTAAGGCTTTAAAAATTACAGCACTGTTCCCAATTAATTATGTTGTAACATTTTCATTGTATGTAGGGATCTTAAGTGTCCCAAATGTCCTATGTATTAAAAAGGCTTGGTGACCCAGCTTCAGTGCTATTGGAATGCGGTTGGAGATGAGGCCTGGTGAAAATATGTAAGGTTACAGGGTCATTCATTTTAAAGGGACACTGGGACCCGGGCTCCTTCCCTTTGCTCTGCTTCACAGTTAAGAGTGAAGTAGGCAGCTTTCTTCACCATTCACATGAACAAAAACAGAGTGTGCCACCACAGATCCACCTTAAAATGTGCATTGTGGAGTTTCCTTGTGGTGATGATGCTGCAGGTTGAATCCATACCCAAAGCCATAGCTAGGAAGCTCTTTTCTGCAGACTTCCACATGAAAGCCAAGTCTCTTGGCACTGTCTTCTGTCCAAAGCCCTGCAGAGTTAGGTGCTGGGGGGGGGGGGGACGGGAGGGCGGGAGCAGGGTGGGGGCAAAGAGGCGGGACTCCAACTTTATTTAGTCCTTGGAGTAGTATAAAGGATGGATTGATGGGTCTCAGTATAGAGTGTTTAAATCTGCTGTGGCTTCAAGTAGCTAAGAAATCAGCTTTAAAAACAGTGGGGTAGCTGCATCTTCTCATTAGGAAAACAAGGCAGGGCAAGGTGAGTTGGCCAATGAGCTAACTCCCTGAGAGAACCCAAGAACCCTGGCTTCCAAGGACTTTGCCACCGGTCCCTCTTACATCCTTAGCTGACCACTTTGTGTCCTTCCTGCTCAACATTTTTTTCAGTATTGGCTTGTACTTGGGAAGATTTTTAAAGGTTTTAGTTACTGATTAAGAGGACTGCTGTCTTCAGTCTCCAACTACCTGCTCTGTTCTCCCTAAGTACGGGGAAAGTCCCACAGTCTTGCAATTGCTCATGGTGAGATTCAGCTTTTGTACTTTTTAACCTGTGTTCTGCTTTATTAATGGGAACGTTCCAAACAATCTATAAAACAACTTTTTATATTTTCTTGGCTCACGGCTCCTACAGAGAGTGGCTGGTTCTTATTGTTAGCTGATGCTTTTAGAACAACCTATAACCAATATGTCTTGTGAATGTAGGAGGGTTTTATTTACCTTTGAGCATTCTGGTCATGTTTTGTTTTGTTTTTGTTTTTCTTCTGAGTCTATGCAGCCATATTTTCTCTAATAACTGGGCCACTTGTTTTTCTTCATGGAGTTATTCTCGGAGATGGTGCAGCCACCTCTGTGATGTTCAGGGTGCCCTCTGGGGTCATTTGCCAGAGGACCTCACACTTGGTGAGATGAAGGGACCACACAAGTGTTTACTCAGCAATGCATATAGACACCAACTTAAGAGGGGTGTAGCCTAACCAGAAATGGTATTTTCTTCTATTTACAGTCTAAATGTCATATCCGATCCTTACTGTACACTCATGAAAGATGTTGTCCTAAGGTTCCAGGACAAACACACAACAAATAAACCAAAGACTACTAGTTCTTGGGACTGAAAAATCTGACCCAAGTGGAGGATGGTTTTCTGAGAATACTGTAGACTCTAAGGCTGTAAACTGTTCAATGAATAAACTTTAAGGCAAGCAAGTCATCATGAATAGTAATAAAAATCAGACACAACCTACAAAGGCTCCATCTGCCCCCAGACCACTCAAAACCAAGGCACTCTGCAGAGGACCTTAGAAGCACTTCTTAATAATGTGATTTTTGAGATGGAAGAAAAAATGGTTTTTTTTTTACTTTCTTGACAATTAATTGAATCCGTTGGACTTAGGAAAAGTTTGAGTTTCACCAATGAAACTAGAATCTGTAGGAAAAAATCAAACACACATTCAACAGTGCAATACCTCTTCAAAGTAAGTAAAAGACTTTCATCCATTTGGAGCAGATTCCCAAAGACTTGATCTAGTCACAAACTAGTACATTCCTTTTAATTAACTGCTAAAATTAAAATTTATTAAATGACACTTTTGTCTTATACATGGAACCAGCCATAGATACAGAGTGATCATAGCCCATAATCGTGGGGTTTTATAACCTAGATCATTTCTTCATTTTAAAAGATAATTTAGTTTATAATGCCAAATGTTTAATTATCAATTTAAAGATAATCAGCAATTTAAATTTCCTGTTATATAGAAAGTATTTTATGTAGATTACTGCCGATCAGTGGCTTCCTTGCTGCGAGACTCTGCAGATGATCTCCATAAAGTCACAATGGAGTTGAGAATGTAGGCATTCCACTTTCAGAGCCGAGAGACCCCACCCATGAGCCAGCACACAGTTCATATGTGTGCCTCTGAATCTATGGTTCCTACCTTTGTTTCCTGACTTTAAACCAAGCTAAGAACTATTCCAGATCTGTCTCCTGCCCCAGCTATGCTCTGGAAATGCATGGGCTTTCTGATGCCACAGTTATGTATTTAGTCTCTCGTCTACTGTAGTTGTCTGTCTTTTCCCACCAGCGTAGTCAATCTAGGACTGAGTTCCTATGAATTGTGGGAAAGTTTTTCCAGTAGCTTCTATCACTCCATGCTCCTCCAAATACCAAAGTGCCACACTAATGGTCCCACATACAAAGTTCTATTCCTCAACTCTGCATCTTTGGCTGAAGATTTCCAGGGATGAAACACCTTTTCCTCTTTTGTTTCCTCCTCCTTGACAATCAATTCCTAGTGTTCTTCCAAGACTCAGTTCAAGAGTCCTCTCCAAGAAGTCCCCATTTTCCTCAGCCAGAATAATGCCCCTTGTCAGTATTTCTTGCTCCTTTTTCTTATAGTCCTGTCTGTGTTGGTAGAAAGGGCCTGGAAGGGCCCAGAAAGACCAAGAAGGTCCTATAGGCAAATGCTCTTGTCTCTTTGACGTCTTTATCCTTGAGCCCTGATATAGAGCCTGTACCACTGTTGCCTGAAGAATCTAATGAATGACATGCCTATGAAGCTTCATAAAGGCAGAAACTGTTCCTGGCTTCCTATTGGTCCCTCTTTCTTTCTTGTCTTTCCTATGTACTACATAGCACCTATGGTCTCTTGTAAGGACTCAACAAGTGTTGGGAACACACACACACACATATATATACATATATACATATATATATATATACACATATATACATATATATATATATATATATATATATACACATATATATATATATGTATCTTGGGCAAATAAAGAGTACAATAAATTTTTCCATGGCTAGAGACTGGAACAATACTAGTTACTGTACCATGGCAACAATTTATTCTGTTTTTAAAAAGTATCTCTTTTTAAAGGTATTTTTCCTTTTATCATCACAAAAGTATTCCCAATTATTTGTTTAAGGTGAATGAGAAAATAAGAAATACAGGATGAGTGATTCTGTAATATCAACAAATTCACCTAACTAATGTGCCATGACAAGAGGCAATTGGTAAAAGCAGCACTTTGTATGTAAGTAAGAAAATAGCATGAAGCTCCATAAAAAGATGGATTTTCAGGTTATTAGATGGAAGACCAGAAAGAAAAGGAAATGAGATGTGTAGGTTTGCAGTAACATTGTATTTGTCTGCATAGCACTTTGATAAAATCTGATTTAGGGTTGGTGTGTTCGCATGGTGTGTGACCTCTAAAATGACTGAATTGTTTGGAGGTGAAAGCCTGCCTGCTTCTTGCCTCAACACTGGGATTAACTATAAAATTAACAGAGAAGCACATGACTTTGCAGAGATTTCTAATCGCTTGCCACATAATTACAGCGTGTCAGCATGACTCAGTGCCTTCTTCATCAGTGTCTTCATGACTTAGACTCAAGAGTCCGTACAGCACCTAGCTGTCTGCCCAGTTTGATTCTAGAACACTCGGTAAGATGCCCACGTTCTTTCTGGGAGAGCCTCCTCTGTCCATCTTCAGTGATGTCCAGCTTTTGTAAAGTCAACTATACAGAGCCTCACTTTTGACTCACTGACTGCTGTGAAGCCACAAACTATTTTTATGCCCAAGTGGCATGACACCCCATAAAGCCCATCACAGCTCAAGGCTATCCACCAAACCACAAAGAAAGAAAGAAAGAAAGAAAGAAAGAAAGAAAGAAAGAAAGAAAGAAAGAAAGAAAGAAAGAAAGAAAGAAAGAAAGAAAGGAGGGAGGGAGGGAGGGAGGGAGGGAGGGAGGGAGGGAGGGAGGGAGGGAGGGAGGGAGGGAGGGAGGAAGGAAGGAAGAGGTAGGTAGGGGGAGAGAGAACAAACAAATGAAAGAGGGAAGGAAAAAAGTAAGGAAGAGAGAGAGAGAGAGAGAGAAATCCAAAAGGCCACATTTGCTACTACCTTAACTTTCAGTGCCTCAAATAGAGTCAGGAGTAGCCTACTGAAAGGCATACATTTTCAGAGCTGTGTTATTGAGCCATTTTACCACCCACCATGCAAATATTAAAAAGTGTACCTGGACATCAAGGTCAATTACTGACTGTACCTGTGTGATGCAATCAAGAAACACAATAAGCAGAAATGGATGAGCTCGCTGCCCACATAACACAGCATGCTGTTTTACAGTTAAGTTCCTGCATAATTGAAAGGACTACCTTCTACAATAACAATACAAGGGATAACAATACAAAGTATTATACAGTAAACGCATAAATCATCAGCACAGCCAATTGTTATTGTTGTGAAATATTATATGCTCATGTAAGTGATATATGTTCTTATTGTTCTTATGATTGGTACATTCGCTAATACCAACACAAAATATAAGTAATGTATTGTGATGTGGCAATATGGCAACTCCAGCATCACTAAGCAATAGGAATACATCACCTCCATTGTGGTCTTATACGACCACGACTCCATATGCAATCCATCATTAACTGAAATATCATTATGAACCCCACGACTGTAATCTCAAATCAAGACTAAGCCCTCTGTCCAGTCCTCTACACCATATCTATACCTTCAGTGTCTAAGAGATCCCATAGGGCTTTTCATCTAAGATGTCCAAAGAAAAGATACATCTTCGTCTTTACATGCCATCATCATTGAATTTTCCCATCCTGGAGTATGACTGACTATGGTCAGAAAGATCATTCAAGGCCATTATAGCCTTGTAGGTATGTGCCTGTATAGCTACATTTCTTGATCCTAATTTACCTGATGAATTACTACCCAGGGACTAAGAAGTTTCTGGCCTTTCACCCCACAGCTAAAGCTTAGGTTTATTGATGTAATGTGAAGTCAGAGAGTTTAGAGTATTTTTAAAAGGAAAAATGTAAATACACTCCTTTTTGTAAAGATTGAAGGATTCACTTCCCACAAAAGTCTTGTACCTGAGGAAGATTTTTTTTCATACACTCATTTGCATACTAATTCAATAAACATCTATCCAGGGCCTCTGAGTGTCTTTCATTGGGAATGAAACTGAAAATACAGCCATGAACCAAAATGTGCTAGAAGGTGTTTAGAGAGGGAAAGAAAGAGAACAGTCAAATCATTAAATAGCTTTTGCTGAGTCTTGCGAAGTGAGAGGAGAGCTGAAGAGACAACAGAAAGGTGAGTTTGTTGTTCTTCTCATTGCTGTGGAAATGTGCCCAACACAAGCATCTTCAGGAAGAAAGGCTTTAGACTCTGCTCTAGCTCACAGTTTGAGGATGCAGCCCATTGTGGTGGAGACGACATGGTAGCAGGAGCATGATAGCTAGTCACATTGAGTCTGCAGTCAAAATGCAGGGAGATACAAGCCTGAGCTCAGAGGCCTCTTTCCTTTGACCCTTATCAGTCCAGGACTCATTTCTAGCCCATGGGAAGGATGGTACCACCCACATTCAGGATTCCCTTCTCTGTTAAACCTTTCTGGAAACGTCCTCACAGAAACTCCCAGAAGTGTATTTCCATGGCGATCCTAAATCCAGTCAAGTATCACAAAAGATACTTTTAAGAACTTTTATTGTGGGGAAAATACAGCTACATGTAAGAGCAGGAAAGACTGTGAGCCAAGTCAGTTTGCCACCAGTGTCTTCAAGCACCTACCTGGGGCCTATCTTCTGTACCCACCACCCTTCCATCCTGGATTATTTTTTCAATAAATCTGGGCATTGTTTCATTTCCTGCTGATGACTTTAGCATGACTCTTTACTAGTAAGAAGAAGTGCAGCTTAAGTAACTGTAATTAAGGAAAGTGTCTCTAAAGAGTGCTCAGGAAAAATGAAGTGTGTGAACAGCAAGGAAAGGCACCAAAATGTAAACCCTTTGAACAGGTTAAAATCTGAAAAGTGGCCAATCAGCTACCCAGGATACTGCAACTGTGTGAAGGGACTTAGTCCTAAAACATTGTATGCCTGTAAGGGGATGGATACAATTATTATAGTAAGACTTACACGGGACTTACTACCAGGAACTCTTCTAATACGATTCATGAACTGGTTCACAGAAATGGTTAGTTTTTGTTGTTTTGTTTCATGGTTTGGCATACATGTGGTGCTAAGATTTGAATCCAGGACTTCATGTATGCCAAGTACACGCTCTACCACTAGACTGCACTATCAGCCTTGAGTCATGTATCTTTTTCACTAAAGTTAGAAAGACTGAGACACAGCTACCTAAGAGCAGCTCCAGAGTTCAGTTCCCGAATCTAGGCTCCCAGTCATTGCACTATACCACTCTCCTTTAAGGCACAGAATGGCCCATTAATTGCCAGTCACATTTCTGTACAATTCTGAACAGGTCCAGGTACACAGATCACAGCTGCTAAGTTGTCTTGGAATCCACCCCATCTACTCTCACTGCCTCCACTCTATATCATCACCCCTCCGAGATTGGAGGGCAATGACTGGGTGGCTTATCTTTTCTTACATCACTTCTTTTACTACCAAGTTTCTTCCTGTTTGAATATAAGCCCCACTAGATAGGTAACATGTCAGTCTGTCATCCGTTGCCATACTGTGCCCTAATGTATTGGGTACTGAGTAGGTGCTTGGGGGATGAAGAAATTAATAAGCAAAAGGTTATGTGTGATGTCTGTAACTATAGAATACACATGATTGTTCAAAAAGACAATTATTTATTTACTTATATTTCTGCCAGGCAACGTATTCGACTGTTTTCCCTACACCAAGCAATTCTCCAATTCTCTGTGAACACCAACCACAGATCCAACTGTTTAATTCAATTTTGAGGCTAAGTAGCTCGACTTACTGAAGGCCTCACAAGTAAAAGACATATAACCACACAAGATCAATCCACCCCAACACACATCCATGTTAAATATGTCAACTGTAAGTATTGAATCCCTAGGATGTCCTGGCCTCTGTCTACTTTGGCTATAACTCATGGGTTCTCATCAGTTCCTCTTCCTGTACATTAATTTGGTATTGTAACTCACAGAACACAGGGAAATATGTTTATTATTTTGTTATGCAGGGTATTAAAAATGATACAAATGAAGAACTAAATCAGTGGTTCCCAACCTGAGAGCCATGACCCCTTTGGGGGCCACGTATCAGATACACTATATATCAGATATTTATATTATGATTCATAACAGTAGCAAAATTACAGTTATGAAGTAGCAACAAGATAATGTTATGGTTGGGGGTCAGCACAACATGAGAAACTACATTAAGGGTCACAGCATTAGGAAGGTTGAGAACCACTGCTCTAGATGGGGGATACACAGGGCCAGATCCAGAGGGTCCTGAGTGCAGGACCTTCTGTTTCTAGATGGTTTGGAGCACAGTACCTTCCTTCACAGCACAGGAACTCTCCAATATCAATTATACACAATGTCTAAACCTCTGAAATCAATGGGAACTTTCTTGGGCCCTCTTCAATCTCTGGGGGAGTGGGGGAGAGTTAGTGAACTTAAATTTCTAAGCCTCGGCCAGTTTAGCTCGATGGTTCTTCTGGCAACTAGCCTCCAACATCCAGAACAGGCTCAAGTGAGGTATATGGGGCTCATAAGTAATATTCAGCTGCTTGCCTACTCTAGCACTCAGAAATTCCAAGGACCTAAGAGCTCTATGATAATTAAAGGGGATGAGAACCATAGTGTATTTATTATGTCACAAAATCTCTAATGAGATCGATTGTAATTCCACTTCTCCCCAACGCTCTGCTTTAGTAACTATCACATGCCAAGGGCTTCCTTGGGCAATAGAATCCATTTTATGTCCTGAGCCCAGAGCCATCCACACCTGGAGGGCTCCAGGCCTCAGTTACCCATAGGTTGCTGGGTGATGATGATTGTCAGATGTGAAAGACGAAGTTTGAGCTTCCTCGTGTTGGGGCAGGACATGTCTGAGGCCCCACTCACACTCTAGAACCGTGCGGGATCCAGGTTCTCTTCTTCCTGGCCTGTTGCTAGAGAATCCAACAAACACATTGCTTTGTTTTCTAAAAATCCTCTTCAGCAATATGGCTGTGTGTTAAAAAATAAGATGTTTTCCTTGACAGTTTACCATTAAAAAAAAAGATTAATTCCAAAAGTATAGAGAAATTGGTGTGACTTTATATTAATGAACCAAAGTGTTTTAGGATACTGAAGTTCCTCAGATCACCTCATCCTTAAAGATCACTGGAGACCTTTGTTTCACAGATTCTGAACTTACAGCATTTAACACAGAGTCATCTCCTGCAATATAGCAGAAAGACAGAGTGCTGAGAATCAGCTCAGTTTTAAACACTAGAAACTGTTTTCCAACTGTTCTAAGAGTCTCACACACAGTGATAATCACAGAAGGGGAAGAGCCTCCCAGCACAAACCACACGTGAAGCAGCTCATTAAGAGGCTCAGAGCCAGTCAGCCAACATGTCTCTTCCCTTCATCATCCAATGGAAATGTTGAGGAGCAGAAGTGACAGTTTGGTTAAAGAGTCTCAAAGACACAACCGACAAGCTTCTCTCCCACCTACTGGTAGAAGGAAAGCCAAGGTCCTAATGTATGCAAATGAACTAAAAACTGCACTGTTTCTAGATATCCTTTTGAGAGTCGCTGGCCCTTAAATGAAGAGTCAGTTGTGCACTCCTCAATGTCCTCATTTAAAATGAAATGGGATCACACACCTAGACGCTAAACTAAAAACTTAGTAGCAAAAAAAACTGCTCCTAAACCCATGCTCTGTAAAATCCACGTGGCTCATAGAAAATAAGAGAACCATAGATCTCCTGCAATTATGCACCAGGGAGGCTTTGAACCTGTGCACCCAGAACGCCCTCTTAGGAAATAGGCATAAACATTGAATATCATCATGTCACAGCCAAACTGCCTCATTGTGCTGTTCTATTTATATAAATGAGTTTTACTATTGTAATTTAATCAGCAAGGTTTCTTTTAAAATGTTATGACTGCCAATATCCAACTTCAAGAAACATGAATCTTTTACCACCATGCAGGATAGGAGTCTCTCAGAAAAACACTTCGAACAAAGCGTTGCTCTGTCCTGTGGTGGTATCTGTGATGGGGACATCTGTAGATGATGTACATAACACCCCTGAAGGCTGCTCTTTGAAAGACTTTGTTGATTTTTTATCATAATTTAATGTTCATAGATGGCAAAGAAATTCACAAAGCATAGATTTGGATAGGTGGACTTATTCTCCTGAGATCAGCACCCAATAGCCACACTGATAGATGAACACAGAAATAATTACAGGTAGAGGCAAGGAGGATCAGGAATTCAAGGTAGTCGTTGGATACGTGAAACATTTGAGGCCATTGTGGTTTACATGAAACCCTTCAGACACAGAGAGAGTAGGGAGGGAGGGATGGAGGGAGGGAAGGAGGAAGAGAGGGAGAGAGAGAGAAAGATCATTGTAAGCACCAAGGGCTATTTTCTCTAAATCTTTTTTATTGCATGCCTTCACTATCAAATAAGCAACTGTAAAATAAACTACTTCACACTGTTTTGACATGAGTCGGGAATTAAATTGTAAAATGAGCACTTGAAGAGAATTTAAAAATATTATAAACTGAGTCTAAGGATACCGCGCAATAAAGAAAGTCATGTCTTCTCTGACTTCTCTGTCACTCTGAACCACTGCCGGTTACAGAATTAAAGCACAGCTGTCTCTACTGACACACAGGTCCTCTCTAATGGGGCAGACGTGAGACAAATAGGTAACAACTGCTTCACATTCTTTTTTGTTTTGCATACCTCCTGTAATATGTGTCTAATTTTTTATTTGTTTTATATACCTTGTACTCATCTTCTTTTCAATTACAGAACTCTAGTTACCATGTCAGTTAGCTAGTAGCTTTCCTAAGCTACCTTTTAAAAATAGCAGAGCCAGACCTGGCGATTCACATCTATAACCACAGCACTGGGGAGGCTAAGGCAGGATAATCTCACGTTGGAGGCCGTCCTGGGTTACAGGGGAAGACCTTGCCAAAAATAATCAAGCAGAAAAATCTAAAGAAACTGTATGTAAAAGCAGGACAATTGTCATATTATTTCTAAGGTAAGGAGGTTCTGTGCAGTGTGCTCGGTGAGAGTATTAGTCAGTACGTGTTAAGAACATGAGCTATGATTGTATACCTAACTTTTACCTGCACACTTTCATTTGACTCCCATTGTATTCTCATGAATGCTGTCATTTTCCCACCTATTTTATCCAGGAAAAAATGGGTTGAGTTTTTTTGCATCTACTGAGCTCATCTGATTTGCAGCCTGACTCTCCTGTTTGAGCAGGGAAAAGGTGGGGGTTGGTGTCCTCTGTCAGAGGTACACAACTATATTTAAACTTATTATGATATTTTATTCTGTAAAATTCTAGAAAAGGAACTGTCTTCCAAAATGGGCATTTCGGTAAGTAGATTAGACCAGCTATAGATTCTGTAGCCACGCTTGATGTGCTCAGGATATAACGTCAAAACTCTCATCGGCTACAAACCCTTACTCTGCAGCCTCCTATATTATAAGAACACACTAGAATCGCCACATCTTGAACTGATCTGTTGAAAACATACCATGTAATGCAGTCAGATTCTTCCGGGCTTTCCTGGTAGGCACGGGCAATGAAAGATATGAAGGCATAAACTTGGCAGCCATCTCCAAACGCCCAGTTGGCCTTAGACAGTGCTATGCTCATTATATGCATTTATTGTACACGGGCTCACAGCTGTCCAAATCTAGCCCCAGTCTCCAATCAGGAAGAAATAGTGATCGGAGCACTGCTAATGCGACATGACTGTGGACAGCACAGAGCGACATGGCCGGAGGTGACGGCCATTCCCACCCCACCCCCTGCCACTTATCTTAATGGCAGTGCATCCCTGCCCGATAGAAGAGCCAGGAAGTATTTCCTGAAGCTGTGTCCACTATGATCACTATCCAGGTTGCCCTTACACTGGCTTGTACCACAGCAGCCACATGGAGTATGTACATTCTAGCTGCAGAGCAACGCCTGCCAGACTTCTCCATAGAACAAGGTACTATCCACAAAGGCAAAGCAGGAAGCTATCTGGACAGGAAATAAGAGTCATCCAAGGCCAGGAGGATATAGCTCAGTGGGGAAGCCCTTGTCTAGAGTAGACAAGGCCCTGGGTTGGCTCTGCAAAACAGAATAACAAAAAAAGTCATCCAAGTTGGCATTCTCTTCTTTAAAGTGGAAAGGTAATGCATGCAAGCACCCACACTCATATGTGTACACACACATGACATAAGGGGACAGGGAAATCATAGGACCAGGCTACAGAGGAAAAAACATAAATAAAAAAACCTTTTGTGGTAGTTGAGGTAGTTGAGCAGTCTTCTAAAATACCCATTACCCGTTTCTAACCCTTAAACAGAAGACTCAGAAGTCTTTTCAAGTAATTGTTTTTGCTTTATATTCAAAATGAGTTTTTGTGCAGTATCTGATTTTGCAGCAAGTACAGTTGACTACTGCTGAATAATACATCAGTATTTTAGACAGAGAGTTCTCAGTTTCCATTACTGTGCTATACCTAGAAAGTCAGTTCATCATTTTCTAAGTGATATCTTGGTTGACCTAGAAGATATCAAAGAAGTGTTATACGATCTTCATTAAATAGGACTAACAGCTTGTCTTCCTCAGACAATGTTGACTATGTATAAACTTAAAGTTTTCACTCACAATTGTAGACAAAACTGTCCTTTCAAAACTAAAACCAAATTGCACATAAATTAATCATTCTTTAGGGGTTAAATTTGTCTTAGGACTCCAGGAATTTTCTTATGATTTCAGCTTCATGTATAAAAACAATGTAAGCCAAGTCTTCTCAAACGAGCTCAGAATGGAATGCCAGTGTGCACTGTCTGTGCTGGGTGCTAAAGGGCTCTACGCCCCAAGAACACAATGTGGACCATCCATTCTGGGCATTCAAACTAAAGCAAGGAGTGTTTTCTCTTAACACACCCCTCTTCTCAGCCAGAGTCACTCACTCTATAGACCTATGCCAAACACCAAGGTCAAGCTACTAATCTGTGATAAGACAGGATTTCTCACTAGGCCAAAGAATGAGACTTAAAATAGTCATCTTTTTCTTAGGAAAGAGATAATGACAAAAGACAAAGTAGTGAGTTTAAAGTGGACTTTTCTTTCTAAAACAATGTGCCTTGTCAATGAGATTTTTGGTATAAGAGAAAATAAGGATATACATTAAAATCCCTTACCACCCCCATTATTATTTCTTTCCTCATTAGAGAAGTAAATTCTGGAATGGAAATTGCAAACTCCGTGTCTAAGACACTGACGGATTGTTCAGCAATGAAGATGATGCAAACTGTGGGAAAATTCCAAAGCAATAAAGACACAAAATATTTTCTGAAAGGAAAAGAAAGAAAAAGAAGAAAAGAAGAAAGGGGAGAACAGAGAGAGCAGAAAAGAATAAAGAATGTTTAAAAAGTAGAAAGAACATTTACAAATAATACTAATAAAAGAGGAGCTCTAGACGAGCCAGGACTTGGGCTAAGTACGACTAATTCTTCTCCCCCAGGTCCTAGCCTTGGCAGGTCTCTGCTAAAATGCAGGAGCTGCATGGATGTGGAACGTGGTGATGGAAAATGCATTACTATACACAGTTATTGAAGTTGAGAGAAACTATACAGAGGGGGAAAAATAACACCCTAGAATAAATACAAATGAAATTCATGTATCAAAACCAATACTGTGAAAATAGTTTAAATGTTTCTTGAATTTATATCTAGTCATTAACCTAAATGCAGATTTCAGTTCATGCCACCCTTCTGCCTCATGGTCAGAAGGCCTGAAAACCTGCCGTGTGGAAAATTGGCAGGAGAAAGAATATTGAATTGGTCTCCACGGGAAAAACAGAATTTGGCAGCCATAGCCACCTCCCTGTGCTGGTCTCTCTCCCTTCTGCTTATTCCTTCCTGTTACATGTTTGTTGTAGGAAAGAGGCCACATGTTAAGTAAAACAGGAAGTAATTGTCAACCTGACCATTCACCAGTGACTATGAATCTCTCCACAAAATAAGCCCCAAGTGTTCCCATCACAGACCCACTCCCTCTCTGAGGGCATGGGAGCTGGACTGTCATGTCACCGATTTTGGTTGCTTCGAACCTTGGAAATGAAAGTAAGGTGTGAAACCTGCTCCTCGCAAATGCCCCTGAAAGAAGCTGTGATTCATACGTGGGAATGATAAATCTACACAGAAACCCTGTGGACATCAATTTCTTCCACCCATCCTGCTTCACATGACGATTTCAAGGATGGCTGACATTTCCTTAGAATTTTATTCTGTGATTTCCCCCCAAATTCAGGCTCTTTCCCTAGGCTGTCCCTCAGCTGACCCCCTCTCCCTACCTTGTCCCTGACTTCCTATAGTCAGTTTTCAAAGAAATCTCTTACTGGGACCCTGCAGTGGGCTCGGGGCCTTTGCATGAGCACGCTGGAGGGAATGTTGTGTCGCTGTGTGGTTACCCTGCCACGTGGTGATTTTTCACCCTGATCTTTTCTTTCTTTGCAGCTGGTTAATAATCCTCTAGCAAGTCAGGCCGCCGCTGCTGCAGCAGCCATGGGCTCCATAGCAAGCTCACAGGCCTTTGGCAATGCCCTCTCCAGCCTTCAGGGGGTCACAGGTCAACTAGTTACTAATGCTCAAGGACAGGTGAGTGGGAGATGGGAGGAAGAGTGAATTTTTATGGCAGATTGAACTCGGAAAGGAAATGAATTTCTTTTGCATGACAGTGATATGTAGCTGCATCTATTTGAGGCAAATAAATAATGTTTACTAGCAATGTCAAGAATAGGAGATGGGTGGGGAAGTGTTTCTATATTTTAGAGGTGAGATTTTTCTTTCTTTCCCCTAAAATGTCAAGGTTTTATGTTGTTTTGTTTTGTGAGATGACTAGTATTATGGCCTGAGTTAAAGAATTTCCCTCTTTCTCACTATTGGGACATTCTCTGAAATAAACAATCAAAAACTAAATTTTTCAAAGAAAACCTTGCTTTGCTTTTTTATTTTTCACTTACATTTTTTTTGACGTTAATGGGAGAAACTAGTGTCTTTTGCTGGTTGTTCTGATATATCTGAACTAACTTCAGTAAAGTAATATTCTGTATGTGTGAGAAGCTAATGCAAAGTCATATGGAAGCAACAACAAAAAATGGGGGGGGGGGGAGTAGTTAGAAGCCAGCTGCCTCCAGCCCCTGGCACTCTGCGGATTTCCGGGGCTCGGAACAGCTCTTGCATGCCCGTTGATGATCACTAATCTGTCAGGTTCACTAAGCCTTCCCCATGTCACGGAGAGCACTTGTTCTCCTACAAGGCTCATGTGTCCATGCCATGTTCACATATGACAGAACTTCAGTGATCAGTAACCCTAAAAGCTGCATTAAAATGCAAGGCAGAGTTAAAGCTGGTGATGGCAGGGTGCCCTCCAATGGGAAGCCAGAGCCCAGTCTGGGTGATTAGGGACCTCAGTTTCCAGCAGGGCTGTTTATGAACATGAAACACGGGGAGAGCATCATTTCTGTACCGGACAGTGTGTTTACATAACTACCTGCTACATACAGCTGCTCTGCAAAAGCAGGAATCTCAATGTCTTAAACTCTTGTTTGCTTTTTATTTTACCTAAAGATCAAACAAAGATGCATTATAAGCTAAACCATCTCTACCTACAGCCCAGGGAAAGAAAAAGCTGACCTTGTTATATTTCCTGGGCGGGTGTAGGATTGTCCCATCAGAGGCCCGAGGGCTGAACGATGGAGCTTGTCAAAGAGAGGCCCCGTGTAATGAATCATCTTATCACAGGTGCACACCACACATATTAAAGGAGGGTTGTATGAACACTGTGCCCTCTACAGTAACCTTTCAATGTCTGCTTTAACCCTTGTTCCAATTCCTTTTCATCAAAGGATCATTTTATGCAGCCAGTTCTAACTGGAGGCTCTCAAAAGCATATTAAGATTTCTGGAAGGTTTGTGGGTACTAGGGTGGAAGAAAAGTTGTTTAATATCTATAACTCACACATGCTTCAGGTCATGCTGGAAGCAGCTTCCTAGAGCTAAACCCAGAAATAAAGCAACCTCAAGATCTAAATTTTAAGAATTGAAGAGCAAAACCAAATCTATCTACAGAGAGGCATTTCCCTCTGATTTTTCTGTTCCGCCATCCAAGTGAATGTCCTATTATGCTCCTTACAAGAGAAATGCTTTAAGGCTTGCAATGGACTACTTGGTGCTTTCTTTTCAAATGCTTTGGTAGCTGAGTAGCCAGTGGAAACTTCTTAGGGACCAGAATTTCCACCTTTGTCACCCTGGAATCTCTGTCGCAGTGAGCAAGAAAACCGAGTTAAATAATCATAGGGTTATGGAGACAGTGAATCAGAGTTAGTTATATAGTGTCTTTTATTGTAACTTTACAAGTTGTGTAAGGGTAGTTTATTTATATTTATAGTAAACATATATCCTAAAGTAAACATCTACTACCTTAAAAGGGAGCAAAAATCATTTGATATGTGTGATTTTTGTCTTGAGTTAATATGATAGAAAAGAAAACTATTGGAACTGGGTTAGTACAATTCACCTTCATTAACATACCCTGCCACCTAAGACTGCTGCACTCAGTCCATTTTAGCTTCTTAGAAGTCTCCACAGAGATTTCCCAAGGAGACGTGAAAACTCTGAATACTTAGAAGCTCCCTTATTGGAGTTCTTGGCACCTGTCCTTTTTTGTATTTAGAAGGGTATCCAAGAGTAATGACATTAATGCTAAAGTTAAACCTAAGTTTGAGAAGCAGGACTTATTGATAGTTACACGGACAGATGAAAAAGTTTGTTCCACACAGAAACCATCAAGGAGGGGCATTGTCACCCAAAGTGTTTATCCTTGTCTTCACTTCCTAAGATCCTTTCTATACCCTATGGACCAAAGACAGGATTTAAGAGACCTAAATGAGCCTTCAAGCCTACACAGGGTTAATTTTAGGTACCAATTCTATCTGGTTTCCAAGGCTTAGCTTACCCAAGCCTACTCATGACCTTCAAGGAGTCACCTGCTGCAGGCCACACTTGTGCCTGCAGGATCAGCCTCTTCTCTATACCTAACCTTTCTTCAGATTCTTGGCCTTTGAGTCTCAACACAAGAAACCTCAGCACCTAGGTCTTGCTGCCTTGGATGTGTTGAAGAATAACCTTTTCTGTCCTTTTGTCCCCACCCCCATCCCAGCCTCTAATCATAACAAATAAGAGAAAATGCTCCTCCATTTTCATACTTTTCTTACTTTGCCCTAACTTAACTATTAATTCAAAGGACAGAGAGTGATCACTAGAGTTGTCAATTTAACAGACACAGCCATCTAAAATCACAAAGTACCTGTGCCACCCAGGGATACTAAAGGGTTTTGAACTTTTCTTTTAGGCGAAAAGGTACCTAGTAACCAATAAGCAGAACATTGACATTGGCTGCTGCCCTGCCAAGATCATTATTGTTCTCTTTACTTCCTGGATCACATACTTGTGCAAGGAGAAAAAGAATAAGTCGAAGGTGATGGATTTAATTCCAAATATGGTCTGAGCCAATTCTCAAACCCTCTGAGCCTCCCTTTTTCTAATTATACTATCTGGACAATAGAATCTAGGCAAGCGCTAGACTAGGAAGATAGCTAGCTCATCGGTAAAGTGATCACCATTCAAGAATGAGGACCTGAATTTGCTCTCCAGGATCCATGTTAAATCTGGGTGTGACAGCACCTTTGTAATCCCAGCACTGAAGAGGTGGAGACCTGAGTTTCCCTGGCTGGCTCCTGGACAGCCTAACTTAATAATCACTGAACCCTGTCTCACAGTGAGACAGCTTGTCTCAAAAAGCAAGTAGACAGCTCCTGATGAATGACACCCAACGTTGGCTTCTGGATTCTATACACACACACACATACATACATACACACACACACACACACACAAACACATGCACACCCACCCCATAGTCCCTTGGTTATGAGAATTGACTGAAATCATGTCTTAAAAATACCTCCCGGGAGCTTGAGCACATAACTAAACACTTATTGAACGATGTCACAAGTACCGTCACCATTGTTTTCACGATTTTTATTTGGATGCTCAGCAAGAGGCAGTAGTATGGTGTACAGGCAGACAGGAAGGGATCTGCAGCCAGGCTGCCGTTCGTTAGCTAGGAAGCCTCAACGGATCCCTTTATTCTCTTTGTGCCATGATTTCTCTCTGAAAAGTGGGAGAATACTGGCATTGTTTCATTGGCTTAAAGTGCTTAGAATGAGGTTGATCACATAGTCATATCAGAGCTAATGGTCAGTAAACGCTGTCTGTTAATCAAGATGAACATTTTCCTTTGGTGCATGGATGAAGCTTTTGTGTGAATCTCAACAGTGGGATGTTAAGTCATCTTACAGCACCTCAACCTTTCTCAGAACAGTGTACCAGAGGGTGGAGAGCAAAGGTTCCCATGTGTGCTCCTAATAGTGTTTTGAGAAGTTGGCAAGTAGATTTATCATCAATTTGTTCAGCTACAAAACTGCTTCCCTTGTGTCTTTGGCAATATCTCCTATTGGCATTATTACAGAGAAGTAAAACCAAATGAAATTTTGCTTTATTCTGAGGTTAAGGAAAGCATTTTACATTTTAACTGAAACTCATGGCTGTTTCTTGATGAAATCAGGTCCTCCACCACTCTAAAGCTTTGAGAGGTGAATGCTAGTGAACTCAGACACCCATCTTTGTTCTTTAAAGAGCCGAGCATGTAAAACACAAAGACAACTAAACAATGTTACCTTTTTTTAAAAGTAGGGTTACTCCTGCCTCCAACTCCCAAGTGCTGAGATTACAGGTTTATGTGACCACACCTGGTGAACTTTTCCCATAGTTTTTAAAAAGAACAAAAAAGGGTACCCACAAGTTACTCAGGAATCTGTAAGCTTCTATACAACGAAAGGATAGAAACAAAACTTGCTTGGTATAAAAAGAATTTCTATGCTCTATGTGGGCTAAAGGCTGCCTCCTAATGATCGTGACCGGAAGGAGTGCAGCACAAAGGGCAAGCCTCACTGAGTGAAACATTGTGGGGCCAGCTTCATGTCAAGCCCTATGGTAGATGGGGAGGCAAGAGTACTTCTGACAGTGTGCTTAGACCCCAGCAGGAAGTCCCCCCACAGTTTAGCTCTCTAAAGAGGTTCAGCTGAAGAACTGCACTCCATGTGAGGTCCTCTGAATTATAATCACAAGCTGAATGACATCTCCAGGGCAGTAGCATATTGAAAACCTAAGTTTGTATTGAAACATAAGCATTCCTATTCATCAACAGAGTGGTCTCATATAAGCTATATATTTTCTGGATTTCTTTTCCAACAGTAAAAGAAAGATAAGGTATTTAATAAATTACAGCTATTCCTTTCAATCAAAACCCAGAAACTGACCCTATATAGGTTGCAGAGGTGAATATTAGCACATAATTTAAATGGAAAGATGAGACTCCCTAAGATCAACTCATTAAAGTTATAATAAATGCTAATCTCAGCCACAAGGTTAAGAGATAAGTAAATTCGATAGCTGTCTGTTGGTCCTCTGTGGAATCTTCTGCGATCTGTCTAAAGTACTTTCAGTGCTATAACTATGTTTTCCAGTCCTGTAGAAAAGGAAGAAATAGCGTGTGGTTCTGATTATGAGTAAGCTTCAGGGCCCATTAGAACCAGGCAAGCCAGTGATGGGGTATCTGGGGCACCCCATATAGCGTCTTTTACTTCATCTTTTGTAGTGAAACACACAAAACACATAGAAAAATAACTTTTCCAAAACAGCACAAACACCTTTACATTTTCCATACCAGCCTCTGCTCCCTTGTTTATTTTCAAAAGAAAACGGAAACTCCAGACAAAAAGCACACCCTCCCCTCCATTTCAAGGGTGGGCACCTGTGGAAGACTGTGACATTTCTCTACAAATTTTATGGTTTTACCACAAAATATTAATTTAAAAACATACAATGCATAAAACACTGTTTTTTAAAAGCTACACTAACAACAGAATCTACTTAGACAATGTGTTATAATTAAGGATTAAACATTGTGTTGAAAGTTAAGAGTTGATGTCTGTGTTTTCTCATAAATAGGTCTGACAAAAACTTTATTTCCCCCATTTGCACGTGTCACAAGAGAAGATTTTAAGGTGCAGTAGTAATTGAATGAACTGTGTTTCGACTACCATCTTTTAGTGAACTTTTTTCAGTACTCTCTGGAGGGCAAGAAATGTATTTTCATAGGGTTGGTACATTCTAAGAATATCACTGTGGCTTCTCAGTGATAAAGATAAAATAATAATCAGCCACCCCAGCCCGTCTACTAACACAGCGAATCTGCCCTCCGAGCCCAGTTAAGGCCTTTATTGCCTCATTTCAGTGCTGTTTCCCTAAGTGTTCCCCTCACAGCCCCTCAAAATGCTCTGCAAACTAGAAGCATCAGGGCCACAGTACAGTCTTCACTGATTCTGAGCTCTAGTGACCGACTGGGTTCAAAGTTAGCGAGTTAAGGCCATCAAGGCTGCAGGCTTGAACTTTCTTAACCCTTAATTCCCCAACTAACACTTAATAAAATCTACGTGTGTGTGTGTGTGTGCGCGCGCGCGCGCGCGCTTTAGAAAACCACTGTTGCCTGCAATTCTCACAACTATCCATGTTTTGTAAATGCTTTTTGAAAGCAGGAATACTCCATGTGAGGAGATGCTGCCCTTGCCACCGGAGCTTTGTTGTCACTTCCAGCTTGTCGTCTTAGCCCCTTTGTATAAATGAGGAATCTCCAACTGTTTCAAGAATTTCCAGGGACTCATAACATGTAAATAAATCACTGGCAAACTAATGGTTGCCTGTCTCAAAGCAAACTTTCATTGAACTTTATAACCTGCAAAGACAGGTCAGAGGTGGAACCTGAATGGAGTCCAGCTGGTATCCGAGTCCTTACTATCCAGAGCTCAGATGAAAGATGTGGTTTTTTTAACCCTGGTGTGCAGTGACGCTGAGGATGCTGGGTTATAGGGCGGCTACAGGTGATTCTGTTGCACTATCTAGGATTCGGGTGTGGTGACAGGATTAGTTCCAGCTCTGCCCACCCAAAGTTACTACTCCAGCACCAGCCTCCCTTGTTCCACCCTCTCATCCTGTCCATGTCTGATCAACTTAAAGAACTTAAAGGCCCCTCTAGCACCTTTCTTTTTAGCCTTCATTCCTAGCAGAACTCACACAGTTTAATAAGGGAGGTTAGAAGTAATACATAGTAAAACCTACCTTTGTAGAATTCACTCCGAAAACCTAGCAAGAGAGGACCATGTCTTTGCTACCTAAAGCGGGATGTTGAGCTATCTGTTTCTTTCTTAGTTCTGGCCACTGCCATCCTTCATCATGCTGTCCTTTTAATGCTTCATCCATAAGCCTTTGTTTTCATGAGAACAGGGAAATGGTCTCTCTCCTGTAGACTCCTGGATAAAACTTGTACATTCTTTTGAGGCCAGTTAATTCCTGGAGCTTCCCAATTAGCATCTATAATTCTAAACAGCTAATCAGCTAGAAGATGCTATTCACAGCTCTAAGGGGCTGATCAGGGCTACCCTGCTTAACATTAAAAAGAAATGAATGAAAAGGGGTGTGTTCCCTGTTCAGCAGTCTCCCAGGTCAGTTAATTCACCCTTGTGGGAAAGTGCTGTTTATTCCTATGGAATAATCATGTGATCATTTGAAGGTACACAGCTCTATAAGCATCTTGGAGGACTGCTGGATTTTAGCTGTATGCTTCTTTAGGTCAAGTGATATGAGAGAGAGAGAGAGAGAGACAGACAGACAGACAGACAGACAGACACTACCCTAGTGAGCTCCTACCTGGGGCCATCAGTAATGCACCGTGGGATGTCATGGAAGGCTTTAATGGTCCCACTTGTACAGATGGGCAAACTCTAAGAGTTTAAAGAAACATAACTCCCCAGGTCAGCACCTTGGATAAGTAGCAGGGCTGAGGTCTGAACCCAGCACCCACTGTTGTGCTCCTGTACCACTCTGAGTTACTCTGGCTGGAAGGCCTGGATGCTCTCCCAGATGCTATATGAACAAACAACTTAAAAACACAGAACCTAAATCTCTACGTTTAAAAGAAAAAATGGAAATGTATTTCTTTCCCTATAGTCTATTGAAGGAAATTATTGTTCTGGAGGGTCATTACACCCCTTTTTACACCTAAATATCTATTGGGAGTTTCTACCCTACTTTTCTCCCACATAGTTCTCAAGTAAACAACACAGAGATACTGCAATTTATTAATAAGCGGTAGGCATTATTCTGGGCAGGTTCTGAGCTAATCATTCCACCTGTTAAAGTCCACACAAATGCCCATCATTTGTCAATCATTTGTCAATCTGATGTCTCCTGGGATGTTTCTGTTTCATCAGCCTATCCTCAGGATGGACTTCTCTTGGCCATGTGCTCCTGGCCCATCTACCTTCTTCTCATTCTCTCTTGTCTCTTTTCCCCCTGTGGTCTCTCTCAAAACCCCTCCTCAATTCTAAGTTCCACCTTTCTATCCTCTCTGCCCCAGTCATAAGCCCCAACCATTTATTGACCAACCAGGAATTAATGGAAAGGAACCAATTACAGCAAATTGGTTACACAACACACAGGACAAACCCCAACCCGAGTCTCACAGGACTCCTGAAGCTGTATCTATATACACACTGGAAACCTGAAAATAAAAATATCCTACCAAATAAGTACTAGGTATTCTAATTCATATGCTTACCAGTTTTATTATTGCTCATCAAAGGAATTGAAGAGGTGTTTTCAGGGAACTCTCTAAAGCAATGAGACAAACTTAAAGTCTGTCTCAGGTCTATACTAATCATGCCAGAGGAAAGCAGACTCTAAGTGTCAGGACCTAAGAGACCTCCCAGCAAGGCCTCCTAACCATGGGCAAAGAGGAGCAGGTGTGCACCACACATAGATGCCCACCCAGCAACACAGATGCTTTCCATGTTAGCTTCTCAGAGCTCAGTAGGAAACCCTACAGCAGTCAGACCTCCAAAACACAAAATAACTCTAGGAGTGATTAAGCTCGAAGCACATTAAGATACCTCATGTTTCCAGATTTTTCCTCCAGAGACCCACTTCTCCAATGAGGTGAGACTTTGGAAGAAAAAAAAAATCTACCACAGCATTCTTGTGTCTAAGAAACTTTTAAATTGCATCTAAAGTCAGGCCATGCATTTTTGAGGGAGAGGGTATAGTACTAAAATACCACATTAGACAAATACATCAATTGTTAGAGATTTATTTATTCTTTGTTTTATTATAAAATAAAAAATAAGCTTGATTTGAATTGGTGTTGGAACAGAGAAAGAAATGGACCCTGTCAGCGTTCCTGGAACATCACCAGCCCATCTTCAAACCATCATTATCATTAGGACATTACAAGGTAGGGTAGGACATTAAACTCACATATGAGATATAGCCACTCTTGAAGTAAATATTCTATAAGCCAAACATGCACCCTACATTTTTGTTGTCCATGAGCTGGTTAGTTCTCATAAAGATGTCAGGAGTTATCAATTTACAAGGCCAATAAGAGAGAAATGAATAGATCCGAGGCAGAGAATAGAAATGTCACAACTCAGACAAGGAAAGGAGGCAGATTCAATTTCAAACCAAGCCTCTATGCAACATCGTTAGATTCAAAGCATTAGCTCCCAATTTCTATTTGTTTCCTCACCTAACTTTTGCCATTTTGAATTACAGTAAAAGTAGACCCTTACAAGATGTTATAAAGATGCTATAAGCTGGACTATTAAGAATGTTGCATGCAGTACAGTCAGTACTTACAAGGACAGCTTTACACTTATAGACAAATGGCATTAAGCAAGTAATGCACAGAGCACAACAAGAGAAAGTGGCATACTACCTAGATGAGACTCCTGCCAATAGATAGTGACAATAACCCAGAACCTCCCTGAAGCAACATGGCTGAGCAATGCCTGTATCTGTACCTGGAAGGGACTCCAGGGCTTAAAAACTCAGCCTCTCAAGTCAGACAGGCAAGGACCTAAGCTCTTGCTCCATTCCCAGAGGCCAGGCAAGACATCTCATCTCCCTCAGCTAGGTTTCTCTCCTTTGAAATGATAAAATGTTCCCTAAAGGTTAACAGGACCACTATTAGCAACAATAATAAAATTAGTAAGTGGTGGCCATTTATAGAGCACTAAGTGCCAACAGGTACTTAGCCTCAGCATGTCCCAACCATGTCATCTTTCCAATCAGGGTATGATGTACTTTATGGCCATTGTCCAAATGGATGGAGAGCTTCCAAAGTCACCCTATGAGAAATGCAGGAACCAAGTTCAGTTTTTGTCTCAAAATTCTCTTTATCACATGCTCTCACAACAATTGGATGCTTCCGGCTTTCTTCTTAGTGCATCTTCAGAGCCGAGAACACTACCTGGCACACAGCAGACATGATATAGTAATAAAGTCCATGGCCTGGATAGTATTTCACGTATGGTAATATACTCTTCAGTAAGCATTTTGCATAAATTCAGTATTTCATTTCATGCTCACTATGCTCTTGATTGTTATACCAGTTCACAGCTGATGGGTAGACTGGAGGCTTAGGAAAATTATCCAGCTTTTCAGAGCCACATGGTGAATAAAAAAGCCTAGACAGAAACCCAAATCTGGCTGCTTCAAAGCCCAGATTTTCTTCGAGCAAAGCTGCTGTCAGCATAAGCTTTCTACATACCTAATACTGTGCCTGACTGTAGAAGGCATCCCATAACATCGTGAATGTATACTTAATCCCCTTCAGTCAGCTGACCTCAAGTAAGGCCCACTAAATAGATTAAAGTTCTATGTGAAAATGTTTTTAAACACCATCCGATATTCCCATGTCAAATGCAAATGGCTGTTTTCTGTTACTTAGCTTTCTTTAGCTTCTTTTAAAATTGTATAGCTAGTGTAAAGTGTGAACACAATACAGGGTGTCAAACACTCGGACCTTATGTCATGAGTCATAGGAGTCTCAAGCATGTCCCGTACCACACTTCTCCTTTGACCACGTCTGCTATGAAACCATGTTCCCTCCAACATGCAGAAAAGGCCAGTGTGGCAATATGGAATCTACTACCCACATGATGAGAGTGACGGGTAATCCTATTTTCTCAAGATTAGCAGTAGCTCCAGGCTAGGATGTCTAGCCTGCCCCCCTAATACCATATGGCTTCTGGCAGAACAGCATTGGTCTTTTTTCCAAAGATGTATTCAATTTAAACAAAAGGCAGGGCCAGAGGGGGTTAGCAACCACCAGGTTACTTTAAGCACTCTCGCTTTTCTCTGGTGCCCTAGAAGAAAAACTTCCCCTCTTCCTTCATTGCCTCTTTAAACCATTTTAGGAAGCCTTCCCACAGACCCAGAAGCAAGGAGAACTAATGTATGCACTGCACAGACTCTGCTTTCAGTTTACAAGGAACTTGAAAAAGTACAAGTTAGAAATGGAAGACTTTGAACCATGAGAATCTTTCTAGTATCATTTAGCTATACAGTAACTCTTTAGCTTTTTAATATAGAGGATGGCATCTTCAAGAGAATGGGATGCTCATATTTAAAACACTACTTAAATAAACACAAAATGGAACACTATGGGACCGGACTCAGAAAACTCACGCTGATCTTGGAGATGAGATCACGTGGCACTGTCTAGGCTGGAGTGGCTCTGGAATCTAACACCTGTTCCCACAATGAAGAACCGAGATGAGTCATGAAGGACTAGAGGAATGAAATGTGTATGGTTTTGAGGGACATTTAAAATAGACAAGAAACCTCTGAGAAGCCCCAGCTGGAGCACAGCCCACCTTCCTTGTTGGCATTTGTCAACAACTGTCTGATCAGTGGGGATCTGGCTGAAGACTGGCCTACTATGAAAATGAGGTTTTGCAATTTTATGAGAGAAATTCATCAGCATAAGTCTAACGAGCCTCAGTCTTTGTTGTGAGAAATGAGAAATTCTGCGGTCTCACCCTCAAGAACATTAAGGAAACATTACTAACAGGAAATTGAAAAAGTAATATGTGTTAGAATGATGAGGACAACTTTTTTCTGATTGAGCAGCTAGATAAGCATTGCATGCAAGTATCAAAATACATTTAATTTTGCCACAACAATAGAAATTTTCTTCACAAAAAAACCCATGAATCATCCTAGGCTCTCGTGGACCTGGGTATGACAGACAGATGTGTCTTTAACTCAGCTTCCCTCTCCACCCTTCCCTTTCCCTTGGAGGCTTGTTTTGTTGTTAACCTCATTTAAATTCAGCTTTACAGCCTGATGCGCTCACTGGGTATAAACACAGAATCAGGAGGTGCTAAATATGCATAGCACTTTCTTGAGCAATAGCCAAACATTCTCTGTGCCTCTTCCCATTGAATGTGGACCTATTTCAATGAAGGGTAAACTATGAATATTGGAGATCATTGGTCCCCATTTTGTTTTTAGTTGGTTGGTTGGTTGGTTGGTTGGTTGGTTGGTTGGTTGGCTGTGAGGGTGTTTTTGTTTTTGTTTTGTTTTTTACTGAGGGGTGTTTTGTTTTAATTTTTGTTTTTGGTTGTTCACTGCTATAGTTATTTCTTTCTCCTTTTTGGATGAAATATAAAATGGTTCTTAGATGGAAGGCTTTGTTGGAGGATGTTTCCTGGCTATGAATCAAGGTGTTCTTCCAAGCAATAAATAGCTTAAGTCTGATTTAGTTACTTAACCTGGCAGCAGCAAATAGAAACAGAAATGCTTTCCCTAATTCTAAGTTTTTGTTGTTGGTGGTGGGTCTTTTGCAGACTAGTATTAAAACTTAAGGTCTTGGGGAAAACCAGGTAAAAACTGACAAAAGGTGGTCCTTCTGCAAAGTGCCGGCTTCACAGTAGTGGTGATGCTCTTTGAAAGGGAAACAGAAAATATGTTCAACCAGCCCTGGAGAAAATGAAAAGCATCCATAGTTTAATTTGTAGACTGGCTAAAAGCAGAATCAGTGAAGAAAAAAAATGTTTCTGATTACCATTAAGAATTTGTCAACATCTGGTCAACTCGTTCACTAGAATACGTGTAGAGAAAATGTTACCACTGACAAGAATCTGACATGGAAGCGTTAGCTCAGCTCTGTATATAGTTCTGCATCCTCCAACCTAACAACTAATAGTCAAGTAAATAATCGAAGGAAAAGAGCATAGGGAGGTAGAAATTAAATCCTAGGCCACACTGCTCAAAGGAATCCACTTGCTTTGAGGGGGTATCACCTCTGCCCTTGTAATAAGTAACTACGGATTAAAGTGTACTTTTAAAAACCCAATTAGGATTTTAGAGATAAGCAATGAGAGCCCCTTTTATAAGTTCTATTCGTGAGGAGCCTGCCATCTTGACCTTTCTCCTTCTTGAAGACCTCACCTCCCAATATCACCATAGTGAATTAGTTTCACTGTGACCTGCCGGGGAGATGTACAGGTGCTCTGCAGAAATGCCTCTCTGAACTTTGACAACAGAGAAGGTGATGTCTCACAAAATAATCCCCCTCCTCTCCTGCCTTCACTGTCTTACTTTCTAAAGGAGGAAAACTGCTAGAAACCCAGCAGCGTGAGGAAAACCATGAACTCCTTAAAATACAAACTTTGCCAGTGTTCAGGGCAGGGCAGGTATTCATCTGATACAGTTCAAAAACTTGGACTTAACAGTGGGCATCCATATTTTGTTCAGAAAAGCTTATTTCTTGGGCACTGGCTTCTAGCCACCATTCTAAGAATAGACCACAAAGGTTACAATGATTCCTTGTTTCTGACTCGAATATAATAACATCACTGATTTAAGTGATCATTTGATTAGATAGATTTTTTCTATAAGTTTTTCTTACTTCTTGATTGTAGAATCCAAATAAAAGATAGTAAATCTCATAATCATAGATGGATGGATAGATAGATAGATAGATAGATAGATAGATAGATAGATAGATACGAATTTTATGGTGCATCTTAATTTTTTAATTAAAAAAATTCCACCTTTTGAGGGTGAAGTACAGAGAGAGAGAGAGAGAGAGAGAGAGAGAGAGAGAGAGAGAGAGAGAGAGCTAGCTTATGCCACAAGAGGGCTCTAGCACAAAGTTTGAACCGGCTCTGACTATGCAATTAAGTCCAGAGAAGTATACATCCTGGCCCCCTGCAGCAGTGGATGGGCATCTCCTGACAGCGATGTGGAGTATGTACATTCTGTCCCCTCCCTCCACCCCATACCCTTTTTTCCTGTCTCCTCTCATTTCAAAATCTGTAGACGCTAGAGTATCTGAATTTAAAAAGAGCAAGTTCACTCAAGTACTTTAACCTTGGAGTAAGGAGAAATTTCTGAGGTCACTCTGGGCTTGAGGAGAATACACAGACTTCAGAGTTCTCTCTGTCTAATTTCATCGTGGAGTTCTTGTTTGGGAACTGTCTAACAGCTTTGCAGAGGCCTCCTCTGTGTGTTCACATGGAGTTGGGACTTTCCTATGAAACACATCTTTATCATACCTACACACAAACCCCCAACGGGAAACTTTTCCTACTGTTTTCCATTTTTAATAGTGATTTATTTAATGGTGATATTATGATATTAAAAAGAAATCAAAGGCTATGTGTGGTGACATACATCTGTAATCACAGCACTCAGGATCTGAGGCAGGAGGATTGAAACTTCACAACCAACCGGTTTTTGCAACCTTGTGAAAATGCACACAAGCTGCCATACAAGAACATAAGCAAAAGTGATTTCTGAATGAACATTGCAAGTACGGAGCTGCTAGGCAAAGCCATGCTGAGTGCCTTGCATACCTTATTTTATGACATTATGCAGTGATTATTCCCATTTTACAGAGGAGCAGACTGAGACTGTGAGAGGCCAAGTCATTCACTAGCTCTCCTAGTCAGTGAGGAATTTGCTTCCTCCATGGACGTCTTCAACTCACTAAGAGAATCACTTTTAATGTCTCTAAGACATTTAGGGAAGATGACTGTTTTTACTGTTTTGCTGTATCTATACCATTCACTTTTATGCATACCATTCTTAGCAAATTTTACAGAAAATGCTAGTTTACAGATCCCGATGAGTTTCTGGGTTCCTAAATGTGTGTCCAAACCTTTTAATATGCAATGGGGTTTGGAATTCTGATAGCTAAAGACACCAAGGGATAGGGCATTATTATAGGAATGTACCTGCAACATCCACAATAGAAGTATTAGAACAAACACATCCATGTCGACTCTCTCACAGCCTCTCACTAAAGTGTGTGCCTCTCAAGCTGGTTTAAGATACTTGGTCTGAGATGCTAGCCTGTGGCAGTACCACCTCTGGCCATACTGCCATGACAGACATTTTGAATCAGCCACAGACTCCTTGAACACAAGAACCTCTAGTGCTCCAGGAAGCCAGTGCACAGCCTAGACAAAGGTCCCATTCACACTTCAGTGTCTGCTGCTGACCGCTCCCGTCCCTTTCTTTGCTCCTGCCACGCCTTTACCATTAACTGATTCAGATTCTCTGTGATTTTCCCTTTCAGGGTCCACATTTCTCTTTTTCATCATGTTGGACATGACCAAATTCAGGGGGGGGGGGGTCCCTGGATTGTATCCTGAAAATATATTTTGGTTGCAAAATAGTGGTATTTTCTTTTCCCTTTAGAATAGATGTCCTGATCAGAGATGCAATAATAATTCCAAGATTAGCTTTAATCTAGAATAAAAGTGCGTTTAGAATGAATACATCATATGGAAAAAGAAAACACACTGCTTGAACTAGGAGAGGATCACTGTGTTCAGACCAGAAAGAATGGGGAAACGATTGGCTGCTACCTCACAAGCATCTTAGTTCCTTGTCCAAGTGTGGACAAAGTGATGCCATTGTTCACAAAAGCTGCTTGGCCAAACACTGCTGAGGTGACACAAATTATTTGGAAAGGAGGTGTCTCTACTAATGTACTGTCAGACTTGAGGAAGTCACTGAGAACAACATTGACAGGCTTCCCTTTTTTTTTTAAGCTATGGCAACAAAATTACTTGTCATTATGACATCTGCCATCACATTCCTTTGGCAGAGTTTAACTGCATATCAGAGACTCTAACAGCATGTGGCCCATCCGATGACTTGTCTGGGTGCCTGGGCCTCTGTGACACCAGCCTAAGACTGTAGCTGATGTCATCTGCCTTTTAACAGTGAATGTATTCATCTGTTCACTCTCCTCATTCAGACCTAGCACATCCCTGTAAATACCTGTTAGACGGATGTGCAGGAGGCTGTTGAAAACAATAGACCAAGAAGCTACACAGTCTTCAACTGCCAGATTTGCCACTGTCGAAAAATATCTTCATGTGTAAGCCACTAAACTTACTACAGAAAGAGGGACCCTTTAGCTTATGTGTGCCACTGAACGCTATCCGCACGGATGGTTTTCATTTCGTCGTTCTTACGTATGCACTTTATTCCTCGATTGTAGTTAATGCTCTTAACTCACTCCAAGGAATGTGTCAGGCAGACATGAGCAGCAACAACCAAGTAAGTCCCCTGTTAGAGAAACAGGATCTCTTTCAAGTCACAAATTATCATTATAATGCCAGTATGGGCCTCAGCCTGGTTAAAGCATTCATCAGAGATGAATCATTACAGGTGGAGAGTCAGGGCAATGACACAGAAGATCATTGCAAACGATGCCTGAGCTATTTGCTGTGCGATTGATGGGGCAATAACTTCACTCAAAAATTTCTAATGTTGCAAGCTAGACATGAAGTAGGCTGCGCTTTGTGCTTTGAAGCGGAAGCCAGTGAATCAAGGGGCCTCTGTGCTAAGGATTCATTGAGACATTTTGCTTCATACTTGGGTGACTTCAGTAGCATCCTAGCGACTGATCTTGTCTGTAGCCTTTCACCCCTTGAGAGTATGCGGCCCTAATTGTCATATTCACACCTGAAATGGCTCCATATCAGTCCTCCTCCCCACCCGAGAACAAAACCTGTTCACCATCAACCGTGGTGGCACACACAATACCAGTACTCAGGACGTTGTTAAGGCAGGATGATCAGGTTTGAGGTAAGCCTCAACATCAAGCTAAATATCAAGTACAAGGCCAGCCTGCACAACTGAGACCCTATCTCAGAAGTGCCCCATCTCCTAAAAAATTACCGTAAGTCTTTGGCTGCATGGAATCTAAAGCTTCCAGGCTGATATGTCTCAACCTTCTCTCACCTCCAAACTGATCAACTCACCTTCCGCATGCCTCTTACCTATACACTAGCTTCTAGTAGGTTTTCCCTAACCCTAAACTTCACAGCCCTGCATCTTCTGTAGCCTTCCTAAACCAACTCCACCTTTGTCTAAAATCATCCATTCATTCCCAATGTTCTTAAACACATACCACCCACATAGATAAAGATGCTTTCCATCACGAAGCCCTTGCTTATTCATTTACTACTCATTTCTTCCTTTGACTGATAGAATCCTTACATTTGATGGCACATTAACCCTACCCTGTCCCACCTGCATCTATTCAGCATCCTCTATGACCCATAACCCAGTGCTAATAGAAGGCTCCATAGGTATTCAGCTGCTCTTGCCAGAGTCCTTTATAATTGAAAGGAATATGAGTTAGTTTCAAATATTGGATGGAGTAAGCAGGAGTCAGATCCGGATTGTCATGTTTATGTAGCAAAATAACCCTTCCATCAGGACTTCACAGTACATTCTTAGCTTTTGGAACCTATGTATTCAGATTCCCTTAGAAGCTAATATTAAAAGTATAGTTATTTTCTGTCTTCATCTCTAAACCAAGGATGCTCTATAGTCTTTACAGACTCAGTTTTAATTTCCTTCTTGAATTGAAATCCTCCTACCATCAAATTAAATTCACAAGGCCTTTAATTTGAAACACAATTTCCATCAGTAAGGTAACTGGACAGCTATTAAGAGCATGGAAAGTCTCAGATGTGTGTGCCTCCACTCCTATTACCACCTTATGCTACTTCTGTGATCTCAACATATTTGGAGGTTTTCTGATTACATATGTTAAAATGCTAATGGAAACCCAAGTCAGAATGAGCATAATGATTCAACAGATAGTTTTTAGATAATCTAATGTGTGATCATCTCTACCATTCAACAAATTTAAAAAATTAAAACCAGGGTGTTTTGATATCTTGGAGTCTGTTACGAAGTTCCTAATATGTACCACCACGTGTTTGGCATGTGGATATGGTGATACTCGTGCCTCTGAAAGGAAGACAATAACAGCCAAGAAATACATAACTTCACCAAAGACTTCCTGACTTTACATGCATTCCTCGCCTCACAACCAAACTCTATTAAACATCTCCTTCCACTGGGCCATTTAAGATTCCTCTGGCTCTGACACTACTGTTGTCTTATCCGTACGTGCTATACAGACCCAGGTAAAAAGAGAAGAGAGGTGGGAAAGACACAGTGACAAGCCTTTTAGTTGCAGCTCAGTGTTGGAGAGTGAGGCTGTTCCTAGGGGAGAGGTTGGTGAGCCAATTGCATTTGCCTTTCCATTTCTTCCTTCACCCAGAAAGTGCATCTCATTACCACAGTCAGCACATACTCACGTCAATCATCTTGGGGCTAGATGCCTCTCTTTTCATCACTGTGTGTTCTATAGCTGTCATGTCCCATGCCTTACTCTGAGGCATTCTCTCAGGCTACGTACTCCCACAAGCTCCTAAATGCCCTGACATTCTGCCAAAAATAGAATCCATAGCTCTCCACCTAAATGCATCCAACTTCTGCAGCCAATCAGATGGAGTAGGAAGGCAAAGACCTAAGACACTCCAGGCAGCCAGAGTGGGAAGGTCTATTGCCAAGTTTTCACTGTGCATGTGCAGGCCACCTATATCCAGTATAGACAAGGACAGGAGGCTAATCCCATGTCTCTCTTACAATGCCTGGGTGGGGGTCACAGGAGCTGGCTTTTAGGCTAATGTAGGACCACTTGTCAATAAAGTACTTATGCATTCCCATCTATTGATGTGGACTCCTCCTGACCTTGCTTACACTAATGGGACATGTTCATTGCTGTCACTGTGAGACAGACACTGCATGCTTGTTCGGGATACCTACAAGCCTGACAGCTCCTTAAAGGATGGCTGACCACTACCACAATCATTGCCTGACCTTCATCAGCATCCACTGACAAATGCCACTGATACCTGATAGTTGTGCAGTTCTCCATTTTTGCTACCCCACAGGACTGCTGTGTTGGAAGTAATGATAGATGGAGAGGCGGCTGTCCAATGCCATCTTCCCAAGAGCTATAGTCTGGTGCTTCTCCTATTGTCCTACTTGCATTTGGAATTGTGAACCCCAGAGCCCTAAAGTCATTCACTGAAAAAAATCATTTGCTGAGTAACTATGTTCAAAGCCCTGTGTGAGCACTGTGCAGTAGAAATCACTACCATTTGTGAACAAGTCCACAGAGAACTTATCATCCAGTAGAAAATTGCAGACAGAATATGAAGCATTGCCCAAGATCTGGAATTCTTTAGCATCCAATATTCCATGTCCTCCAGGTAGTAAGACTCGGGAGTCAAATGAAAAAGCAAGCATTCAGGGACACCAGTTCCAGCTCGGTTGCTACAACTCCTCTCTCAAAGATTACTTCACAGAATTCTTCTTTGCCCTTGTGTCTGATTTTTGAGGGAAATACATGACTAGTCTCCAGTTCAATTCAGAGAGGTCTTGTAAGAAAACAGAATGAAAAAGAATGTCACATAACAGTGAAGTCATGGACCACCATGACTAGGGAACAGCCATTGATGACAATTTGTAGTGCAAGACTTAGTATACTAAGCAGGATAAATAGTCCCACACTCATTCCCCATGACACCCCTTGAGGTTTCATGTTTAGAAACAGCTTGTAGTTAGAGGTTTTGCAAATTACACTTGTCCCTAGTAATCAGATTCTGTGGATACCCTAGACATGGCATCTTCTTTCACAGTAAGCATATCTAACCACTTGCCCCATACCATCATCCTATACAATTCTTTCACTGATTATAGAAGCCACTGGAAGCAATGGCCCTCTCCTGCCCAGTGGCAGAGCCTCTAGCATTTAAGGCTTACCCCATACACACACACACACACAGAGGGTAAAGTCCCTAACATCTAGGTCCCAGTTTAACACACTTCATTTAAGCTGTGCATCTCATCTTTGATTTCAATCCTCAATAGTCATATCACTTCTGAAAAATTTAACCATTTATTTACTAGCCTTTGAGAGGCTGAAGTACCTTAACAAATGTGGCTGTTTGGTGGCCTGGCTGGGAATAATATCCTAACTTTCTGTCTCCAGAGTCTACTCTCTCAAGCACACACATGGTAGGATACTTTTTTAAGGCTGGTAGTCTTAGAGAGTATAGAAGTCAAGAAGCTGACCTTGATCTTGGCATTGAGTAGGATGACAGGACAGAAGAAGAGAAGGATGGAAGATATAAGGGGCAGACTGTGGAAGGGGAGTCCCCAGGATTCAGGGCAACTAGAGTCCCAGCATGAGGAAGATGCAGTGCCCCACATCCACAAAGGCCTTAAATACTAAGAAATCTATCTCTCTTGTTTCTGAGAGAAAGCCTTGGCAGAAACTGCATGATTACCTCTTCATCCATAGGTGTTTTATTTTTAAGTAAGGTAATTTTCCCTTCCCTTGGGAAGGGAGTGCATGTATAACTTTCTCTTCTTTTAATGCTCATGCCCTAATTTTTGCTCCATGCTGGCCTGCTTATAGATAGCAAATGAGCTTCTGATAACATTCTTTATGAGGGCACAATGCAGTCTTCATCCTGTGCAAGTGGAACCTGAATTCAGCTGGCTCCTCACATTCAGGCCTATCTTTTGCAGATTATTGGGACCATTCCACTGATGCCTAACCCAGGGCCATCGAGTCAAGCAGCAAGTGGCACTCAGGGCCTTCAAGTACAGCCTATCACACCCCAGCTCCTAACCAATGCCCAGGGCCAAATCATTGCCACAGTCATCGGAAACCAGATCTTGCCTGTGATCAACACCCAGGGTATCACCCTGTCCCCCATCAAGCCGGGCCAGCAGGTAAGGGTCCCATACCAAGGTGCCCAATATATTTCTTCTTTCCTCCTCTCTCTTCTTTGCTCTCAATATAAAGGAAATTTTGCATTACATAAAGATTCATTATTTTCACTAAACCTAATGTATCAATACTTACAAGATGACACCCAGATTTATTTCCCATTCTTAGCAAATATAAGCAACAGCATGAATAGCCCTCTAATCTAAAACCAGAAACGTATTAAATTATAACAGACACTGTCACCAAAAGTCACTTCGAATATGTCCTTCTTAATCTATATCCAATATACTTAAATTTCTGTGTTTTAATAGAGCCAAAAAGAAGCCAAGACTATTTATGCTTTAATTATAAATGAAAAATGTTATTAAACACAAAACAATCCCAAGCTGAAGCTACTACAACAGCTGTCTATAAATGAAGACATGAAAGATAGACAGTTATACTCCTTAATTTCACTAAAACTCTGGTGGCAGCTTACTTTGTCATTAAAATATCAACTGAGCTTTTTCCTGCTTATTTATGCTAGAAGTTGAGCACGTAGCACTAAAGAAGAAAGATGTGGTCCTTGATCTTTATGGAGACTGTGATTGGTTTGTTCCTTCAGTTAGCATTTTTGACAATCTATAGCAAGATTCATCTAAATGCTAGCTAAGAAATATAAATACCAACTTATATATACAGAGCCCTTTCTCCAATAAAGCAGGGAAGACCCAGAAACAGAGCAGGAAGAGTGGGATGAATGGCACCTGACCAGGAAGATGAATTAGCAACACTCCAGGAAGTAGAACCAGTAAGCACAAAGGTAGGGCAAAGAGGAAGAAGAAGAAGATGACATGTTGAGGGACCAGGGAGCAGTTCCTGTGGCAGAAGCGTAGAACAAGCTGAGGACAGTTGTGGGTGGAGTGTAGACTCAAAATGGAAGGGCTAAGTTCTATCTCTGTGTGAACTTAAAGATGTCAGATGCCAACTTCCTGTTCAGGTTTTCTCATTTGCAAAAATAAAATGGGATGGGGATACTAGTATCTACCTCAAAGAATGTGTGTTAAGGACAGAGTGTCAGACCTGTGCCTGGGATACAGCAAACTATAATTCAGTCATGACACCATTGCCACATCAGCTGCTGAGGGCAGTGAGGATGCCCTGGGAACCGTAGGAGGAGGGTGTTTCACAAGAAGAGGTTATGTGCTCAGTTTTTTTCCCTTAAGAAAAGAAGTCTGAGAGTAACATGAAAGTTGAACTGAAATTATGACATTTCCATTGTAAACAAACTACTTCGGGGATAATAGTGAAAGCCAAGCAAGGATTACTTGAGCACACCTACTGAATAGCAGCTGACAATAGGAGTCTAGAGGTGGTTTTGCTGTTGCTGAAAAGTAAAGAAGACAACTAGAGATAGCCTGAAGAACAGGAAAAGGAGTAGGATCCAGAATCTGTCTGGTAAATGCTAGCTCTTAAAAAGAATAGGAGAGGAAGGGGAAAGGAGAGGTGATGGCTAAGTAGGGGAGGAACCTGAGTAAGGTTACCTAGCACAGGAGTGATGGTCAAACATAGGATCCGGGCAGGCATCAATTGCTGCAGAGAAGATACCAGGTACAGCATGTTGGCCAGTGTTTTACGCACTTTGAAACGAGTCGCCAGATGAGTCAGTAAGTCAAAGCAGAACAGGGCTAAGACCCAGTTTTACAGTAGGCTGTACACTGATGGCAGAAAGGATTATGAAGGCTAGCAGCCAATGTCCAGCTTCAGATGAAGCCTTATATGATGTCAGAGACCGTATGATATCAAGCAATTGAGAAAAAATGCAAAGGGATAGGAACAATAAGGCACCGATATCATTTGCTACAGCCACAGAGAAAAGTCCCTCCAGAGACAGCAGCATCACCCAGGCCTTCCCACCTCAGCAGCACTCAAAGGCTATGCACAGAAACCTGTAGCTGGTATAGTTTGTGGGTTCTTCTCTCCCACCCTTAATGCCCTGCCAGTGTCTACTTCTAGCACTATATAGTAGAGGAAGAAAGATGAGAGAAAGGAGGAGAGAGTAAGAGAGAGTAAGAGAGGAGGGAACCTTGAATCTAATTTCTTTCTTTTGTTTCTTCTTCAACCACAGCTACTAACAAACCACAACCAACCCCACCTCTCGGAGCCTTAGCATTTATATCCCCTCTGAAAGTTCTTAGAATTCTAAGCACCACGCAACCACAGAAACTATCTGCAACTGGCAAACCATACCTCTGCTAGAACATGAGGCAAATCATAGTCAGCTGCTGTGGACAGTCCAAAGCAGCTCCATATCCTCTCTCACACGTGGGATTAAAATGAAAGCACATTCTTATATTCATGTTTTTTTAAAATTCCAGAATTGTCACTACAGAAACCCACTTGCTTGCTCAATTAATATTAAAAATGTTTACTGGAAATATATTTTTGGCCATCAACCATATGTCAGTATACCTGGAAGCTAGCTATGTGAGTAGGCAAGACAGGCTCCATGAACTCTTCCTTCATGGAGTTTATAACTTAGCAAGGAAAATCCACAGTCTTCAAAGACTTGTTTAGATACTAAACTTCACTCCATTGGCAGATGTCATGAGAAAAAATAAAACTGTGAGGAATATGACACAAGTGAGCAAGAAGTGCCTGGTGCCTGGAAACTCACATCTTGTGTCTCTGCACTAGAAGTTTAATCTTGGCCAGTGGAGCCATTGTTCCCAGCTAGACCCCAGGACGGGAATAACTTCCTGAGATACCTACCTTTAAGTTAAAGACTTCCGTGCCCATAGGCGCCTTTTGTTATTTACAAGGGGCCATTTGATTGTTTGATTCTCCACCTTTAAAAGAAGCAAGCTTCTCTTTCTCCCTATGTAGCTCTGGCTAGCATGGAACTTGCTGTGTAAACCAGACCTCCTTGAACACATGTAGATGCAGCTTCTTCTGCTGGGATCAAGATGTGCACCCCCACACCCAGCCCCTTTGGCTTCTTCAACCCTACTTCTGTCTGTTTGAGCCTAATCATAATTATCTCTAGGGAGAAAAATGAAGCCTGCCTGCCTTCTCTGAAAATAAAATAAAATAAAATGCTATGCCAGCAAAACCAAGTCATAAATTATTGGGAAAGTGAATTGGTTAGAAATTGTTAGCACTTAATGTAAAGTTGCTCTCACTCACCTTGGATTTCAAAGGTGGATAGAGGTAAAGGGCCTGATCAAGGAATGCAGCCACTTTTCAACTCTGCCCATACTAGTTGTCAGCCATATTTCCACAGTCTCTCCGAAGCATCCAGAAACACTTCCAGTGGTTTCCCACACTATACTTGTCTCCCCTGGAAAGAAACCTCACTACTACTGAGGAAACAGGTGGCACTCCACTGTTATGACCTGGCAAACTTGTGTCAGTCACTATTAGCATCCCAAATAGAGGAATAATGCCCTTTGCAGGAATATGTGCATGAATCTGTTACATATGTGTCTGCATACTGAGAATTCAAAAGCGTGACTGAAAAGAATGTGGGGAAGGTCAACCCCGCTCCCTAAGTCATAGCAGGCATCAAGCCTCTTATCCTGCTCCAGGAAAAGCTGAGGGAACCAAGGCGAACTAGTTCCCAAATGTCAGGGGAGTGGTAGAGATAGAGGAGTTTGCCTTGGCATTAGCTGTAATGGAAGCACTTTGGAGCATGCAGTTAGGCACACAATTGGGCAAATCATCAATAGATATGCAGGCTTGGGTGCTGAGGGCAATAACTATGATTGTAAGCATCAAAATGCCCCCAATCAAACACGAAAAGCTTTAACATCAGAGGTATGGCAACAGTGGTCTTTGATTTTTCTTTAAATATTACCCTTTGCATTGAAGACCTATAATACGTACAAGTACTAAAACTAAAGGATTTCTATCATCTAGTAAGAAGTTTCTCAATTTGTTCTTTTGAGTGATTTATGACAAATGTTAGATCTCAAAAGAGCGTGACTCTGACAGTAAAATATGTCATAGATTTCAGGAAGCGAGTCCCTAACCCCCACACAGAAGGAAATCCATGTTAAGAACATATAAAGCTCTCAGGTCAGATGACCCAGAGTGGGTTACTTGAATTTTTAAATAGTACTAACCACAGGTTAAGCAATCCATCCGCCTAACCCTGACTAAAAGGACCTGAATAAAATCTAATGGAGTCCCTAGCACTCTTCAGGAAGAGCCTTCCAAGTTACTGTCTGAAACACAAACAGTAGTTTTTAGAGTATACCAGTATCCAATAGTCCTGAATAAAGCTCCAGAGAACCTAAGGGACCAGAGAAGCCCGGTGACCAGGGCAAGAACAAAAAGGAGATGGGAAGGAGAGCCGGGGAAATGCTTTACATAAAAACCAATTTAGTGGAGTTCAAAAGCAGCCTTCTGTTTCCTGCCCCAGATTTTGTGGCTGCCCCCAACTTTGAAGACTCATTTGGGTCAGAGAACAGCTCCCAATCACAGGTTTGTCCTGTGACTGAATTCATGATTCCTTCATGAGCCATCATTCTCTCTGTGCATTTTTTCTTCCTTTGACTAAACCCTAGCAAATGTTAAGGAGAATTTTTGTCTCACGAGGAAAATTTGAAAAGCAAACGTTTCAACCTATACAGTCGAACACCAACTTTTAAAAATTATTATGATACCAAGAGATTTCCTTCCATATAGATATTTTGGGGTTTTCTTCTGAACATTCAATGCTACCAAAAAGCTGATAGGGAGCAGCTTAGACAACTCGGTTCTCTTAAAATGCCCGGCAATTATCCTTTCTCAAATAAATACAAAAATACTCTTGTTTATTGGAAATACTTTTTCCCCTTTCAGCTACTGTGTTTTTATTAACTCACACAATACATTGTGTATTCCGTTTTGATGAACACACTCGCCACAGAATTGTCTGTTAACATGGCTGGCTGTGAAAGCTTAAGCATCCATCTGAAGGCCATTCTTGACCAAGACTAATTCTGATATTATATCCACCTTATAGTATTTCAGGACAATCAACTTAAACCTTGCTACTCTTGTGCTTACTCTTGGAAGTAGTGTAAGGTTTCTTTTTTTTCTCCAGCACCACCATAAAGTCTCAACCCAAGATGAAGGGAAAAACCTTTTGAACATTGTAGTCAAAGTCTGCCCATGTTCCAGCTAGTTACCAGCAAAGAGCAGCCTTTGCTCACAAGGAGGAGTCCTTCCTTGGCCTATACATTTACCTTGTCAGTGGCCTCAGAGTTGATGGTCTTCACTGTAAGACTCTTTATGAAAATCTGCAGCTAGGTAGCTATTCCAGGAAGATAGCCGATTAGAAACTGCTTATCAATTTGACAGTGTTTTCTGTACAGCATGCACCCTGAAATGCCTTTGCTCAAGTTCCCTGGCCAACAGCATCCTGTGGGATCTGTGCCACCAGCCCTTCTCTGCGATTCATCCCTCTGTCGCTCCCTCCCCTCAGCTTTCTTTCCTCAAACTATTTATCATCACAAATCAACACCTGAAAGACAGGGGCCAGCTCAATTCAGCCTCATCCATGTAAATCCAGCTCCAGCCTAGGAAAGATCAGTCAGTGTGTTAATGGTTGCTGAATTCTATTTCACCATCTAAGGCACTAAGCACTCCAGAGCCATCCTTGAAAACACCCAGCCCAGACACTTTGTGGCTTTCCAATGTATTCTAGAATTTGTCAGTATGTCCCAAATTAGCATCTCTCAGAGAGCCTGGGAAGACTTCAGCCCAGTGCTGCCTTCTCTACATCAGCTCCTTCTCTTCCCCATGATCTCTCACCATGTATCTCAGCTGCAACAGAACTCTTTTTGTTTCAACTCTGCACTTAAAATCTAACTCACATTCCCGCTGTCCCTGCTGAGCTCGGCTGCAGTCCCTCAGTTGTTTTGGGATGCTCTCCTGCCTGCACTTGGAAAGCTTCATTAAATCCTCTTGTTCTAACTCCTCACTCCTTCACATCCTCACAGTGCCTGGCACAAGCAAGATGCTTCCTTCCCCACCTCTCTCTCACCCCTCAGGGATTCCACCTTGGCTTGGCCACTCCTGTGCGTGTGGACAGGCCAGACATCCTCCACTGGCCTTTACAGGTCTGGAGACTGTTCTTCGCACATGAACTTCCCTGTATGGATTTTACTGTTTCTATGCAATCTTTTTCCCAACTTGATGAGTACACTCACGTTGCTTTCATTTTTTTAAGACACTTGCCATACTTTTTATATTATCTAGGAATTAATGAAAGATGTTTTATTTCAGAATCTAAAACACTATTAAAGATCACACAAGCAAGAGACAAGGAACCAGCCACATGGGAAAAAAATCATACACACACACACACTCACAAATGTCTCTAAGATGCTGCCTTTTCAGACTTTCTTTGTTGAATATATGAAACACCCTGACAGTGCCAATGAGTGCAAGCAATCCCATGAAGCCAGACTGTGGGAGGTAGCATGCAGGGTCAAGTCAGTCTGAGTCCTGTCTACCTCTTGGCCATCTCATGTGTGAGACAGATGTGGAGCCTCCTGTGGCTAACAAGGACTGTCCCTGACTTTCCTTGTGTGCTCACTCCCCATGCACTCAGCCTAACTGCACCTGGCTCACAGCACCAAAAGGGCAAGGAGGTGATTACATGAACTTAGATACAAGTAAACTACAGCTCCTTCAAGAAGCTTCACAAGAGTGCAGTGAGCAAAAAGGGAATTTGATTACATGAAAGGACAACACCAAGTAAAGTAACTTTGGAGTGCTATAGGCACCAGAATTAATTCTATCAAACAGGACAATCTGTTCCATCTCTAATGTGTCCTCAGGTGATACCAGTTACCCAACAGTGTTATATTATTCTTAAAAATATGAAGTTTTTAAAACATGTGGGCCTGTAAATAATAATATCTAAACTAGAAAAATATTTTAAACTTATTATGACAGAAATGTAAGTGAGGCGTGTCTGAGTGAATAGATCTACTCTAGGGATTGGCAGCTCTGTCAGACACCTCACTGTTTCTCACACTGCCAACCATGGCTTCTGTTTTCTGACTTGCTGACTTTTGGCCCTGCAGTGAAGGAGCAGCACTGCTGAGCAGTCTAGTATCAGGGGCCCATGGCTGGTGTGCTGCAGTTGTTTTGTCCCAGGCCAGTCACTTTCTCTTCAGGAATCCGCTGCCTCATCTACAAAACACCATCAATATCCAACAAAGAGAGCTATCGTTAGGTGCATGCTCTGAGTTTGTTCGTAGCCTCCCTTCCCTTTCCTTCACATTCCAATTCCTGTGGCCAGTTATGCTTTAAGATTTTTTACCAATATTTAGGCAAAGCATGGTTTTTAAAATTGTTAGTATCTTAAAAACCAACATAGTTAGATCAGATTATATATTTTCCTAATACTGCTTTTTAAGTGTATTAAATTTTTATATGGAACCACAGAGTTCTTTCACAAAATACCTTAAATCTCTGCTGCCTTCTTCTTCTCCTCCTCCTCGTCTTCATCCTCCTCCTGTAAATATAGTTCTAAGCATAATTTAAAAAATTAATATACCAAAATCATTAAATCTCAAGCATCCAAGACACAGTGCCATGTTCATCTGAAAGCATTGCTGTCTGCTAAGTAGAAGATAAGTCTTACTTAGGCTTCTATTGCTCTGAGGGAACACCATGACCAAAAGCAACTTGGGGAAGAAAGAGTTTATTTTGCTTTAGTTATAATCCATCATCCAGAAAACTCAGGGCAGGAATTCAAGGCATGAACCAAAGCAGAGGCCGTGGAGGAATGCTGGTTACTGGTTTACTCCCCATGACTTGCTCAGCTTGCTTTCTTATAGCACCTGAGACTACCAACAACCCAGAGTTGGCACCACCCACAGTGGACTGGGTCCTCCTACCATTCATCACAAAACAAAAAAATATACCAAGCCTCGTCCACAGAGCAACCTGGTGGGGGCCTTTTCTCAATTGAGGTCCCTCCTTCCCAACTGACTCTAACTCATGTTACACTGACATAAACTAGGTGCACAGAGGTAAATGCTATGGTGCCATCAATGTCCTCTTTTTCTGAGGAAAGAGCTTTGGGAGAAGCTGACTAGCTTACACATAGCTCCCTCTGCACTCACAGCTCTTCTGGAGTTAGCATCCAAATGTCCACACTGGCAACTGGAATCAGGAAGAAAGATGCCATTAAAATCTATTCAATTTTTTACAAGTTCAAAGCCTTTAAGACTTTTTGTACACTTATGTTTAACTGTCTGGCAGAATTCGGGAAAGAAACCAAAACCTCAATGCCCTTAACAAATGGTTGGTTTTGGAGGGAGGAAAAAATATCTAAAATTCTTACAAATCTTAGATTACTCTTTCTCTTTAACTGTACACATGTGGAGCAAGTTCTTTTTAAATATTAGCTTGTTTTCCTCCTGAGTTTCTTCTTCTGCATCAAATTATCCACAAACCCCAGTTTGCCTTCATGATTCCTAAGTGACATTGCAGTGTAGCCATCCTTTTCTTTCCTATGTCATGTCTACAGAAGAAATGTTTCAACTGATTATAGTCCTGTCCACTTCCTGCATGACACTTTTTCACAGCCAGAGCCAATGAACTATTAAGGGAATGAGAAGCCAGAGAACTTCCTCCTGACCAGTATCTCAAACCTCTAAATATTTTTGCCCTGCACCACTCTTTGGAAAGACAAATCAATACGTTAGAGAGGAAGATTGATGAGAAATATCTATCACAAATTATGAAGTAAATTAAAATGGATTTAATCTTTACTAGGCAGCTCTACAACATAAAATTTGCTGGATTTAATTGTTGATTATGTGCTCAGCAAATTGGCTAATTACCTTAGGCAGTTGTTTGATTCTTATCAATCTGTATTCCTCTTGTTAGTTATGACCATCTTTGGCTCACAATCAGCCCTTTATTTAGAATATCAAAGTAACAAGGGTGTCCACTTAAATGGTAACTGCAGGCAGTTCTATTGGGGGGCAAGTAGGCATCTAGATTCTGATGTTCAGAGGCCATATGGGCCAATCATGTATTTATCATAGCAAAAAGAGGCATATGTGCTGTGCAGGAATAGCTAGTGAGTATGGATATTGTCATTGACCACTGCAGAGGAAATGAGCACAGTGGGAAATAGCTTTAAGTATGTTTCTAGGGTCACCCCTTACTAGAACTGCTGGCATGGCTAGAAAGACAAAGGGATGTTTAAGAAACTGATAAGCAAAGGTACTAGTAATGACAAAGGAGCCACCGGAATTCTTTTGCATTGCTGGTGTCAATGTAAAATGGCATCAATTTTGGAATTTCTTAGAAAGTTCAGCATGAATTTACAGTATGATCAGTATTTGTAGTATAGTTCTACGCATAGATACTTTTTTAAAAAAGTAGACTCACAAACTTGAACACAAATGTTTATAAAAGGATTATTGATCATATTCCCAAACTGGAAATCCTAAATATCTACCAACAAAAATGGATAAACTGTATAATGTGTGTTTGTGGAAGGGCAGACTCATCATGGGAGTAAACTACTACCTTGCTATCAAAGAGAATGAACTACTGGAGTACCCAACAGACTGGATGAATCTGTAAGCAGTCTTCCAAGCAAAATAAGGGGGATACAAGAAGGGTGTGTCATATAACTCCATCTCTAGAATTATACCAAGTGAATCCACCATGAGAGTGAGAGAAAGCAGAGCAGTGGTTGTCAAGGCGGAGAACTGAGAGTAGACATTGCTTGCAAGAGGAAGCTATAAAACGATAATGCTTCCTGTCTTGATTATAATGATGATTTCACAGGTGTGTCCATTTGACAGACTCCTCAGACTGTGTTTGAAATGGGTATGTTTTATTATGTGAAAATTGTATCTTCAAAAATGTTGAATGGAGAATGAACACACAGAGGAGAGGCAGATGCAAACTGGAGTTGAAGTGCCCAAGGATCTTAGATATGACAGTCAGAGGCTAATTCACTCTGTGGACAGCTCCCACCGAAGTTCATCTCCTGCTCTGATTTGGCTCCCAGGCTGCCCCACTTTTATAAAAACCTTATTATGCCTTTTAGTGTAAACCAAATGTTGCTTACAGTTAACTAGGGTGGCTACTGCCAAGGCTAACCTTCCATTTCCTTAGGGCCCTGATCTCCTGAGACATCTTTTTAGAAGGGCAACCCAGGATGAAGGGAGCGATTCCTCCAGGTTGCCTGGTGGGACTTTTCTCCTCTCTCCTTCCTCAACCTCTCAGAGCCTTTAAAGGAGTAATAAATAAACAAGCATGAGACACAAGGTTCAAAAAATGAGTTCCTCTGCGTGTCATTGTAATCATTGGCACAAGCCCCAGGACCATGACCAGACCAGCCCTTTCACATCAGGAGGATGAACCATCTTACCCCAGGCCCTCCCTGCCCTGGCTTTCCTCTATGAAGGCAACAGTAATGTGAGAATTCAATTAAAGAGGCCAAGAACATGCCCTTAATTCAGGAGCTAGCACAGAGTAAGAAAGCAGCTAAGGGGCTAGAGAGATGGTTCTGTGGTTAAGAGTACATGTTGCTCTGTGAGGAAGACTGGCGTTTGGATCCTAGAACTTATGTCAGTTCACTCACAAATGCCTGTGACTTCAGCTCCAAGGGCTCTGACCCCTCCATAGGCACCTGCATGCACACGTGCACAGACACTCACACAGAAACGCACACAAACACACAATGAGACAGAGAGAGAGAGAATGAATGAATGAATGAATGAATAAATAAATATCTTTTAAAAGAAGGTAGCAAGCCAACTGTGGTGGCACACACCTTTAATCCCAGCACTTCCAGACGCAGAGGCATGCAGATCCCTGAGCCCTGAGTTCAAGGCCAGTCTTGTCTACAGAGCAAGTTCTAGGATACCCAATACTACATAGAGAAACCCTCTCTCGACCCCCCATAAAAGTGGCAACTGAGAACTTCATATATTATAGGATATTCTATCTTTGCTCTGATTACCAGATTTCTAGTGGATGTCAGAAAGCATGTTATCAGTTTTGCATAAGACACCCAAAGCTGGAAGCGAGAGAGCGGAGCTGCCAGCATAAACTGGAATCTCCCCTAAACTATCAGTTCTTTGAATGATGGGCACAGACCCAACTTTAAGTTTGAGCTTTGCATTTGAATTGTGTTGTTTCATTCTACACCAGCCTGAGAAGCCTCCCAGGTGTGTGGGAATTGTGTAAACAGGCAGAAAAAAGTTCAGTCACACACTACGGCTGAGAAATGTCAAAAATTGGGTATTCTGGCAAGCCAAGTAGGGAATTAATAATATATTTAGAATTTCTAATAAAATGCCTGTCACACAAGCAACAACATACTATATACACACACAAAAAAAAATCCTGCTTGGGTACAGTGCTCTTCCCAAGAAGTAGACACTGTATTCGTGAAAATAAAATAAATCGACCCCAGATGAAATGCCTGTTCCCTAGCATTTCCCACAACGTTCCGTTCATTTTGTCCTTTTTTTTACATCCCTTGTGTAGCTTCACCAATCTTCCCAGACATCAGTGGGTCAAGCAGGCACCCAAGGCAGCCTTCTGCATCTGGCTCATGGCCAAGCATCCACCTCTCAAAGTCCCGTGCGACAGGCTTCTTCCTCCTCCTCTTCATCCTCCTCTTCTTCAGCTTTGAGCGTGGGCCAGTTAGTCAGCAGTAAGTATTCTTTCTGGCTCCATTTAATCATGGTGACCTTTTTATTGCCTATTGCAATCTCTCCCTCTTCTCTCTCTCTCTCTCTCTCTCTCTCTCTCTCTCTCTCTCTCCCTCCCTCCCTCCCTCCTTCCCTCCCTCCCTTCTTTCTTCCCTCCCTGTTTCTCTCCTTCCTCCCTCTCTTCCTCATTTTCTAGGGTTACTAGGCCAATATTGGAATGCTGTCTGTGCTCAAAGCCATTTGACTCCTTAGGGCAGCTAGCCCCCACAGCACACCCCTGCATTAGTGAAGGCTGGGAGCAGGCTCCAATTTCAGGGGATTCTGGTATGCTGAGTCAGATCTGCCACTTCGAAAGGTGGCAATTGATCAGTTTGCAGGGCATGGGCAAACAGCTGAAAATAACCAACCACAGGCACTCAGCTGGAGGGCCAAGCCCTTTCCTCTATGTTTGAAGTTCCCTGCCATTCTGTCTGTAGGTGTCAGTAAAAAAAGGAGAGTACACCTGTGGGCAGGTATGTGAGTGAACAATGGGCCACCTTCAGTGACACATGAAGGCTGCTGTGTGGGCTGGAATCAGACCGGAAATCTCCAAACAACCATTCACAAAATAAAGCCAGCCTGAAGGCACCTCCCTAATAAAGTGGCTAGAGTCGTCTATATATGGTCTGTGCACTTGGTATCTGTTCCCAGGGAAGCAGCATATCTGTTACATGCAAACAGAAGCTTACAATGATGCATGGGACAATGTTCAGATTAAATATCATTTACTCACATAAATCAGACAACATATAAACATATATGCAGATCGCAATCAAACCGGAATCAAGTGTCCAACAGTCATGGGTTTAAAAAGCCGAGCCGCTGCATAGGCACCTGTGCCATAACGTGAGGATGCCTGTGTTGGTGAAGAACAGAGAAAGACCTGTTAAAGCATTTCTGGTGACCCACCTCTTCCTAAACCTACCCAGGAGTCAACTAATAGTTACCTAATTAGAACCAAAAAAGGGTCCCTTTCAATGAAGAAATTCCAAGAAGTTGTGGTATATATTGGGAACCAAAAAAAAAAAAAAAAAAAAAAAAGAATAAGAATTATAGAATTCCTATAATTACTTGAGACTCTGAGAGCTTTGGGAGCTGTGCTCTTGACACAAAGACCAAGAATTTATTAGAATTTATTTCTTATATGACAATATCATACAAACTTTGATCAGAATCATAGTTAGTGAATCTTCCACATCACAGTCAGAGGGTGCTGTCCAATGTTCCATAAACTAAAAATTAGTATAAAATATCTTGCTTACTCCGGGCCAAAGAACACCAGATAATCCCTTAACAATGATCAAATGACCTTCATATGTGATGAACTCCATGTCTGTGCTCAGAGTAACCAAGTAAGCATCCTTGTCAAAGCCTTGTAGCCTGAGTACTCTTCCCTTGTGCCACACTGTGCTCAGTCTGCTCAAATAGACACTGCTTCTATTAGCTGATCTTTTTTTATGTATATGCACATGTGGTGTGCGCATATGTGTTCACTTGCATATGGGTGCATGTGTGTGTACAGGTGCATGGACACATGTGTGTGTGAGTGTGAAGAACCAAGGTTGATGTCCAGGATCTTCCTTGATAGATCGTCTACTTTAGTAAGTGGTATCTGTCAATCAAAGCCAGAATTCAAAGCTACGGTTAGTGTCAGGGGCTTGCTTGCCCTGGGAAGTCCATCTCTGCCTATCTTCAGATTCTAAGGCTAGAGCTGCCGGCAGCACACCATTCCCATTTGGTTTCTACATGAGTTCTAGGAACCCTCGTGCTTAAGCAAGAGCTTAAACCTACGACGCTGTCTCGTCAGCTCTAAGCTGGACTTCTAGAAAAATCTAAATTAAAAAAAAATCAGCCGGGCAGTGGTGGCGCACGCCTTTAATCCCAGCACTTGGGAGGCAGAGACAGGTGGATTTCTGAGTTCAAGGCCAGCCTGGTCTACAGAGTGAGTTCCAGGACAGCCAGGGCTACACAGAAAAACCCTGTCTCGAAAAACAAAACAAAAAAAAAAAAGAAAAAAGAAAAGAAAAGAAAAAAAAATCAATGAATATCTTTTAAAACTTCCAGCTTGGTTTGAAATTTAAAGTGTACTAATTTTAAATAGATTTGAGGTTTTAACTGCTAGGTAGGGGATTGTCGCTTTCATTACTGTTCTTCATATACTGGTAAGAAAACAACAACAACAAACACTCCTGACTTGTAAGCTTGACCCTTAGCAAAAGATTGCTAGTCACTGCCTCAAAACTAAAGCAGACTCAGAAAGATGGAGACAGCTTGTCACATAGAAAAATTGTATAGAGCCCAGTGACATCGCCATAATGCAGGGGCTTCTTCCAATCCACATCTTCATTCTCCAATAGTTTCTCCTTTTTTTAAAACTATTGAGTAAGCACACCCACTGTGTGCTATGAGAAGATCTGAAGAGCTGATGGTTGTTTCTGTTCTCCTTAGATTTTCATTCATGCTTTTGACAGCTCTTTTTCAAGATACATTTTGTGCCTGTGGTGATTCCGTAAGCAGGGATCACAGCAGGATGATGTTGATATGTGGTCTGCTCAACTATTTAGCAGAGCTCTACACAAATATCAAGGCTAACAACAAGATGGAACCAGAAAACCAGGAAGGAAGGGAGGAAGGAAGGAAGGGAGGGAGGGAGGGAGGGAGGGAGGGAGGAAGGAAGGAAGGAAGGAAGGAAGGAAGGAAGGAAGGAAGGAAGGAAGGAAGGAAGGAAGGAAGGAAGGGGAGAAAGAAAGAATCATAGCAACATCTGTCCTGGAATATACTGAGCCCCAGTTCCACACGGGCCCAGATACCATGCACAAAATAGGTTTGTTCTCACACAGTTTGCACTATTTCCATAAAAATCTCTGCTTTTTCAAGTCCTTCCATTCTGTTTTGATATGGGAACTGTCATCATACTTTTGAATCCCTGCAAATTCCCAAGTCCAATATTCCTTAAATCCTTGATGATTTCCTCTACAGAGCCAGGGTTGCATGATTCCCTCCTCAGAGCCATGGCCACTTTTAAGGTGACTCCTGTCCATCATTGCTATTCCTTTCTGAACTCTATTTTGTATACAGGGCTGACTTAATCTTGGACAACTTCTACAAAAAGTACCACTTCTTCCTCCCTCCAGAGAACCTTTACCCTAGGTTTCTGGCTAAAGTTGCTTGATCCATTTTGAAGGAGACCTGAAGATTCCTCTTGTGGCTCTAATCAAGCTAACCCCAGATCATCTTCAAAACTAACTCTAACTTCCCTTAAGAGCAAGAGAATGGAAGCAGGGTTGATCTTTCCCACTGTGGAATGTTACACGCTGAGCTAGCTGGGGGCTGAAGAAATACCCTAGGAAAACCTCCACTCACCACATGGATACCTTAACAAAGGGAACTGTTGCAACAGTAAAACAACCAGATGGTCTGAGACAAACTTTGAGGCAGGAAAACAGCAGCATAGTCAGCTGAGAAACTAAGGAATACCTAAGAACCTCTTACAGTTTCCAGCCAATGTCTGAGACCAGTCCCACAAACAGATGATCAAGATACAGCTAACAAATGTCCAACAATGACTTCTCTTTGAATGAAGAGACTTCTGTGGGGCAAACCATGCAATATACATTGCTATCCAGCTTTATGAGTAAGAAATAAAAAGGAAAGAAAAACCTTCTTTTCTTGTTTTTATGTAAAACCAGAAGCATGCTTATTGGAGCCTCATGGAAAACACCGGGCATATGACTGGGACTCAGTCCTCTCAAGGCTTCAGTGACAACTGACATCCACACCAACACTTCTCAGTGCACGGATTTCAGAATCTAAAGTGCTCCCTTTCACTCTGTTTTTTGTTAGTAATACAGTAAAAAAGAAAAGGGGGGAAGAAAAGAAAAGAAAATTTGAAAGAAAGCTGCACAATCTCGAGTGCAGTTTAGTTCCAAGGGTTAGGAATTAGCAAGGAGTTATCAACTAAAGAGGAGATAGAGGAGGAAACAGATGAAAGAATGAATTTATGTAAAATTGCTGGCCACATCCTAAACTCTCCCCAACACGGTGAGTGTGCGTGTGTGTGTGTGTGTGTGTGTGTGTGTGTGTGTGTCTGTGTGTGTGTGTGTGTCTGTGTGTATGTGTGACTGTGCTCACAGCTGAGGATAGGTATTAAGGTAGATTGTAGAAGGCTTTCCATAAAAACCAGTCCTTCCTGTGCTAACTAAGAACTGATTTTGGTTAATCTAGAGATGGGATTAGTAGAAGCCGAAGGCTATTTCCTATAGAGATATCTAGTTTGACAGTGAGAAAACCTTCCCCCAATCACAGACCACACTGGCCCTCCTGTCCTCCCCCCCCCCCCCAAGTCACAGATTTGTCCCTCTCCTATGCATTGCAGAAGGGGTGAGGAAAGGAAGAAGTGGGGACCTCTCTCATGAGCCCCTTCTTACTAGGCCTGCCTGCCTCCTCAGCCTTATATAGATGAGCACCAAGTTTTTCTGTACCTTGAAGCCTGCTGGATGAGAACATGAATGGGTTCGGAAAAACAGTGGCACAGCGCTGATGCCACACCCAGGCTCAGTAGAGACAGATGCAGGATCAGGCAGATCTGTGTGTGTATGTGTGTGTGTGCCTATGTCTGTGTGTGTGTGTGTGTCTGTGTGTGTCTGTGCGTCTGTGTAGAACACTATACTAACTGGAAAAAGTGCCCTTGGCCCTACCAGGTGACTCAAACCTGCCAAATTAAGAAAAGCACTGTTCCAAAAACTCATGTTTGTACGAAGAAAGTCTCTGGTGACTTCCTTCTTCTCCTTCTTCTTCTTCTTCTTCTTCTTCTTCTTCTTCTTCTTCTTCTTCTTCTTCTTCTTCTTCCTCCTCCTCCTCCTCCTCCTCCTCCTCCTCCTCCTCCTCCTCTTCCTCTTCCTCTTCCTCTTCTTTAGTTTTGAATTTTGAGTTTTGAGTTTTGGGCATTCAACGTTTCCTGCAAGTCTACCAAATATTTCACCATCTCTGGGAGAGACTAGGCCAATCTTTCCTTTCACTCTACCATTCAATATGAGCAGGTATAGACTTTCTATTCTAAATTAGGATCCCTCCGCTACTAAATTTTTGCCTCTCTCCTCTTGCAAGTGGACTTTTAAAACCTTTTCTTAATCCTCATAACTTTTCCTTCCACATGAAGGGATTTTTGTTGTTGTCCTTACATAGATATGCTATAAATCTGTCCTGTCCTGTGGCCTTGGAGAATGACAACAACTGTGTTACTTAGTATTTCCTGCTTAAGCCCCAGAAACAAGCAGGAAGAATGCCCAGTCTAAACTCAGGCTCACAGGTGATCTTGGACAGGCAGCAACTGTGAGCAGAGCTAGAGAAGAGGTGCTGAGAGGCAGTGAGAATTGGTTCCAGGTGACTGGGCATACTGCACACATGTAGATCCTCTGCACCCGAAAGAACATAGAAATCTTGCTTTTCCTTTAAAATCCCTTTTTTATATTGTTGGCAAGTAATTCAAAAGTTGTATGAGCCTTCCATGCTGCTCATTTCCAGCTCCCACTTCCAGGACTATTTTAATGAAGAAATAAGGGCTAGAGACTGCCATGTGCCCAGATGTGATCTCCCAGAATTCTTTGTGAACCCTGAAAGCAACTCCATACTACTGTGCTGGTGGGATTTCAAATTCAGAGGTCAGTCTCCACCACTAAACACTCAAACACGTCTTGCATTAACTGAATGTCAGGTTTCTAGAAGGAAGTTTGGGGAGGGCTGCTGGAAAAGCAGGACTTTATCTTATCTAAGTCAACTTTATAAAACATGCTCCAAGCCCTGCCCATACATATAAACTCTCAATCCGCTACTCTGAAATGTTCACCACTGTGATGAGCTCCTTCTCCAGTCCATGTGCCCCTTCTATTCACAAAGCAAAACCCTTATAGTCTGTGAAAAAATGATTATTTTTTTATTGAAAATATATTTTTTCCATATAAAATATTCTGATTATAATTTCCTCTCCCCCAACTCCTCCTAGATCCTCCCCACCTTCCCTCTAACCCACATCCATACAAATATAAATAGGCATCTCAAGGATGATGATAAAATAAAGACAAACCAGAAGCAAAACAGCCAAATAAAAAATCACAAGAAGCACAGACACAGAGATACACCCATTTATGCACACAAAGAAATTCTATAAAAACACAAAAATCAGAATCAATAATATATACATGTATATATATAATTTCTTACCCCAATAAGCCCATATAAAAAACACACAACCTAGTTATATTTATAAGCCATATGTCTAGATTGGGCAAATCTATCATTATGCTAATTTATTCCCCAGCTATGAGACTCCTTGCTACTTGTGGCTTCTCCAGGCCATGTGGCTCTGCTCCATTTTCCTTCCACCTTCTCTTCGTCTGTCCTCCTGTCACACCTTTTCCTTCCATTGCCCAGTCATAGGCTCTAGCTTTATTTGACCAGTCAGAATGGGGAGAAGATTCAGCGAGATCACCTGAGTATATGATCTACTCTTGAGGAAACAGAATTAACATCAAAATTCAAACAGCAACAGGGCAACCCACAACATATACATGAACGACCTGTATTATTAAAAAATAAAAATTTTAAAAGTCTCCAAAAATGCCATTGAGTTTGTTTTGTGCAGCCATCTACTGCTAGGCATGAGACCTGCCCTTACGAGTCACGCTTCATCACCTGTTTCTGATTATTCTCTTGTTTTTCTGTAGGTTTTTCATGCCTTTGTTTTAGACCTCCAAATCCCATTATACTATAAGAATATGCCTCCTCCACTCCAATGAGAAACCAGGAGTCACTTTAAAATGAACTGCAGTGGCCAAACCCCTCTAATCTGTGATGAACTGAGGTGCGGTGCTATGAACATTCTAAGGTCTTCCTCAAAGGTCTTGCTGAGTTGCCCTGTCTGCCCTTGGACCCCTGGGGTTCAGTCTACTCTCTTGCTTCAGTACCACACATGCGTACTATTGTACCTGACTAGAAGTTTCTTTTTAATGTGAAGATAACTGTACAATGTATACCAGTATTACTCCTTTTATTGACAGTACATTTTCCATTGCCTGGTGGGATTACTCCCCTGTACTGAGAGGAGTTATACACAGTGCTCTAGGCCCCTTCCCAACAGACACATAGATACATCTTCTGTACTTAAAGGCATCTTAGAAACTTTGACTTAGAGTGCAAATGTTTCTTTTAGTGACATCCAGAGAGTATACAGCGTTAAGCCCAGAGGAGTACCACGGTCCTGGGACAAGAGCAGAAATTCATTGAAACTGATGGGTTGCTGTGCAGGAGGAGGAAGAGCAACTTTCTGCTGAGTAGGAAGAGTGAGGTGAAGAACAATAGAGAGAAGGCTGCAGCAGCAGCGACTTCCCCACAGGCAGCACTGAGCTGCACTGAAATCTCCCACCAGGCCTAGCCCATGCTGGCTCCAGCTTGGTGAACACTTTCATTTATCCAGGGATCAGTAGCCAGGGGGGAGAAAGTTTCATTCTCCAGCTGTTGTGTCATTTCCCTTGATAAGTCCTAAATTGACCACGTTATCCGGCACCAAAGGAGACTTCCTGTGGTAGGCAGTTTTTATTATGTGCCCTTTCAGGGGACAAAGGCAGCTGTGTCAGTAAACCGCTATGGGGAAAAAAGACAATATTATTCTCACAGCTTCATAACCATGCTCTTCTGAGGGGTAATGTGAACATAAGAAATGAGGCAAGATTACCATCTATTACCCTGGCTACATGGCGATCAGGTGAAAGAAAAACACAGAGCGCCATTCCCTTCATGACCAATTGTTAACATGGAGAATTCCAATTAAGACATTTTAAAGAGAGACCTTCTTGTGTTTGTCTTTGCGCCGTACATGAACGGGCTTACCAGCAAAGTGGGTCTGAATCCCTCTACCAAGAGCCTCCCTTTGCTGGCTGCTGTTATTAAGCCCTAAAGAATTGTGCCCTTGCTTTGGGAAGTGGCAGGGCAAACAGGAGTGGCTTACCCTGGGATACAAGTGTTTTGAAGGATGGCTTGTGCAGGAAGGAGGTGTGCCAAAGGATGAGAGACAAAGAAGGTATTGTGATGGTTTCCCCACTGCTCTATGGCTGCTCCGTGATAAACACCCTGACTGGCTGTGTGTTGACATGTTGATCCTATTTTAAAAACATCTCCACAGATCCTCAAACGGCAGCGGGTGAGGTGGACGGGGTTAATCTGGAGGAGATCCGAGAATTTGCCAAAGCTTTTAAAATCCGACGCCTGTCCCTTGGCCTGACACAGACTCAGGTGGGACAAGCCCTCAGTGCCACAGAGGGCCCCGCATACAGCCAGTCGGCCATCTGCAGGTAACGGGCGCTGCATGCTGTCACCTGTCCTGGCCAGCCCGGGCCTTGTTTGTCCCTGCAGCTCAGCTTGTCTTCTTTGGGTGGGCAAACTGGACAAACGGAGCATGGAGATAAGAACTGGGGGAGCTGTATGCTGGGACCGGTGGTGTTGATACAAAGTGGGGTGCCAGTGCAGAGTTGAGGGGTCCTGACCTACTAACTCCCACCAACTCTAAAGACTTCCAAGGCTGACCCGTGAAGTATCCTGCCCCGGCCAGGGGTCTCCCTTCTCCTCCATGCCCCTGCCAGATGAGAATACCAATTCCTGTCAACACATGGGCACCCTAAAAGCAAAGCCGCTAGTCCACCCTACTGTTAACTACCCAGAGATGGCTCCAAAGTTTCCATGAAATGCATATTTTAACAAATTTCCCTACCTTATAGAAGGAATTTTTATAGCTTGCTTTCCCAGACACATCTTTGTAAGCAGGGAAAAGGGAAGGTGAAAGAAAGAAGAGAAAGGAAGGGAGGGAGGGAGGGAGGGAGGGAGGGAGGGAGGGAGGAAGGAAGGAAGGAAGGAAGGAAGGAAGGAAGGAAGGAAGGAAGGAAGGAAGGAAGGAAGGAAGGAGGGACCCCTTTTAAATGTTAGTGAATCTGGCCTAACTGTACCCACCCCCACACATACATTAAATAAATAAATTACTGGATCCAGCCTTGGTTGTGTTTGAGTTGATCCGGGTTAAATCTTCAGGAGCAGCCCCATGTATGCATGTGTGTTGCACTAATCCTCTGTTTATGCATGAGGTAACGAGGCACTCGGTAGGAGCTTCTTCCTCTTGGGCAATGCCTTAGGAGCCCTCCTCCATCAGGAACAGCCAAGAAACCAACTCTAAACTCATTTAAGTGGATTTTGTTCTTGGTGATCCATGAAATGCTGTCTTTTTATCTGCTCTTTATACTTTTAATGTATTCCCCAAAGGACAGAAGTGTACTTTTCCTGCAGTTTAAGACTAAGGTTATAAATAACATCAGTATGGGGTGGTAGCTTGCAGCTCACATTTTGCTCAATGATTTTCCATAAAACCCATTGATTGTTGTTAAATACAAAAAGCACCATAGGATCCTCTCACTTCTATGGCCTCCCTACTGTTTTTTCTTATAAGGTACCTCCGTGTAGAAAATAACCTTTATTCAGTCTATACAAGGATCCTACTGCTGGGAAATTTATATCAAGGCTTGTATATGTTATTCCAAACAACACAGACAGAAGCAGCAATGCTAACAAGCAGCATCAATGATGGCAATATTGTTGCTCTCTGTCGGTAGACATTAATTTTGTCTGGTCCTGACGCCTTGTGATCAAAGAAGCCACAGGTTTTTTATTTTGATGCCAATTTGACATTGTTGCTAAATTCCTCTTTGGCTTATTTTATCCCTAAAATGTAATTTTCTTATATCGACTGGAGTGTTCTCTTAATGTTTCAACTCACACAAGAACACGGATTCCTGGGCATCCCCAATCAGATATGCTGATTTGTTAAATCTTCCCCAGAGAGAAGCTAAAAACGCTGTAGATTGCAGACCTCTGGAACTTTATAATTGGTTAACAGAGCAGACACCGGGACTCAGGGCCTTTATCCTTTATCCAGTTTCCAGTGACTCAGTGATGCTGTTTTAGAAGATGTCTATCCTAATTAATTAACTAATTAGTCTTGAATCGAGACTTTACATTGGAATATTCTCAGTGAGTTCAAAGCCTGAAAAAGAATGCACATCAGTGCCTACACACCAAGGTGCCACTTTGTGCTAATTGGATGCAGCGACTCCGAGGTGTCGAACCTTCTTATCAGTGTGAGAACCTTCTTATCAGAGGCACAAGGGAAGAATTCCCTTCATGCCCCTTGGCAGTGAGGCCCTGTGAGGCCAGTTGCTATCAAGAGCTCAAGCTCCAGGCTTTTATGATGAAGGATATGGCAAAACGCAGAACGTGGCAAGTTATCACAATGGTGGCTTTGGGGAGCCTGCCACAGGTGACAAACTCATTAATAATTAATGAGTGATTAACTCACCTTCCCTGAGAGCAGATGGGCTTCTCCTTCCTTAGTGAGTGCTAGAAGAAACGTAAGCAAATGCCTCCTTGACTGACTGTGTGGAAGGGAGTGTGACCGAGTTAAACCCTTGCTAGCCTTTGAGCTGCTCATCTCAACAAAGGGATCTGAAGATGCACTCTGACAATCAGATCCTGGCCAAGAGAAAGGCCTTCCTGGTCTGTCCTTTTGCAAGCATCTTAAAACACCAGATGATTGCTTTCCAACAACGCGGAACACTTTAAGAGAGAGAAAGTCTGTGCTCACTGTTTCAATAGGAAGGACATTAATTTGGACTTAGAATAAGGAAACAAATGAACAAAGGGAGCTGGTCCTCTTTTGTATTTTACTGACAGAATGAATTTAGTACCAGAAAGGACTTTTTAAAACACTCTATATAATTTTGTCTAGGATGCTTCATATTTTTTTTTTAATGTAAACGTAGCAAAGAATTGCTGATAGCAATTGATATATAGAAGACCTCATTTACAGAAAATGATATCATTCAAGTACAGCTTGCAGATATCCCACATTAAACACAGCATGACGCCTTGGTACAAAAGTGCACCATTACACTGGACGGTGATTGGAAGGCATGAGGTGGCCTGAGCCCACCCAGGGGTGGGGTATTCCATAGTAATTACGATGTATCCAGCTGTTTAGGCCAGAGCAGTAAAGTAACAACTGGTCTATGTTTTACCTGGACAGGAGGAATGTGGTTAACTTACATATGGGGAAAATTGTTACCAGAGAGAAAGAAGTTAAAATAAGACACAAGGGGAGATAAAAAGAGCGGCATGAGGAGGAGCATGGCCCAGTAGCCTTCCCAGACTATGATAATAGCTGTGATATTTTTCAAAAACCAACACAAGGAAGAGAAAAACCAAACATAAAACACAATGGTTTTAAGTGAAAGAATATGACAACTGTTATCTTGAACATCACTGTCTTGGTTAATTTCTGCCTTAAGAATTCTGAGGGTTGGGGAAATGAAGCTGGGAACGGCTTGGATCTCAGGAGTTCAGAGGGAAAAAGCCTGCGAATTGCTTGTGTTTCCTGTACACCAGTGCCTCTTTCCCCTCCCCGTCTGTGCGCCTGGGGGTCTGCATGGTTGGCATGGGGCTTGCTGGGAGGGTGGGTGCTGGCTGGGACAGGGCTGGCTACCTTGCAGCTGGCTGCTAATCTGGAGTGAATTCACCCTGCCAGGCAATCAGGCAGGCAGGCAGGAGGCCCAACCTGGCAGAGGACTCAGTGTAAGACTGTTCTTTCTCAATTCTCCCCCCAGACACACCATCCTGAGAAGCCACTTTTTCCTACCACAGGAAGCCCAAGAGAACACTATAGCTAGCAGTCTGACAGCCAAACTGAACCCTGGCCTTTTGTATCCTGCCAGGTTTGAAAAGCTGGACATCACCCCTAAAAGTGCCCAGAAGATCAAGCCGGTGCTTGAGCGGTGGATGGCTGAGGCTGAGGCCCGCCATCGAGCAGGTATGCAGAATCTCACGGAGTTTATTGGGAGTGAGCCATCCAAAAAGCGCAAGCGGCGCACCTCCTTCACGCCCCAGGCCCTTGAGATCCTCAATGCCCACTTTGAGAAGAACACACACCCCTCAGGGCAGGAAATGACCGAGATTGCTGAGAAGCTAAACTATGACCGGGAAGTAGTTAGAGTTTGGTTCTGCAATAAGAGACAAGCTCTGAAGAACACAATCAAACGCTTAAAGCAGCATGAGCCCACCTCTGCGGTCCCCCTTGAGCCCTTAGCAGACTCTCCGGAAGGTAACTGTTAGACACACCCATTCATGGTCAGAAGGAAGCATCACAGAAACTGAGCACTACCCTGAATCTCCACAAAACGAAAAGAAGAAAGGAAGAATTTAAAGACACACCCCAGTCATCATCTCCCTTGTATGTAAAAGACTAAACAAAAACTTCCAAATGGGCAGAATGGTTGATATGTGTCCGATGGTTTTCCAAAAGGAAAAAAAAAAGAAATTTTAAATTTTTAAACAAGAAAAACACCACATGAAGGAGTGCGTGGTAGGATCATTCACTCCCCCACCTGTCTCCCTAAAGCCAGTTTTTTAAAGCAAACCAAATAACCACTTACTTTTTTCTGTATATGATGAAAGTGTGAACACCTTTTAAGGAAAAAGAAAAAAAAAAAAAAACTAAACCAAAAAAAAAAAGAACAAAAACAAAAAAGCCGCCAACACAAACTTGTATCTGTTCAAAGCGAATGCAAGCCTGCCACCTGGAGGAGCAACTGCGTCCCTTCAGGGACTAAGTGCTGATCACTGCAAACCCTATTAACCAAAGTCGGAAACACTGCAAATTCTACTGCTCGGCTACTCGCCTCTGCGTGAAAAGTTGTGTTATGAATTTTTACATTTGTACCAACAGAAAAGTGGGAAGCCCGCTTTCTCCCATTTCTTGCCTGTTGTCTGTGCCACCAGGGTGGATGTCATTGTTGAAATCATTCTGTGTGGCTCACTGTCGACCGATTTGCTTCTTAGCAGATGAAGTAGCTTCCTTTTTTTGTTGTTTTGTTTTCTGAATTGTGTCATTTCCTTTTTTCGTTTTATTTTAGGCGGGTGGTGGAGTGGAGAAACAACCTGGATTGTGTGCCAAAGCATTCATGGCTTTCTTCTCACTATGAGTTGTAGGTTTGAGAAAGAAAATGGAGCTCATACCTCGCTTTCCTCCCTACTCTCCAGCTCCCTTTCATGTGGCTTCTGGGATCTTCTGGAAGATAGCAGAAGTGGGAAGGAACAGTTTCTTTCCCACTCCAATTCTGCACAAATGCAGGAGACACTCCAGGAAAACTAGGTCTGTCTGCTGAATGACTGTCAACACCAGCAGTGGCTGTAACTGCGCTCACGGTCCACACCAGAGATTGGGATTTTCCTTAGTCTACTAGCCACATATGTGGAGAGCTGATCAAAATTAATTCTGTAATATAAACATAAGCTGCACATATGGTTCAATACTTACATCTGTGTTATGCTTCTGTTCAAAGAAAATTCTCTCAGAAGTCTGATAGCCAAAGAAATGTCTCAAGGTTTCAGTCAACACACATGCACACAAGCACGTTCATACTCATCCACGTCACACAGAGAGAGACCACACAAAAGAGTGATGATGGCCTGGATAGTTAGGGGCTGTTGAGTGTCCTGTTAACCTCGTCTTTTCTGCTACTTGTTTCATCAGTGTTGGCAGACATTTGGAGCTGGGGTACATCTGTTCGTAGGATATATAAAGGGCATAGAAATGTGACAGGCAAATTTAAGCAATTGGAACTAGGCTCTGGCTTCTTGACTAGGAAAGAAATTTAGCAACAAGGGCTCTCCAATAAAGGAAAAATGTATAAGTAGCTTATAAAGCACATCAGAGGAGCCTCACCATTAGCATATTAATTCACTTTTAAAAGAGCTCCCCAAGACATGGGCCAGGAGACCCAAGAAGGCCACCTGTGGAGCCTGCTGATTACTTTCACCCAGGTGAGGGCAGAGAGTTCTATCAAAGCAGGCAAGAGAGAACCCAACATAAATACTCATGAGTAATTAAAACACACGCTCATGTGCTGCCTATAGGCAAATCATGAAAGGGAAAGAGAAACCCCACCTCCAGTTGCCTAGTTGATTACAAAGACCATCTTCTCCCCCTAGCATGCTCTTCCTACCCAGGGGTTCTAGATTTTTGTTCTGTTGGCTCCTTTGCTGGTTATGAAAATGGGACAGTGTAATAGTCCCCTCAGATGGTCCAATCAGCAATCATGAAACTCCCAACAAGGAAACTAAATAACAATAATTCTGGACATAGAGTCATTAATAACAGTGCCTCCATGCCACTAGTCTGATTCTAATTGGACCACAACCAGCCCAATTAGTGCCAACAACATCATGGTAGCATTTCACAACTGCAAAAACTGCACAAATACCAGCAACCCAGAAACTGAAACTTTATTGATTAAAACAGATTTTGTATTCTCCTAGGACCTGCTCCAAATTCCATCAAGAGAAGTTCACCAAGAAGAGAAGTTAACAAGATAACATATGACATGTTAAATGTTTAAAATCTGAACCAGAATCAGGCACATGAGGCCTGCTCAGTTCTGAGGTCTATGATTGGGAGAGCATAACTAGAATAGTAAAAATATAAAATAAAACTAATCACCCAGAGTAGAAAAAATAGAAGTGAATTCATCCCATGGTTGTAAAACTATTCACATGCAGTGATTTTTTTATAGTTTTATAATTTTGTATTGTTTTATAAATTATTTATATAGTGTTGTAATGCTTCTTATATTGATTTTTTTTACTGATGAATTTTTTGCTACAAGGCAAAAAAGATGCCTGAACAGATTCTTAGGAATATAAACTGTACTTGGGAACACATAAGCCTTCAGGACCACACCTACTGCTTAATTTTATTAGATACTTCTTATTTCCTCTGGTAAACAACTTCATATGCCAATAACATCTAAGTGTCTCTTATGTTTCCATGAACTGAAGGTTAAGGTTGTCACCAACAAAAAGCAAAGGCCACTTTGGGTATATGTGATTGTATTTCAAGCTTCTGTGTCTTTCTCACCCATTTTTAAAATTGCCGGCACCTTCATTTTCTTCATTATTGATGAGACATGACAGCCGATATTGTATTTTACACTTGCTTGTGGGAGTTGTCTTCTCTTTCAACCAAAAAGATATTTTGAATAGTTAAAAGTTTTACTTGCCTTTGCAAGTTTTGGACTCTTTCTGTCGTGAACACATGGTCACACACACACAACACAACACAAGAGAGAAAAAAAACAAAAAAACAAACAAAAAAAAAAAACAAAAACAAAGAGCTGGGGGAGGCAGAACAAAACAAGTAGAGGCGTATCAAAGAACTCAAGCTGTAACCAAAAAGAAATCCAATTGCCTTTGCTCTCTTCTCTACGCTGGACCAAAGCTCAGAACTTGTAGGAATATGCACACTGTGTAGACATGGCTAAATGTGGCTGACAATCTTGCAATACTAAACTGTTCCTATTTTAAGAAAAGCAAATCACAAACTGTTCATCAATGTTTTACCTCAGCACTCTACTTGTACCCAGTTAACGATCAAGCATAAAAACAACAGAGAAAAAGGAAATTGAATTTCATTTCCATGTCTGACTGTAAAATCCGTTTGGATAATATTTTGTAATGAGCTTTTTTGTCACATGACTTGCTTGTTTTCAACTTGAAATTCTGTGAGGCACATTGGCTTATTTGTTGTTGAAAAGTGGGGGTTTTGTTTGTTTTTTTATTTTTTTTATAAGTTTTAGTTTTGATTTATTATTTCATCCTCTGTGCTGTGATCTAGACTGGTCACCAGGGTCACTTAATGAGGCACTGCAAAGGAATCTGCTTCTCCATGCCTGGGGCAGGCAGCAGAAGAGAGGGCAGGAAAATAGACTGGGTTGTTCTGGAAAAAAATCATGCCGACGAGACATTGACATGATAGACTCGTGACCAAGAAGCCAAACTGGATATTGAAAAGCTCCTTACTTGTTCTAACATTGAAACCAAAGCTGACTTATCTGCACAGGTTGCTTAATGTTTAAAAAAATAAAATAAAAACTGTACTTAATCTAGAGCAATATCTGTATGGTCCGTAAAGCTGCACTTTGTGTATTTCTTAACAGCTTCAGATCTGTCACTTTTAATTTGTACCATGAAAAATAAAGACTTGTTTGACATGAACTTCTCAGTTAAGTATGTCTTGCACTCAGGTGTGTCACTCAAATTGTAAGTATTTATTTAAAGTGTACATTAGAACCCCATAGGTTGAGAAAAAGAAAATGTCACATCCATTGGGGTGCTTTTTATTGCACATTACAGAAATCCCACTCAATCCTAAATGACAAGGCACATGTCTCATAATTTAATGGGAAGCCATCTTGTACATGTCAAACATAGTTGGTTCTATCTCTTCGCCTGCCTAGCTCACTTGGCTTTATTCTCAGTCAGATTCTCTGATATCCACCCAAAGGTATTGAATCATGCTTCTTCCTGTAGTCCAAGCAACAGTACTGGGGAAAGGTATCTTAAATCAAGCATTTGGAGTCTCCAGGATCGCTCTTGTCTAGGTAGGACATGGTTCTCTACAATGACAGGACGCCCAGAATGAAGGAGAGCCCCCAAAAACCAGAAGATGGAAGAGACATGCCACACTGCCCAGCTGGCAGCCAGCTGTTGCAGAGAGCTCTGCCAAGAGATCTCTCTCTGCTGCTCCAAGTGATATCATGCATAAACTACAAATTTCACACATCTAGAACATACAGATAGGAGGAATGAATTAATTTTGTTATGCAATTTACTAACTCAAAGGGATGTATAGTAAGTTTTTATTTTAATGCCAGTTAAACCCATAATATTTAATCTCCATATATTTGGTGACCATCAGCAAATATTTCTTAAGGCGCATGGAGATCTGTGTATCAGCCTCACCCAAACCTGTGTGCCCATGCAGCATAATGGACAAAGAAGCAAGAAGTGTTCAAGACTGACTTTAAGAGGAACAAGTACTGATGCCTCAGCCCTCACTGGGAGGAGAAAGGAAACAAAAAGATTAAATAAATAAATAAGTCCCAGCCAGAGCAGCCAGAGCTATTTTAAACTTTCTTTCCATATAAAAGACTCTGAGCATAGTTTATGATGCTAGAGCACAATATAGGTTCTTTAAAAATACGGTCATCACTTAAACTCAATCATCCTGTTCCACAAATACCGTCTAAGTGCTTTGTGTGCCAAAATATTTCATATGATAAAGATTCATAAATAGAATTTTTCAAAAGAAAAAAACCAATAGTTCTCTTGAAATTAAAATTAGCCTATGTTTCTAGCTACTACAGTAAACTACAAGTAAAAAATAAATCTCAAAATTAAGATGGTGATAGGCTCACTTAAAAGTCAAGAAAACATGAATAAGTATGAATACTGTAGGCTTAGAAGATGGTCATCTGTGTCATGAAATGATTTCAAACACTGTTTTGGTAATAGCCACACAAACACAATATATCCCATGGCAAGAGCAGTAGGAATTAGTTTGGTGAAAATCTATGGCAGGGGAATACAAAGAAGCTTAGGGTCCCAATAATGTAAATACATTAAATTTTTCTCTAATACAAAATAACTCCAGCTCCTCATCAGTAGCCCTGCCTTTTGAAAGGAATCCAACACAACAATGTCCATGTGGCTCAATTACTGTGCTCTAAGGAAATCCATGACCAAAGGAAATGGGTGAACCCTGAGGGGGGATTTTATTATATTGAGTAAAAATCTTTTGTAAAAACAATTTTCATGCTTTCTTAAAGAGAATCATAAACATAATTTATCTTCTTTTTGGTGGCCTTCTCTTTGCTTTATCTCTGTTAATGAATAGATAATTGTACAAAGCAGAAGGCCGGAACCACTTCCAACCCTCGTACATACATGAACATCCAGAGGGGGACGGAGCAGAAGCCAGCCATGGTGGTTTGCCTGCCAAATGTTCTTCGTTCTGAACTTTCTAATAGTCAAGTCTTAAAATAGTGCCTAAACCATTAGAATGAGCAGTACGGAAACATAGTCCATGGGACCAAAGGATCAGCACCAGAGGAAAGCAGACAGGACTTAACAAAATTCTACCTTGTAAGCAGGCAGAGGAAGGGGAGCAGTAGGAAATTGAAGAAGCAGAAGGGGCCAACTGAAATGACAACACAGAATCTACAAAGGAGAACAGGATTACAGATTGTAGGCATGTGAACAACTACCACAGCAGCTCCACAGCCCCTGATGAAGGCAGTTTAGCCTGCGAAACTAAACCCTTTCATCTTTCTTATGCTTGGCTCTGAATACTCAGAAGGGGGCCATGTCAGAGTCCCTGTTGTTAAAAACTTCCATTCTTAGAGCCAAAATTCTCTCATTTGGATATGGTCTACTATTTACTACTACTATGCCCAGTTAATCACACGTCCCTTTCATTAGTATTTCTCTATATTTATAAATATGTCCATGGTTTTCTTCCTTCAAAGTATATATTCAAGTCCTCATTCCAGCTGTTCTCCAAATGTACGATTTTTTTTTAAAGCATGGGAAGAAAAAAATGAGTCATCTCCATAATGCTTTGTATAGCCTCAGTTTATCAATGTCTCAATAATGAGAAAGGCTGAGTTGGATGAGGCATTCAGTCCCCTAAGTGGGCACATCTACTGGCCCTCCGGACATATTGATTAGCTAATCGATTTGTAAGATTTATAGAAACATACTTACTGCCAAAGTCTCTGGAAACCTCTAAGACAGTAACATTAAGCAATACAGAGAGGTGGATTTTCCCTGTCCCAAAGGTTTCCTCTTGCCATTCAAGACTTTTAAATGTACATTAAAGGTAGCCTCTATGCCTCACACTGAAGATTATCTAACAGAGGTTTATCGAGGGACCAAAAAGTAATAGTTCATAATGCCACAAGCCTGCACAAAACCTCCTCTCTCCAGTGTTCAGAAATTGATGGAATTTTAATCCTGAAAAGAACTTTAAAAGCCATTGCTGATGCTACCAAGCGCTGTTGATGTGCAGTCTTTCATTGATCCAAGCAAAGTTAGAAAATAGGAGCGAGCCAACAGAGTAAGTTTTCCTAAAATATAAGTTTAGTTAAAGAACAAGTCAATATTCTGAGTTATGTCCTTTCTATTTGGGGCATTAAAATATGATTTATTTTAGAAAATGATGATGGTAAATGGTAGTCATTTTAAATAATATTTTCAATTAACAAAGTAGAAAATGACAAGATATTGTGTGCATGTGTACTCGAAATTACCTTTGAATTTTATTGGTTAGTAAAACTCAAAATCTACAAATCACTGAATTTTCAGAACACTGAAATTCAGAAAGACCAAGGGACCCACTAAGCCAGTGAGTGGTACAGTGTGAGTGGAGAAGGAGTCTCCTATCTGACACAACACCGTGCTGCCTCTTTCAAACTCCTGTGGTTCTGAGAAGACCATCCAGCCTTCAATAGTATATATACCTCTTATCTTAAAACTTTAATTTAAAATTATTTCCTATTTGAGGAATATCTTCCCATGGTTTAGGTCTTGGTAGAACACAAAGATCTGGAGAACATCTGGCCATGAGCAATGTCTGTTGACCGTTAATTAACTGCTGCTATGGAAGAGGAGAGATTAGCCCACTTTGTGGTATTTCCAGAAACAGTGCTACATGACTCCCAAGGGCCATGTGGGTGGGAAGGGTCGCTAGGAAATGGCAGCTCTGAGTGCAGAAAAGAAGGCAACAGGACTGGTGACGCCCAGAAGCTGCAGCTGGCTGAGTGTGTCTCACCCTGGGACCTGGTTCTTTGCTTAAGTTTATGTTTCTGGGCCTCCACTTAGGTCTCTCAATATCTAAGCACATGGAGAACCTTAGGTCATCTAATAACTAAATCAGCATCTCATTCTTGATGGAAATTGAAGGAAGGCTACCACTGGCAAAGATATAACTATAATCCTGCTAAGAACAAGGGAGAATTGGACAGAAAATGAAGAAACCCTGTTCCTTTGTTCTTAGAATAGAAATTTCGTTTTGTTTGTAGACTGTTCTCTTACTACATTCCATATAACTGTTGTACAAGAAAGTCCAGCCCTCCATCATCCTCCCTCACTGGGCTCACATTCTAGCCTAAAGAGGAGCCACCAAACTGATGCAAAGAGCTCTTATGTTCCAGTGGACATAGTCTTCAACCATGCACTGCATGGCCCAAGAATCACCGTTTCCCTTCAGCAAAGCCCAATGCTCACTCTTTATTGCAGTCTCAGTTAAAGAACAACCTAGCCTTATAGCATCTCTTCACTTCCCTGGCTCAGGTTTCCTCAGACTGGGAAACTTCAGTCAAAAAGGGAGGTTTCCCAGCCCCCTGTTGCTATATTGTCCCATATCTGGGAGAAGAGAAATGAGAGAAGACTGTTCTCATATAGCCATGTGACTTCAGGACTGATGTGCCTGGACCCAGTGTGCACATCGCCCACCCTCATGTAGGAAGTGTTCCACTAAGCTCCCCTCTGCAGTGCTACTGACCACTATGATACAGCTCTGCTGTTAGAAGTGCTCTGGATAGTTTCCTCAGTCTGGGACAATAGCTGAGTCTTGTTTTCTTTCTGAACATACTCATAAACAGGTCTCAAGACATCCCACAGTAGTGACCACTGCCCCTAATCAATGGCAATCAAATCCTCAAACTTTTCCTCCTACCTTCTACATAAAGTTGATGAGATTCGCAGTCATTTAGTTCCACCTCCCAATATTGGAAAGCACTCCATGTACAGCAATGGTTCTCACCCTGTTGGTCGTGACCCTTTTGGCAAACCTCTATCTCAAAAATATTTACATTAAGATTCAGAGCAGTAGCAAAATTACAGTTACAAGGTAGAAACAAAAGTAATTTTTAAAAGCTCTAAAAGTAGTGGCTTGTATCAGTCAGCCCCTGCCTGCTTCCTTGGCTGTCTGACTGTATTGGAGGCCGCAGGCCCTAGCTGCCTGAGGCCTTATGTGACTGCAGCATCTTCTTTCCTCCAAAACATGGCAGAAAAGTTCCCCTCTCTTTCCTTGCATCTCCTTTTCCTCTTGAGACCTGGAAGTCCCACTTGTACCTTGTATCTAGCAATTGGCAGCTTCTGAGAAAGGCAGTAGCATGTTTTTAAAACTACAGGCAACAAACAGGTGACTGGATAATGAAAATATGTTACATATACACAGTGGAATTTATTCAGCATTAAAACAAATTATATTTTCAGGCAAAGGAGTGAAACCAGAAGATATATTAAAATAGGTAACCCAAATTCAGAAAGATAAATTCTACATGTTCTCTGTCATATGAGGATTCTGGTTTCAAAATTTTATATATTTGGGAGTGTGGGGAGAGCTCAGAAAGGGGGAGAGGGACTTCAAGTAAAGCAATGAGTACATGTTATATAAAAGTAGAAAGGGGGTATTAGGGGTGGAATGATACAAGCCAGGAGACAGAAAAGAACTGAGGAATGCAGGAGAATCACAGAAAAATATGTACAAAAACATAAGGAAATGTACTACTTTGTATGCTAGTCAAAAAGTAAGCTTTTTATTAAAAAAAAAAAAAAAGTCAGAAAAGTGCCTACTGGTATTTATGTTGAATGCTTGGTCCCCAGCCAATGGTGCTGTTGAGAGATAGTAAAATCTGTAAGAAGTAGGGCCCCATGGAAGAAAGTTAGGCAAAAGAAGGAGCCTTTGAAGGAACTATTAGAGCACTGGCCTCTTCTAATCTCTTCACTCTCTGCTCTCTGGCTGCCATGAGGTGAACAGCTTTGTTCTACTATGATGTTCTGCCTCACCTCAGGCCCAAACCAAAACCTCTAAATTCAAAATTCATGAGCCAAAATATTCATTCTATGTCTGTCTTCAGTATTTTATCACAGTGAAGAAAAGCAGACACAAGAACGAACGAAGAGGAAAGATCTGGAATCCAGGAACTTACAATATGGAAAAGGAAAAACTTTTCTTCCCAGACTTATAAAAGATAACACTGAGAAGCCTTCAGAATAATGAGGACCACAGAAAACTTAGCTTTGAGATGAGGGTGAATCCAAGACAACTGCTGTTAATCCATTGTTAAAGACATTTGAATAGCTAAGATATATCAGCAAAGGACCAGCTAGGAGTGTAATGGACAGAAAAGTCTTTTATAAGGAACATCTCAGAGAGTAAGTATGTTTTGTATTTAAGCCTGCCAAGTTCCCTGGCCTAAACAACTAAACTGTGAGAAGAGTTTGCCTGGAAGTAAGAATACAAGGAATCTTTGCTAGCACCTGTCTCATGCAGCTCTTAGCTGCCTGTAATTCCAGCTCTGGGAGATACGGTCACACACAGTAACAAATCTGTTTGGTCGTGATCTGGGCGAGGCTGCGGACGTGATGATTTTGAAGATCACCTCTAACCCCCGTGGTCCTTGCTGACATGGCTCTTACCTATGTCGCCCAACTAGCCTTTCTTGATTTTCCATAGTCTTCTCTACTCTAGCTACCATACATATAACTTGCCATCTTCTTTCTCTCTAACCTCTAAGCCTTCACTCAAGCAGTCCTTCTGTCTGGGGCATCCTGCTCCTTTCTCCTGGCTAAATCCTCCTCATTTCCCAGGTCCTCGTGTAGCTATATAATTTACTCCAGCCAGCTCTTCAAGACAAGTTTAGGTGATCTTCTCTGTCCCTGGACTGTCACAGAGTTAGCACCCTATACTATGTATTTATCTACTTCTACAACCAAGTTCCTCCAGGGCATTTTCTCCAAAGCCCATGCCTGTACATGTCTGACATTGTTGCTCATCAATAAATACCTACAGAATAAGTATCTCTCTTAATTTTTCAGACTCTCTCTCCTTTCTTCCCACACAGAAAGGCTTATAAATTCAATTAAACATCTTTTCAAACTTTTCCAACCCACTTATCCCCTATATGCTTCCCCAGCCCTGCTCAACCCTGAGTTAGTTTGGCTGTACCTCTTCCTCCTGGGATGTCCATCACTGATATTAAATAAATTCTTATTATATGCATGCTCTAGAGCACTTGCATGTGTTTAAAGCACTTGCTCCAATGGACTATCTTCCCTGACACAAGAAGAGCATGGAAATAAATGGACCCTTATAAGTTGAAACAAAGATCAAAGAAACAAAGAGCCGGTCATTTGAAAGGATGAACAAATCTGACAAACTCTTGACCTGAATCATCCAAGGAAAAAAAACAAGTTATTGAAATGGGAGACACAGGATAAACAAGTAGGGTTTCTTCATGGGGTTGTACAGGGTCAAGACAAACTCATACTCCACAGTGTTGACAATCCTGAAAGATATTTCTCAATTCACAAAACACACACAGCATTGATAAAAGAGGTAGGCTATCAAATATGCCCACTACCTGTTACCTTCCCCCTGCTCCACCACAGGTGTGATGTTAAATTCAGTGTTACAACACATGTGAAGAGAACAATATAGGGACAAAATGGAAAGAATAATACAATCTCTCCCAATAAGTGTAGTGCAGGACCAGTCAATTTCACGATGGACCTTCTCTACTGGCTATACAATGTAATGGAGACTAATGTTCCTCAAACTGCTTCACCAAAGAAAGAAGGCGAGATCATTCCAAACTTAGTCTATAAAGTCAATATTACTATGATCTCAAAACAACAACAACAACAACAACAACAACAACAACAACAACAACACACACACACACACACACACACACACACACACACACACAGGCCAAACATCCTTGATAAACCTATACATGTATACATCCAATATGAGATTTTCTGGTAGTTCACTCCTCGTTTCCAAGAGCCTCATGTAGCTATAATTTACTCCAGCCAGCTCTTCAAGGGAAGTTTAGGTGATCCTCCCTGTCCCTGGACTGTCACAAAGTTAGTACTCTATACTATAAGTTCAAAAGAACATGACAGAAATGATGCTTCATGTCCATGGTGGGTTCAGCATAGAAATAGGATAATTCCACACAAACAGATCAACAGCAAGTTTGTAAGAATGTGTCAAGACAAGACGACCATGCCCAGTCAGGAAGAATGAAATTGTCATTTTCTGAAATATACGTGGACATGGGGATTGTAGTGTGCCAGTTCCAAAGATATGGTGACTCTAACTAGAACCATGGATGGGTAGATGGAACTTTAATAAAAAATGAGAGAACTTTTAGGCACATGACAGTAGCTGCAGCAGTGTGAGAGAGCAGATGAACACGATCTCAGTTCACTATATTCATGTATAAAAGTGTTGCAGGGACATTCCCTGCATAAAAATGTTTTTAAAGGGACAATTATGAACAATGATCATGTAAGCAGAAATCCATGCCTCAAATGAAAAAAGAACACAAAATCAAAACCAACAAAGAGGAAGTCTCCCAAAGTCAAGGTCCAAGAGATTTGGAAAGTCCAAGTTTATCAGGATCAGTACTGGAGTCTAATTGCTCTGCACTATGAAGACAAACTCTAGACTACTGCAGTGCCTTATAGGAACCAATTTCTATCACTCCTCACAAAGGTTTTCTGTGATGTTACAGCAAGGAATGGACTAATAACCACATGAGATAACCCAAAGTTGTTTCTGTATCCAGATCCAGGCACTGCATAGCTTTTGTCATGGCCATGAGCCAATCCCCAACAAGATGCAGCTGAAGGGACAAAGGCTATCTCTCCTCCTCAGCTCTCAGAGGAGAGGGAGCTATGGTAGTTGGAGAGCTGATGACACAATACTGATGGGTTTGAAGTAGTTGGTTATATGACTTTGGCAGGCTCCTACTGCATTCAGTCATCTAATTCTACCTGCTGCTTTCCACAAAGTTGGGCTTTATGACCTCCCAAACAGCATCCTCTGCTAGAGACCAAGCATTCAGACACATATAAAGGTGTGAGACCATTCACATCAAACCATGAGGAGGACATTTTGACTTTTAATAATAACAGTAAGTATCATAATAACAAGGAAAACAGACTTCATGAACTCTGTGATGATCTGGGCTACGGACATGGGTGAGAACTAGTTAAGAGTGTGAACCCACAGTCTGTTTCAATGGCCTTTCCACTAGGAATCTGAAGTTCTCTAATAACTCATTACAGACTTCATCATCTCTACACTCATGATGCCCAATTCCTTTGTCATCCAAAGGATGGTAGCTCTCCCTGATACCACAATGCTGTAATGAAATATGCTGTCCCTCATTTACATGGCATATTTTTGGTTTAGGGAAGGTAGGACATGGCAATTCTGGAAGATAATTAACAGGATAGGCAAATTTTTATTGTATAAAGCTTAAGAATATAATTGTACAGGTGCACAATGTGATGAACTTCCTTGTTTTCTATACCTTATTCATACTAACAAAGCATTTAAAAATCAGAAAAAAAACGAATTTAAGAATGTCAAAGAATCATGCTTATTTAAGAATATAATTATGGGCACTAATAAAAAAAAGAAACTGACGTAAAATTAATCCAACATCCAATTAAGAGATTAAAAATCAAAACAAACCAATAAGTAAACTCACTCTTTGGTGGTCAAATCAGATCAACAATGTCTGTTTCCAAGAGATCAATAATATTAAAGTCTATGAGAACCAATGTCTAAGTCCAACTGTTCTGCAGTCAACAGCTTCTCTGTTTTGAGAAGTGTGAGAAGACCCAGGTCCAACCAGTGCCTTAAATGGGTGGGGTCTGCAACTCCTCACAATGGTTCCAGTGAGGTCATAGCAAAAAATGAACCAATCATGGTAGTTCACAGCCAGAAAAGAATTTTTTCATTTTCTGTCTCCAAGTACTGCCTTGTTTTTCTCATTGCCAAGTCCATGAGAAGTAAGATATGGTACACAGGTTTTGTTTCAGCTCAGGGAAGCCATGGCTGGAGACTTGAGATGATGGTCTGAAACAGTTGCTTACATGGCTTTGGCAGGTCACATTGCCTCTAGTGACCCAATTCTTCTTGCTGGGTTCCACCACCCTGGGGTTTCATAACCTCCCAAACCCTCTGCTAGTGACCAAGTATTCAGACACGGGAGATGCTGTGAAACCTCTCACATTCAAACCTTAAGGAGGACATTTTGACTTTAATAAGAGCAGCAGTGACAAGAATGGACACCATCAGCTTTGGGCTGACCTGGGTTGGTGACATGGTTATTGATTAGGTAGAGAGTGAACACACAGACTTCTTTGAGGTACTTTTCTCTCAGACCCTCATATTCTCTAATGACTAGTTACTGCAGACCACTTGATACTCTTGTGATACTCAATTTCTTTTTCTTAAACTCATATTTATAGACATCAAATGGCTGGTAGCTGTTTGCTAGGAAGCATTTGTGAACCCCAAAAGACCACCAAGGAGCCTTTTCCACTGCAATCAAATTAGGGTCTCCTTATTCCAAGCTCGAGCTTGGACTCTCCTCCAACCCAACCTTGACACAGCAGGACACAGAGCAGCCTCGAACCCTCAGCAAGACAAGGCTATATAGGAAATGGGAGCAAATGAGGGGGTGTCCAGCCTGGCAAGCATCTAATAGAATGACTATTGTAAGCTGACAGGTGAGTGTTTTGAAGCAAGACCTTAACCAACCGCCCAAAAGCCCATCTGAAACAATCAGGCTAATCTTTGATTACCTGCTGCTAGGAAGTAGCTACGGAGTAACTCTGGCCAAGAACAAGCCATGGGGTCCTTCCTGGGACTTGGGTGTAGCTTGGGTTCTGCTGCAGGTCAAGTTCTCAGGCTTTTTTTTTTTCTTTTAGGATGGAAGCCGGTCCCAAGATGGAGTAGATTTGGCCTCTCAGTAGCCTGTCTGTGGCACTGTGATGCCATGATGAAATGTGCTGTCCTTCAAGATCCCCCAGGGCATGTTTTGTCTCATGAGTATCTTGGTGGCTAGGGAATACTCCTAACATGATAGAGTAATTTCTAACCACGGGGGAAGGCTGGTGAAGTAACAAAGCAGATGGATATGATCTAAAAGCATTGCTTAATTAAATTCCTTATTTTTCACAGCTAATATATACTACAAAAGTTTAGAGGTAAAGAAATAAACCAATGTACAAAATGTCAAAGATAAATTAATAGATAATAATAGAAAATGGTTGATAGTAGAAATAAACTGAAATGCATGCACAAACTAAATCCAAAGCAAATAAATAGTAAATCAAAATCCAGCCACGAAAACCAGCCCACAACAAACTCACGATGTTCAGGTCAGTGAGGATCACAGATGTCCATTTCCAAAGATGGACAATAAAAAATAAAACTCTCAGAAAAAAGTCTGAGTCCATCTACTCTGTAGCCAACCAACAGTACCTCCTCAGTATATGGACAAGACGCAGGGCCAACCAGTGCCTTATATAGGTGGGTTACTATCATTGTTCACAATGACTCCTTGTGAGGTCACAGGAGCCATGGGCCAATCACAGCTAGTCAAAACACACTATCAATTTTTAGCTCTTTTTATGGCTTCTCCTAAATCCATACCATTAAACTATTTAAGAGAGACAGAGGTTATTTGGGGTCAGGCTTTCAGAAGATCAGGCACAGCATGTTGGTGGGCTCACCTGATGGCACTGGCACAGGTGTTGACGCAACTGGTTTCACTGCATTGACAATCTCCCAGATCTCCTAAGGACCCATTGCCTCTGGCCAGGCCACACACACAAGGCTCCCTGACTTCTTAAAACAGTGCTGCCTAAGGAGATAGAGTTCAAACACATGAGACAGTGCAGGACATTTTACAATCAACTCATGAAAAAGACCCGTTACTATTATTAATAATAATGATCAATAATAATGAAGATAAAGGTAGACTCAGGAAGCTTTGTGCTTCTCTAGGTTATGGATGTTGGCGTTCCTGCTAGGGTGGGAAGGTATCCTGAGACATGGGAACCCATAAAACATGGAAGGCCAGGAACGGCACAGCTCTAAGAGGAAGCCTCCTCAGCAGAGGTGTTGCAGCTCCCAGGGGAGGGAAGTTCTAGATGAGCTGAAGAGCTCAGGGGCCTCAGTCCCACTCCACTTTTTAGCTTCTTCCCTTCTTTGCTTCATTGCTTCTTGGCTTCTTCCAATGAGAAAGCCACATTAGGCAGCAAATCTCATAAAAGAGATTGGGGGGGGGGGGTGCAAATCCAGAGATGGCTCCTTCTGCTCCTGGGAGAAGAGAGCAGAGAACTGAGCAGAGGCAGGCATTATATAGGGCTTTATGGTGGGTGGGAGGAAGTGGGGCTTTTTAGGGCAGAGGTTTTCCAGTGAGGACTGGTGAGATTTCAAGTGCTGAGCTTGGGGAGCTGAGGGATTGGTAAATTTTTATGGTCAGGGATTGCTGGGTTTTCATGCCCAGGGATTGGTTGGCTTTTGTGGAAAACTCAGGGATTGGGGGAGGGGGTTCCTGTTCAAGGGTTGGCAGCGTTTTGTTCAGACTTTTCACCTAAAATTAGTATAATCTGGGAAGGGTCCTATTGAGGGGCTGGAAATAAACTTTGTGACCGCTACAGAGACTAGAAATGCTGTTATGAGAATTAGAGAGGTCTAGAGGAGGGGGCCTAGCTGCTGGAGCTCCTCAGGTAGGGCCTGGACACTTCCCTGCCTTAGGGGATTACAAAGTATACAAGGTTGACAAAGAGGGTCCATGAGTGGGGAAGGTTTTCCCTGTGCTTCAGTGGGAGTGAATAGACAACAAAGGACATTAGTTTTTATTAGGAAGTAATGTAGGGTTCCTTAATGGCCTTGTGACATGGGCTCTTACATTCTGTACAGCAGCTGGCTTTTGCAGACCTCATTATCTTTGTCCAATTCCTTTAGCTTTAAACTTAGACTGGGAAAAGACTACAGACTCAATTCAAATTTTAATTAAATGATTTTATTAATTACTGCTAGTAGGCCAGCAGTCTTAAAGCCAAATCAAAGATGTGTCCTGCAAAAGAGGCTAGAAGAAGGGTGTTTAAAGGTAGGTACCACCTCATTTGTGTAGAATGTATAGATGGTAAGAAACTGCTTTTATTCCCCTCTGCTTCATGTTATCTCATAGCAGTTTTACAATTTTGGAAAGGGGACCAGTAATCAGAGCTGCCAGGAGCTTATCTTTTAGAAATTTAGAATGGGTGCCTCACACAAAATGGAGTTTTCCTTAGTCATCACACATCAGTTGGAGGTATCAGTTGGAGGTATCAGAGCATCTTGGTATAGCTGCCAAGTAGAGTGTGAAACCAGCCCAGGAGAGAGAAGTGTGTTGCAGTTAGCAAAGCTGAAAGGAGCTGGAATGCTGAAGAGCACTTTGACATCAGACATAGAGATGCAGAATTTGGAGATGGCCCTGCTGTTTTTTAGTTTTGCTTTGGTCCAGTGTTTCCTAACTATGCTCCCTTTCTTCTTTTTTGGAATGGCAATATACATTCTGTGTCATTGTATGTTGGAAGTATGTGATCGGCTTTTAGATTTTGATTTTACCGATAGCAGCTAAGAGATTGCCTTGAGTCTCAGAAAAGATTTGGGAGTTTTAAATAGTGTTGAGACTGTGATAGATTATGGGAACTTTAGAATTTGCACTGAATACATATTTGCATTATGAGATGGCTACAAGCCTATAGGGACCAGAGAGTGGAATGTGGGGTTTGAATAAGAATGGCCCCCATTAGGCTCATATATTTCAATGCTTAAGTCACCAGATACTATTTGAAGGGATTACGATGACGAGAAGATGTGGCCTTGTCTGAGGAAGTGTGTCACTGGGGATGAGCTTTGAGGTTTCAAAGCCCATGCCAGGGCCAATAGGATGCAGCTCTCAGCTACTGCTCCAGCATCTGCCTGCACGATGACATTCTCCCTGTTATGATGATACCGGACTACACCTACGAAACTGTAACTCAGCAATTAAATGCTTCCTTTTATAAGGATTTCTTTGGTCTCTTCCCAGTAATAGAATACTAAGACACAACATTCAACTTTGAAGTCTGAGCTAACATCTCCTATTGATGAAAAAAATCTAAGAATGTATCTCGGAATCAGATAATAGCACCCTCCACCCAGCCTGAGGCTAATGCTGTAAATCTAACATCTACAGATGAAAAGTCCCTCACCTTTCTGTAGCTGCCCACAGATGGTCCCACTTACGTATTTGGGAACTATATTTCAATTACTTTTCTTATGGATGCATCAAAATACCTGACAAAAGCAATATAAGCAGTAGTCATTTTCGCTCACAGTCTGTAACACTGGAGTCCAGAGCTGACTACTGCTAAGGCCTTAGTACCTGCAGCAGACCTTGCCCTCCCACGGGTATCACCAGGCTCCTGCTGAGACACACCTATGAATCTCTAGCCAATAGATTATGAAGAAGCAGGGGTTTTACCTGCAGGATATGAGTTTACATCAAAGAAGGCATTGCTGGTTGCACAGGTCCATCCCCAGCCCTTCCCAGAATTCTATGGAATCAAGGATAAGAAGGGAGCCTGGCTCTGCCATATTTGGCCCTTGTTCCTCTCTTCTGAATTCTGTGCTGTCTATGGCACTGGGCCTTAGCTCTCCTCAGAGTCCCTGCTGTGCTGCTATCTGTCTGTCTGTCCATCTGTAGTATTGATAACTCTTTTGCTAAAATTCTAACTGCCCCCAAAATCCATTTAGGTGAACTCCTTGAGTCTGCATCTGAGACCTTTCACAGTTTATCATGGTGTGGGAGGCAGAGTGACAGAGTATGAGGTGGCTTATCACTTTGCATTTGTAGTCAGAAGAGGCAGAGAGCAATGAATGCTGGCACTCAACTCTGGCTTTCTCTATTTTATTTCTCTTTATTGTTCAGTCTAGGATTCCAGCCCATGGGATGATGCCACAGTACATTAGCATGAATCTTTATACTTCAGTTAAGCCAAACTAAAAATTTCTCCACAGTGCATCCAGATTCCATCAAGTAGAAAATATCAAGTGCATCAATCTATGACTTTCATTCTGTGATGGCAAAAGTGCAAGTCCCTGCTTCCATGGGCAACCCTCCATTTGGAGCAATTTGTCCACATCACCAAGATTCTGTGTCTGATATTTTGACTGGAGACAAGCTCTTCTTGGAGGTTTTTGGTTTTGGTTTTTTTGGGTTTTTGTTTGTTTGTTTGTTTTTTATCTGTAACTGTTTGTGTTTCTGGGCATCAAGATTCCCCAGTGTATCTTAGAGCAAAGCTGGCCCCACCTCTTGCCAGCTACAGCACTAAGGAGAGCAGGACTTGCACAGCTTCCAGGAAGCACAGTAGAGTAGAGCTGGCCCTGGTTGTGAGAGTTACAGGTGAGTCAGCCCCAGGGCATGAGAGCAGGAAAGCTGGTTCTGCCCCTTGCCAGCTGTGACACTAGATAAGCTAGTCCTGCCAGTGCTGGAGAGCATGCCCTAGTGGTGTGGGTGCCAGAGAACTGGAGGCCTGACCAGCTCAGCTACCACCAAGGCACAGATCCAGGGCTTTGAGTTGGACCAACATCTACCCTATTTATGAACAACTGGAGCAAGTGAAGGAGCCAGCTCTACAGATCCAAAGCTGTAGGATCTTCATGACACAAGGCAACAACAGGATATCCAAGAGGAGACCCAGGGAGGATCCAGCATCAATAGAGTAGCAGAAACCAGAGGCCTCAAAGCAGACTCGTTGCAATTAAAATTTGCAAGTAAAAGTAAAGAAGTGTAGACAAAAGGGCATTGTGGGACACACTGTGACACACTACAGCTTCTATAACAATTTCTTCTTCCTCTTCTCCTTCTTCT